>CM041634.1:36788064-36823739 GCA_023333625.1 Bothriochloa decipiens
CCTGTTGAATGCGTCCGTGCCGAACCTGGCCACCCACAGGTCGTTGCGCGACGCGGCCGCCGACGACGCCGACATGAGGAGATACGCCAGAGCCTGCATCATCACGGCACCACGTCGTCGGTCCAAGTTCAGTTCTTGCGCATGACACGAGCAGTTTCGGTTGAGGAATAGATATATGCGATCGATGTACTTGCCTGGTCCAGGAACAGGCTGCAGTAGTAGCTTGACATGCTCCGGAATATAAACCTTGGTGAGATCAGGCGGCGGATTTCACCGAATGATTGCGCGATCGAGTAGGCGCAGACGATCACATTCACCGCGACGGCGTACCTGCCACACACATTCGCCGAATAGACGGTTTTTATTCGTTATTTGTTTTGAAATATCATTTTAAGAAAAATATTTGTATTTGTTTTGAAATGTTCCTGTAAGGCTGTAACAAACTAACAACTCCCGTAGCCATCAGGAACCGGACACGTCCGAAGGAAATTGTGGAAAAAGGAGCCGAGACGAGACGAAACTCGTGTTCGAGTGGCGATCAGTCACTGACCTGTACTGCAGGTGGTGGGCGTAGTAGTCGCCGGCCCATCCGGACGTGCGGGCGCTGGCGATGACCGAGAAGGCCGCGAGGCTGAGCACCGCCGTGGCCAGGCGCAGCGTCACTGACAGCTCCCTCCGCTCGCCGACCGCGGCCACGGCCGCCACGTCGGGGGGCACGGATCCCCCGTTCTCCACCGCCGCCGCCGCCGCGTGCTGGTCCTGGTGCTGGTGGTGGTCGAGCCGCTGCTCCTTGCCGCCGAGGCGCAGCGGCGACGTGACGGCCTCCTCGAACGGGTCGAAGGAAGGTACCGCGATCGTCGTAGCCGTGGCGGTGGCCGGCAACGACGACAGCGGCAGCTTCGTCTCTGCCGCGCGCTTGGGCGTGCTCTGGCCGCTCCTGTTGTTGTTCCCGTTGCCGCTGCTGCTGCTGACCACGGGCGCTGGCGTGGCGGGAGTCAGCGGCGAAGGCGGCGTCGGCGACGGGGACGGGGAGGAGTTGGTGGTGGCGAGTGACCTCTGCGATGACGGCGACCGGGCGAGTTCCTTCGTCGCCAGGCGGAGCGGCTCGCGTGCCGGCGCCGGCGCCGCGGCCGGTCCCTTTCCCGTCCCCACCGCGGCGGCCTTAGCAGCGCCCCCTTCTTCTTCTTCCTGCCCGTTTCGCCCGGTGGCGCGGGGGCTGGGCGGCGGCGGCGGCAGGAAGAGGCGCGGCGCGGCGAGGCGCACGGGCGAGAGCTGCGGGCTCTTGGGCGGCGCTCCTGCTCCTTCCCTCCCGCTCCCGTCGCTGCTGGGGAAGCTGCCGCTGCCGGCCTCCTCCCGCGGCGACCTGTCGGCCAGAGACGGCGCCGGCGTGTGGTACTCGTCGCCCGGCTGCGATGACGAGGGCGACGGCGGCGGCGGCGTCTCCAGAGGCGGAGGAGGAGTGCGCACGGGCATCGGCGGGGACCGCGGCGTCTCCAGAGGCGGAGGAGGAGTGGGCACGGGCATCGGCGGGGACCGGGGCGTCTCCAGAGGCGGAGGAGTAGTAGAAGTAGGCACGGGCGGCGGCGGCCTCTCCGGCGCCGGCGTCCGCGGCGTGGACGCCATGGTGTGCGTGTGCCGATGCCGCGCGTGGCGGAAGGATGGAAGGAAGGGATCAAGGGATCGGGGAGGAGAGGAGTTGCCGGGTTTTGTAGTATGGTAGGTTACGTGTAGCTTTCCCTGGTTTATGCACTTCTTTCCCTTTCTCTTTCGTTAGTTTTCTCGTCGCATTTTGCTCTGTGTTTTGCGGGTTCTACGCACACAGAGCATAGTGGCAACTCCAGTCCATGGCTCCAACTGTGCAAGCACGGCGGCAGCTGTTACAGTTTTGTCATGAGAGACTAAACTCGTTACGGATTCACGATGATTCCGCAAACTTTCGTTTGATTTGGGTGGTTTAGCGGCAAAAACGGCGTTCGTTTTGCATGGATTATTCGCAAAACCGAAGAAGGCGCTCCTTGGCGGTTCCCGTTTCCTGATCCTGGCTGGGCTCCTCTGCAAGGTGACACGCATAGATCCAGACACGTCACGTAGGCGTGCGTGCGATGCACGTCAATCACAAACGTTGCCCGCGGGACATGCATCATGCCTGGGCTGGCATGGCACCGGCAAATCATCTCGTGATGCAATCATAATTCCTAAAATAATTGCTGGCGTCCACGTCGCCGGTAGGCGACTGTGAACCGTCTCCTACGATTGACGGGGCAGAAATGGGGTAGTCAACTTTTCATATTCTTGATTTGATCCGCTTGTTCTGTTTGCACAACTTGGGAGAGTAGGAGCCTAGTAGGAGCAGAAAGAGGCCCGAAGACTCGTCTAGAAATACAGACGCCCAGACCACCACCATGCGTGATGATTATTCGATGATCATGTGGGCTTAATCCAACCACGTAATCAACAATGATGCTGCTTGTCAATGTCCTTGGCTGGCTTGACATGTACGTTCTTGATTCCGATAACAATCTTTCTCCTCCTATTACAGAATCCACTGGAAGAACATATTATCTACAGAAGAAACAGAGCATATACGAAGGAATAGGAAGCACGCGTATAGCTACGTGCCTCGCATAAGATTTTGAGGAACTTTCTTCCCTAAGACTAAGACTAAAAGGGCTACGAAAAGGATGGCCTACATTAAATTCAGGCACAAGAAAAGAATTTGATTCAAAGTGGGACCTGACAGCAGGACCGTCGCAACGCATTGTGGTGGCGACTAGCAGGCAGATCATATTCCTGTTACTGATGTCAGTCAAATCAGTTCAGAACTAGAGAAGAAGTTGCCATGTTTTTTTTTTTTTACAAAAAAAAAAAGCTCATTCTACACCTCAACAACTGCCCATCAAAGGGTCCTAAAACTTGCGACAACAGCGGCGTGTGTATATACATGTCCGTTCCGGACTTGACCAAGACAGTGCAATCAGGCAGTGCTGCTGTGGAACGTGGGATATCCGGGCCTCCTCCCTAAAGCAAGGCGCAACCGTGTAGCGTGTCTACGTGTTCTGGGACAAATCAGTGCTAAAGACGCCCATAATGTGCAGCGTGTTGGAGTTGCTTTTGGAAAAGATAAGAGAAAACTTTGATCCGGTGGGGGCGAGGTGTGCTAGATTTTTAGCTTTTTCTTTCCACCATTTGGGGGTGGGGTGGTCAGGTGTGTAGGTGGCTAGGTGCCAAGCACACCTTAATGGTTAAGGTATCTCAATCAGGCAAGCCAGCCTTCAGATTCTTTTCTCTCATCCCTGATCACCCATAGGTTCATTCCAAACTTTTCGAATCAACAACAGAACTTGGCTTTGGTGACTCAGACCGCAGCGATGAAACATGCGAAAACGCCACTGTCACGTTGCAGCATGCGGCGCTTTAAGCCCACTTCAGTCTGGACGACGCTAAAGTTTGTCACAATATCAAAGTGCCAAGTGTAAGTGAAAGCATGCTACACTGTTAATGTCTTACGGGCTGTTGGATAAAGAGCTAATTGCTAACCAACTAAAATTAGCTCTAGTAATTAAATAGGAGAGGCAATTAGGTACGCTAACTTTGAATCCAACCAGTAACTAGCCATGTGTATCAACATGCCCTATACAGCAACAGTTTGCAAGATAATACCCACTTGATATATTCCTATCGAATTCAGTTTGGATACAGCACGCATTAGCAGAAGCAACACCATGTCAAAATGTGTCGTCACATACCCAGGTTCAGATTCGCAAGATATTGCAGAATTCCAGGCAATCTTCCGGAGGCGGTAGAACTTACTTAGATTTGGAGATTGAACCGTCGTTCCAAGCCAATTACTCGGTGTGTTCGTCAAGCTGTTCAGGACCAGTTTACTGTATGCACTGTTTAGCATCACAAGGCGACCTGAAATTTCTCGGGTACACGGAGCAGAGGCAGCTGGTAGTCTCCAGGCTCCCCTAGCTGCCCGCAAGCAGCCATCTGATCATCCCCTCTGCTGAGCCGAACAAAAACAGTGAGGCCACCTTGAATCAAAACGTTGCGGAACTCAATTATCTTATCATCTGGTGTTGGCTTGAATTGGGAGCCGCCGTGGGGATTGAAAGAGATAAGGTTTATCTTGCATGGGATCCCTTGGACTAGCTCTATAAGCCTCTTGGCATCATCCATAATGCAAGCACAGTGAATCAAACAATATATGGTTTAGGGTGAAAGCAGGTACTAGTTAACTGTGATAGCTTCAAAAAGGTTAATACTGAAAAGGATTCAGGATTCAGTTTGCCTACAGATTAGAAAGGAAAAGAAGATTCAATGTTCTAATTTGGCTACTGGCTAATGATTATAATAACTACATCAATTATGGACTGTCGCTAGTAGGCCTACATGTATGCCTGGACCAAATAGGAAAAGAAAAGCCTTATGAATATTGGGGAGAAAGTTATCTTTTGCAAGGTGATTTATATGCAACCTATGCCAAGAGATTCATAATATACAAAAACAGTCAGCAAAGACACCAAAGCAGATATCTGACCTGTCGTTCACTCCAGAAAGCATGACATATTCAAATAGCACTATTTGTTTCTTTCTGAGGTTAAGTTCCTCCCTTAAAGTGCCAAGAACCAAGTTAAGATTGTACTTTCTGTTTATGGGCATTATCCAGTTTCTAACCTGCAAAACAGGTTTAGTTTACAAAACAGTGAAATAATGCCAAAAAACACAGGAACAGAATAACCACTGCCTCATCTGTCGTTGCATTAAGACTGACCGCCAGAGAGCAATTGGATTCCTGGAGGAAGCGTTTTAGCTGAGGGACAAGACCACTTGTGGAGACAGTAACCTTGCGAGGGCTAAAATGAAGGCCTTGATCATCAACCATAATTGCTGAGGCTTTATTACATTGTCAATATTGTGAAATGGTTCACCCATGCCCTGGACAAATTAGACATTTAATGAATCAACAGAAACAACATAACTTTTTGAATCTTGTAGGCTACACAATGAGATGTTATTAAGAGCTAACTGCAGGAACTAAATATAATAAGATGCCTCAAAGACGTATACATGTTATTGCTATAGCTGGACTTTGATTTTTTGTTAACATTAACACAGTACTCCAAAACCAACATCAGGAAGCCTAACAACTGAACAAGAAACAGAATTCAGTAATACTGCTGATAGACAAAGGGCAACTGACAAGAGACACAACAATTATATAGGTCAACACATTGTAAAATGGCACCAGATAACTGAATATGGCATCAAAGCAGATGCAAGGACAACATCACAAATTCAATGTACTGTTAAAAATGTGCTATTTGAATCCACAATATTTGTAGACTGTAGACACTAGACAGTTATACATATTTGTTGATGTCACTTTAGGAAGAACAGCATAGATGGGAACGGAATCAGGTATAAAAAAAATGTAAGATACAAATCATATGCTGTTAGTTAAATAAGATGCCTACTTAACCATTGTAACACAGACAAACAGTCAAAGCCTAAGTTACTTAAAGCAAATGCTTACCATAAATACAACATTATTAATTGATCCAAATTCATCTGAGAATAGTCTACGAGCAAACACAGCCTGCTCAACAATTTCAGCTGTCGAGAGATGTTTTCTCAAACCCATCCTATATATAAAAAAAAGACAAGCAAGCATAGAATCAGTACTGGCCAAGAGAAGAAAAGTGCCTTGTAACATAAGTAAACAAACCTTCCAGTGAAGCAAAACTGACAGTTCATGGCACAACCAACTTGACTTGAAACACGAACAGTTGTCCTACCCCTAGCCCAAGGAATGATAACTGTTTCAATCACTGAACCATCTTCAAGAGAGAACAGTATCTGTAACATCCTGTGTTCAAAAATCAATCATATCATGTAAATAACTTCACAACATAACAGCAACGCTGAAAACTACCTTACGGGTTCCATCCGATGCAGTATGAATGTCCTTCACAGTTAATGCCTTGAGATCAGCATGCTCGGTTATCATCTTCCTGAAATCCTTGTTTAACCCTGAAGCAGTTTAGAGGTAAATAGGTGACATCCATTTAACTAACATCTTGACAATACATCAAATGACATACATTGAGAAGAACCCTAAGCATATTTATTGGTTCTCCAACTGAAAAGCAATAGACCCCATTGGACAATAGAAAATGTTGTAAACTTAGTGAGAGAAACATGCCATGCAACTAATTCTTACAAGGGTAGAGGTACTTGTAAGGTTATACGGATTTCTTACCAGTAAACCAGTAAACAAATTATACTTGATAGTAAAATGACGATATTGTGGATGAGTCACGACTTTCTATGAATACCAATGAAAACTGACCAATTGATGGCATCTTGCTTCCACAATTGTTAACTAATATGCAAACATGGTTGTGCAGGTGATGTATAACTTGACCTTGTGTATTTCTAAAACATGGTCCTTGTTATGCCGTTAGCCCGTTACATATTATAGTTCACTCTAACTTTGTCCTAACTCAAGCTTCTCTAACTTTGACCAAAAAAGGGCAGACCCAGTGCCAAGCGGCTCCCACTTGAGTGGGGTTCTGGGGAAGGGTCTAACTTTGACCAGTAAAGGGCGTACCCAGTGCCGTAGGCTCCCGCACTGCGGGGTCTGGATCCCTGCACAAATGTGCAGAGGCTGGGGCTTGAACCCTGGACCTCTTGGTCACAGGCGGTAAAGCTCTACCGCTTACACCAGGGCCGCCCTTCTACCGTATCAACATCTACCGTATGAAATTAGTTTCATTAATTTTATCATCAAATATGTCTTGATAGTGACTTTATTTGAACTGGTAGATGTTAATAGTTTTCAGTTAGAGACGTTTGAGTTAGGACAAAGCAAAATTGAAATGTAATTTGAAACAGAGGGATTAGTTAATAGCATATACTAATGCTAAATAGATTGATTCCACTTTTACCAGCCAGCTCGTCGTAACAATAAGCCCAAACGTTGTTCCCGTACAGGCATTTCCACAGCATCATGGCCTGGCCGAAACCCCTGGGCCTGCACCCAGTTCTGAAAGAGACCCGCACTAAATCATCTCAAGCACGTACTACCACACAACCAACGAACTAGTTAAAACCCACAAATGTCTTGAGCCAAAGCCCTTACCTCGAGTTCCGAGTAGTCCATCCCCTTGAGCATGGCCTTGGAGCCGGGCTCGCAGCGGGCAGCGGCAGCGGGGCGGCGGAGGGTGGAGAAGAGGCGGCGCGGCGAGGCGCAGAGGAAGGAGGCGCTCCGGCTCCACCGGAGGAGAGGCAGGACCTGCGCCTGCGCCGGCGCCGCCATGGTGAATTTGTCTGGTTGGTACGTACGGTCTCGGGAGTTTGCGGCCTCTCGCACTCGCTGGCTGTGGACTCGGTGATGGGGTGATCAAAGCCTGCCGAGTGCCGATGGATAGACGAGGTGATGGGCTACATTCCTTTCTGGGCTCCTTCACGGAAACGGGGCCGGATGCACACGGACGCCGGACAAAGCCGATGTTCCATTTCCTCACCACCCATGGCCCACCACCTGTATAAAATAACCCTTGAACTTTGAAATTAAAATTCTCAAAAAAAATGAAATTTGAAATTAAACTCATTTATTTTGCACAAAAAATTTAACAAAATTTTTAATTTACGTAGTTTTCTCGTTAGAATTCATATATAAAAATAATATTTCAAATTATAAATCACTTTTTCACCTACAATTCTATATAAAATGTAAATAAAAGATTTTAACCTATGTGGTGTCCCATTAACCGCCCTATGTATGGCGTGACGTGTGCGATAACAAATCTTTACTACGAATTTCGCGCCATGCTCTCCGGCATCTCATTTTGCCACGTAGCAGCATCTCATTGTGCCGCGCCGTTCAATTTACGTCTCCTCGAGCCGTTGGCCCGGGTTCCACCGACTGGAGTTTCGCGAACTTTCGCGAGGCTGCACCGCCAACGCCTCCCTCCGCGCATCGCGTTCGTCTGACGGCCCCTCCTCCTTCCCCATCTACTCGACCGTGGCCTGGGACACCGGCTTCCTCACCACGCTATCCGCAAACGGCAAGCCTCCACTTTCTCCGCCGCCCGTGCCATCCTCCACCTGCCGCGCGGCCAGCGCTTTCCTTTGCTTGCCGCGCTGCTCGCCGACCTCATGTGCCTTCACGATGGGCCGTGTGCCTCGGGACGATGTTTTGTGACTTCACATTGACACATGTCCTGCTGCTTGCCGGACTTGGAGGTGCCAAACACGGACACGGAGGAGTATACGGTGCAAGGTGAGAGGTGTCAGCGCGATGCATCTCCGTTACCTGATTACCTCCCTGTGTGACCTCCCGTGCCGCAGAGCATGCCCGCTGGCTCCATGATGGCCAGAGTGGTGTCGATATGGACGGTGCCTAGCTGCTGCTCGGGGAAATGCCCCCAAGGTAGGTGTGTACTGAGCCATTGAATAACTAGCATTTTCCAGGAGTTTAATTACTCAAGTGTTTTAGGATAGTAATCGATTAGCAAACTATGAGCTTAAACGTGAATATTCTGTTGTTTTTCTATCCTGCTAAATTACATTGATCATGATAAAAACAGAATTCATGGATAACTGTACAATGTCATTGAAATAGTTGTGTCCCCATGTGTACTAATTATACATGTACATTACTGGTACCAATTCAACGGGTACAGTACTGGCTTACTTCATTCACCTTGCTATTTGACTTGGGCTGTACCATAGCCAGTACCAATGCTATATTTTCATACTATTATGATCTTTCTTAGCATAGCTTCATTATCTATGTACTCATAATATCCCATACCATTGCAACTTTGTATACTAATAACCTATAGAACAAAGGAGCACATCAGCTTCTATCAAATACTGTTTTCACTCAAAATAGTTTGTGTAGTAACCTGCTGTAAATTACAACTCGATAATGCACTTATTTTCACTTGTAGGTCTTACGCAGGCATATGTTGCTTTACCTTATAACTTCATGTATTACAATTTCTTTGATTATTAGTATATTATTGCATACAGTCACAATGATCTTAATTCGTTGGAAGAGAAGGCTGGCAAGGCCCTTTTACTAATGCTCCAGCAGCCTCACACAAGTGATAAGGTTAGTAACTCTTTAAGAAACAACCAAGAAACTGCTTCAAAAGGTTACCCCTGAATCCCTGTTCAAAAGGCATTAGATCAAACTTTGATTTATGGAGTGAGAAATTGAGATTTATGTTACTTTCGTCATATTTATTAGGATCATTTTGTAGTGATAACTCAATTGACAGTTGTACTAAGCTAATTAATGCATGATCCAGTTACTGTGTCAAGTTTGCACATGTTACAACACCTGTCATTGCCACAATGGCTAACAGTTTTTTGATTAATCAATGATCACAACATGCACTCTCATGTGAGTACTGTATTTTTCTAACATAGCAACATATCTGTTTGGCTGTTCTATAACCAAACTCATTGATTTTGTCCAAATGGACCCTGTTTACTTTTAGTGATGTAAAACTATAGCAGGTTCAGACTTTGAATTGGGAAAGAATTCATTGTTGGCAACAAGCTCTGCATTGTATTAGATTGATTAGGAGTGATTAGTAACAAGAAAAGAGTCATTTTAAGTTTTTTTTTTTGAAAGCAACATAGATATCCATTTTTAAGTATTGAAACTTGGCGATGACTGCATCATACGGCCTTTAACTATTTGGGCATTGTGTTATATTTTGTACCACATTCAGACACTAACATAACCTGCCAATCTAAATCAAATGATCAGTGGATATCATACAATTTTCAACTGTTCCACTTCTATAGAGGAGCAACAGTCAAACACCATATTCTACACTGGTCCAAATCTCACCTCATCAGCGTTTTGTGCTTTTTTTTAGATCAGTAGAACTGAACGCCACAAATATATATATATTTTTTTTGCATTTTGATGCATCATAAGCTAATAAGCTTAGATTAAATAATATCTGAACCTACCACTACTCTTGTAAGCCATATTCAACTAGAGAAGGTTTATTCGTATATAATGTATCCAGGCTTTTCTTCAATAAACTGTTTCTGAAACAATATATGCACGTCATCCTTTCAGGGACATTTGGAAAAGATAAACATTAGTACTGAAGACATTCTCCAAAAAAATGCCAACAAGTTTATGAGAGATATGGAAAGAAGAAATGATATCTTTGCCACCTGTTAGAATAATTTAGTCACTATACTTGCTATGTAAATAGAGGGAACTTCTTTAATGATTCATTGTTGTTTATTGGAGATCATCTTTCCATTATTTACGTTACTTAATTAGTTGATGTAATGGATTTCCATTTAATCCTTTGCATTGACTATTAATGCAATGCACACAGATGCCAATTCATAGAAAACTACGAGTCCATGAGTTAAGTTATCCTTCCCTGATGACTTCACCACATTATCTCAATCTGTTTAGAGAGCAGTGAATGTGATTGCTGACTATGTTTGTTCAGTGATTTGGATGCAATTGTATATAAAACATAAATTGAGTTGTACAAAGTAGGTTTTGCCCTTCAAAATTCACCTAAATCCCATTAAAGCAAGGTTCCCTCCTATGTTACTGAAAAGACTGCAGTTCATGAAAAAACTTAAATAATCTATAAAGTCCATAATTCAAAATAAACCATTATTCTCTCACTAATAAAACATGTGTAGCCTGACTCACTCCAAGCAGCACAGGCTGATTTCACTCCAAAGGTCGCGGCTTGCCGCGCCTAGTGTAACAACCCTAGAAATCCGGTCTCTGAAAATACGGGCTTTCAAAATTTTTCTAAAGTTTACCAGTGTATGGTGGATGTCATGTAGGAAACCTAGTTGCACAAATAGCACCTGACGATAGCCCGAGCATTGTATTTAAATAACCAGAGTTTGATTCGCCTCTTATTCGATTTTATGTGATGTTAATAAAAAATCGAATAACCTTTTAATGCATGTGTATATATAGGCCTGCTATCGACCCCCGCGCTGGCCCAGCCCCGCCGCGCGCTCGACCGCCGACGAACGCGCGTGTGCGCGCCGGCCTGCCCGAGCTCGAGGCCCAGCTCGACCTGCGGCGCTGCTGCCAGTCCGCTCGAGGCCTCGACCGGCCTGCCTCGAGAGTCGGCCCAGTCGCGCTTGACGCGCTACCGCGCCCCGACGCCCGCTCGTGCGCGCGCTCGCTCGCGCGCTGCCGCGGCCCAGTTAACCGGGACGGCCCAACATGGGCCTGTCTCCGCCGCTCGCCGCCCCGTCCCGCTGACGCGTGGGACCGAGCTGTCAGCTCCTTCCTTTTACCACTTCTGGTCGACCGCGCGTCGCGTCCGACGCACCATTTTTGTGCACCGCGCGCCTCCGCCGTCCGCCCGAGTACGGCCGCGTCCCGCGCCGTCCATCTAAGCGCCTGCTTGCACCGCGCTTCACCGAACCCTAACCCTAATCGTGGCCGCGCACAGCCGTCCGATGGGCATCTTTCCCCATCGCCCCGTCGTCTTTGTGGAGACCCGCCGCCAGATCAGTCGAGGGAGGGAGAGAGAGAAGAAGGGAGGAGCAGGAAGGAGGCGGAGCTAGAGTGCTGCTGCTGCCGCCGTCCGCGCGCTGAGGAGGACCTGGGAGCGCTGCATAACCACCTCGACGCCCCGGCTTCGCATCCCCTGCACCGAGCCGCCACCAAGCCCGCGTCACCTGCCTCGACCGTCGCTACGCGAGTAAGCATCCCCGGCCTCGCCCTGCTCGGCCATGGCCGCCACCAGTCCATCGTCGATGTTCTCGCTCCCCTTACCCCTGTTTTCTTCCTTACCGCGACCGATAGCTTCGCCGTAGTCTAGAGCACGTTTTTGGCAACTTCTTGGAGCCGGCACGGGCCACAGTTGGAGCCACGCACTTTTGCAGCTCCGGCCTCCCTGGACTCTGGCCGCCGGAGCGTCCGCCGTGGCCGCCGAGCCGCGCACGCCCCGCCGTGCCTCGACTAGCCCCGGTAACTAGCTTATGGAGATCCCAGCTTCTCCAATCGAAGGGCAAGAGGGAAGATGGAGACCAACGCCCGGTTTCGCCGGCAGATTTGGCCTCGCCGTCGCCAGACGCCGTTGCCGCGCCTCGCTGACCGCCACCGGCTTGAGGGTCGATTTCTCCGAGTTAGAGCACCTAGCCGACCAGCCACGTAGCTCAGCTAATGCTCCGACATTCGTCGAGGGTCCGCCCGACGAAGTCGAGGGTCCGCCCGACGAAGTCGAGGGTCCGCCCGACGAAGTCGAGGGTCCGACCGACGAAGTCGAGGGTCCGACCGACGAAGTCGAGGGTCCGCCCGACATTCGTCGATGGTCCACCCGACCAGTCGAGGGTCCGTCCGACGAAGTCGAGGGTCCGCCCGACGAAGTCGAGGGTCCGACCGACGGAGTCGAGGGTTCACCCGACGAGTCGAGGGTCCGACCGACGGAGTCGAGGGCCTGGCTCTAATCGAGGTCCTGCCCGAGTCGAGGACCCGGCTCGAGGCCAGAGGGTCAAGTCTCGAGGTGCGCACTGTTCTCGAGGGCTGCCCCCTTCGTGCGAACAAGTCCGTCTTCGAGGGCATGCCCGTTCGCCGGGCGAGGCTTCGTTCTCGAGGCCAGCCCGTTCGCCAGAGCGAGCTCCGTCCTCGAGGGGTCGCCCGGACCGCACCCTCGAGTGTACAGTGCCGACCCAACCTGACCCAGAACCAGCCCTGTCCAGACCTCCGAGGCCCGGTCGAGACCTGTCAACGTTGACAGTTGACCTGGCCCCACCTGTCAGTGACCAGAACCGTGGTCCCCACCTGTCAGCCACTAGCTGGACCGTCGACACTGACGTCAGCATAACGTCAGCATGACGTCATCTAACCCAGACCCGCGTCAGTGCTGACGTCATCTCAGCACCGGCTGCACTGTTCCTGCGCGCCACATGGCCCAATCAGGAGCTGCCACGTGTCAGCACCAGGTTAATCTGCCCTTTTTCTTTTTTCCGAAAATAGAATAAACTTCGAAAATTCATAACTTCTTCATACGAACTCCGAAAAATATGAACCAAGTGTCCAAATTTTCATAAAAATAAGCTCTACGTCATAGGCTTGTGTATGAGTGCATTTGGAGTTATTGAATTTTATTGCTTCTTTGTGTTGACTCTATAGGAGCCGCTAACGCGGCTATTATGTCTCGTTTCAGAGAAGGATCAGCTTGAGGAGGACGACTACGAGTACGAGGAGGAGCTCGGTGACGACTTCACAGGTGCCACACCCCACCCAACCTCGTAGATCCTATTACGCATGGCATAATATCTAGTTGCTAGTGCTCAATTATGAATATCACCTGATGATAGGTTGCATGATAGAACTTCTTGATGAGCCTTTACCTTGTCGCAACCTTACTCTTGCACACCTGCTGATAGGCTAGACGCTTGCTTATTTTATCTATGATGCTTTACTTCTACTACGCTTATATCTGTGTGATAATGATGCGTGGTGGAGAGCATGGTCATATGGTTAAGGCACGTGGTGCCACTTTACTCGGGGAGAGTGCTGCGTGCGTCTTGGGTGTGTGGTGAGGGTTGAGTCGATCGGACAGGATTCTACGACGAGCCATGTGGGCGAGTCTTGCCGGGGAATGTGTTCTGGGCATTCCCGTGTGAGGTGCTTGTGGCGGGCACATTGTGATGCATAAGGAGATCCCGGGGGTGAGAACCTTCGTGGAGCGAAGCCCCGGGTAGGAGGTGCTGTTGTAGCACGGACTGTTGTAGTCCCAAAAGAGAAGATAATCCTGTCTGATCCCCCTAGGACCTGATATCTCTTGAGGACCGGAACCTTGGGACTTACGTGCTCACCACTCGCTCTTGAATGGGCGGGAGACGGATGTCTGACTAGCTAGGACGGTGCCACTACTACTAGGTTGTTAGCAGAAAGTGTCGGGAGGTACGGGCGTGGAGACCCACACCCTCCTTAGACAACATAGTGACCACGGGGGCCCGGTACTATGTCTCACAGTCTCAGTGTGCCGGTGGTACCTATCCGGGATGTCCCAGTACTGAGTGGTAGGGTGGCATCGCACCGGTTAGAAAGCAGCCGGAATCAGCTTAGGCGGGGCACCGCCGATGATAGTGATCTTGTGGTTACGGGAGTACACGCTCTGCAGAGTTTATGAATCTATATATAGTCCGTGGACCACTGGTATGGCTCTTTCCTAAGACCCACGCTTCTCGGGAGTAGTGAGAGGAGTCCTTCTATTTCTCCCCCTGGTGTTACCCTTCCGGCTGTGAGCCGCTGAGACAGGCTCCGAGAGGGAGTTGGACCTGTCGACTGAGTGCGAGAGGGTGAGATGTGTGTGATGGTGATGGAATGGGTTTGGATGTGTGGATGAGATGGATTAAAAATTTGATGAATTATATTATATAATATTAGTCACTGTTTGCATAGAAAACTACAGCCACATATTAGGTCGATTTGATTATATCCTTGCATCCCACCAAATACTACATAGCAAAAACAAAGCATAGGGTGGAGATGTGGCCAGTACAAACCGTACTGAAAATTATTTGGCAGGTGAGCCCGACTACGACTATGACGATGAGGAGGAGTAGACGTCTCGTTCCTACGCTCAGGCTTCTTTTTGGAGATTTTATTGTACTTCCGCCTTTTGCAGCTGTTCCAGAGGCTGCTGCTACTCTGATGATTCCGCCAGTGTGGCGATGAATTATTTATGTAATTCCCCCTAATTGTAATCTTTTGTACGATGTATGGATCCTGTATCGACTATTGCGAGATAATGAGATGGTTTGATGCTTCAAACTATTATATTATCCGCCATTCTGTGTATTTTCCCTTCGTGAAAAATTGAGGATGTTTCACCTAGTTTCTAGTAGTTAACTAGATTGTGTTAACGGTTCAAGGAGTCAAATAGATTATTAAAATAAGTTATACATATTTTGAAGAAATTTCTAGTCTTTTACCTGAGAAATATGCAATTAGAATCCTAAATTTTAGTTTATAATCTTATAAAACCATAGAAAATTTGTTTTAACTTGAAAAAAATATAAAACTAGTTTTAGATCTTTACTAAGCCATTTTATACCATATTCTCTCTCCAATATTTTATAAATATCTTATAATAATAATCTAATGTGCACTGTAAGTGTGATTGGTTGCCCCCATTAGTCCTTTTTTAAAAGATATTTGTATAGCATAAGGAGGTGAATAACATAAATTAAAATTCTACAAACTCACAAATTGAAGTAAAAAACTAGTTTTGAGAACGATATTTACACCAACAACAACAAGGCCACATGACCTCTAAATATAGGGCTGAGAACACGCCTCCACTTTGTACCTTTGATCTGAAATCGTGTTCCCGCTATGTTTGGAACGTTCCCGTGTTTCTCATTTGGGAACAAAGTTCTCGGAAGGTGAAACATGGCCCTCCACGGTCCAGGTTGATACGAGTCAGACTGACTTCACTTCTGACTTGCTTAAACTCGAAAAATCCTGTTTGTTAAGGTTTTAGAAGCTGGCGTAGCAAGCATTTCCAAGCGTCTGACACTCTTGACTTATACATGCCGTGGCAGGGCCGCCCCTAGTGCACACACGAAACCTCCTGACGGCCGCTGGTGGAGCCCGCAACGGCAACACGAGTGCTCCTACTTCGCCAACCCCGTACCGTACCCCGTGCCTACTTCGCCAACCCGCTGTCCCATGCGCTCACATGGAGACTCCCGCACGAACTGGAACCACCTCCGCCTCGCCACCTCTTCCTCTCCCCCAGTAGCAGCCGCCGCCTCCACCACCCACTGCGGCAGCCGATAAACCACCTGAGGCCTTCCACGCCGATCAACATCCGCTGTCACCGCCGCTCACCTCCCCGGCGCTCCCGGCTCCAACTACATACTGCAAGCATGAGGCAGCCCACCAGCGCGGGCGGCGGCGACGCCGGGTTCGTGCGCGCGGACCAGATCGACCTCAAGAGCCTGGACGAGCAGCTCGAGCGCCACCTCGGGCGCCCCGCGGAGCGGGGAGTCGGCGGCGCAGCAGCCGCCTCTGGGAGTACAGGGAGCCGCCGCGGCGAGTCTGCGCGGCTGCAGGGCCCCGAAGAGCTGACGCCGCTGCGGCGGTGCCGCGAGGACTGGGAGGTCGACCCCGCCAAGCTCGTCATCAAGGGCGTCATCGCGCGCGGCACCTTCGGCACCGTCCACCGCGGCGTCTACGACGGCCAGGACGTCGCCGGTATCGTCCCTGCAGCATCCACAATACTTACTTTCTTTCATAGCTAACGCTTACGCGTGCAATAGCCATGATGAGCCAATTTTCATTATGTCCATGAACTGTTCGACGAAATAGCAACGCTAGTTATCTCTAGCTTCTTCTTCTTCCGTGCGCTAGAATTTGGTTCCAAATCTGATCGATTCCTGCGCGCAAATCCTTACGAAACTTTGATGCATGCTTCATTTTCTGTTCCCTGCTTAGAATGGCGAGCGGAATTGATCGTCAGATAGCAGCGTCATTTGCTATAGGTGGCTGTTCTAGATGGTCTGGCGAGTTGTTTTCGCCTGTCGTGTCATCTGTGCTTTTCCTTGTCAGCAAATTGCTAAAGTTGATACCTCTGCTTTTCTCGGTTCCTTGGTGTACTCCGTGACTTCTGTTAGATAAGCCTTTTTGGCGTGTAACCCCCACATGTGATCCGGGCCAACCAACAGTTAAAAGTTTTTCGTAGGCATGATCCATGTGTTCATCTTATGATGAGCACCTACAAGTCAGGAGGCTACAGAATAAAGCTGCCGATTTTTCAGGCGAAAAGTATCAACGTGCCATTGGTGTTGCACTTTTCAGGGGACAATGGAAATTGGAAAGCATCGGAACCGGGTCGATGTTTCAAAAAAGATAATAAATACGTACACTGAAGTTTGGAGCCAAATTTAAATTAACATTTTGGCATTGACCTGCTAAAGCAAAATCACATGACTCACTCATGAAAAAGAAGATTGATATGTCCAGAACTTTATCGCCCTATGCATGCTGCCCTTTCAATATGTCTGGTTCACCATCTAATTCGATTCATTTATATATTCTTAATTCTCAAAGTATGATTAGAATTTTATATCAAATGTGTCTTAGGCATTCATAAGCTCACTGAAGTTGTTGATTTGGCTTGCTTTGAATTATTCGCTACTTTGGCTGTGTGATGATACCGGTTCCCTCACTGTCCTTGATAAAGTACCTCCTCTCAGTTATCACGCTTTACTTCCCTGTGTGCTTCATGCTCATGCTAGACCGTTAATATGCTCATGCTAGACCGTTAGTAGGTGTCTCACTGTTCCATTTTAGACAAAGGATGGTAAGTTTGACCCTTTACAGATTGTTGTTTGACATGTGCAACAAAATGCATCCTATTCATCAAGAATGTATGGTCCCTATCAAGTGCTAACCTACACTTTTGAGATTTGGAATGTGCTCTCTGCTCTGTCCATCCTTGAGCAGTCATACTTTAAATCATTATTATCACAGATATGGAGTAAAATGCACATTCCGCATGAGTAACTTTATGCTTACCATCATAACTTCTATTTTTCAACACTGATTGTCAAATGTTACCATTTCTATCTAGTAAAATTGCTTGACTGGGGCGAGGATGGTCATAGATCAGAACAAGAAATTGCTGCACTAAGAGCAGCATTTGCACAAGAGGTCGCTGTGTGGCATAAGCTTGACCATCCAAATGTTACTAAGGTAATCATTGCCTGAAAAAGTCCTTTTCCACCTTCTAATTTATTAGGCTAAGTAACTCTGCTGATATAAGATACTTTGTCAGTTACTGTTTATCTTTGTTTCATAGGACAAAGTCTAGAATTTTTGTCTGATATTATTAATCTCAACCCTATGGTTAAACTTGGTTACTAGCACATCAGGTATCTATTTCATCGTGCGGAAATATGTGTCCAATCATCTCCATGCTGTTGGCCTTTATATTATTCCCCATGTCTGGGTGTCTGACAGCATAGTGGGGGGCATATGCAGCACTAGTGCGCTACAATCTCTTTAATTGCTTCAGTGTGTCCTACTTTGTTTCAAAGCATGCAATATATGCCAAAATTAGTCTTGTAACCACTGGTAATGGACACTGAAACCTTTCTTGTACCATTTGATACATGATAAATTTTAAGAACAATAGAAATTTGGAGGTTTTATGTCATTGGCTTAGATGCATATGTTATGTTAATTGATTTCAACATAATAGCAAATTTACCTAGAAATATGTAGGACCTTTATTTTCTTTTACATCTTTAAAGTTCAATACAGATTATCATTTACTATTATTACCTGTTCTTGTTTCTTGTTGCTGAATATTGATATCTTTCCAAGCACAACTAGCTATCCTAACAACAACTTGAACTTTAACCTGACAGTTTATTGGGGCTATAATGGGTGCAAGAGATTTAAATATACAGACAGAAACTGGACATCTTGGCATGCCAAGTAATATTTGCTGCGTTGTTGTTGAGTACCTTCCTGGAGGTGCACTGAAAAATTTTCTGATAAAGAACAGGAGAAGGAAGCTTGCCTTTAAAGTTGTGGTCCAGATAGCTCTTGACCTTGCCAGGGGGTAAGAAATCGATTGCTTTTTTTTTCTTGATCTTTGCCTGAAATTTAGTAGTTATTATTTCTCTTCACTCTTTAGTCTTGGAAGATATAATTATGATATTTGTTGTTTCAATAGATTATGTTATCTCCACTCAAAGAAGATAGTGCATCGTGATGTCAAGACTGAAAATATGCTTCTAGACAAAACAAGAACTGTAAAAATTGCTGATTTTGGCGTTGCTCGAGTTGAGGCTTCAAATCCTAGCGATATGACCGGCGAAACAGGGACACTTGGTTACATGGCTCCTGAGGTATTTGATTTTAGCCATCTCTCTGTTCTTAACTCTAAAAATGGACCCCTAGAGAAGTTATCCTTTATATCAATAGGTATTTGCACGGAAACTACTTGACTATAAGCAGAAGAAATATCTTGAAGACCACGCAGACTGTGTGGCCTCTAATCTCTTCAGTAGTTTGGTGAACCATAAGCAGGAAACATGCCTTCATCATGCAACAAAAGTATCTTAAAGACCACAACAGATTGCTTGGCCTCTAATCTCTTCAGTAGTTAGGTCAACGATAAGCAGAAAACATGCCTGCATCATCATACAACAAAAGTATCTTAAAGACCACAACGGATTGCTTGGCCTCTAATCTCTTCAGTAGTTTGGTCAACGATTCCGTTATTCACATACGAAGCTACGTTATCCATTGTTTGGCACCAATTTATCATCTGCAAGGCACCAGGATTTTTCCATTGATTTGAAATTTGGGTTCCTTTCTCTGCGCTTGCATTTTTATTTCCTGTTTCTTGAAAGAGTGTACTTGTGGCTTACATAATTGCATTGGCATATGCACGCAGGTTCTCAATGGCCATGCTTACAACAGGAAGTGTGACGTGTACAGCTTTGGGATCTGCCTGTGGGAGATTTACTGCTGTGACATGCCGTACCCCGATCTTAGCTTTTCTGAAGTCACCTCTGCCGTGGTCCGCCAGGTGAAAATAAGACATGCCTCTTCCCCGTTCCTTGCTGCCATGTGTTGTCACTGACTGAAAGCCTAAGCTGAAATGAAAATTTTGCACAGAACCTGAGGCCTGAGATACCGCGCTGCTGCCCGAGCTCGCTAGCGAACGTGATGAAGCGATGCTGGGACGCGAACCCGGACAAGCGCCCCGAGATGGCGGAGGTGGTGTCCATGCTGGAGGCGATCGACACGTCCAAGGGTGGTGGCATGATCCCCAAGGACCAGACGCAGGGCTGCCTCTCGTGCTTCCGCCAGAACCGAGGCCCCTAACGCAGGGTTGCTTTGCTTATACCCGGTGACTGGTCTCTACAGCTCAGTGTAATCTAATCGCAGCACTGGGTATAATGCAGAAGCTTCCCATTGCTTCTCATGGGTGTAAATGGATGGGGTGGTTGACGAATGACGATTGATGCCCTTGTACGCTCCTTCGAGTTCTAATGCTTGCTGTAAGGTTAAGGTTAGGTGTAGAGAGAGTTGATGTGGCCGTTTGCTCACATCGTTAATTTCATGGCCGAGACGTGAAGCAGTGTTATGTACTGTTGGGTTAACCATCTCTTTACAAAATGTTATAAATTATTAATAAATAATAACACATGAATCCTCGTCAGGATATCCGATTTTGGAGCGAAGGTAAATTTTTGCTGTTTTATATTGTGTGCGAAATGAGAATCAGAATCTTCCAGTAGTCTGTTGTCTGTATACGGTCGTACGGACGGTCGGATGACCGCCAGAGGTACTGCTTTGCAAGGACGGACGTCCGATCCCACCTCGCCTCTGCGGTCCTGCCTGCCTACTCGGCCTGTCCGCCTGTTCCCCAGAAGCAAGGAGAGGCGCAGAGTGAAACAGGGACGCCAACCCGCCGCCGCACACCGCCGTTGATCTCTCTCTCTGGCCTTTCCGATCCAGAGCCTTGCCCTCCCCGTCTACCGGAGCTCTCACCCCGATGGCGGTGAGCTCGCGGTTTCCCTCCCAACCGGCGACGCGCGGCCTCCTGCGCCGCACCCCGCCGCCGCGCATCCTCCCCGTCGAGCGCACGCTGCGCCGCCTCGCCCTGGTCGTCCCCCTCGTCAGCGGGGGGCCTGGACCGGGCGGATCGCCCGTTCCCAGGCGGCCGCCACCGCCCGCGGACGCCGCGACCGTGGCGCCGGCGTCGCCCGCCTCGGCCATCGATTTCCTCACCCTGTGTCATCGCCTCAAGGTACAAGATACTAATCGGGGCTCGTCCTAATCAGTCGCCTCCTGATATGTCGTCCCAAGGCCGTTTTGTATCAAACTACAATCAATAGTGGTCTTTCCTGTAACACGTAGGATCAGACCGGAGATGCTCACAATATTTGTAAGAAATTCTAAAATGCACAGAGAAAGTAAAAAGTAGCTGCACTGCCCTGCCCTGTGCATGTGCAATAATTTGGATAAATTCATGCATGCTCCTCATTTCTTTGATGCTTAGGTCCATCATGTCACATGATTCTGGTGCGTATTCCTTCTGTTTATTCCGCAGACCACCAAAAGGAAAGGATGGATAAACCATAGCATCAAGGGCCCTGAGTCTATTGCTGATCACATGTATCGAATGGCCTTGATGGCTCTGATTGCAGGTGATCTGCCTGCTGTCAATCGGGAAAGGTCCATCTCTTCAAACTATTGTTTTGTCGGCCTTTGTCATATCTTAGTTTTCTACTTGGTGTTGACGATCGTTTTTTACACAGATGTATCAAAATTGCTATTGTGCATGACATTGCTGAAGGTAACGTCATGTGCGCCATGCAATACACAAACTCTTGGTGTGTTGTATGTTCAATGCACTTATCTGATCACAAAAGCTACAGTTCACCTGCCAATACTTTATTAACTTAAATGCCTAATTCATCCACAATGCCCACCACCTTTGGTAAATTACTCAATCAAATATTCAATATTCTTTGTTTAACAGCTATTGTTGGTGACATTACCCCTTCGGATGGTATACCTAAGGCTGAAAAAAGCCGGCGTGAACAAGCAGCTCTAGATGAAATGTGTGAAGTTCTTGGTGGTGGGCCAATTGGTGGGTGCACATTTTTTTATGTTAAATGTCAGATCATGTAGAAACTTCCAACACCAAAAGACTAACTATTTATCTATAATATTTTCGTTTTACAGCTGATGAGATTAAAGAGCTTTGGGAAGAATATGAAAACAATTCTTCTATTGAAGCCAATCTTGTAAAAGATTTTGATAAAGTAAGAATGCAGTTGTTTTTTCTAATGTCCTTTCATTATTGTTATCTGACTCCCTCCACTGTGTGATATTAATTTTCATCATGATTCATGACTAAGTTTGCTTTTACTTTACCAGATCCGTCAGATTTACCAACCTTGGTAGATTATGAACTTTTAGAGCAAGTGCATCACAAGTACTTGCTCTTTGTTTTGAATTGAATTGGTGATTGATGAGTTGCTTGCATGTTTGTATGACATGACATAATAGTCTTCTTGTTCTTCATGGGCTTATTTACCAAGTTGGAACTAGTGTAATTTGTTAGTCTTAATTCCAAAGAATGCTAGTAAAGCTACTTTGAGGTTTCTTCCCCATATGCCATAGTTTTTATTCTTCAGAGCATGCAATTTGTGTTTTTGTTACATGATGGATATTTCGTATATATCTTTTTTATGTTTAGCAATACAATTACTTTCATGCATTTTATTTTGTTTTTTTTCTTCGTTATTATCATTAGTATGGTGTGTTGTGTTTTACATTTTGCCTTTTTTTAGGTGGAAATGATTCTTCAAGCATTGGAATATGAGAAAGGTAATAACTTTTTTGTAATGGCAAATTTGTTGCCATTTTTCATTGTCCTTAACTGTAGTTGGCTATGCCGTATATTTCAGTTAAAGTATTCCTGTTGAATATTGTGAACACTCTAAGGGAGTAAACTGCCTTGTTGATATGAAATGATATGCTCCTAGTATGAAGTATGGATAATAGATTATCTTGTTCTTTTGTGATGTTATTCTTGATAAATCATTATGACTTATGAGGTTATGCAAAACACATGTTAAGACCTGGCTTGTTGAAATAGGGTCACAGCTTAGAACTGTGAGTATTGATTGGTATATAACCAAACTAACTGCACTTTGTTACCAAACTTTTCACTTTGAAATTGAAAGACTTCACAATAAATGACTCGTCTTGTGTTGGCATTTTACTCATCTTGTAAGACTAGCTTAATGCATTTATCATCCTAACCTGATGCATCTCGAAATTTACAGAACATGGCAAAGTGTTAGATGAGTTCTTTCTCTCCACTGCTGGTAATTTGATCCATCTCTGTTTCCTAACTATGTCCAAAGTGGCGTTCGTTTCCAGATGTTCCCTTTTCACCAAACATTTGCTTAACATGTGTTTCAGGCAAGTTCCAGACAGAGATCGGTAAGAGCTGGGCTGCTGAAGTGAACGCGAGGAGAAAGGAGGGATGCGGAAAGCAGTAGGAGCCTTCATCAAACTTCCATGGAAACATGTTGTGATGTGAGTGGCGGTGTGGCCAAGTGGCAAACTAGGGACTGACAAGTTTAAGCGGGCCAACTTCAACGGTGGCAGTTCACCGATTGCCACGGTTGTTCAGCCTTCCCAAGGAGTAACGGGAGGGTCATGGAGTGAACGCTAGATTTTAGCTGAAAGTTTCGAAGTTGCTCGAAGACCAAGGGGGGAAACTGTAGTGTTTCGTTGTAGCCTAGGATCCAGCTCTTTTTTTTTTTTGGTCAACCCCGTGAATAATGAAAGGGCGATGGTGTTTGCCCTTCTCATCTTCCCTGCCCATTTCTATTTTGGGCAAAATCTCTGCCCATAGTTAACTTATTTGAACTTCGTAATTAGTCTACTTTTGTATCGGCCTGCATAATTTCTGATCGGAGATTTTCAGCTGCCATGACCTAGGGATTTTAATTTTTAATTTTAGCTTTCTTTGATTTATAATCTAAAGGTTTAATGATAAAATGTGCATAACTAATCTAATAACCAGCTCTTTTGGTCATGCCATTAAATTTTGTGGGACTGACAAGGGGAGTCACTCCAGGGAGCTTGCATTTTTCTTCCCTATAAATTATAAGAGCTTGCATTTGTTTTGATTTTCTTTTTTACGTGTCCTAAGCGACTAAGTCCTTAGCCAGGTTGTCACCGTCGGGAGCTTTCGACAAAAGAATCTAACGAAATCAGAATATTGAACCAGGCTATGTGCATTTGGCCAGACTTCAGTATCCGAGTATGTAGTTTTGAGCCGATTGGTGATTCCTTCCAGTAAAACAGTGTGTAACTATACTTCCAGTATCCGAGTATGTGATTTTGAGCCGATTGGTGCCTTTTAGTAAAACAGGTGATTGTTGCTTTATGTACACACTGACACTTCGACTAAAATTGTGCAATAGGTGAAAACCACATAAAGCTTGTAGAATAGTAAAATCCTTTTGATAACACTGATATGTGGCTAGCAATAGTCAGATAACCAAAACAGAATTCGGCCACAATAATAACCTACCCCCATCTAGCTTCAGTTCATGCCAAACACGCCAAGATCTCGACTAGCCCTAGTTACAAGAGTTACAGATCATACTAACTACTAAGGATTATCATCAGCTCAAAGCCACACAAGGGGCTAATAACATCATTCCCAAGCAGCAATTTTCTCAAAGATTCTCTTTGGATCAAATGTAAAATAATACCGTAAACATACTTGCATTGCATCTCTTTACATGACTAACGGTGCTGCATTCAAACTACCTAAACCACCATCTCATGCCAGCATTTATCGGGTCATGAAGAAAAGGGGTGTAACGATGGATATATGGGTTAATTGTCCGCCCAATTTTAAGCCAGATAGCTCTATGATAAGCGGCAGTGAAGGGAGAATGGTACATGAGCTTCAGCAACTGCACCACCAGGAAAACAGAATGACATTAGAATTTAATGAACCATCATGTATTCTGCAAATATTATAAAAGTTATTGGTACAGTCCTGCCGTTCTAAATGTGGTGGATGTAACAGAGTTCAGCCATGCAGAAGCAAAGATTGTTGCCTAGTTTTCCCTTCTGATTACTAATGGGCATGGTTATATTAGACTTCAACCCTCCAAAACACATTTGCAAGTCCATAGGCATTACAAAATTTCTCTCTGATAATTGATTATTATTCTAATATTTTCCCACCAGCAAGCATTAGCAATGGAGAGGAGATTTGCAGCAAGTGAATATCATTACGCTAGAGGTAAAAATTATGCCAGCAAGGGCCAGCCATGTAGAGCATACACACTTAATGTGTGATGACAAATTAACATATCAGTATATCCAAGACAGCGTAGTGATAATCTTTGGGTTAGGTTTCTTGTGCTATTTATAAAGCAGGTGGATCTTCATTAACTAACCTGCCAATACATGAATGTTTGCATAACATTTCTCTGTCGCCTGCACAGGTAGTAATAGGAATTGGAAGTTAAGTGGCTAATAGAAGAGAGGGAGAGGGTGAACTAAAGGAAAAGACTAGGTCAACTCACGAGAACAGGGATAGGATCATAAGAAAACCCAACAGAATCTCTGCATTTGAACGTAGAAAGTAGACTGCAGTTGTGTTTGTCTCAACCCATGTACAAGGCTGCTCCAAGTATGTCCTGCAAATCAACACTCATATGTGATAAAAATTTTACCAATAGATCAAAAGGACAGATATTATTTTCATTCAATAAAAGGGAACATGTTTTTTTTACAAGCCATGAAAAGTTAAAAGCTAATGTTTGTGTCTTATTAGCTCATTATGTCGTGGGCATTCTTTAGATGGCCTGAAGTAATGACTGATGGACGCACCACAATACAGGGATAAAAGAGTGTCACTCTCACTTAGGAACCTTATCTATATCTTGCTTAACCAAAGAGATATATAGATGGGGTGGCTTGACTCTTATGAAACCAATCACCAGAATTAAAGAACAAATTCAATCTCATATTATATCTAAATACCAAATCCTAGAGCTGGAGAGAACAATAAAATGAGGTTGTTGTTTGTGTGAACAGTGTGCCACCCAAACATGGCCTGGGGCTGCTCCATCTCATGGCCCCTAATGGGCTGCATATGACACATTAACATCCAAGTCCCAACATATAAAGCATTTATGTTTAGCGTTTTACAAGGGACAAGGGGTGTTCAACTAATATATTGTTTTTTAATCCTAAAAGTCAATGACTAGGATGAACTAACTCAAGAAGTCCATAAAGTAATTTACCTGTACAAAGATGAGTTAGTAAAATGGCGCCGTAGAAATCGAGTGACATGTTCAAGTGCCCAACAAATTACAGGTACCAAAACAACTGCCAGGAAAGAGTATCTCATTACGCACAAGGAAACTCAGATGGTTAGGTAATAATGTGACTGAGCTTCATGTCAAGTGAACAGCTTATGCTTACGCTTCAAGTGCAGTTTAGATGAAGCAAACATAAGGCAGTACATGAATGGTAAAAAATCCTTTGATGAAGTTACATGGTGACACCACACCTGAACAGCCTGCAGGTTTCCAGCTCGGGGTATCTGATAGGAACGAAATATTTATCAATAGAAAACATTTAAATAGTAAAGGCATCTAAGTTGAGGAGGATCAAATATTAATTTAAAAAATCAATTCCGTATCACATACCCTGTACAAAGCAAACAAAGCATAGCCTGTAGTACATGTTGTGCCAAGAAGTGACAACCTATATCCCTTGTACTGGAGGGAATGCGGTGCCAATGGAAAGATGCCAATCAAGGCAACAATAAGGACCTATTAGAAAAAAGAAGAAGAAAATTAATGGTATATGATCCAGATAAGATGGCTATTTAGTAACTACATATTCTAGACAGATCAACACAAAAGGTTGTTATTGCTCTTCACTCATATATGGAAGTGATTAGCCGAGAAGCATTCACAAATCAAGCTACCCACATGTTGGAGCACTGGTACTGATAAAGTGTAGATACTGAGGGTACAGAATTGATAATGCATCGATAATACGATAAATCCCAGAGAAGCATGTACAATAGCTTGATAGAGTCCACAAGAAAAATTACTAGGCAGAGGTGATGTATATCCAGTCATTAAGACCATGGTCAAGTCAGAACAGGCACTGAGGACTTACTCCTTTGTACAATAAAGATCCCAGTGTCTTCTAGTACTTCAACTATAGCACACAAATAAAGTAGCTGCTGCACACAGAATTTTTTATTCATCTAGTATGATATAAGTTTATTACTCTAATAACATGATTAATGAATCCTGACCATCCATTCACTTATGAGAACTCCATATATGGAGTGCTATCAGTGAAGAGGGCATCAGCCTTCAGACTGGCTGGCTGAACTAGCTAAAATAAAACATACTTGAGTTGGTCTAGATAAGATCTTAATTCCACAATCCAACTGTTGTTTACAAACATTTCAACTAAGCCTCAATTTCTTTTTAGCAATATCCTTCACCTAGCTGAGAATGGTCTGGTACTCTCAGTAGACATACCAATCGACAAACCAACTGGGCTTCAGAGAAGAATTCCTTAAAATATATAGAAAAATTCTATGAAACAACAGCTTCTGCCAAAAACAACTTTTTTTGCAAGAATTATTACCCAAGCACTGACGGAAAAATGTAACGACCGCTGGTCCAACTGTAGAGACAGTATGCTTCGTGCTGGTCCAGAAGAATTCGTGCCTACAAAACCCACTCTCAGATGAGGACTTAAGATAATAATGCATAAGGTGAAGCAGTATGCTCCTTGTCACCTGAATCAGGAGGCCTTGCATTCTCATCAGCTGAAGTAGACGCACCGCCTGAAGATTCTGAGGGCTGGGTAGATGTGGTTGAGGACATTCCTTCAACAGAGAAATCAGGATCCTATATCCAAATTCAGCAGATAAATCATCATAGAACCATATTATGCGTATGAAAGAGTGACACTTCAACACTATAAATGCTAATCAGCCTGTCACCATCATTCAGCACAAATTATCAGACAACATGGTAGATTAACCATTGCCAAACAGCCATCTTAGCATTTAAACAACATTTAAACAGGCTAAACAGATGTTTAGGCATATTAGGCATGCAATGATACCAAATACAGATATCACCAAAACGAGGCAGACAAAACATATTAAATTATTCATAACTGTTCAGTAATCCCGTGCTACAGAGTTTTGTTGAAGGGAGAAAATGTTGATACACACTCCTAAAAATATGAGCAGAAGTCATCAAATCAAACTGTTGCTGACTCAGCTCTGTTGCTGAAATCTTTCCTAAATCAACAGCTGACTGAATTATCAAGACGACATTCAGTCATATTTCATTAGATAAGTACAAGATGAACAGATGATTCCAACAGTCCATAGCAAGATTGTACAATCCCAGAGTAACATGCTGAGCTAACCGAATGTCTGGACCAGTCACGAGGAACAGTTACCAAACTAAAATAGAACCGGGGACAAAACATTTCATGAATGCCAGCAGCAGTGTCACCTGCTACAGTTGAGCAGAGAGCATATGTCGAAGAGAGGAAGGCTCTGAAAGATACCCATAACGAGGCAAGAATATGGCGAATTTCTTTAAAGAAAAGAAACGAACGGGAGCTTTATTCCCACCGGCCTTCCTATCAAGTGAAAGATGAATGGGCTCCCAGGCCACAAACTTGACCAGAGAACATGATGCCTCAGCGACCAATTTTCTCTGAAACTAAGCCTTCAGCCTTGCAGGCTTGTAGCACTCGATCTTACACTCCAGCTCAAGATCCCCCTCACGCATCACTATCCCCATCTTTGTTGCAGAAAAAAATTACGGCCAAAGAAACTCAGGCTTACGCGGCGACAGTGGGAGCAGCGGCGGCATTTGTGCGCAATGCGGGGAGCCAAATCAGATTTGGGGATTTGCACCAGCCAAATACAAATATGCCATACAGAAGCGCAGAAGGGAGACAAGCAAGCAGCAAACCAAACCTGCGTAAAATAATTTCCGGCCTGCAGCACTGTAGGGGCAGAGAGCGGCAATCCCAGCTTCCGATGCAGGCCAGGCCAGGAAAAGAGAGAGAGAAAGAGAGACTCCCTCCTCTCCTCGAATCTAGACTTGGCAAGACTCCGAAGCAAAGGCGCAGCACGGGGACAGAGGAAGACGACTGACCCCTCCGGCCCTCCCTGTCTCCCTTCCCTCCCCTCCCCCTCCTCTCCTCGTCTACTATCTCAATTCCGCCTCTGAACTGAAATTTCCTTGGCAATGGAGGCCGTTTATTATTCGCTGTGATGGCCAAGTAGTCCCCACAGGGCCACAGCCACAGGCCACAGGGTATCATCATCCGAAAGCAACAGCAAGCGCCGGGGGAGGCCCGTGATTACGGACACTTCAGGGGGTGGGATCGCAAAACGGATGGTTTCAGCCATTGCTCCAGATTCCTCTTTATTTCTGCTTTTTTTTTTGTGGTGGAAAAGAAACGAAGGGAATTCGAGAGGCCGAGCGGGACGGAGCGACGAAACGAAAGCAACCGCGCCAGATGCCCAGATCTCGAAAATCCCCGGGCGAGCGCGCTCGGCAGTGCGACGCTGACGGAACTGCCCTATCCGAAATGCAGATCGCAAGCTACTGGGGGAGCACAGAGACGAGAGAAGTGCGGCGTGGCGGAGTGGAGTGGAGTAGTACGTACGACGAAGCGGCGGTAGAACTTTTGCTGGAGGTGCGCGCGGACGTAGAGGTGGGAGAAGAGGTGCGGCGGCACGGCGGAGCTCGCACGGTACGCCGCCCACCGCGGATCGCGCTCGTAGTCGTACGCCGCCGCGGCGCCGCCCGTGGATGGCCAGGACGAGGAAGGCGCGTCGCCCATCCGCTCCCAAGCCCGAATCTATCCCGGGCAGCCCGCTAGGGGGATAATGTGCGCTGCAGCGAATTTTTGTGTGCGCCGCCCGGGATCCGCGCCCCTCGAGGCGCCCATATTCCGTGCTGCCTGAGCAAACGTTTCTGCCTGCTGACAATAATATCTTTCTATCCCATATTAATAATATTCTATATAAAGATCCCTTTCAAATAGTCCAGTAATTATTAACGCCTGCTTATTTATTTATTATTTAGTGGCATCTTAATTAATTTAAATTATTAATGATCCATCAACAATCCACATATTCATGGAAAAATATTTTGATTCCAAGACCTTTAGTTTCACGTCAAACTTGATCCAGAGTCGACGATTGTCAAAACAAATCAGCATTCTGAATTTGCAACCATGTTGTGACACTGTTGTTCGGTCCATTGGGTCGTGTATTGTGTTACAACCTACTCACTCCATTCATATTTAATTATTATTGTTGGTGTGCGTGTCATAAATTTGACTCAATTTGTATAAAATACGTGTAATATTTGTATGTCCAGATAAATTTATTAAAACCTAGATTTAAAGATCTTTCTAATAATACTAATTATGCAGAAAAAATATTAATATTTTAATATATAATGACCGGGCATTTTTTCTTAAAAAGCGTAAGCGATAATTAAAAATGGACGGAAGGAGTATTAGAGAGCGCGTCTAGGAGTGACGCCCAAGACTATTCAACTAGCCACTATCGCTCTTGTTAGGGTTTGAGTTTTTTTCCATTCTTGTTTTCGAGTGAAACAGACATTGTTTGTTGTACTTATATCGCCAAGATCAACTATTGCAAACTAGGGTCTTGTTCTTGATCTTATTCGCTTGTATCGACTAGTCTTTTCGAATCAAGACTTGAACCTTTTATCAAACTCATAGACTTCATTCATATTGCATTTTAGATTGTGTTCATTATGTTCTTACTTGTATTCTTGATTTTCTTGCAAAAAAGTCTTTTCAGCAAGGTCAATCGCGTTGTGTGGTTGATAACTAAGGGAAAAATGGTGTAACAGTTGTAGATGTCTGAATCAGTCTTGGTTCAAAGCCTAGTTCGTGAACGTTGAGTTCTCTACTAATCGAGTTGTCATGCCTATTGGAAAATTAGGCGACATCTACATCAAAATGGAAAAAAAGACTGTGGCAACACACTGGAGGCAGACTTGTTTCGACAATACCTATTGACGACTTCGATAGAATTTTAAGGTAGGGCCAATGTCAAAGGAAAACTTATGAAATTATCTTTCCATGCATAGGTAGAACATCGAAAAAAAATTATATATGCATCTTGAGCGTTGTTTTAGCCAGAACTACCCATAGAATTTAAGGTGGACTCTTACTAGAATTGGAGTGGGCCTTCGTTATATCTTGAATGTTTGTGTTCTCTTTTCTCCAAGGTTTTTATTCAAAGGAGTGATGTTTTCGTATGACTAAGACATGACACTATTGTTGTTGTTAGCCCGGTTTGAAAGTTCAACCAAATAAAAAGTCTTTTTAAAAAAAACGAAAACTAGGTAAAAAAAAGGGGTGTGTGGGAGAGGACGAAGGGGCTCACGTGAGAGAAGTGTGAGCATGAGATGAAATGTGCATAGGAGACGGGAAGCGCATATGTGGGATTTACATAGGATGTGTGAATTGTAAGCGTCTGTGGCTCCAGAAGATGACTTACACAATTGACCGGAGAGAGCAGAGGAAAAAATGTGATAGCCACTATTAATATCATTTCTAATTTATATAGATAGAGATTCTTGGGAAAAAAAATAAACCCTTCAACAAACTCTTTAATTGGATCTTTAAATATAGACATCATCCATTCAGATTTCTTGAAAATAGAGAGCGAAAATGACCTCAAGAGTGCATACTAGAGAAGTTGTCGAAGAGTACAAATATTTTTTTTAAAAAAATAGTTGTTAGTCAAATAACTTAATAATATTTAGATAAAATTTGAAAAGACCCCTGGAGATACTCTTAAGGTTCCTTTGGATCAAACATTTCTCATATGAAAAATTAGTTCAATTTGCCCCCCAATCCCCTCTAATTCCTAAAGGGAGTGGTTGAATCCAAACAACAATTGGCAAAATAAAACGTATATATAGGACCTGTTTGGGAGGGCTCATAACAGCTCTATGAAGCTGTTGTGAGATGTTTTTTTTTTACCAAATAACTCTTTTCAAAATAGCTTCATAAGTGAAGCTATTCTCTCCCTCTCACAAAGCAATAGAACATGAGAGAGCTGAAAATAGTAGCTTTTGTTGGCTCTCTCTTCCTTATTTCTCTCTCATATACATGCATTAAGCTGATGTTGAAGTTATTTTGCTACATAATTTTTTCAAAACAGCTCCGCTTTATTTAGAGAGTTGTTCATGAAACTATTTTTTAAAAAGATAACTTCACTAATGAATCTGAGCTATGCCAAAACAGGACCTCAATCTCTAAAAGATGCTCTAACTCTTTTCCTTTCTCAGGTTATAAAATGCACTTGCTGTAGTAGTCTTTAGACTCTTTACATGTTTCGGTCACTTCGGTGACTGATTGGAGTGCTTTACACGTCCGTTCGTGGAAAAAGAGGTACAGAAACTAGTCAGCAAGTCAACTAGTCAACATCCATTAACCAGATATGTAATGCAAACACAAAACATAATCAACTCCACTAAAATAACTTCGCTAGCAAGTGATCGAGCACCAACTCTCATTAAACCGACTCCGCACACGTTGACGAATCGGGGCCTCCCCTTTCGTTAGTGCAAGCGCATTCAATCCTCGGTCTCTCGGCAAAAAGCTTAATCGGAGATCATCAGCTCCGCAGAGGTGCTGCTACGCGCAAATGGCGTCGCCAACGAACGGAGCGCTTGAACGGTACAAGAGCGCCATCACGACGGCCACGTCCGTCGTGGGCGCGGCCATGCTGCTGCGCCGGCTCGTCGCCGGCGTCCTCCCGGCCGGCACGCCGCCGCTGGTGGGGGCGCTGCTCCTCCTGCCGCCGCCCTCCGCGCGGCGCCACGCCGTGGTCATCGAGGAGTTCGATGGCGCCTTCTACAACCGCGTCTTCCTCGCGGCCAGGGCGTACGTCTCCACGCTCCTCGCCGCGGCGCCCCGCACCGGCGCGCGCGCGCCGCGCGTGGTCAAGGCTAGCCTGCCTCGCGGCGCCGGCGCGGAGCAGATCACGCTCGCCATGCGCCCCGGCACGGCCGTCGTCGACGTGTTCCGCGGCGCTGAGCTGACGTGGCGCCTGAGCAGCAGCCACGGCAGCAGCGGGCGCCGCCGGGCGGACGGCGGCGGCGCGGGCGGGGGCGAAGCGTTCAGGCTCAGCTTCGACGGGGAGCACAAGGACCTGGTGCTCGGCGCGTACCTGCCGTTTGTCATGGCCCGCGTCGAGGCCATGGCGCGGGACCGGAGGCAGGCCAAGCTGTACAGCAACGAGTGGGGGAAGTGGCGGCCCGTCAGGCTCCGCAACGCATCCACGTTCGCGACGCTGGCCATGGACGCGGCGCTGCGGCAGGACGTAGTGGAGGACCTGGACAGGTTCCTGGGCCAGAGGGAGTACTACGAGCGCACGGGGAGGGCGTGGAAGAGAGGCTACCTCATCCACGGGCCGCCCGGGACCGGCAAGTCCAGCCTCGTGGCCGCGATCTCCAACCACCTCCACTTCGACGTGTACGACCTCGACCTCGGCGCCGTCCGGTCCAACACCGAGCTCAGGAAACTGCTGATCCGGATGAAGAGCAGGTCCATACTGCTGATCGAAGATGTCGACTGCGCGTCGGTTGCAGGGCAAAGGAGAGAAGCCGACGGAGGCTCCGATGGGAGCAGCCAGCAGGTTCCCAAGCATAAGAAGGTGAGTCAATCTGAATTTTAATTTTCTAATCACGCTAGATTTCGCGATTTGCAATCAACGGAACAAGGTTTAGTCCACTCTTTCACAGTTAGCGATACACATTGTTATTTTCTTAGAAAAAAATTCTAGTTCAAAAGGATGCAGATAAGAGGCAAGAGCTTATTTTAAGACAGAACTTTGTTTCGAAAGATAAAATTTAATAAGATAAAGCCAAACTTTTTCTAAAAATCCTGCGGCCGTGGCGCTCTAGCGCTCGCATGTTTAGCTTGCTTTTATGAAAGACTTTTTAGCGATATAAATATAAATATTACTTTTCGTAACGTATGCTATAAAAACCAGAGAGCTATGGAAACTATAGAAACTCTAACAACCGCATGACTCTAATCCGATAACTAAAGGTAAGGGTAAATTATTTTAACACTTAAACCTCACTCATAGCATCCTAATCTCAGTTTTTGCAAATCACGCCAAACGCCCTTCGCTTCCAGTCTCGCGATCGTTCCGTCCCCTCGCGAGATCGCGATCTTAGACCAACATCATGACCAGGTTCATGTACGACAAGTTCGACACCACCTACCAGGTAATCACCGAAACCGCAATTCGTATCCATATCCATTGCCTCGTTCGTTCGCGGCGATCGTTTTGCCGATTCATGTGACTGCAGCTACTTCGATTGCGTCCTTTCGTTGCCAAGTGCCGGCCGATCAGATGCCGTTAATGTGCGTGTTTGTTCATTTGATCCGGCGGCATGGTATGACCGTGTGAGGAATTGAGGATGTATGTGTAGCCCCACTAATGATCGGCTAGGTGTGCCACAGGAATTAGCCTCCAATTTACTGGTGCCCGATTCCAAGAACCTATTAATCACCCAAGAAGATCACGATCTCGCGAGGAGTCGGAATGGTCGCGAGACGGAACCGAACGGCGCCGGGTGATTTGCAAAAACTGAGATTATGATGGGATGAGTGGAGGGTTTAAGTGCTAAAATAATCCACCTTTATCTCTAGTCATCGGATTAGAGTCCTCCGTTCTTTATTAGAGTTTTTATAGTTTATTACATAGTTTTTTGGTTTTCATAGCATACGTTGCCTACTTTTTTATAAACTTAATTAATTAAAGTTGGGAAAATTAGCTTGATTCCAATTTAGAAGTGCATTTTAGGACAGTAAGAGTAAGATGATAGGAGTAAAAGTGTACAACAACAGGGACTGCACTATTGACACATTTGGATTGGGACCGAAAAATGCCGTGCCAAATCCCAGCATCACGGCCAACACTCGGCAGCAGAATTTGGGCCGGCCAAATATTGGCCTCAAACCAAACATCGCTCCATCCACGATAATGAAAGGATAAAATTTGGCTTGCTTAGTATCGCTCTTCAAAACCAAATTGTGGAGTCGCTTACCTACCGTGCGTTGAGTTGCCAATTAACAATGACGTGTGCCGCTGCCGCGTGATACAGGTCACCCTGTCCGGGCTGCTCAACATGGTGGACGGGCTGTGGTCGAGCAGCGGGCACGAGCGCATCCTCATCTTCACCACCAACCACGTGGACCGTTTGGATCCGGCGCTGATCCGGCCGGGCCGGATGGACAAGCGCGTCCACATGGGCTACTGCGGCTTCGGCGCGTTCACGGAGTTCACGGCCATCTACCACGGCGTCGACGGCGGCCGCGGCCACCCCCTGTTCCCGGAGATCGAAGCGCTGCTGCGGGAGGTGGACGCGGCGCCCGCGGAGCTCGCGGAGAGGCTGCTGGCGACGGACGACGCCGACGCCGCGATCGAGGCGGCCGCGAAGCTGCTCAGAGATAGGAAGGCGGGGATCGAGGAGGATGGCGCCGGGTACATCAAACAGAAGCTGCACGTGGAGGCGAGCCGGCCGCGGCGTCGGGCAGTGCCGGCGCCAGCGCCGGCGGCTGGGCGGGGGGCGAGTGCTGCGAGACGGGTGGTGTTTGGCGAGGAAATCGTGCTGGGCGGCTCGCGGTCGCGGCACGGGTCTGGGCGGCGCGGTGGGAGTGGAATCCGCGGGCGGGGAAGGGGACGGCGATAGTGGCGATAGGGCTCGGTGCCAATGCCTTGGTGAAGAAAACAAACGTGAAAATGGTTGCGCGCGCTTATAATCTCGTGATTGATCATTGAGATTACATGTCAGCATAGATTCAGTATGGATAAATAACACCGGCACGTTTGAATAGGCCCCATTTCTTCATTTATTTATTTATTTTTGTCTTCGGAAGGAACAGCTCACACGAATAACACATGTGAAACATCCTCAATTTTCCACGAAGGAAAAATACACAGAATGGCGGATAATATAATAGTTTGAAGCATCAAATC
>CM041634.1:36833739-36857475 GCA_023333625.1 Bothriochloa decipiens
GCCGGGCTGGGCCTCGAGCTCGGGCAGGCAGGTCGGCGTGCATGCGCACGCGCGTGCGAGCGAGCGCGTGGGCGCCGGCGGTCGAGCGCGTGACGGGGCTGGGCCGCTGGCTGGGCCAGAGCGAGGGTCGGTAGCAGGCCTATATATATACATGTATTAAAAGGTTATTCGATTTTTATTAACATCACATAAAATCGAATAAGAGGCGAATCAAACTCTGGTAATTAAATGCAATGCTTGGGCTATCGTCGGGTGCTATTTGTGCAACTATTGGCGGGTTTCCTACATGACATCCACCATTCACTGATAAACTTTAGAAAAAAATTTTGAAAGCCCGTATTTTCAGTGACCGGATTTCTAGGGTTGTTACAACATGTGATTTCTTCTTTTTTTCCATTTGATGACGCATTTGATAAAATTATTAACCAAGATGCCTCTCGATCATAAGTAGCACCGACAATATGAAACGCAATGGGAGGTGATGGTTAGATTAGAACAGGGCATTTTGGAACAATATGCTTCACTAACTGCAAAGCGCGATGCGTTTGTGGATAAAGCATTTTGGTCGAAAGCGAGCATAAAAACAGATGCACTCTCGTGGTATTTTTAAAGGAAGAAAGAAGTGGGCTTGTCCGACACGCGGCCAATCCAGCCTAATACACCCGGCCAGGCCAGCCCACCCAACCCAACCTGGCACGGGCGTGCCCGTTCAGCACGTTGTTTGCCTCTGCAACTTTTTTCAAAGACTCGTTCGTGGTCCGTCAGCGCACGACCCCCAGCCACATAATTCGGTCCGTCGAAATCACTCTGGACCCGACGTGTGGCGCGGCCGCACGTATCCGCTCCGACCTCCGGGCCTAGGATGGGTCATGGGACTGTGGCCCCACCGACAGAGCCGGCCGGATGCCCCGGACGGCGAGCGAGTCCACCGCCGCAGCCTAGGGACGACAGCTAATTTCTCGCGGCCGCGAACATGGAGCAGCCAGCTCTGGAACCTGCAAGATTCTCATCCTCTGTCGATGACGCAGCTACACCGGCGGATTTTGGCAGCATGCCGGCTCCACCAACCATTCTCACCCATACAGAGCAGCAGAATATATCATGGCAACCAGGCAAACACCCTTTGCATTCAAGTTTGGTCCATCAATCCAGTTTATTTTTTGGAACATGAATTTACGGAGAAAATACAGAATCAAAACGCAATTTCGTGTGCTGGTGGTGCACAGGGCCATTGACGGCCTCCTTCCTGGTTGCCAATTTGCCACGTGTTGGTCTACCGCTTGCGAGCTGTGAGCAATTGAGCACGAGTGCTGTTACCATTTGCCGCCCATCGTATCAATTTCAACCAGACAAGGTTACATCACGAAATACAGAGTATCAGAGTCCTAAGTTTTTTCCTTTTCTTTTCTGACGAGGGAATTAGAGTCCTAGGTTTGTTTTCAAGGAGTATACGGCAGGGCCTTTTTTGAACGAAAAAAAATGCAAGCGCCGAAAGCCCCGCCCGCCCCAGCCAATATGGCCGTGCAGAGACAGGAAAGGATGCGGACGCCGGAAGCAACGCAAAACTTTGGATCGCCATCTGTTGTGAGCTCCGCACCTCGCCGCGCTCCCGAGTGCCCACGCGCGTGACGCGTCCCACCACGTCGTGCACCCACTCGCGCTCCCTAGTGCTCACACGCCACCACCGCCTTCCCCCTTATTTAGGGCCCACCGCCTCACGAGTCACGAGCGCGAACCCGTCGACTCGCCCGCTCTCCAATCTCCATCGCGCTCCCACGCTGGCCAAGCACCCGCCGCGCAGGCCAAAAGCCAATTCGAATCTCCCCGCTGCGCGGCGGGGCCTCTGCTTCCAATTCGTTCGCAATGCGGGCCTCCGTCGAGGAGGCGGGAGCGCTCCTGGCGCGGAGCGACTGGGCCGGCGGCCGCCGCCGCCGCTCCGCGTCGCCGGTGCAGACCGCGTCCCCGAGGCCCGGCAGCCTGCGGCGCCAGTCGTCGTCGTTCCGCGAGGACGTGGGGCACGCCGCCTCCGAGACTTACCTCGTCTCGCGCCTCACCTTCACGCTCCTCCAGTACCTCGGGTAATCCGCGCTTCCTCCTCACTGGCTCCTCCTCTTGGCCTCGATGAATACTTCCACAGTTCCAAGCGCTTAGTCTGTTCTATCGACCTTGACAAAGCAGTCGATTAAATAGTCATCGGCTATTCGGCTTGCGACGGACGGCACGATGCGTCGATGCTACCACGAGCGGTGGTGAATTAGCTGGTGTTGGTTTCGATGCTGCTGATAATACCGTCGAGTGAACTTGCTATTTTAGGGAAGTCACTTACCATTGGTGGTTCTACACTTCTGCTACAGTATCCTTACGCGGTTGCGTCGACAAGGCAGCTTTCGCGGAGATGCGCGCAAAATGGGGGTTTAATTGGTAAGAACGGCTGAGAGGATGATGCAATTGACCGATTGCGTATGGAACTTTCTCGACTAGGGTGGATGGGAGTCGACTAGGTTGGGACTACACGGGGGCATACTGCAGAATACTCGATGACTCTGGGTTTCATTTGCGTGCAGACATTTTATGCTGTTGAGTAACACACATCGTCCCTGTTTCCGTTCTGTTCGGAAAACTTTGAAAGGGATGCGCGTGCTGATGCAGTCATGCTAGTACAGCTGATTGGTCATGTGCAGCCCCCTTGCTTTTGACTTAACAGCTAACCAGCCAATCATTATTGATTTTGTATTTGATAAACGAGGGCAATGAGGTACGCATGTTCGTGATTACCTAATTTCTTTCTTTGGAGACTAAGCTACCGAGTACATCTTCTTTACAAACTTGCCAATTAAACACATTATAGAGGGTCTCAGAAGTCACAAGTACCAACATAGAAGGGAAATTTTTGACAATTTAATGAATTACTAATAAATTAATAAATCCAATAAAACAAAAATAAAACCACCCGCATCCTCTAATGACGGGAGGGGAGATCCTGCATGCCCCTAATCACGGGAGAGCAGCAGGTAATCCCCGCCCCCGCAGTCTTTCTTCCACCTTGGCCAGCCTCATCTCTAATTCCTCCATTAATGAAATCCATTAACGCCTACTCCTTTAATCTCGCAGCAAACCCTATCAGAACGCTCCTTTATTCCTTTCCATTTTCTCAGCATCAATCAATTGTTTCCATTTTTCCTATCTCGTCAACCACCGGCTTCCATTATCGACTCATGTTACCACACGCATCTAGCATGCATACATATGCAGACACGTTATGTGCACGACCACGTACACACGCTAATTAAGTCACATACAAAATTATAACGTAATGAGAATATATGGAGTACAAAAATATAAAATAATAAAGATTTACCATATCATTTACAGATTGCATGCATCAACCAAATCTACAAAAAGTTTTTTTTAATTTAAAACTTTCCTTATTTAGCCTATTTTGTAAAAATAAAAATTAGATAAATACTATTACCTCCTAGAAGGTAATAAATGATGGTGACCATTAGATCAGAATACATGGACGGTTTACAGTCATTTCAGAGTACCGTAGCAAAAGCCAACATGGAAACATGTGCAAGGTCTTAAGGTACTAATAAGAGGATACAGAGCCATTATAGAAGTACATAAGCTTCAGCATCGAAAGTGACAACACTAAAACAGGCCTTGTATTTCCTAGTCTTTTCGATGTCATGTGCACTGTAGCTCTGAGTATTGGAAAAACGTCATATTTATCTAGATATAATACATTATCTGAATGCTTTGGTAAATAGCATTACTGTTGGTGTTTTTTTGATATTCTTTCTGTTTTTTACTATTATTCAGGTTAGGTTACCGATGGATGTCAAAACTCCTTTCACTCACAATCTATGCAATTTTACTTATGCCAGGATTCTTACAAGGTATATTGAAGCCTACCTGGTAACAGAGTATGATCTGTTGTTTCTAATATGTACTTGTGAGTTTGTCTTGAAGTAACCTTATGGTTATGACTCCTTTCACAGGGATATGATATCTTTTCTAATTTTTGAAACATCTTTTCTTGGTTACAGTTGGATATTACTATTTCTTTTCGAGCCAGGTTCGTAGAAGTGTAGTCTACGGAGACCAACCCAGAAACAGGTAACATCAGTTGGGAAGGCCACATAGCCGGAAACACAGCTAGTATTTCCTATACATGGTTGAATAATGTGATGAGTATTACACTATACAGGTTGGATCTATACATACCAGAAGATACTAGTAGGCCCTGTCCAGTGATGGCCTTTGTAACTGGTGGAGCATGGATTATTGGGTTAGTATTGATGATTCTGGAAAAAAAAATAATACTGCAGTAATACTTGGTGACTATTTTTATTGATGAATTTGTTTACTTATAGTTACAAGGCATGGGGTGCTCTTCTAGGACGACGATTGGCAGAGCGAGGAATAATAGTTGCTTGCATTGATTACAGGTGCTGATTGTTTGAGTTTTACCGCTATGTTTTTTTATTATTAACGAGGGATTATGGAGTATTTTTGTATCTTGTTTGCATGACACAACAATCAAATACTCCTTCCAGAAATTTCCCACAAGGTACAATAGGCGACATGGTTCATGATGCTTCTCAGGGAATTTCTTTTGTGTGCAACAACATTGCCAGCTATGGAGGAGATCCTAATCAGTAAGCGAGCAGCTTTTAAATTTCTCTAGTTAACTTGGCATGGAAATTTTCATAATTTCATGTCAAGAGCTATCATGTTAGTGTATGTTTTCTAAAACAATGCAGGAGACTCATTTCAATAAGATGAAAAAAAAACTACAAGGAGAGGCCATCGGGCCAGCTCCTACATGTTAGTGTTTGTGACCTTTTTTTAACATTGTGACCTGTGGTTTACACTTTATAGCTTCTAAGCTGTGCCAAACAGGGCTCCTATCAATTTATATCATAGATGCTAAAAGAATCGATGAGTCAGGCATTGGGGAGGAAAGTTGACCTAGTCTGGTGTTTGCTTCATTGCCATTGGACGTTTTCATAGAACCTTACCCATTCTATTTTCTCCAACTTTAAGTAGCAGAGATATTTGCTTATCCATGTGCATTTTGTTAATGTTGAATCTTTGTATCCTCCGATTTTTAGTACTGGTTAACTTTGTTTATATGTGAATGCAAAATCGGGTTCCATTTTAACACTAACTTGAGTAGAATTTTATGAATCTGTAGGATCTACTTGATGGGTCAGTCAGCAGGTGCACATATTGCAGCATGTGCCCTCATGGAGCAAGCAGTAAAAGAATCTGGTGGGCATCCTGTTTCTTGGAGTGTTACCCAAATCAAAGCATATTTTGGTTTATCTGGAGGGTGAGATCTTAGGTTCCGTCATTCATTTACCTGCTATTGCATGATTATTTTGACTCTGCAAATTGATGAGCTAATACAACGCGCATGGCTTCAGGCACCTGATCTCCTTTTAAGCTATCCTGAAATTTTAGGATCATGCCTTTTGAACTTAATCTGTAGCCAAAAGATAAGATATCATATTGCCTTCAACATATGAGTATATTCTGCAGGAGGAGGTGTTTGCACCAAGTGACACTGGGAAACATTTTCCATTAAAAAAACTCACTGGGAAACATGCAATTGCCCATTTGAGTCTTCAAATGTCAATGCACTGAAAATCTTCTTTCCTTTTACTTGTCATGTGATATAAATGTAACGTATCTAATAATAAACTTTCCTGAAATAAACTTTCCTGAAATATGAAAACGGAGCTAATGATCTTCATCACTGCATTGCATCTGGATGACTTGGGTTTATCAGTAAAAGCGTTTTCTTGCAGATACAACATACATAATTTGGTTGACCATTTCCACGAGCGTGGTCTTAATCGCTCAATATTCCTCAGGTATGAAATTGATGTAATGAAGTGGCATCTAGTAATGATTAGATATGACATTAAGGATTAAGGAAGAATTTGAACTATAATTTCAGCATAATGGAAGGAGAGGAATCATTGTCACGTTATTCTCCTGAAATTGTTGCCAAGACGTCGAGTGCTGAAACCATAGCTCTTCTGCCTCCTATTGTTCTTATGCATGGAACTGAAGATTATTCAATACCATCATCTGCCAGGTTTGTTCATATTACTTTTATTGATGTTTGTTTAGGTGAAGGGAAAAAGTCAAGTAAACCTAGAGTTTCGCTTGACATGATTTCTCTATGTTTTATAGATGTTTTTTTAGGTGAAGGGCAAACCTCAAGTGAACCTAGAGTTTTGGTTGACATGATTTCTCTATGCTTGTCATGCTGTCGTGTTGAAAGGTTTCCCTATGACGGTCCAAATCCGTCAGCCCTTGAATTTGACAAAAGCATTCCTACAGCTGCTTAACTCATGGATGCTGATCTGAATTAAAAAAATAATTGGCTGTTGACATGATACAAACCAGCTCAATAGAATTTACTAGACGGACTCATGAAGCCATGCACCAAGCTCAGGCAGGATTAAAGTACGATTTTAAGGTGTCTAAAGACTCCTGCAACTGTGGTGCTCCTTCCTTTTACAAATTCACCATTTCTTTTCCAGTATTAAGGTATTCCTTGAACACAAACACTGTGTGTAAAGTGTATATACATTCTGGAAGGTTGAGAAACATAATGTGCAGCTTTTCTGGTTAAAAACCAAAACAAAATTTCCCCACAACACTTCGAGGTGAAATCCCTTTGTTCTTCTAGACTCCAGAATAAACACTGGTAAACTGAAGCATTGCTTGATTAGAATGTCAATTGCCAAGTATTACGAGAATATTGTCTTCTCAGATGTAAAATCAATGGTCAAATTTTTCGAGCAAAACCATTACAATGAGATTGCTATACTTACTATTCTTCTGTGATCAACTGTGACTCCCCTTTGTGTATATTTCTCTGCTTCTACTGTAGATTGATATATTTTTTTTTGGATGGATGATCTGTTGATTGACCCATCATGTAACAAATATAACAATGCTTATTTCATGATACGTGTATCCTCCACTGGCCTCCTCCATTGGGGGTGCGGCAAAGCCGCGCTTGAGTTTCTAGTCATGTAACAAATACAGCCTTCTCAATTTCTTGTAACCAGCTCTATCTTCCTTGTGCAGTCAAACTTTTGTTGAAGTCCTCCGACAAGCTGGTGCTCAAGCAAGGTTACTATTGTACGAAGGGAAAACACATACAGATATCTTTGTACAGGTTTGATGTCTTGACTTTTATTGAGAATTGATTTTCCACATGTTTCTAAGGTCTGTTAATACTCCGTACTTGATAGTATGTAGGTGTACTGTAAATTTGATAACACTGTCACTTGTTGATACATAAATTTTTAAAGATTATTCTTCTATTTGGGAAGAAAGTAGTCATCGCTGTCTAATTTATTAATAATTGGCTTGGCATCACTTACAAAAAAAACTTTTCTTGTGATGCAGTTGGATTAAAATATAAAGTTTCATACTTACTGATGCAGTTCATAATGTATCTTTTTTTTATTGCCTCAACCTTACAGTACAAGCTGTAGTATCTGAACCCACGCACTTAACACACACCACACTCACACAACCCACTCACACATACACCTCTAAGTGCGTAAGTTAGATCTACATCCTATACTAGGCTATGAACCACGGCTAGAAGTATTTTTTTTGCTAATCTTAGCCTAATTAACCAACTCATGATTATTTTTTGGTTAAATCGCATAGGCCATAGTTGCTTGTTTCATGAAAAAAATGTGCTTGTAAAGTTAAAGGGAAACTTGATATGTTACGGAATGCCACTAGTTCCTTTTCATTTTGAAACAAAGTTATTCTTTGGTGTTACTGAGAAACCTACACTTCCTCCGTCCCAAAATGTCCGTCACTTACGCTTCCTGAGAAACAACTTTAATTAAATATATATTAAAAATATTAATATTATGGTGTATAATTAGTATCATTAGAAAAATCTTTGAATTTAGTTTTTTAATAAATTTATTTGGAGATACAATGTTGCACATATTTTCTACAAATCGAGTCAAACTTATGGCACATACACCATGAGGCACACCAACAGTGATAGACATTTGGGACAAGAGGGAGTAGTAGTGACTGCAATTTGGGACCTATGTTTGATGGATGTCAGAACTTGCTCCAGAGATATGCATGTATCAATGATCGATCTTATTGCCATGTTTTATAATGTTTGATGTTAATATGAAGATTTTATGGCATGTTTTCTAAAACTTCCTTTAATAGTGTGGTCATAACTAACGCAACTACCTGAGCATCACTGCAGAATGTATTCTACTCCCTCTATTATAAATTGTAAGTCGCTTTGACTTTTTTGGTATATATATTTTGCTATGTATCTAGATATAGTAATATGTCTAGATAGATAGCAAAATACATGTACCAAAAAAGTCAAAGCGACTTATAATTTGGAATGGAGAGAGTATTATGGTTTGCTAGAGTATCTCACTCAAGTTTGCATTATTATAATTGTATCTTGTTTCATTTTTTTTCCCATAGGACCCTCTTAGGGGTGGAAGAGATCCATTGGTTGAAGATGTGTTGTCTATTATTCATGCTGATGATGCAATTGCACGTCAAAAGATCGTTTCAGCACCAACTCCAAAGAGATTAGTTTTTGAGTGGCAATTAAAGTTGGCCCGCCAAATTAGTCCATTCTAGCAGGTGGTGCTGTCCACACCTTATTCCTTTTCCATATGCTGTGTCTCCCTTATAAACATTTTTGATAGTTTGGTTTGTCCTTTTTTTTTTTTTTTTGCAAACTTGGTTAGCTTAGTAAAGCTCTTGGAGTGTTTGGTTTCTCATCAGTAGACGAATCCCATATTAATATTTTATCCTTCTCCCATTACTCAGTATTTCAGTAAGCTATTGCTGCATAGAAAAGCATCAATCTTAAATACTAAAATTATAAATTCTTTGAACCACATACATAGGTAGAGCATAAAGATGAGGATTTAGGTCAATTTCCTCATTGAGTACTATGTATACCCGGAGAAAGATTCAGTTTGCATATTAGTGAGACTGAGACCTTTTCTTTTTCAAAACGTTTTAGGTACGGATCTTTTCAAAGTCGTCTGTGTGGAGAATATCTAGCATGAAGCATGGAGAAGCTTGGATCTGTGGATTTGCACCTTCGTGAGGACAGGGGTGCTCGGGGAACCGTTGAGCTGGATTGGATCAGGCAAGCAAGATTCTCGCGTCTTCTTTACTTGCACAATGTTGGTCTATGTGAAATTGGTGGCTGGTAGCAATACGAGAGGAAGAAGGTACAAACTAACATACACGACTGGAAATGGAAACCACATCATTTTTTTTTTTGCAAAGCTGTATATAATGTTGTATATTGTATTGCACAAAGATTTGTAATACGTTTTCTATGCTTCATTCCAAAATGTAAGCCATTTTAATTTTAGCCTAAATCAAACTCTTGACTAAGTTTATAGAAGAATTTGTTCTATAATAGCAAAATTCATTATCAGAAATCTAAAATATAATTTGTGTCAAAATGAACGTCATTTTGGTTTTGACCTAACTTTGATCAAGTTTATAAAAAAATTTGTTAACACCTAATACTAAAATACACCCTCAAGAAACACTGCATGGAATATTTAGATTTAATAAAAAATTCTTTTTTTGCGGTACACTCATTCCTATAAATATATGTTTTTTAGAACAACATATGAATATATGTTAGTGAGCACCTCTAGAATACTGGATAGCAAAGACACTATTAACCTGAAATAATCTAGAAAATATGAGTCTCCATGTCACTCGAGGATTTGACAAGAAACCTATCAACTTAGAAAAACACGAGCATCTATATCGAGTCGAGGACTCATCGTGAGCATGCCCACATAAGAAACCCAACTAGCTGAGTAGGCTTAGTTTGCGAATGAAAATGATCTGATGGTATTGATGTTGATACATTGCTCCATAATTTTTTGAAAGTTAGAGAACATTGACGTTTAAGAGAACTAAAAAAATGTATACTTTGCAACGAAAGAAGATAATGTATAGAATATTTCTTCCGTCAATTAGACTAGCTATAAGACTGACTGCACAGCTGTACTCTATTTTTACTGAAGGAGCATATACAGAATAAAGACCTTGTTTAGATGCACCCCCAATTTCAAAGTTTTTTTACTCTTTCTCCATTACATTAATATTTAGCTACTTGTATGAAGTATTAAATATAGATAAAAATAATAACTACTTATATAGTTTAGTTATAAATCATAAGACGAATTTTTTAAATTTAGTTAGTCTATAATTAGATAATAATTAATAAATATAAATAAAAATGCTACAGCAGTAAAGTTAAAAAAAATTAGCATCTAAACGAGGCTCAAATTACGAGTAACTGCAGCGCTATATCCTATACACAAGAGGACGCAGGTAGTCAACTATATTTGGCCCCTGTGGGGACCACCACATTCACGTGGGGAGGGAGAGAGGGGAGAAGGGGAACAACGGCCTGCGGGTGAGTGGGGGGAGAGAGAGCATGAGTCCAGCAACGGGCTCACTATTTCGACTAACTAAAAAATATTATAACTTATAAATAAAAAACTAAATTAAATTTGATAACATCATTGAATTTGTTATAATAAATTTTTTAAACAAGATTTCATATGAATATATTTATATAAATTTATTTACAAAAATATGGGCTCACTGTTGTTAGTTGATATAGAGTATGAGATATAGAAGAATAATGGGTGCGAAAGAAATATGTATAGAGGAAAGAATCTTAATGACTAGGACGGATAGAAAATGAATGTCACGGAACCGACCAATTTATACAAGATCAAGTACAGATGTCCCCGCTAACACGTTGACACTCACATACTTTCACTTATATAAACCCAGTAGTCCAACGAAATCACGAAAGATTTCAAACCAACTCGCAACAGACCAAGATCGTAGTGATTCAGCATAACCACCTCATCTGTTACAATATTTCATAGATAATCTACACAGATTATATAACATCGGAGTACACTTTAGTTATTACAAACTAAAATATAAAGTAGAAGAAGTAGCATAGTTTTAAAACCAAATCCATAATTTAAAGATTACATTGTCAGTTCAAATTCACATCCTAGAAAAGCAATATAAGGTAAGAAGTCTAGTAGAGACCATGCCCAATGGTCTAGTATTCATTTCCGGCTGGGAGAAGACAGTATTTGCAGCAATCATTATAGAAGATGTCATCTGTAACAAGAAGGAATGAAAATCTGAGTACTCAATTGTACTCAACAAGACTTACCCGTCGTAAATCAGAAATAAAGACTCCAAGGATTATACAAGGCTATTATAGGTGGAGTTGGCTTACTCATTTTGTATAAAAAGCTTTAAGTGAGGAGAGTACCAATATTATTATTAGCATCAAGTTAATATTCATTAACCTGTCATCTATGTTTGCCCCTGTGCTAAACAAGCAATGAGGAGAGAATTACATAACCATATTAGGTTCATCAACAGCTATCTTGTGAAGCATCATTAACCATCCAAACAATTTAATGTTTTCAAGTATGGAGATAATCTCGTCAAGCTTCTCACTATCTAGGAGACGATGGCGATTCGAATCGATTACTGCCCAGCTGGGGACAAATATTCCTAACACCAACCAGGCATGGTTTGTAAGGGCAGCCAGTGGTCACCGTTGGTACAACTTAGGAATCGCGGATCCAAGCAGCGCCTCACTATCAGGGTCGCCACCATGCCAGGAGGGCCAGGAATTATAACACCTGCCACTGGACTTACGGATATGACTTCCCACCCATACTTACTACCTCCATAGTGAGCATTTGATACTCCTCGATTTTCGGTCTGAGTTGAGCTACTAGGCTTCGCGGCGGATAACCTCAGATCCAACCAGTTAAGTGATAGGCACTGTTCAACATGACCAAGAAAGGCTCCATGCCTTGGAGGTGATTAATCGGCACGGCAGTCCGTTTCACTCAACAAGGTCCGTCGACCTTGTAACTTTCACGTTCCATCTTGCCGTCGATTTACATCCACATGGTTATTTCCACGGTAGCACGTATAGCCAACCGTGAACCATCATCCTAATTCTCGCAAGTAACTAGTAATCACTCGACTTCTACCGTTTAAGCATGGCTAAGCAGATACTACGGTATCATAACATTGGGATTCCAAGTGAGGTAAATTGGACAAGGAAAGATGTATATGCAACAAGGGTTCCAATTCAACTTCTATAACTTAATGCAACAAGCATAGCATATTTAGTAATTATAAAAAGTTAGGAGGTTAAAATGCTCCGGGGCTTGCCTTTCACGAATGTTGCAGGTTCGTGCTGCGGGCACTCAAGAACGACCTCTTCTTCGGCTTCTGGACCAGCTGTTGAGCCTCTTCTTTGACAATCACGTTCTCGATTGGAATTTCCTCCTCCGATCCTATATGTATGTAGACAATGCATAAATAAAAGGAATGCATACAAGGCGTATGATGAACGATATGATATGGAATGAGATGCATAATAAAATGCTTCACTTAGACGCCGACGATGGAAAAATTACATACGGTTCCATGTATAACATGACATGACCAACTGTTATTTACTTAAAGGTAGAAGCTACTTATCAACAAGCATCATGTATGGGCAAATCAATATTGTTCTCTAGTTATTTACTAACATATCCATCTATATGCATGTATATAAATATTTGGAAAGCAAGACACAAGTGAACAAAGTTATTGACCGTCCAAAACTGATACTTAGATAAAAACAGTAGTTATTTATGGAATAAACAGTGAAGTACACGTAGTATATTAATTTGATGTATATATATGTATATAAAGTTCATCAAACTGAAATTTTTATGACTTCATCACGTAGATCACAACGATACAAAACCAATAAAACTGGTTTCACTAATTTTAGACTTCCATTAGAGTTATAGACTAATTATTAAAATTAGTACAAGAAATAACTAGTTATCCAAATGAAATTCATAACTCAGTCATACAGTACCCAAAACTCATAAAATTTAAACTACAGCCTACAAATAGCATGGACAGCACCTCATAAAATTTTTAGGTCATTTGGAGCTGTATATATAGAGATATGAATTTCCTCTTTTTCAAAATGAATAAAAAGAATGAATCATAACTATTTATTTTACTACAAAATACGGTATGTTTCATATTTTTAATAAAAACTAGACATCACTAGGAGAACAACAAATTTTTGTTCACCCAAATTGGAGCTGTAGAACTCTAGATATAAATTTCTAAATATTTAAACCAAATCTGAAATTCAAAACTAAATCCTAAACACTGCTGCCACTGACGAGCAGGACCCACGGGTCAACGGCCCCACATGGCATAGGTACAGAAACAGGGGCGATGCTTTGATCGGCCATAGCTTGCCGGCGGTGAACTTTCCGGCGACGAGACTAGCACCATCAGACTCGTCTCGTTAAGACATTTGGGCCAGCGACGACAGATAAGCGACTTTGGCGTGCTGTACGTACGAACGGCGGTCAGGCGGCGGCGGCAAATTTGCCAGCTCCGACAAGGAAAGCGGCCGGGACGCGTGCGCGTGAGCATCAAGGTGCTAAGGCGGTCCTAAAGCTACGAAAATAGAGTACGATTCCATGGTGGGGAGTTGGGGCCACGGCAAGACCGAGCTTGCGGCCATGGCGGTCATGGCGGCGGTGCGGTGGGAGGGCTCACCTCACAACGACGCAGGGCACGGCTGGGTCGGGAAGGAAGAGCAGCTCGTGAAGAAGCTATGAACGCGGTATATTGAAGAATGAGCGAGCGGTGTGGGCGGATTGAGGAGCGACGCGATGACTGGCGCGGGGCACACAGACGAAGAGAGAAGGAGGAGGAAGGGAAAAAGGAGTTGGCCGGCGCTGGACATTAACTGAGAGCAGCGACGATTCTCCAGCTTGGCCAGCGTGGCTCATCTCTGCTCAGAGTGGCTGCGTGGCTCGAACGAAGAAACGGCGAGAAGATCGCCGACGTCGCTCGGCGGTGCAGAGCAAGCTACTGTCATCGCGTTACCGTAGCAGTAGGCTAAATTTTCTCCTTTTCAATTGCTCAAAATTTCATATTAAAACTTGAAAAATTTTCAATACGAAAGTTGCTCAAGATAATTAAAACTACACGTTTGCTTTTTGTATCATAGCCAAATTCTCGATGTTTTTGAAATTAGGTTTTCAAGATTTGAGTTTAAATTTAAAATTCAAATACTTCACCACAATAAAAATGCAATGCCATTAATTAAATAAATGATGCTTATACATATGTAATGCAATGTAATTAGGCTAATAACACTTGAGGTGTTACAATGAATTTAGAGGATAAGGAGTGCGGGGCCCTGTGAGCAGGGGCGTCTTTGGGCCCGTGTGGGCCGGGCGACGGAACAGGGCCCACAAAAATCATGGGCCCCAAAATTTATAAAGTATACTAAGTATATATATTAAATTTTTGTTTTTATTAAAGAAACAGTCTAAACTGCCTTATTCGGCCCAAACATGGTCTGCTGGAGAGTGAAGTCCAGCCCACCATCGTGGCTTTGCAAATGCTTTAGGCAGGAGACGAACGGCCGGACGGCCGCCGCCGCCGCCGTGTTTGCAATTTCAGGTAACCCTTGGCCTGCTCTTCAGCCTTCGTTGCCAGTGACACTCGCATGGACGGAGTCGGAGTTCAGGTTCCTTCATCCTTCAAGATCATGCACGCGGGCCTCACCGTTCAATACCAAGTCGCATCGCAATCCAGTCGGTATTCCAGAAAGGAGATCGCCGATGCTAGGTAAATTCCATGCCCTCCCACTATTTTATTTAGTTGATCTTTTGTGTATTATATTAGTACAAACATTGATCTAGTTGAATTGTTCCAATTTGAAAGTTATGTTTTCTTCAAATCGGAAGAAAATATGAATCGAGAAATCAAAGGAGCAAGAAAAAGCAAAGATTTAAGGAATACATTGATTGATATTTGTCATTAGTTTCTTGTTCTGGTAATAGATATAGGCCTCCACTTAGCGTTTTGAACTGGACCTCGTATTTTCTCGGGACGCCGCTGCTGTGAGACCGGGGAGGAGGAGGGGCGCTGCCAGCGTCTCCGCTTCCATCTCTAGCGGCCACCTTGGCATCCCCACTCCCAACTCCGGCAGAGCCCATGGCAGGGGCACGAGCTGGGAAGCGCTCGCCCCTCTCCCACCACGGTCAGGAGGCGGCCGTCCTCATCTGACGACGGGCATGGAGGCTCAGTGGCGATGCATGTCGGTGGCGCGGCCAAATCCGGCCATGGAGAGGCCAACTGATGCGCATGAGAGCTCTGCGAGGTTGAGGCGAAGCTCGAGTGAAGACTTGAGGCGAGAATCGACGAAGCGGGGGAGAGGTGGACCAGGAGCTCTGGTCATGGCGGCCGTGAAAGAAATCGGCCGATTGGGCCTTACCATTTACCCCCGGTCGATTCGAGCTACTTCTTGGTCACTGAAGTGGAGCGGGCTATGGCGGAGCTTCGCGAGAGCTTTGAGTGGCAGTGGTGTGGTGGCGATGGTGGAAGCTACTGCTACGCAGTGGAGGAGAAAGAAATGGCGAGAGGGAAAGTGAAAGTGGCTAGTTTGGTTTTGGCTAATTGATAAAATCTAAGGACTAATCTTTGATCTAAGTGGATGATTTAGATAAGGTAGTCCTAACCAAGTGGGGAGTTCATTAAATATGAGACATGATATGGAGTCATGTGACCAAGATGGAGAAGATCAAGATGAGACTTGGCTCGATGGACCAACTGGATGTGTGAAGAGCAAGTCGAGGTTTTGAAATGAAGGACCATGCGATGGTGAAGCTTGAGCAAGACTTGGCGCTGATGGACCGACTCAACAGTGAAGACCAAGTAAGGTCGAGATCGATCGACCAAGAAGGTTATATGATGATATGGATTGAATCATGTCATTTGGTGACTTGGCGGTTGATGGAATTGGAAAAGAAAAATGGGCAAGGCAAAGGTATAAAGCTATAGGGCCATTTTATTTTGCACTCAAGACACCATAGAGGGTGTGAGTGATTTAAGATCGATAGAAACTATTAAGAGGGGAGATCTTCGGTAATTTGGTTCATGAGTGCCACTAGGTTGATCATACATGTTGGGAATATGCCCTAGAGGTAATCATAGAGATGATGGTATTCCGATTGTATCTATTGACATGTATTAAGTGTTCATTGAATATCCATTATAAACAACTTGTATTGATTGGCAATTATGTGAATTATTTGTGAAACTCTTTACTTGAATGGTTATTCTAAAGTTGTCCCTGGTCGGCGTTCTTGAGAACATACATATGAATATTGGACCAGCACATGTATTAGTTGATGACTATGCTTCATAAGTCATGGACATAGAGATGTCGAACTAATAATGTGGGCACATGTGCGATATGTAGGCTGGACTGACCCAACTTGAGATTGTCTCTATTCACATCATATACGTTATATCCTTAGACCTGAGATTGTGGTATGTACTCAAGATGTGAAAGGGTCTACTTAGGGACTGTCAAACGTTGCCCCATAATTGGATAATTATAAAGGTGGTCTTCGGATGGTCAGGAAGCATGCTGTGAGACATAGACAGTCAAGATGGAATTTGCCCCTCTCTACGAGAGAGAGATATCACTGGTCGACTCAAGTGATTGGATCAACAAATGCATGGTCGTGCTTGGGTTAAGAGTTAATTCATGAGTTGAACCAAATATCGAGAGGCAAAGGGAATACCATGTATGTAGTCATAGTGGTTCATCTGATATGATCTTTGTGTATGCATCGGAGTTGTCATGTCTTGCTAGAGGCCACTGTCAACTATCGATTGAGCAGGAGTACTTGGGCCGTATCTATATACGCGTGAACTCATAGAGTCGCACGCTTAAGGGCTGGAAGCCTAGTTCGGGTTTGACCCGGATTAGACAAGGCTTAGGGTTTCCTGACGGGCCATGTATGTGTTGTTTAATTATCTCACTTGAGAGTGGTGTATTGCGGTGCCTTTGCGGAGGCGTACCTCGAGGGGCCTTGGCTTGCGGGTCAAGAGCCAGGGAACCATGTAGGTGTTGGTCGACACAACTGGAGAGGTAGCTTGTCGGTGCACAAGTGAACTCTGTTTAATAAATCATTGTGTTCACTTTGTCTCCCGGTGATTGGTCTATATTTTATGATTGTTGCCATTATGGTTGATCGATTATCATCTTGGTGATTGGCAACATCTTCTATTCACCATCAGTATAAGAATCACCTTCTACCTTGTATTTACTTTCATAGCTTATCTTGTGTAGCTTGTGTAGATTGATAGTTCTTGCTAGCTCACTAGTGTAGAAAGTAGCAACATATCATTTGTGTGAGATAGAAATCATAATATACTAGAATTATCATTAGGAAGCTTGCTCACCATCTAGGCTAGGCAAAACCCACGTTTACCCCATTTGTTTTACTAATCAAGTTTGCCTAGTGTTTTGTAGAATTTTTAATAGGCTATTCACCCCCTCTAGCCATTTAGGACATTTCAGAAAGAGAATTGGGCGGTGGGGAAAGATAGAGGAGAAAAAAGAGAGGGTAGAGAGAGGAAAAGAGGATGACAGGTGGGTCTTGCTGCTGGTTGTTGGTATAGAGGATGAGATATAGAGGATGACCAGTGCAGGAGAATTACGTATAGAGGAAACAATCTTGGTGACTAGGATACATAGAGGATGAATTTGAGAACGGTGAGTGTGGATAGTGTAAGACTGAGGTTCTAAAATAGCGCCCACAATACCACCGATGTAGCTATTTTGTCTGGTCTACCTAGCCAATTGTTCCTTATTGTCGCTAATGATGCTATGGGTCCTCTAAAGTCTAAACACGGTTATTTGGCTTAGCCACAAATTACCGGTAATATCGACCAAGGTAAATATTCATTCCTGGCCCCTCAAAAAAGCCCCATTTCTAGCTCTTGATGATTATAATCTATGCATCTTTGGCGTGATTCTCATGGTCGACAACCGAGAATCCGATTAGAATTGGTTCCAAACAAGATCGATGTTATCTATCTGAAGCCGCTTCCTTCTCTAGTTTTCTTTGTTTATTTTTGATTGCTGTATACCATATTCTGCTTACATATAGAACTCAACAAGGTGTAAGCACGTAATATGATATTCTAAATCGTGTGAAACACTATGCTAGAACAAGTAGTTATGCTGGAAAAATGACTATCATTACTATAACATCACAAGCGGCCGGCAAAGGATGAAGAAGGCGATGACACAATTACATCGTCTTATTTGTAGTATTCATCAGTCATTGTTGGGTGATGGAATCACACACATACAAATAAGGTAGAAACAATATGCTGATTGCAACTATGTTTCAATCTGTCCCAACATTTTACACCCCAAGGGGTATTTATAGACCCCCTGTCTTCGCTATCCATAGAAACTTTACAAAATAGATCACAACACTATCTATACAACCAACTAAACATATATCAGCGAAGTAGCATAGCTCACTTCGCCTTGTTGACTCTTACGCGAAGCCACCACATCATCTTCGCTAAGCGCATAGTGCGGCGAAGTCATCTTCGCTAGTCAACCTGAAACATGCAAAAACATACAAGCGAAGTTGAAAATAGTTACAGCGAAATGTCTATGTTATCTTCGCTGGACATGTTAGTATCTCAAATGTTTGTAATGAAAAGTTTATCTCCAAAGTTTGGAATGGATATTTGTGTGTCAAAGTTGTTCTGCAACAGCAGCCCCTCGCGGACGAAGGCCTACTCCAAAAGTCTGAATCCCATGAAGTTTATATGAAACTTTGCCTAACAAACACCGTCCAAACTTTGGAGTTGGCCTGTTTGAATTTTGAATCCAACGGCTAGTTTTGACCGGTTGACCGAGCTTTGCCTATAAATAGCGAGGCCCCCCCTCTTGAGGCTGTCGTTTTCAAAAGAAGGGAAACTCTGCCGAAATTTTTCTTAAACCCTAAAGTTTGTGATAGCTTTTCTTGACGTTTTTCCATTGTGTTCACCTGGTCTTGGATCTTTGATCGAAGTTTGTGTAACACCTTCGGCAAGGTTTGCTCCTTTAACTTTTATGTTTTTGTCGAATAGTGTTTCTGATTTTGATTTTCATAGATGTCTTCGCGGGACTTACAAGATCAAGTTTAATCTCAAGAAAGCTTGAAGGTTGATGATATTGTAGATTCTGAAGAAGACAATCTCGAAGATGTTGATGCATCTGTAGACGACTTGGTTTTGGACGAAGATGGTTTCACCTTGACTTTTGGTAAGACTTTGTTTGAGAAAAGTCACCTTGATGAGCTGGTCCGTTTGAAAATTATGGAACGTGATCAAGCAAGAGTGCCTGATCCATCAAAAACTAATCCGAAGCCATATCCTGATGAGTGTATTGTCTACAAGGATCTGTTTACTGCTGGTCTTCGATTTCCTTGTCAAGATTTTATTGAAGATGTGTTGAAGGCCTTCAACATCCAGATGCATCACTTGACATCAAATGGTATAGTTAGGCTAGCGCAATTTATTTGGGCTGTGAAATCTCAGGAGGCTAATCCTGATATTGCTGCCTTTTGTGAGCTTTTTGAGATGCATACTTAATTCAAGGATTTCATGCTTAATGGTCGAGTGGTCACTAAGTACTTCGCTTGCTCTAGTTTCAAGTCAGCTCGTAATGCTATTCAAATTTCTCCAGTGACACAAAACAAGTGGGGAAAGTGTGAGTGGTCAAGGTACTGGTTTTATCATAAGGTTCCTATGGTTGAAGAGAGGGATCCTGTTACTAAGAAGATGGTAAAAAGATATCCACTGGCTGCTAGGATGAAGATTGAGAAGTTTAAGCTGTCTTCATCTTTTCCCTCTTCTATGATCTTGAAAACTACAGTGAAAGTTTACAAGTCTGCTGCTTCGCTTCAATGTGCGAGGGATCTTGGTGAAGAATATGTTGCTGCCAGAATTTGGCCATTGAAAAAAGGATGGTCTATTCAACGATTTCACTTGAAGAAGGTCTGGAGAATCAATTACAATTTTTTGGACAACGATTTTGCCACTGATGAAGACTTTGTGAGGTCTGTTGAAAGTCAGGCAGAAGATCTACTTGGAAAATATGTGCTGAATGAGAAAAATAACATCGTTAAAATTATTGGTGATGATTATAAACGTTTGAACAGAGTTTTTGAAGTTGCACAAGTTGAGTATGGTGAACGGCCTCCTCCTGCTTATCGTCGTGAGAAGAAGCAAGGCCAGAAGAAGGAGACTGCTAAAGGTACTAAGCGCAAGGCTGGTCCTAGCAAGGCTATTGCTAAGAAATTGAAGAAGAATCAAAGTCCTTCATGTTTGCTGGATTTGGATGATCTCGAAGCTATTCTTGAACAAAGTTTAGATATAAAGGGTAATGTGGCTGTTGGTTCTGATGACGCTGGAAATGATGATGCTGGTGATTTAAAGAAGGCTGATGATGTTGTTCTTGTTGAGGATGAGGTGAGAGAAATTGTTATGACATTTTCTACTGATGCCTTGACTTCTTTTTTGCTTACTCCGCTAGGTGATGGATTGCAGGATTTACAGGGTTGAACTTTTCCTATTGGGGATAATGTTGTTGTTTTGAGAAAGAAAATTTAGGGGGTCAAAGATACTCATAAAGTTTCTGATCCTACTTCGCCAAAGCTTGACACTGGGGCTCATGTTGTTCGCCTTCATGAGGAAATGTTAACGCTGGGAAAACAACTTCAGTTGAGAACCCAGCTACGGTTGAGGTTGGCGAAGTTGGTGTTCAGAATGTGTTGAAGAAAACTGGTGGCTCTAGAGTTTACTCTCTTAATCTTGAAGATAGTGATGAGGAAGTGTTTGATGATGTGATCAATGATGATCGTTTGGCGCGCTTGTCCAGCTCTACTATCCATGTTGAGAGTGAAAAAAGTGTTGAGTGTAATTTGGGTGAGCGCGTCTCTACTGGTAAATGTTTTGGCTTCGCGTTTTCCTTTTGACTTGAATTGTTTTCTTTCGCTAACTGTTTGGTTTTATTTTATGCAGAGACTATTTTTCCTCATGCACCATCTTCTCTTTAGAAAATTATTGACTTGAGCAAATTTAATATTCAAGATCCTACTACGCCTGTTGTCCCTGCTGCTGGCGAAGGAGAAGTTTCTGACGCTCTGAAGCGTGAGTTATCATTTTGTTAGGAGAAGAGTTTAGGTCTTGATTGTTTCAAGTTTATAGGCATTGGAGCTGATAAACTTTGGATGATGCCTCGCACTTCTGAGGTTCAATTAGCAAAGTGTATAGATGAGGCCTTCACTGTCCCTGATGTAGAACTTGAAATATCCAAGAAACCCTTGCTCGAAGTTACTGATGCTGGGTTATCAATGATGTACAAAGGTTCTCTCCTGATAAGAGATTTGTGAACTAGGTTGGAAGAAAAAGCGAAAAACTTTGCCCTTCGCGAGCGTGATTATCAAGTTGAGATTTAAAATTTGAAAGAGCAACTTGCAGGGAAAGAAAAAGAAAGAGCTGATACCGTGGATGCCCATAATAAAGAGACTAGATTAATTAGTGCTCTTGCTGTTGTTGAGAAGGAGGATGAGATGAAGAAGATTGTCACTAAAAATGAAAAATTGAAGGAAGGTATGCGATGAGTTGAGAAAAAATTGCAGGAGCAGGACAAGTCCTTCTTTGACAATTGCAACCAAATTTGGGAACTATGTTTTGAATGTTATGACAAGTTTGGGGCTCGCCCTGAGGAAAAATGTTTTGAGCTTGGTGATCATGATAGTTTCTTCAGTTGGCTTTGTTGTCAATACGAAGATTTGTCCCGAGTTACTGAGACCACAGTTGATATTGGGGTATATTACTCTGCTCGTGCTTTGTTTCATTTGATGAAACAAAGTCAAGATCCTTTGTTTGCGTAGCTTTTTGATGCCAACTACAAGTTTCCTTCTGTGAATGAACTTACCAATATGATGAAGGCTACACAAATATTGTGCAACAAGTATCTAGAGGAGTATTGGAGATCAGGTGGTCGGACTCATTGTTTTGATAAGGCTAGGAAAAAATTGCAGAGGGTAAGTTTTATACTTAATCGTTTTTGTTTTTCAAATGTGTTCCATGTCTAACTTTTTGTTTTTGTTTGTTAGCAAATTACAAAGGAGGCGTAGGCTGCTCGAAAGGAGGTGGAGGAGACTGCGAGGAGGGAGGTCAATGCTAGAGGTCAAGGTGGTGCTGGATCTAGCAATGTTAGTGGCGGCCATCCTTAGGCTCCAGTTGTTTTTTCTTTTGTGAGATGAGAGGGTCTTAAGATACAGTGGTTCTCAGTTATTGTCTTTGTAAAATGTATACTTGGAAGTTGTTTGACTATTTGTCCATCCTGTGCAGGTTCCTCATGTTGAGCCTATGCAGGATGTCGAAGATGTTATCCCACTGCTAATGTGTAAAGATAACTTCATTTTCGAGCCTAGCGAGTTCTATGATTTTCGTGCGAAGTATGATGGTTGTGATGTCGATGATTTTCTTGCTCGTAAGTTTTACTCTCGTTATTTTAATCTTGAACTTTTTTGGTGATTCTATCTTACAAATTTTTTATAGATGTGAATAAATGATACCGTAGTATCAGACCTCCTAATTGTCGAGTTTTTGATTTCACGAACTTTGTACAGGTAAAAATTTGACGTGTAATATTTACTTTTTTGTGGTTGGACTTTTGTTTTCTAACCTCTTCTTCTTATAGTCATCTGAGTCAAGTACTTCGTCGGCGAATGTTTTTGACGACTATTTACGCCGTGAAGCGGACGAAATTATTAGCGAAGTTGTGAGCAACATACTTGGTGATGCTGCCGAAGTAGTTAGTTCTCAAGATGATTGATTTTGTAAACATATATTTTTGTAATTGGATAAGTTGTATTGTAAACATCTTGTTATATTGCGAAGTTTGTGAATTTACCTTCGCTTGTGTGAATGAGTATTGAATAGACAATTTTACTTTTATTGTCCTCTTTTTTTGGAAATCTTACCTTTGGTTGTTTGTGTTTCGTTTTAGAAACTAGAAATATTTTTATTTTAGGTAAACTGGTTCAAAAAATTTAGCAAATTTTGAAATACCGTCCCCTTCTTTTCGCGCGAAGTGGACGCTTACGCTTCACTTAGAAGCTGAAAATATTTTCACCTTGGTGAAATAAAGTCGAAAAATTTGCCTTAGTAAATTTTGAAATATTGTCTCTTCTTTTTTGTTCGAAGTGGACGCGTACGCTTCACTTAGAAGCTGAAAACACTTTCACCTTAGTGAAATAAAGTCGAAAAATTTGCCTTAGTAAATTTTGAAACACCGTCCCTTCTTTTACGTTCAAATTGGACGCGTACACTTCACTTAGAAGCTGAAAACACTTTCACCTTAGTGAAACAAAGTCGAAGAATTTGCGTTAGCAAATTTTAAAATATCGTCCCTTCTTTTTCGTTTAAAGTGGACGCGTACGCTTCACTTAGAAGCTGAAAACACTTTCACCTTAGTGAAATAAAGTCAAAAAATTTGCCTTAGCAAATTTTGAAACATCGTCCCTTCTTTTACGTTCGAAATAGACACGTACGCTTCACTTAGAAGCTGAAAACACTTTCACCTTAGTGAAATAAAGTCAAAAAATTTCCCTTAGCAAATTTTGAAACGCTGTCCCTTCTTTTTCGTCCGAAGTGGACGCGTACGCTTCACTTAGAAGCTGAAAACACTTTCACCTT
>CM041634.1:36857485-36911882 GCA_023333625.1 Bothriochloa decipiens
CGCTTCACTTAGAAGCTGAAAACACTTTCACCTTAGTGAAATAAAGTTGAACAATTTGCCTTAGCAAATTTTGAAACGTTGTCCCTTCTTTTTCGTTTGAAGTGGACGCGTACGCTTCACTTAGAAGCTAAAAACACTTTCGCTTTAGTGAAATAAAGTCAAAAATTTTCCTTAGCAAATTTTAAAACGCTGTCCCTTCTTTTTCGTTCAAAGTGGACGCGTACGCTTCACTTAGAAGCTGAAAATATTTTTACCTTAGTGAAATAAAGTCAAAAAATTTGCCTTAGCAAATTTTAAAACGCCATCCCTTCTTTTTCGTTCGCAGTGGACGCGTACGCTTCACTTAGAAGCTAAAAATATTTTTACCTTAGTAAAATAAAGTCAAAAAATTTTGAACAGGATTTGTTTGTATTGGATAAGTTAGTATTTTTTAGATTTAATAAAATTTTAATGCTAACTTACATTTTTGCGAGGTTTATGCTGATGTGAGAGTATACTTTGGATATGCTCTTCGGTATTTTTTTTGATCGGGGAATGTGAAGACATTTATTTTGGGGAAACTACTTTCTTATTTATATTTTATGAAATTTACAAAGAGACTGCCTCGTTAAAAAACCACTCACCCTGCGGAGAGTTTTCTCCTGAGTAGAAAAAGAGTGCAGCTCGATTATATTGTAAATTTGCTTGGAATGAAACTTCTACTTCTACTTTGCAGAAAAGAAAACTACTCTTCTGGTTTGGCTATGGGTAGTATTTGTGAAGTGCTTCTATATTCCAAGTGTGATTGAGTTCTTCACCTTTCAGATTTGCTAGATGATATGCACCTTTGTTTGTTCTTGTGATGATGAAAGGCCCTTCCCACTTTTGTTAAAATTTTTCCACTGTGTCTTCATCTCTTTTTCTTTTGAGGATAAAATCTTCTGGTGCTAACTCTCTTGGCTTGACTTTTTTATTGTACCACTTCTGTGTTTTAAGTTGGTACTTCTTGATATTCTCAAGTGCTTCATTTCTTTCTTCTTCGAGTAAATCTTTGCTTGTTGCTTGATCCTCTTCTGTGATCATTTGAATATTTGTTCTTGGTCCCTCATACTTTATTTCTTTGGGGGTCATTGCTTCGTCTCCATATAGTAACTTGAATGGAGAAAAATCTGTTGGCATTGGCTTCGATGTGTTGTGAGACCGGATAACTCTTTGTAATTCATCTACCCATTTTCCTTTTTTTAGATCTGTTAAGCATTTTGATATTCCTGTGCAAATTATCCCATTTGCTCTCTCTACTGCTTCGTTGGACTGTGGGTGCCTTACGGATGCGAAACAGAGTTTGATTCCCATTGAGTGGCAGTATTCTCTAAAGTCTTCGCTATCAAATTGGGTTCTATTATCTACTGTGATGTGTCTTGAAACTCCGAATCTGCATATGATGTTTTGCCATAGGAATTTTTTCATTTTATGAGAGGACATATTTGTGATTGGTTTTGCCTCAATCCACTTGGTGAAATATTCAACTGCTACTATTGCATATTGGTAGTTGCCTTGAGTCGGGGGTAATTTTCTAATTATGTCGATGCCCCATCTTGCGAGTGGCCAAGTTGGTTCAATTGGTTGTAAGTTTGTTCCTGGTGCATTGACTTTGCTCCCTGACATTTGGCAATTGTGACAGGTCCGAATTATTTCTTTGCTGTCACTTTGAGTGGTTGGCCAGAAAAACCCTTGTCTGAAAGCTTTCCTAACTATTGATCTAGCCCCAGCGTGGCATCCGTAGATTCCCTCATGTATTTCTTTCAGGAGTTTTTTTCATCTTCTCTTGAGATACACTTTAGGAGTGGCTGGCAAATTCCTTCCTTGTATAGTTCTTTATTGATGATTTTGTAACTTCTGGTCTTTTGCTTCATTCTTATTTCATCAACTTTATTTTCTGGCTCGTAAAATCCCTTGAGGAATGCCATGATTGGAGCCCTCCAGTCTTCACTTTCGATGATATGTACTTCTTTTGGTTGTTCAACTTTTGCCTTTGTTGAAGCTTCGATAATAGTTTGGAAGAATATTTCTGGTGGTAGCTTCAACTTTTGGGCAGCAGTTTTTGTAATTTCGTCTGCATCTGTGTTATCATTTCTTGAGATACTCTTCACTGTGAATCCGACGAAGTGTTTTTCTTGATCTCTCAATAGTTGGAGGTACTTTGTTAGCTCTGGGTTTCTTGCTTTGTAGTTTTTCTCTATGTGCCCAGCCACAACTTGAGAGTCTGTTTTGATTATTAACTTTTGAATTTCCATTTCCCTAGCCTTGTGAAGTCCCAATAGTACTGTCTCATATTCTGCAATATTATTGTACATTGAAAGTCTATTCTTGCCACATATTTGAGCTTGACTCCGGAAGGTGAAGTTATGATTGCTGCTGCTCCGGCGCCAGCGAAGCCCCAAGCACCATCACAATAGATTATCCATTCTGGCTGCTCTATTTTTTCTTGATTGTATTTTAATGGTGTCCAGTCTGCTACGAAGTCGGCCAGTACTTGAGATTTGATCGTTGTTCTCTTCTCAAATTTGATGAAGTATTGAGACAATTCTGCTGCCTATTTTCCCAATCTTCCAGAGGACTTACAGACTTGTAATACTTCTTTGAGGGGTTGATTTATTGGTACTCTTATTTTATGTGCTTGGAAGTAATATTTCAACTTTCTTAATGCCATAAGTACTGCATATGCAATCTTTGCTATTTCTGAGAAGAAAATTTTTGATCCTGACAGGGCTTCGGATGCGAAGTATACTGGAATTTGCCTTGTTGAGTGCTCATTTTCTTCTTTTTGTATCAAAACTGCACTGACTATTCTTTCATTTGCCAATACATATAACAGTAAGTCTGCAGTTGGATCGGGCGTTGCCAAAGTTGTGGGGTTGGATAGATGCTTCTTTATTTCTTTGAAGGCTTGTTGCTATGCTTGACCCCAGCTAAATTTTTCCTTTTTCCCCTTTAATGCTTGAAATATTGGCAAGCTTCGCTCAGCTGATTTAGATATGAATCTGTTCCACGAAGCTAATCTTCCTATTAATTTCTGAATGTCCTTGATGTTTCTTGGCATTTGCATATTCAGTATTGCCTTCACCTTCTCTGGGTTTGGATCAATGCCTTTTGCAGATATGATACATCCCAGAATTTTTCCTGTTTGAACTCCGAATGTGCATTTTTCTGAGTTCAACTTTAGATTTGCTTTTCTGAGGTTTAAGAAAGTTTCTTGTAAGTCTTGGACATGTTCTTCTCTTTTTTTCTCTTGACTACCAAATCATTGACATACGCAAGCAAGTTTCTTGGTATTTTATCTTTGAAAACTGTGGATGTCATCCTAATGAAGATTGTTCCTGCATTGCGGAGCCCCTCGGCCATTGTTTGGAAGCAGTAAGTTTTTAATGGTGTAATGAAACTTGTGTACTCTTCATCTTCTTTTTTCATCCAAATTTGATGGTAGCCTGAATAGCAGTCGAGGAAACTGAGCATTTCACTTCCTGCTGCCTGATCTACCAAAGTATCTATTCTTGGTAACGAAAAGTTGTCTTTTGGGCATGCTTTGTTGAGATCTGTGAAGTCTATACAGATTCTCCACTTTTTGTTTTTCTTCTGCACAATGACTTTGTTTGCAAGCCAAGTTGTGAATTAAACTTCTCTTATGACTTTTGCATCTAACAATCTTTGGACTTTGGCTTTTACAGCTTGTGTTCTATCTTCCGACAACTTTCTAAGTTTTTTCTTTTTTGGCCTAAAGTTTGGATCAATGTTTAACTTGTGTTCTATGACATCTCTGCTTACTCCTCCGAGGTCTTGCGTGGACCAAGCAAATATGTCCTTGTTACTTTGCAGGACTTGTATTATTTTTTCTTCTTCTTCTTTTGTTAAGTTTGTGCCGATGATAACTTGTCTTTCTGGCACCATTGCGTCGAGTGGTACTTTCTTTGTGTCTTCACAGGGCTTCGCCTTTTCTTGAGTCTTTGCATTTTCAGTTTCGAGCTCGTCCTCTTCTTCTTGTATGATATGGATATTTTTAAAAGCTGGGCTTGCATCTCTTTCTATGTTTCTTGCCTCTGTTTGATCATCGAAGACGGTTATGATGCCATTGATTGCTGACATTTTTATGCATAGGTATGGGTAGCTTACTATTGCTTCGAAGGCATTTAAACTCCCTCTTCCAAAGATTGCGTTGTACTGGCTGTGCATTTCAACTACATCGAATGCTATTTGCTCTGTTCTTGCGTTGTTCACTGTTCCAAATGAAACTGGCAAGACAATTCTACCGATGGAGTTTATTTTCTTTCCGCCAAAGCCAACTAGTGGATGTTCGGCTCTCCCCAAAGTTTTCCTGTTAATTTTTATTATATCTATAGTTGATGTGAATATGATGTCGGCGGAGCTACCGCCATCTACTAGAATCTTTGAGACTGCCCATCCTTCAATGTTTGCTTCGATTACCATTGCATCCATGTGAGGGTAATCTTTTAATTTGAGATCTTGTTCTGAAAATGTGATTGGTAGGTGGGACCATCTTGTTTTCTTGAACTGGCCTTCGATTGCGATGGAGTTTACTCTTCTGAAATAGTTTCTTCTTTCGTTTCTTGTGTCAAGCTCCATGCTATTTCCTTCGAAGATTGTCATAATTCTGCCTTTGCTCAGAATGATTGCATTCCTATTGTTTGTTGATGCTTCGGGGTTATTGTTGGTGTGTTGAATTTGGTGACTGTTGTTTGCCACTGAATTTTCGTGATGAAAACTTTGCTATCGACTTTGGTCCCATTATTTTTGCGGGCACATTGCTAGTGGTTGGCAATTGTAGATTGACGGAGGTGGTGGCAACATGTGCTGAGGATAAGTTATTGGCACGTAATTTGTCCCTTGGGGAGCTAGATGATTGACAACTTTTAACTGTAAAGTTGCCCTATTTTCTTCTTGTATTTCTTCAATGCTTTTCTTTACTCTTAGGCATATTTTGGACGTGTGGGCAGTCCCTTTGCCGTGTATGATGCAATACATTTCCTCAGGCCTCAATATCTTTCTTTTAAAATTTCTACCTTGATTGTTGTAGTTTGCCCTTTGCTGAAAGTTTTCCTTGTGACTTCTATTGTTTTGAAAATTTCTTTGATTGCTTGAGCTTGGGCCTTGACTGGTGGCTTCGCTCGTGTTGTTGATGTGATTTATCCTCTAAAATGGTCTTCACACAGCATTTGTCATTCTTGAGTGTTGGAAATTATTATTTGATCTTGACATATTTTTTTCTTCGTTTTCTTCTTCTATTCTTTTTCTGTAGTCTTCGTCAGACTCACAGTACTTCTCTCATTCTTTATATAACTTTTTCACTGTGGTTGGTCTTTCCCTTTTGAAGTGGAAAGAAAGTTGGCCTGTCCGTAGTCCTTTGATTGCAGCAATGATGAGAACTTCATCTGGTATATTTGGTATTTGAGCTTTTGCTTATACAAATCTTTTGTAATACTAGCTCAGTGGTTCGTCTGGTTGCTGCTTAATGTTAAAAAGATCATCGCTTGTGAGCTCAACTCTTTGTAAGCCTTGAAAATCTAAGAGCAGAGTTGTGCGAAGTTGTTCCCATGATTTGATTGACCTTGACTTTAGCGAAGAGTACCAGTGTTGTGCTGGTCCTCTTACTGCCATGATGAGGAACTTCGCTAAGGTGTTCGCATCTCCTCCGCTTGATGCAACTGCTGCTTCGAAGCTCATGAGAAATTGTCTTGGGTCGGACATGCCATTATAAGCTGAGAAAAGTTGAATTTGAATCCTGCTGGCCACTTCGCTAGCTGAATGTCGATTGACAGAGGCGACTCTGTGTCAATTATTGCTATTTGATTTTGGTTCTCTTTGCTGTTTTTGTTTTTGCTTACTGAGTTTGGGTCTTGGATCGTGACTTCGCTTTCATTTTCTATCTCTTCGTTGAGCTTTCTTATTTTGGCTTCTGCTTCTGCGATTCTTTGCTTCAGGGACTTTCCCTTGTCTTCGCTCTTATTTCTTCTAGTTGTTTTTTCTCGACGGCGAGTTGATCTTCGAGTTCCTTGAGTCTTCTTTCTTTGTTCTGAGTTTCTTCTTCTTCTTGAACACGTCTGGTTTCAGTTTCTGTTGTATCTTTTATAATTGGGTCTTATACGACGTTGTTGTCAGCCGGAACTGTCCTTTTACTGGGTCTTCCCATTTTGGTGGTCATGAGTGTCTTCGATCACACAAACGGACGACGCCAGATGTTGGGTGATGGAATCACACACATACAAATGAGGTAGAAACAATATGCTGATTGCGACTATGTTTCAATCTGTCCCAACATTTTACACCCCAGGGGGTATTTATAGACCCATCTGGTTTCGCTATCCACAAAAACTTTACAAAACAGATCACAACACTATCTATACAACCAGCTAAACATATATCAACGAAGTAGCACTGCTCACTTCGCTACTGTCTTCTTGACTTCTTAAACAACTTTGGGCTTCTGACCAAATTTATGACTTCGCAGGTCACCTTGTTGACTCTTACACGAAGCCGCCACATCATCTTTACTAAGCGCCTAGAGTGCGGCGAAGTCATCTTCGCTAGTCAACCTGAAACATGTGAAAATACACAAACGAAGTTGAAAATAGTTACAGCGAAGTGTCTATGTTATCTTCGCTGGACATATTAGTATCTCAAATGTTTGTAATGAAAAATTTATCTCCAAAGTTTAAAATGGATATTTATGTGTTAAAGTTATTCCTCAATAGTCATCACACGGGGGACGCACACACCGTCGTCACATGGAAGATACAAGAAAGGAAGGAGTGGATTCATAATCCATAACATAGCATGGAGACACTCATGCAAGAAGCTCCACTATATCTCAGACTCAACACTGTCACTTTTTGGCCGGCGCCGGTTTGCTGCTCTTCACCTGCAGGTTTCATCATGTGCAGCACTTAAACCATCACGAAACAGACCACAAGGTAACGAGAATAATCACAAAGATATATCAATACGACGCATAGCTGCCGTGTGTTATACCTTCTTTTTGGTTTCCCGGGGCTTCTGCTCAGCCTTCTTGACGCCGCCGCTCTTGGCGGCCGACGGCTTCGTCGCCGTCTCGCTGAGCTTGGGTGCCGGCTCCTTGCCCTGTGCTGCAACTCCGGCGGGCTTCGTGGCCTTCAGGGAAGCCATTGTTGTTGCTGTGCTACTTACTCTGTTGCACACTGCTTGAAGCTGCTTGATCTCACTTTGGACCTGATGGACTGGGGAGGCACGGGACGAGGTATTTATAGGCCGTTCGTTCAAGTGTGGCCGACCTCGCAGAATTCGAATTCAGATCCCAGCTAGAATTATTGCAAGAAGAATAAAGGCGCGATGAATTATTGCAGCTTGTTTAGCACTCCTACGTCGAAACAAGTGATGGCACGGGGCAGCTGGGTGCCTCTTTTCTGCAGAATTGGATGCCTCGGAGCTGGGATTGGGAGGATAGGGCGCGAGTTGTTACCGGACTTGAAGCTTGTCCTATAGTCTATAGAAAATGTTTCAGACATATTATTCGGTGAGTCGATTACGCACAGTGGTGCCAGGAATGTTCAAAAGAGAAAAAGGTTAATGAGAGTTCATCACATGCTTATCTCGTATTAGTGCGTTTTACCCGCTGCTAATCTCGTTTCACAGTGGCTAATGAAAAGTCTGGGACTCTAGGCTCGAGTGTTATTTCTACAATTCTGCGTTTGTCGACACTCGACAGCGAGCGAATACCAAGAAGCCCATTTTTTTCCACGTGGGCTGGATAGCAGCGGATGGGAGCCCCAAATCCACATATGGCCCAAGGTCCAGTAGAGGCGAAATAGGCGGAGTTTGGTCAAGATTGCGTGGTGAAGCGCAGATGCTTATGCCTTTTACATCTCTTGAAATTTCTTTTTTGTTCATTGTGTTACACATTTTCTTAGATACGTATATTATCGATACATAAAAATGGCACTACTAGGCCACTAGGGGAACTAAAAGAATTTATAATTTGTATTATTTTAGTAAAACTATAGACGTTACCGTTATACCATTTTTTTGTGAAAAAATAATTTCCTGCTATGCATTTTTTTGGAAAACATTTACTGTTTCACATTTAAATCGATACTAATCACCATCATGTTGTGATCTCGTCAAGCTTAAGATCTATCGATTCATTTTTGTTTTAAAAAAAGATCTATCGACCCATTCTTTTGGAAGTGCTCATACATTGTTTTTACATGTGTTTACAGAGATGAGTGACGAGTTTCTACGTCGTCCATGTTGTGGCCAAAAAAACATCCATTACAAAGACTCATGGGAAAATTAGAAAAAAAATAAGAAAACACTTATAAAGTTCTTTGGTATTTTAGAGCGCACCTAAGAACCTAGTCCTAACTTAAAAACTTCTTGAACTCCATTATTCTTTCCTTGATTCTGTGGTCCACCAAAACAAACTGCAAGTTGATTTCAGTTCTACTTGGTTCGTGGTGCTTTGAGCTTGAAGATTGAGGTCAAGTTACCAAAAATTCTGCAGATACAACTAGGTTGGGAACTTGGAATATATCGAGACTTAAAGAGGGTCTAGGAATTTGATTCTATTCACGCGTTAACCATCTTTGCATCCACTAATTCCCATCAGAATAGACGAGCGAACATATCCACACTACTCACCACCTTCTGCTTTAAATCCTCTTTGCCATGGATGATACACTGAATGAATTTTTGGGTATTTATTTGATAAGAGTTATTTTTTAATCACAATATAATGTAGATGCTCATAAACACATATGCACTCATCACTCATATGAACAATAGCACATATATCCCATGCCCATGAGCACCTCCAAAATAGTGACCGGCAGATCTCAAAATTGATGAGGTCACCGTAAACGTCTCATTATTGAGATAGACATGCTGCCTACCACTCAAAGAATTAACACCCTATGAATGGGTATATACATCCTATCCCATTTACACCTTCAATAGATGTAGATCTCAAGATGTACCCTATATCCAGTGTAAATGAGAATCTTTATTGCTTGTGCGTTGTGCGCTGAAGGTCTGTTGTGAGTAAGGGATTGCACCTATGCGTCAATTTCTTTTTGAGTCAACACCTATGCGTCTATTGGTTAGGATTCTTGGGAAACTATTTGGGTCTTCGATCAGGGGCTCTGTATCCCCTCCTTATATAGTACTTCCTCCATGCTAAATTAAAAGTCATTTGACTTTTTGATATAAAGTTTGACCACTCGTTTTATTTAAAAATTTATTTAAAATACTATTTTTTTATCATAGCTTGCTTTATTAATAAAATTTTTTCAAGAATATCTTAAATTTGACTATATTTATATAATTTTTTTAAATAAGACAAACGGTCAAACTTAGAATAAAAAAATTAAACGATTTATAATTTGGATGGAGGAAGTACGAGGGTAAGGTTACATATCCCTGTTTGATTGGGCCTCTCAAATAGTCAAATCGAACCACTCCCTTTCCGGTTAGCCTGAGGGTGGAAACAAAAGTAAAACAAGATTGATTCCATTGTCAATTGTTGTGCATAATCAAGTTACTCCAAGAAGGTTTTCTTGAAGATCGATGAAGTTTGGACACATTTGAACTAATTATATTAAAATTGTTTAGCCCTGATAAAGTTCCCAAACCTTATTCACAGTTGCGCGCGTCGTGCCAGCTGCCTGGTACCGTTAACGTACAAAAAGAAAAACTCGTGACATTGAGCGATGTTACACTCGGTCCTTCATCGAGGACCGTGCTCGAGAACCCCATGGCCGAAAGATGAAATGCAGTACCACATCACACATCAGGCGCCAATTATGTCGCTCACACGACACAAGTGACAGTGACAATAATACTATAATCATGACGGGTCCGTCAGTCATACTTCCCGGTCTTCTGCATTTGGGCATCTCCACACGCCAGGCCATCAATCGCCAAGCGGAGCTGCAGTGCTACTGCCCCAGCTTTGGCTTCCCAAGCGCTGTCGTCTGCCGCTTGGTGCAGCGGTGCAGCCGTGCAGGCCTGGTGGTGTGACTAGCGGCGCTCTGCACTGCACTGCACTGCACTGCACTGCACTGGTGCCTTGCTCGGGGCTGAACAGCCTATCGGTTGACTCGGAGGACGGCTGCACCTGCACTGCACAGGCGCACAGCACGGAGTCGTAGAAAGCGAAGCGACGGCACCAGCACCACACCTCGTTCTCATTCTGAACCAAAGGTGCCGGCAGCATTTTAGCTCTACTAGGGCGCGGGCCTTCGTTAGTAGTGGTAAAAGGAGATTTAGAGCCAGTTAGGCACATGCGAGCCATGTGTTTAGCAGGTAGGGTTACCAGTACCAGCGTGCCGCTCTCGGCATGATTACGGCCACCGTTTTGCGCCAACAAAACCCCCATGCTTTTTGCATAGGAAAACGGTGACCACCCGCGTGCTATCTCTGCCGATCTATCCGTAAACACACTCGCCTGCTTTCATTCCATTCCCACTGGGGCCTCCTGGGGTGAGATGAGAATGAGATGCTGTCGAGCCGGGACCCGGGAGGGGCATCGCGTCATGGGCAAACGCCGCATGCTGTCCTGCGTGGCCACGTCGAATGATGATAGCACGAGCTTCTCACTTTCTCAGGGGGGTAAGGCCATCACCATTTCATTTCCGGCTTGTTTAGTTAACTTGGATCCAAATTGATCACCGTGGAATCTCTTGTCTTGCGTAGCCAACGGACCAGAGGGCTTTGGCACCAATCCATGGCAGAAGTGACACACCTGAGAATAACCGTCGATCGAGATGAGCCCGGTACTACTGCCTGCAGCATTTTCGCAAGTTGTGTTTTGCTGGAGCAGGGGCTGTCTGCTTGCGCTCCTGGCAGCTTTGCTTGGCGCCAGTGATGCGTGCGATTAGGGATTTGTTTTTTTTCTTCTACTTCAATGAAAATTTGAGCCATATTGCTGGCATATATTTTCTTCTTTAACAACAGAAAAAATGTTGACAGAAGAGAAATATTTATAGAACATATATTTTTTGATCCCCTAAGTTATATGAATCTAGATCTTATAGTAATTGGGACTGTGAGCCGTTCATTTAAATTGATCGAATGGTTAGAATGACTTATTACTTCATAGGAGGTAATATGTGAAATAAGAAATGTTTTAGATAGAAAGATCTTTTTTTAGATCTAATCGATACATGTATGATACATTATATATGATGAATCTTTTACTTTTGCAAGCTTGGATATAACATTTACTATTTTTGGATGCACTTGTAACTCTAGGAACGCTACGCGTGTACATGTGCCCAACTGGTCAACTTACACGTTACATGTACGTATTTTCTTTTAAAAAATGCACGTATGAAACTTTATGATCGTATATGAAGCTTTACGATACCTATATAATTTCATTTGAGTTAGCACAATATACACAGTTGATTATGCGTAATATGTTAATGAGTAACATATATATACTCCCAAAAAAAACAATGGGTAACATACTTTAGATCACTAGAATTTACGGTTCAAAAATATATTGTATGTAACAATTTTTTTAATTGGATATAAATTGTGTTAGTTGTTTTATAGTATAGATACGATGAACTTGCCAATTTTTTTATATGGTAATATACACAAGCACGCATGGATCGGCCAGGCTGTACAATGAACAAGGAAGGGCTGCATGGCCGGGCCGTGCATGCAGGGATTTGAAAATATTGTTTCTTTTTCTTTCCTTCTCTATGTTAATTAAAAATAAAAAATCAATGGTTGAGATTTATTTGAAGTATTACCTCCTAGAAAGTAAAAGGTGTACCGCAGCATTAGGTAAAATATAAGGTCTATTTCGATCCCTAGTGAAAGGACTATGATGCTTAGAGGGTTGATTAGGCAACTTAAAACTAATGGCTAACCAAAATCTACTTATCAAAACTAGTATAGTGCGCGTACTAACGCTACGCTGATATCGAGGGCAACAAAAATTAAACCAAAGTGATGTAAATACTTTGATGGTTTAAAAAAATCAACAATCACATATTATAACATTAGAATAAAAAAACTTGATTATGATGGTAACCTCATACCAAATAAAAATTACTTCCGCGAGAACAATATCAGAGTATAGTGGATACATATCTAATTTTTAATATACAACAAAAATAAGTTTGGCAAACAGCGAGAATTTGCATGTTATAGCCTAAAAATTGCACTTTCTGATGGCTGGGAGTTTTGTTCCCATTCATCTATGAGTAAGCACGGGCTAGAGAACCAAGCATAAAGTGCCATATATTTTTCTCAACAGTATCATGATCAGTCTGTGGTGATCTTATTTTGAAACTTTATAATACACTTTGTCGCTTGTATTCCTATTTGAAGTTTAAGAAAGAAAAGGTGGTGATAAAAAAGACACATTCTTTTGTAGTATAGCATCAGAATGTGCAATCTCTTCAGATTTATGCAACAGATTGAGCTTATAAATATTTATCAGTTTTTGCACATAGCTTACAGTATGCCAAGCTTCCACTATGCTAGGGAATAGGTTCTTTTAGTTACCATGGTTCTGCAAACAATATATTAGCATGGTTCAGAAATCTGGAAAAAACCTGCATCACAGAGAAGCATCTAGCTCATGTTACGAATAACATATATTAGAAAAACTACCACTTAAACCCTGTCTTTCCCTCCCTCCCTCTCCGTTTGTCTCGCCTTAAAATGACTAATTTTAACAATAGTAATAACTTAATTTGATGTATGCTTCTTGTCACTTCAAATGACAAACTGAACAAATGTTTAATCTTTCAGATATGGGTAAGGAAAAAAGTAAATGCTCTCAGTTAAAATATGACACAAATTATTACAGTTTACTGGAAAAACAAATTTATACTAATTGTTTAGTATAAAATTGAGCCCACGGTAAAACCTGACAAATTGTGCACCCATAGATTACCAGGTTTTGACTGCCCATGCCAGATAGTGTGGCCTTTACCTGAGTACGACCACAAAGTTGGAAATCCTACCAGACTGGACAGTGCTTATGTTATTTATTAGAATCTTGGTTTTAGGACGGGAACTCCATACCTGCCTGCTGCCTGCAATCCATGTTGTGTCCCTCCCATTAGTCCACTTCCTCTCCTTATCGAAAGTAGTTTAATCCTCAGTAGCACCAAGAAGAAACAAAATTGAAGTAAAACCATGTTATAAAACTCCCATGCAACTCAAATTAGTCAGTCAAGGAATTTGTCTACATACATATCTCTATGGCTTGGTCATTGGGCTATTCAAGAAAACAAATCCTGATGGCGATGATGAAATACAGCAGATATCAGCAGCAGTAGTGTAGAAAAAACATAGAGTAATCATCATGGCTTCTTGCGTTCTTAATAAATCAACTCTGCTAATCCATCTGTTTCATATATATTGTCTAAAAAAATGGATATTTATACAGTTATACTGCAGACCATATGAATATTCAGAAATTGCAGATACAATTTGTCAGTGATCTGCAAGTAATAAAATATTAGGCGATTTGATTTATTAAGAACCCAAGAAGCCATGAGCTCACCTTGGTGTTGTGGGACTACTGGACAACCAGAGAAGGAATATGCGGCGGCGGCACACACCAGGATCGAAGACGGAGAACGCGGAAGGACGTGGCCGCGGCCGCCTTGGATCGCGGTGCGCCGGATGTCAAGGCCCGCCGTCGAAGAGACGGTCGACGCGCGTGCTGCTGCGGGGATCTTGCACGGTGGTTACGCTCCGACCCTCGATCATGGCATACCGGACGTCTTCCCGTCTCTGCCTGAGGTCACTCGGATCGGCTGAGATCGCTCGGAGGTGGAGGATGTCGTGCTCGTCCCTGTACGTCGTGGTGGAGGCGGAGCGTCTCGTCTGAGATCGCTTGGAGGCAGATGATGTCGCCGCGGCTCGCGGTGTGGCCGCGGCGGATCCGAAAGGTCCAGCGCCGTGCTGGGATCGCTGGGAGAAGAGGATGCGGCAGGGACGACGAGAATGGACAGTGCATCATCTTTTTTTTATTCTGTGGTCGAAGGAATCGAACCCCGCGCGGCGCGTTTCAAGCCTCCACGTGCGTTGCGAAAGCGCCACGGGCGGGTGAGTTTGAAGGGACGGGGTGAGTTTGTCTGTCTAACGTTTTGAAAAGGTTTATATTATAGTGGAGACTATATAAGATATTATCTAGATGTGTATTATATTTTTTTGCGAAGTGCTATTATATTTAAGAAAAAGAATTTTTTCATTCTAGGTTTTAATCATATCAACTAACCATTTTTAAGACGTCACGGGGGGGGTCGATTTTCATTGATACCGAAGAAGCAGAGAGATAGGAGGGTGCACCTCATACAGTACATTAGTGACCCTTGAAAGGTATCACAGGGTATAAAGAGAGTGAAAGAGATAACCACAACACCAACAACACAATACAATATGATTTAGCCACCAGCTCAACCTAATAAGTAATAACCAAAGCGACTAGAGACACTACTTCCTAACAAGTAGACTTAGCAAGCTAGACTAGGAACGGGGACCAAGCTAGACTAGCATGCAAGTAAGTGTGGAAATATAAATGAGTTACATAATACAAACTAACATGTGGACTTCTCTTGAGGTATTGAGGAGCTCGTAGGGATAACTCTGGGTTAAGTAACTCCATGAATATTCGAAAGGCCTTCTCCACATGCAAGTGAGTTTTCATGTGGCCTCTCTTAGACCACTTCCAACCATCTTTACTCTCAAGATTGCCTCATTCTCATAGTACAACGTAAAGGAATGACTCCTCTTGCACGACTGATAGTACGATCTCTATTGTGGAGGTGAAGGAGATGATTGGATTTTTTTTTTTTTGGCTCGGGTGGAACCCACCTTATGAGTCATTTCCTTGGCTGGGTGCTATGGGGAAATAAATCAAAAAAAAGTAATTATGGGCAAATAATACTAACTATAGACTGCCTAAGTGTCCATATACACAATGGTTACCAATATCTATAAGGAAAAAAAAAGGATACTCCCTCTGTCCGCGTTCTGGGAGGAGAGTGAAATGTCCAGGTTTAGATTTCACTGCATGCACCTAGACACATTTACTTGATGCATCCAAAAGCTGATAAATGTACATGTCATTTAGCCAAAACGTGTTTCAATGTGAGACAGAGGGAGTATTACTCTATCCTGCCATGTATAGGTCATTTGATCTTTCATTCATATAGTTACAATAGAAATAGTTATTATGGACCATTATCATATAAGCTCACTTATATGAATTACTTTTTTTTTTGCGAAACAACTTATATGAATTGCTTGATCAAATACTATTGTGGTTGCTTCAACTGAAAAAGAAAGTACTACAACAGTCGAGGAACAACTACAGGAACAGGAGGCTGGAGCTGGGAGTCGACCCAACAAATGAGACTGCGGCCTTGTTTAGATTGCGAAAAAATTTCAACCTAATAAATAGTAATTTTTTTGTCTTATTTGATAAATATTGTCTAATCGTGGACCAACTAGGTTTAAAAGATTCATCTTATGATTTTAAACTAAACTGTATACTTAGTTATTTTTTTACCTATATTTAATGCTCCATATATGAGTCCAAAAATTAATGTGACGGAGAGAGAGTGAAAAAATTTGGTAATCTAAACAAGGCATGTGTTTAGTTACCTAGAAATTATCTTAAAATTCACTATGCAGAATTCCTATCACCCGTCATGTCAAAATACCGGCACATACATAGAGTACTAAATATAGATAAAATCAAAAACTAATTATACGGTTTTGTTGTACTTTACGAAATAAATATTTTGAGTGTAGTTACTTAAAGTTTAGATAATTTTTATCAAATATAAATAAAATACTATAGTATATTAAGGTGACATGAGGTGTTATTTCTTTTTAAAATTCGCACGAACTAAACACGCAGCCTGAAAAAGGAATCCGTCCGAGAATTTATTAGCATCTGACATCACGAAGGCATCAATCACTCGTCCTCTACGAAGGTCATATCAGCAGCAGCTTTGCATGCGCCCATGGGCCACAATGTACAGTACAGTATAGAGAGAGAGGAAAACTTTTGACTATTTGGAAACGACAACACCAGCCACCTCCACCGCGGGCTCCAGTATGAGCGGGCCTATGGGCTAGTATGGCACTACTACTGCACGGCGGCATCCCACAACAGTCAACGGTTGATTGACTTCTCTAGGATTAGTTCATCGCATCAATCCGTGCTTCTACGCACGCTTAACAAAATTAATTGTCGAAGTGCTCTGGTCATGTTTTACAGTATTTTCTGACATAATATGCATATAGTTACAAAATGATTACTAATTACCAACCGCAGTACTTCCTCTATCAAACAGTTGGTTAGGTGTTTTTTTTAACCTGTCCACCTAGGTTTAAGTTGTCGACTTAATAGGGCTGATCACATTTGGCTGATCATATTTTTTTTGTATTTTTTCTAAATTTAACGGTGCTATATTTTCAGTGGTAGAAAGAGAAGCCCCTCGACCACAAAACGCTTGTGATAACTTCTTAAATCTTGAGATTTTTCAGCTCAGCTCTTCAAAAGTACCTACAAGGAGTAAAATTTACGTACATATATCCATAGGGGTTACTGTGTGTGCATATCGTGAACGTCTACATTGTACTGTGTAATTTTTTTAAAAAATAATCTAAATATGAATATGGACAACTATTACGGTTCCACCCATCCATACCCATGGATTTTCCCCCCTTTTTATGGCATATCCTTATGACCTCAATGTCTTAGTACTATTATTGACCAGTGGTTCCCTATTGCAATTTCTTTTAGGCTTTGTTTGGATGCAATATATCCACTTCAATCCATATGTGTTGAAGTGAATTTTAATAAAACTTTGTTTAATTACACTTCAGTCCACTCTAATATGTGGATTGAGATTAATACATTTTATTCTTTTGTTTAGGACCGTTATTACACTAATGTAACAAAATATTGATTAGCAAAACTGATGTAGTGGAAGAGACACTCGTTTCATTTCTAACCTCTACTCTTAGACCGTACTCCTCTATGATCTTTTAGCAGAGTAGAGAAAATTGACCTATCATAGAACATACAAACTCTATCCTAGAAGGAAAAATACAAATAAGGAATCATAATCCGTTTGTTATATGTGCTCTTATAAACTCGTAGGCATTGACATAATTATATATATGTAAGATCTCTATGTTGTAGTCACCAACATTGTAGAGGAATAAAAAAAATAGTCACCTTATCTATTATGTCTACATGTTTTATTTCTATTGTTTTGATCAGGGGAGATGGTGAGGGAAATGCCCTAACTGCATGCAGCATGTTTCACAAAATTAGGAATATTTCTCAAGCACTCGTTCCACAATACATTGTTATCTTTGCCATATACTCATTTTAGAGAGTAAGCATAAAATATATATCTTGAGTTTACTACACTTTAATGGTAGCAAAATATCATACACGAATTTGATAATGTGACCATAACTAATAATTCTATGATTTGAAGTAATTCTAAGAAATTTTCCTGTTCACTTGGACTTATTAGCTCAACTTATCCGCCATGGTATAGTGTTTTTCTTTCACAACAAACAACATCAACTGATTAATCAGCCGTAGAAACCTACTTTAGGATATATTCATATTAACATGAATGGGACCATGTGCGCACCTTGGTAATCACATTGTAAAACAAGAAGACTATTCTAGAAGGAAAGGAGAATATGTGGGCTCCTACCAAATTCTTAGAAATTTGCAGGCTATGCATACGTGAGAGTTTTAGGCATCAATGTCCACAAAAATAAATAAAGTCTACCATCTGGTTGATCTCCACCGTGGATGATAAGAGATGGAGAGAGAAAGATCAACTGCCGCTAGCATGCAGTGTGACCAACATAAAAAATTCACAGTACGTGGGAAATCCAGCCACACCTCCCAGAAACGCCCAAAAGAGAGTTTTCCAATAAGCTTCATTCTGCGCCGGTCTAAAATCTAAACTGACACGCATTTTTTCACAACCACAACACCAATAACAGTAAGCACGAGGAAAACACACACGTACTAGAAGACAGCAGCTTAAACCATGCAAGATCGTGGTGGCGGCGTGGCGCCGTCGCAGGCGCCGCCAAGGTAAATGCGCGATCAAACTCTAAGGAGGTAGACGCTTAGCTCCGGGCCGCCATTGCCGCCGACGGTGGTGCTGTCCGGGTTCATCATGTAGAATGCCTCCGAGTCGCGGGAGCCCACGACGCGCTCAAAGCGAGCGCGCATGTACATGACGTCGCCCTCGCCGCCACCGCACGCCGCCGGTATGACGCCCGCGCCCATGGACACGGGCTCCAGCGTGCGCAGCACGCGCCAGTCCGCGGCGCCGCACTCGCGCCGCACCGCGTACCCGCAGCCCTTGCCGTTACAGTACGCGCGCCACGCCTTCTCCTCGACCAGCTTCCTGCCGCCGCTGCCGCCTTTGGTTGCAGCGGGCGCGGCGCAGGCGGCGGCGCCCGTGGCGCGGTCACACTCGAGCGCGATGCGGACGAGGCCCGAGGCCATCTCGCGCACCAGCGACGCCGTGGGCGCGGCGAGCTCGAGCAGCAGCGCGGGGCACGCGCGCGGGTCCACCTGGAACGCGAGGTGCACGTGGCCGCGGCGGTGGCCGTAGAGCGTGCCCGTGAGCCGCGCCCCGAGCCCGACCTGCCGGTGCCGGCCGGCGATGGCCGCGGCGAGCGCCGTGCGCAGCCGGGAGACCGCTGTGCGGCACTTCTTGCCGCGGTGCTGCTTCGGCGGAGGTGGCGCCGCCTTGGGCGGCGGGGACACGAAGTCCTCCGAGCGGAACGACGGGCAGGTGGAGGAGAACGCCATGGCCGACTCGTCCTCGCCGTCGGCCTCCGAGCCCTTGCCGGAGCCGTCCTCCGCGGCGCCATGACTGCTGCTCTTGACAAGAACCGGCCACTTGAAGTTCCTCCGGGAGAAGGAGAAGGAGGACTCGTGGGGGCTCCTCGCCATGATGGTCCTCATGGTTCTAAGCTGTGGGCGAGAGTGTGGTGGTCTCCGAGTGCAGTAGGATGGCCGGCTTTGTATACTGCGAGCGAGACTGGTGAGCAGAACCCACCAAACTGAGCAAAGCAGCGGCAGGGGAGAAGAGAAGCGCGAAAGCTTCTCGGCTTGTCTTGTTCCCGGCCTCGCTCTGCTCCTGCTCTGACGTGTTGTGTTTTCATGTACTAGAAAAATGGAAGACAAGCTGCAGATTCTGGCAGGCTGTGAGCAGTACTAATCCATTTGACAAACGAGTTTACTCCGTTTGGAGGCCATGATGGTTTAGCACGCCTGTTTGACAGGTGAATTGTTTACAGGTAATAGCCTGCACTACAGGAGCCAAGATGTTTTGATGTTGCGCTGGAACAGTGGAAAATGTCCAAAGCTTGTTCCCCTGTTCACAGGATGGATCCGGATGGTTAAAGATGTGAAAGTCATGTATATCTATATTTATATATCTAATTTAATATAAATACTAAATGGTGTATTTGAATATGTTTTTTGGTGATTATTCTCTATCCAATTCTGTATCCATATTAAAAAAAATGAAATATCGTATCCGTGAAGAATAAAATACCAAGTAAAACTATCCTCTAAAACTTATATCTATGACCAATAAACAATGTAAATGATAATAATTCAATATAACAGATGATATGCATCATTTAAACTATTTTAATGTTAATAAAGGTTAGGTCTAAGTTATTGTAACATATATTCATTGTAATTTAAAACTATCAAAAATATATTTATGATAACGTTAGAATTATTAATGATATATACAGGTTAAGTTTAACTAACTTTAATTCGGAGAAGCATATTAGTTTTAAGTACTTCAGTTTTATATGAATGTTTATACATTTAAATTTATTTAGTGATAAATATTAATATGTATTGAAATATTTATCGACACTTTAATTGATTTCATATATTTGAATATTGTATGATTCTTGAACTATCTAGGAGTTGTCTTTATCTATCGGTATAGTCATATTTAAATCCTTACATGCATACTACTGATTTATTCTACACGTTGACTGATGATAAAAGCAAATCCCGAACACGATACACGAAATATGGCAAGAAAAGAGAACAATACGAGTGCTAACGATCCTAGCAAGAATGTACTTAGGTGAATTTCCGGCTAGCATTGGGTGACGAAATTCAATCAGTTTGTTGGCCCAGTACTAACTAGCATTTGAGCGTTTGAATGAAGTGTATGTATCTTTATTGGGGGACAAACTCCTTAATCCTGGTACAGACGTAATTATGCAAGCATGCGTCGTTCTCTTAAAGCCAATTCGGCACATGGTGCCTCCTAGTGTACTGACTCCTTGTCCGTCCTCATCAGAAGTGTACTACGGACCTGTTTAGTCCATCAAATTTAGCCACTAAATTTACTATACAGAATTTTTATTCCCTGTCACGTTAAAATACCAACACATGCATGAAATACTAAATACAGATGAAATTAAAAACTAATTGCACATTTTTTGTTGTACTTTACGAGACGAATATTTTAAACCTAATTAGTCAAAGTTTAAATAATTTTAGTCAAAATTTAAATAATTTTTATCAAATATAAATAAAATGTTACAAAAATTCTAGCGCCAATCTAATGAACTAAAACTGTAGGTTGTTGACAGGTCAGGAGCCCATCTCAGAAAATAGTGTCACGGCCGGTCCTCAGCAGCAGTAGCAGAGATTCAGTCGGCAATACAAACTCCAAAAGCACGCGCGGGGTTGAATTTCGCCTACCCGTGGAAATGCGTCCAAGCTGCCTCCTGAGAAAAGAATAGGAAAGGGGCAGCAAAGTACGACGACAGTGTTTGTCGTGCATACACAAGAGCTCCTCCTCTTCTACTCTGGACCAGAGCAAAGACACGGACTGGGCTGGTGGAGTCTTTTGGGCCGAGTAGGGAGTCTTATGTCGTCTGATCAGAAACAGCAGACCTCTCAAAAGCATCCCAGAAACACAAACGCTTATATTTGCTTGTGCACAAGAAACGCTTATACATCTATATACATCTAAAAAGAGTCAAAGGATTTTTTTTACAGAGCCAAAGGATTTCGTCCACCCAGGGATTGGTGACAAACACCTGAGAATACTTCTAAAATAGCGGAAAGACCTTGCAAAAGGGAAGAGTAAAATGGCAAAAAAAAAAATCAATTACATAGCCAAAGGCCGCCTAGTATAAATACCCACTCCCCATGTACTTTTGGCGGTCAATGATAATGAAATAAATCAGGCATGATGCCTATTTGAGCCATGTGTCATTGCACTCCAATTGTGCCGAGTCTTCCTGACACAACACCACTGAAATGCATAGATGTTATGGGATTGAAATCGGAATACATCTTCGTCACTACAGAAGAAGGAACATTTCTTTGAAAAAATAAAAAAGGATAAGAAGGTAGAAACGACTCTGCAGAGCATGTCCCGTGTTAATTTAGGTTGCTGCTCAACGATCACAAGGCATCTACAGTGGTGTTGAGAGCTTGGAAAAGCAGGAATCTGATAAAATTCAACACAGCTAAAGACTCAGAACCGCAACCATGATTTGTTGGTCCACTCAAATATCAGTAATATAGAACAAGTCACACTGCTGTGATAGTACCTCCATACCAATTGACTCTGCCAACCAGTATGCTCAGTGAAACATAATTCAATATCAGAAGTAGCCGACGCCCTTGACTTCACCCAATTTTGGAGCATTGGTGTCATTACCCAGAAACAAGAGACGACCTGTTACATGATAGTGTCATAATCTGATGGGCATAAACACCGGTGCAAAATCTCAACGTAATCTGTCCACATGTGACCTAACATTACTTTGCATGAGTGAGGGAACAAAAAGATATGAAAAGAGAACCGAATAACAAATGGCAAGAGAATCAAATAACCTAGGTTCTGAACACTGCAAAACCACCTAATCAAGGGTTTACAGCCATAAATATCTGAAAAATGAAGGATAATGCTTAACTCAGACATGAAACATTTGAATGGTCTCACTGTATTAGTACATATCAACTTGGAAGTGGTTTACTATGCTTTTCAAGTTTAAGTGGAATAGATTAAGAGCTATTACACATGAAACATTATTAGTTGTGTTATCGCACGAAAGAATTAATTAAAATATCAGGACTGAAATTCCAAGATATATGTGTTTCTGTGATATTGAGGAGTGCCTTATAAACTACTAATAAAGTGAACATCTCCAAGATTTTTGGTCTACAATCTTTATACCAGAACATTTGAGACAGATGGAGGCTTGATACATCAACAATTAAACTCACAATTCCAAACAGTATAAAGTTTGCCAACTCTTCATTGTTTAAACATTGGTAGCACAGGAGGACATCTACCCGAAAGCTAAAATTGCTAATATTATGGAAATGCTTATATTGTATTTGCCGCTGGCATGAATCTCGATGCAGATGAATTTCTAAAAATACTAAGTTGTGGGTGTAATAGTTTCTCATTTTTACTAAATTCCTTGATGATATACATTCATTGAAGATTCTAAAATGTTCCCTTCCTATTCAATAAGGAAATGGTGGGAAGGACAAGAGAGGGAACTAGTTAAAACAGAGCCAGAGCAATAGATAAGTTGAAAATTGAATCATGGCCTACAAAAGGCAATAATATAATAAACTATAAATGTAAATTGATAGTGCATGAAGCATACCAGTTGAACGCACAGCTATTTCTCTTATGCGTCTAACGAGCCCAGTAATTGGATCACAGAACACTTTGGTCTCAAGATTTCCTTCCAAATAGAGCACGGTTCTGAAATGTTGCAACCGATGCATATTTGAATGTATCAGCATTTCTTAAGGTTAGAAAATCAATCAACCTAATTAATCAAACTGGTGAAGGAACTGTGAATCTTATAAAACTATAATAAAACTGAACAATGCTGCAGCCTGCACTCCACTAAACCAAAATGAAATCACACAAAACATGAAAGTTTCCACTAAATCATGTCAATACAAACCTACCAAGTGAAATAAAATTGGATACATGTGCAATTATCTACAAAGAGAGCCGTACACTCTTTTTTTTTTCTTTTTCCTGATCTAGATGGGTGGTGCTTAACTCATGGGACAAAATCAAATAACGTCAATTACAGTTCGAAACAGAGGCTAAAGGACTAATGTTATCCTCCATTTTTGCATCATCAAGTTTGAAAGAATGGCACATTAACCATGGAGGCAATTCTATAATCAGTATAAATGGGAGTAACCAAAGCTGCGCTCTTGCTAGCTCCTAGGCAATCGGCTGAAAATTACATTTCCCTTCAAGGTAAATTCCAATAGCACGAGTACAAGGAGGCAAGGGCTCACCCAGTCTTGACGTTGTTGAGCGCGAGGGTGCCGAGGCGCTCTGGGTAGACGCAGACGCGGTGCCACTGCACGGAGCACCTGTCGGCGTACTGGTGCGGCTCCTCGCGATCCAGCGGGCGGCGGTTGTTGCGGATGCCGCCGGTGCCGAGCGAGAAGAGCACGACGGTCCTTCCATTGCGCAGCCGCTTCTGCATCGGCTCCTGCCCGACCTTCCCCACCAGTATCGCCTTCACAGCCCCGCCAAAAGCAGAAAAGCACCGCGTGAGCTCAGATCAGCAGGCACCAAATCAAAACCAACCCAAAATGGGAGGGGGGAGAATCAAGAGCTCCAATCCAACCTTGTAGATGCCGGGATCAAGGCCGTTTTCGAGAGGACGGGTGGTGTCGGGCGGCGGGCGCGCGCGGTCCGACGTCTGCTGACGGTCCTGGTCCGCGCGGGGCGGCTGGTCGTGCTCGTGCTCTGGGTCGGACTCCGCATCGGATCCGTTGAACGAGGTGGAAGAGGTCGAGGAACCGGGCGTATTGGTGGTGGAGAAGGAGCTGAGGGGCGATGACAGGAAGCGGCGGGAGAGGATGAGGCGGCGGGCGAGGAGGGAGGCGGAGGAGGCCGCCATGGATGCGCGCCGTGAGGAGAGGAGAAGCAGAGCGGAGGGGAGGGAAGAGGAAGTGAGGTAGAGGAATCGTAAACCCTCTCCAAAACCTAAGGTGTCACGGGTCAGGTGGACAGAGCCCTTGTATGGGCCGAGCTGTATCGCCAGCCACTGTGGGCTGGGCTGTATATCTACGGTGGGCTATTTTGGAGGAGGATTGCATTCTCTCTCTCCCTCTCTCTTCCCTCAAAAAACATTTCATCTAGTTTTCCCCAAAAAAAAAAAACATTTCATCTGGTTCGTACGAATTTGTACCTGTGGTTGCATACCCGGCCTGAATTGGTACTAGGGAACACATGTGCACCTTGACCTCTCATATCTACTATTGTCGTAACGTTACACATCCAGTGATCTATTGATCTGGACTCTGGAGTCTGGAGAGACAATCACAGCTCAGACAGTCTTGGCGCGCGACCGATTGATGCTAGATCAGTAGCACGCACAGTGCCACACGCAGATGCGCATGTCCTGCGGAAACATCTCGTCAGCTGCCTCTCGTGCCACTGTCGTCCCATGGCACGTCGAGCACCGCCATGCCGTGAGCCCGGCCGGGCCGTCGTCGCCTAGCTCGGACACGCACACGGGCACGCCAGATCATCGATCGTTGGACGCTTTCCATAGCATAGTGCGGCGGCTGATGCAGCAACTAAGTGCCGTACGTACTGACGTGTGTGTGTGTTGGCCGGCCACGTGTGTACATGCATGTGCATTGCCCGGATTTGGCATCCAACGACGGATCACACGCCCGAGACTACCGCGCGCACGTCGGTCGGTTTACGTCAACACTTCCAGCTCCGCTGGACTGGTGTAGAAAGCTGGAGCGACGCCGACGACGTACTAGGGTACGGTGCAATGTATCCCGGAGACAACAGTAACAGTATTATGATGAGGCATAGCATGGTCCAGGGACTAGCTAGGGATACACATGAAGCTTCTGTTGAGCACATTTCAATTAGTCTGCAGGTTACATTGTCTGCGCGCGGCAGCGCGGCAGAGGCTAGAAGCCAGAAGCCAGAAGCCAGATGCCAGATGCCACGCATGATGCATGGTCGTCCTCCTTGTAAGACCGACGACGAGATCTGATCCGCAAGCGACCGAGAGGGAGACCACACAAGAACGTGACGATCGACGGCCACCTGCGGCCCACGGCGACCGGCCGGCCAGCGCCAGAGATGGGAGATCTCGGGTGGGCCTGCGTCAAGACTCTGCAATTCAGTGACGACGACGACGGAGGGCACGGCACAGCACAGGAGCACAGCACGCCATGTGACAAAATCACCCGCACCTTTCGCTCTGTGTTTCCGTGAGACCCTGATCGACTACGCCCGCCCGGCCCGTCGCCGGCCGGACCACGCCATGCATGCATGCACGGGCACGGCCTAGGCTTGTGCCATGTGGTCGACTTGGTCCCCGGCGCCGGCCAGCCAGTCCGCGCGGTCCGGCCCTGTGCCACGCGCCCTTGCCTGCCTAGCTACCAACCAGGCTTTCTAGCCTGTGACGCTATATCAAGTATCAATGTAGATTTTTTTTATTTTTAACCTTTTTTAAAGTATTTCCAAAAATGACTATGGATAATTTTTTTTAAAACTAACCATTTTGGCGACGCCACCATCCATGGCGTCGTGTTTCCAAGAAAAAAATTACATGAGCCCGGGTCCAGACGACGGGCGTGCACCCCTACGTTATAATCACGACGCGTGGCAAAGGACCGGCGCCTCGTCCGCGGGTCTGTCTCTCACGTATGGAGTCTCGGCTTGCTCGCGTATCCAGTCTCGGCTCGGCTCCAAGAGCATGCAGCGCCTCGTTGAGTTAGATACGCCAGGACCGGCAACGTATATGTCTGTGTTTTTCTCATCTACTACCAAACCCTAGCTAGGCTACCCGAGTTAAGCATGGACGGCGGCGTACCTGGACGAGGGCATGAACAGCGACACGGCGGCCACGGCACCATCGGCGATCAAATCGCAGAGCAGCACGGAGGGGACTATACTGCCATGTCCGGCCATGGCGAAGCAGATGCAAGGCGACTACCTCCCCAACCGGAAGACATGGTGATCACTTCTTCTTCTATGATGCAGGCTTCGTGTACTCAAACAGGTGATGTGTTTGGTGGTACTCTTGGAGTTGATAATCATCAAATAACACAGGTACGGTATTTTCCTAGATCATATATTGTTTTTCCCCTACTGTGGTTCGGTCATACCCTTATATAGTATGCATATTGCATAGGACACCGTATTAGTTATGGGAGCAGACATCTTTCGCACTAACGATTCCAACATTCTTGTCGAAGACACAGCACGTGAATCATTAGAGGATGCATGGGACAAGCAGGTAGCCAAAAAAATATAAAATAATGTAATATTATGTTCTGTGTTAGGCTTGAACTTATAAAATGATTTGTACAGGAGGAGGTGCATAAAGTTGGGGAAAAGTTGATCGCTCCTGAAGTTGGAATGACTTTTGAATCAGAAGACAAAGCTTATAAGTTCTATAACATCTATGCTGGTAAGGTTGGATTTAGTATCAGAAAGAGCAAGACAAAGCGTCGCAAAGATGATAGTATATATCAAAAATATATAGTCTGCAGTAGCCAAGGATTTCGAGAAAATGAAGAATCACAGAACGACAATACACGAACAGGTTGCAATGCTCGTGTTCAGTTTAGTGTCAGAAGAGAGGAGGTGTGGACAGTGCAAAAGGTTGCTGCAGATCATAATCATTATCTTGCTAGTCCAAATAAGTCACACAAGCTGAGGTCCCAGCGATGTCTTGTAGAGGCAGACAGGAAGCTAATTAGCCAGATACGAGAAGCCGATATGAAACCAGCCCAAGTGTATGAGTTCATGAAGGAGTTTTATGGAGGGGCGGACAAAGTACTATTTGCTAAGATGGATAGTAATAATGAGATTGGTCGTGAGCGTAGGCAGTATCTAGAAGCTAATGATGCACAAACACTATCTGAATACTTGAGAAATAAGCAATTACAGGATCCTGCCTTTTTTATGCAATCCAGGTAGACGAGGAAGATGGTCGTATAGAAAATTTCTTTTGGGCAGATGGTCAGTCTATCATGGATTACAAATGCTTTGGTCATGCTATCTCATTTGACACTATATTTCAGACTAATAAGTTTGAAATGCCTTTTGCTCCTATTCTTGGAGCCAACCATCACAAACAGATAATAATTTTTGGGGCTGCGTTGATCTGTAGTGAAACTATTGAATCATTTGTTTGGGTTTTTGAAACCTTCTTAGCAGCAATGTCAGGAAAGCACTTAAGCACAATTTTTACGGATCAAGATGCAGCTATGGCAGGAGCAATTGCTTATGTATTCCCTAATACAAGCCACCGTCTTTGTTTGTGGCACATTTGCCTAAATGCTACTAAGCATCTTAGTCATGTAATTCATGACTCGGATGACTCGGATAACAAGTTTATAAAAGATTTTAAAAGTTGTGTGTATTAAGATAGATCGGAGACTCACTTTATTAAAAAAATGGAATAAATTGTTGGCTACATACAACCTTGAAGATAACTCATGGATGTCAAATCTATATGCTTTGAGGGCAAAGTGGGCTGCAGTATACCGTGAATCTTTTAGAGCGGACATGAACTCTACTCAAAGGAGCGAAGCTATGAATAATGTCTTCAAGAAAAGATTTCATAGGAGATTAGGTCTTTCAGAACTCCTCGTAGAATGCGAGAAGGTGTCAATTAGTCTCCGTGAAAATGAGTTGGATGAAGATTTTAAGTCTCGATGAAAGAACCCAGTTCCTTGTGTTCAAAATTTACCTATGTTGAAAACTGCAGCTGAGTCATATACAAGGAGAATGTATTCAGAGTTTGAGGAAGAATTTAAAAAATAATTTGCATTGTCTGTTAAATTGATGCAAGTTGAGGGAAAAACATGACATTCTTTGTTACGTATATGCAATCTGATCATGGAGCAACAGTAGCATTCAACACTGAAGATTACACCATTACATGTTCATACAGAATGTTTGAATCCATATGTATTTCTTCCAAAATATTTTAATTTAAAATTTAGTTTTTGATACAATTTAATGAAGTTGTCAAATCTATTTCATATAATAGGTATATTGTGCCAGCATGCTCTTAGAGTCTACAATATGAATGGATCGTATAATTTACCGTCACAATATATACTTCATAGGTGTACAAAATATGCAAAAATAGGATTCTATATTAGTAAACAACAAAGTGAGGACGAAGATTTGATAACACATGCTGCACTTATATCTCGATAGGCCACATGTCTTGCGTTGAAGTGTACACCATCAAAAGAACTTCTTGATGAGCTGCAAAAAGCCATATGTAAGTTGGACTTAGAAGCAGATATTTATCTAAGAAAGATGGAAGAAAAAAGCAATGAGATTGCTCAAGTATAAGATGTCTGTGACCGCAACAACTTAAATGGTGTAGTATCCTTTAAAGTTCCTAAAGTGATAAAAGGTCCAAAGACTACACGGTGCAAAAGTGTGGCTGAAAAGAAATCTGGGAAGAGGAAAAAGAATAGTGCTAAGAAAAAAGGTAGTGATCTTACCTTTTATAGATTATTATATGCTTCCTACTACATTTTACTTTTAAACTTCTACTAACTTATATATATTTGATTGTAGGGGAAGATGCAAGTGTTGAAACCAGGGACGAACGTCCTGATCCAAATCAAATGATAAGACATTAGTTATTTTCATGCATAACTTGTTCACTTACAATGTTTTATTAACACTTTGTAATTCTATGACACAGGGTCAATAATGCAATGCATTTTTCAACCATGGGTGCTCCATTCATGCAAGACGGATATGTTGCCCCCACAATGCCATACTTTAGTTACATTCCGGGTCCTTCTACAATGCGTGCTCCTTATATACCTAGAGGATATACAAATCTCTTAATTAATGGAGTTGATCAAGATGCTATGGCGCAATCTACCGTTACAAAGTTATAGTTTGATGGAGTGTCAGATCATGATAATATGTAACTGAGAAATCAGCTCTAGAATTTTTGTAGAACAATATTTATTTTAGAACCATATTTATTTTAGAGAAGAACCATATTTATTTGGAGAAGAACCATGTTTATTTTAGAACCATATCTATTTTAGAATCATATATATTTTAGAGAAGAACCATATTTATTTGGAGAAGAACCATGTTTATTTTAGAACAGTAACTTGTTCAATTGAGCCGTCAGTTTATGCTTGCAATTGCATCGTTAGAGCTTGTATGAATCCTGCATGAGAGAACAAGAGGCAGCCTCTACGTCTTCCGGTCGGCCTCGTCGCCATGGCCAACCATGGCAGTAGAGTAAAGGTCGGATATGCGTTCGATGGATCACGCAAATGCTAGCAAGGCCTTGTTTGGTTCACCAAATTGGCGCTGGAATTCCTATAGCGGAATTTCTGTACTTTGACTAATTAGACTTAAAATGTTCGTCTCACAAAGTACAATAAAATTATGCAATTAGTTTTTGATTTCATCTACATTTAGTACTCCACGCATGTGCTGGCATTTTGATGTGACGGGGAATATGAATTCTGCATAGTGAATTTGGTGGCCAAATTTGGTGAACTAAACAAGGCCCAAGTTAGAAAACCAGGGACTAGTTGTGACTTGTGACTCAATGGAGCTGAGCCGATGATCGCTACACATGCACGAGCAAGCCGCGCGGAAGGGGCACCGGCTCCATAAAGCAAGCCATGCGGAGGAGGTGGCAGTTTCATAAACGCTGGTGGCATCGATGTATCTCCCTGCCACACGTCGTTAATCCAGCGTAGGGGTCCACGCTGGTGGACTGGACCCCGGGATCACGCAATTTTTCTCCCGTTTCCACACTACGGTGCCATGCATGGTGGCGCCACAGGGCCGCCACGTCAACCACCTGTGGCGTCACCATGCATGGCGCCACACAGTTACACAGATCATGGCGCCGTAGGGCTTAGGCCTTGTCGGCCGGCCCACTTCCTTTCTCTCCTCTTTTATTCCTTCTCTTCCTTAGATGCCAGCCTCGTCTCTCCTTCTCTCCTCCGCTGCCGACGTCCTTCCTCACCGCCCCTGTCGCCACCGCCACCACCTCCCATTCCCACGCCGCCCCCCATCTCCTCTGCTCCACCACGGTCCCGACCCTTCTCCTCCACTGCGCCGCCGCCTCCCGTGCCCCCGCCACCGTCGCCTCCCGCGCCTGCCTCCACTCTGCCACCGCCTTCCTTCCCCACGCCCCTCCCCCGTCTCCTTTGCTCCGCCGCAGTCCCGCCCCCTCCCCAGCCGCCACCTCTTCTCCACCGGTCGGTAAAGGAAAGAGTGAGGGGGCGGGGCACTCCCCCGTCCGGCGGCTCACCGAGGGTGGGGCTTTGAAGCTCCACCCGCCGGTGCCCATTGCTGCGGGTGCCCGTTGCCACTAGCCGGCTGTCAAGGTAAAGCATAGTTAGTTTGAAAAGTATAGTTAAAGTAGTTTATAAATTTTAATATAGTAATGTACAATATGTTTAAATATAGTGGAGATAGTTAGTGTACCTATTTTAGTGAGTGTAGGTAGTTAGTGATTGTAGTTAGAATACATATTAATATTAGTTGGGACATTAGGTATGATCATTTGATGGTTTTTTGCTGTAACGGCTTTGTAGATGGATTGTTGTGTCCGAATTTTTTACGGAGAAATTATTAGGAAAGAAGATGGTATGTTTGAGGGCACGGATGATGAAATGGAATGCTTTGATGAACCTCCTAGTTTTGATGACCTTTTGGTTCGTTTGGAAGCCAAGTTCGACGGTGAATTCACACTCAAGGGGAGGATTGATAGTGGGAAGACTAGGGCACACTATGTCGTGTTGCCCTTGTGCAACCGTACTGACGGGTCACGTTACAATAGACTGCTCCAAGGATCCAATATGTCTATGCCTGAGGTTATGGTGGATAATGGATACAGGATGGAGGGTGATCAGGACTTGCCGTATAATGACAGTGGTGGATACAATGAAGAACAAGTTGGGGTACAAGGTGAAGGAACTCAAGGTGAAGGTCATTTGACACAGGAGCACTTTCATTCAACTCTAGTTGGTCGTATTAGCAATGATGACTTTGATGTGAGGGAGTTTGCCTGCACGGGAAGAGGAGGAGGAGAGGAAGGACATGATGGCTGATGGGGTTAGCACTAATTCAGATGACTCAGATGATGAGAATGGTGTTATAGATGCAACAACAACACCGGTGGGTCCGATGCCAGCACCAGTTCCAGTTGAGGTACTTCATGCCATGCTGACGCAGGGCAGGCTAGTCCAGGATTTGCCCGAGGAAGATACCCCTTATGATTCATGGGGTAGGATTAGCGAGGCAAGGTCGTACGTTCCACCGCCACCTTACACACTGGCAGAGCTTATGCAGATGAGGGGGAGGAACCCATCGATGAGTCTTTGTTACAGCAACATATATTCGATTTGACAAAGTATGAAGTAACATATGGAAAGACTTGGCATGCTAAGCAAATTGCCCTTGCCATCCGTTGGGGTAGCTGGGAGGAAGGATACAACAGGGTTCCTCGAATATTATGTGCAATGAGGCACTACAACCCTGCATGAAATGGATTATAGACACATTAGGGCTATATCTGCAGAGCATTCAGTGGCATGTCCTGTGGCGTGTGTTCTGGTTTTTTATGCAGACCCAATATGCATTCCAGTATTGTCGGCTAGTGATTCTTATTGATGGCACTTTCCTTACAGGAAAGTACAGGGGCACTTTGATGATGGCTGCAGCTGTTGACCCAGAGAAGCAGATAGTGCCCATTGCTTATGCTTTGGCAGAGGGGGAGAACAATGAATCCTGGTCATGGTTCATGTGGTTGCTCTATTCGAAAGTGCTTGGTAATTCTCGACAAATTTGTTTGATCTCGGACCGCCACCCAAGGATCATTAATGCTGCAGCTGAACAAATCAAAGGGTATTATCCTCTTGTACACAGATGGTGTTCGCGTCATTTTGCCACTAATTTGTGGCGTAAGCAGAGGAAGGCAGAAGTTTGTGACATGGTAATGAATCTATGTTATGTATGAACAAAACACGAGTTCAAAGAGAAATTGACAGAGTTGTAGAAGGTGTTGAACGATAAGGGTGAGAAATGGATAAAAAAGCAGTTGGAACAAAAGGAGAAGTGGGCATTAGCATATGACGAGGGTGGTTTTAGGTACGACATCATGACCATAAATGCACCGGAGTCTTTCAACCGTGTCTTCGTAGAAGTGCGATCATTGCCCGTGTCTGGAATCATTGAGTACTCCTTTATGAAGTGCAATGAATATTTTGCGCTCAGGTATGGACTTGCACAGAGAGATATGAATGAGCTTGGCAAGTTTGGGAGGGCCACACAAGAATATATGCACGAGGCAGAATTATTGGCTAACGATCAAATAGCTGAAGCATATGGTCCAGGGCGTGATGTCTATAATGTTAAAGGTAAGGGTGGCACAAGGTTGGGAGGGGAACAATATGGTGGTCGAAACTACCGAGTCAATCTTGTGAAAGTTGAGTGCACTTGTAATGTCCCTCAGATCATGCATGCCCCTTGCTCCCACATGATCACGACCTACAAGAAGATCGGATATGATTGGACAGTCCCTCTATTTACGTCACCCTTGTACCTTCATTCTAACACTTTGGCCATCTGGAGTGTGCCCTTCGAGCCATACCTCGACCCAACGTAGTGGCCCACTTACTATGGTGAGAACTATACACTGCATCCCGACTTGAAGAAGGTAGGGAAGGGTAGGAGAAAGAAGAAGCGACTCAAGGGCGACATGGACGCTATGAGAGGATACGACCAAGACAAGTATGGAGGGGGAATGTTCGATGAGACCCATAGCAGGAATCTTTGCTCGATTTGCCGTCAACCGGGTCATAATGCTAGTAGGCATAGAAGACAAGCCCAACAGGTTGTTGTACTCTTATATTTGTTGTAGTACTTGTTTTTCATATTTCTATTAAAGTTATTTGCATTCAACTTTTATTTGTCATATTTAATTCCTGTACCATAATTTTTTATAACATGTGTGCTAACAATTTGTTTTCATACTTCAAACAGGATGGCTCCTCGGCAGGTCCGTCACACCCAACACCCACAGTACAACATCCTTGAGGTGGAGTACGGCCAGAAGCATCGGGCGCACTTTTTGAGCGACAAGAAAGAAAATCTTACACCTTTGCGGCTGTGCACACACAACAGCCAGCTCGAGTGGAGCGAGCACTACGCGTCGTTCTTACGGCGTGCCAGCTTCCTAGAGCTTGTTTGCGTTGTGAACAAAGGTCTTCCACCCCTAAACCCCGCACTGCTTAGTGCAGCTATCGACAGGTGACTTGTTGTTTCCTTCCATTCACGTTGTAAAATTGTTGTTTCACTTGCTGACTTTTGTTCTATTACTGTTGTTGAACAATGTAGATGGAGGCCAGAGACACACACATTTCACCAACCCTGTGGTGAGATGACTATGACCTTGGAGGACGTGAAGGCTATCTTTAGCCTTCCGTTGGGGGGACATCCAGTGATTGGTCGCGTGGACAATGAGAACTGGAGGGAGGCTGTGTTTCGGTTTTGTGGCCTCATGCTTGATCAAAAGTGAGCAATTGGCCTTAACTCTTTTAATACTTGTTTCAGTTTTGCAACTCTTTTTCATCTCATCTTTGCTAATGTATTTTAGGAGGACTTCTAGAGTCACATCAAACTAGATCTGCGAGGACTTCAACAAATTGCCCAAACACCCTACGGAGGCTGAGAAGGACAAGCACGCCAGAGTTTGGTTGTGGCACTTCCTTCGTTCTTTCCTTTTCCCTGACGGGTCGGGCAACACGATCAGTTGGATGTTTCTTGAGATACTTAGCCAGCTATGGGAGAACATTGCATTGTGTAGCTGGGGCGGCGCTGTTTTGGCATGGATGTACAGGCAGTTGTGCAACGCTGCCTGCCGCCCTGCAGATAACATGAATTTTGGGGGATGTGCCTACCTATTGCAGATTTGGTGTTGGGAAAGATGGCCCGTTGGGCGGCCAACTCGCCATCGACTTGACCCTGATGGCCCTGAAAGTTATCATTTTCCTGTAAGTACAATTGTTCATTTTATTATTTAAAGGACTTATACAAGATGCAGGAACAATATATAAATTGATGTCTTTTGTAATGCAGGAGTAGGATGGAAGAGATACAAGCAGACTTGTTTGTTCCTCTAGAGCCATGTGGAGCAGGTCACAGGAAGATCAGATCAGAAGTACAGGGAGTACTCGAACGCCTTAGAGCTCCTATCGCAGTTCCAGGTAACCGTGTGTAAATGGTCACTAAGTCAGATTTTTAGTGAGAATCTTACTCAATCATAAAACTTTTAGGTGATTTGGTGCCCTTGGGATGATCCACATCTAGAGGGGTACCTTAGTGAAACCTGTTGGGAGGAGTCTGACGAGTACCACTGCGATGTACCCCTAATTTTCTATCACATGGTTGAAATGCACTACCCAGTGAGGGTTCGCAGGCAGTTTGTGATGAGGACATCACTCCATTGGATGCACAAGATGATCCTCCACTGGACATCCAAGGTCCAATCATAAGAGCTTGCGCACGATAATTAAATTTACAGGTGAGCTCGTTCTTAAGGAAGTCTTTTTATGATTTTGAGAATAGATTGCTACCTAATGATTATATTGTACTTAGGAATCATGGAGAGGACCAAGGGATGCATAAGGGATGGCTTGGAGGCGTGGAGGACCAGCAAGGGCGCCCAAGTCAAGGTGGAGACCCAAACCAAGTCGACTTCGAGCCTGTTTCGGAGTCCAAGACTAGTGTGGAGTAAAGCGGACGCCCAGAGGACATCACTCCATTGGATGCACAAGATGATCCTCTGCTGGACATTCAAGGTCCAATCACAAGAGCTCGCGCACGACAGTTAAATTTACAGGTGAGCTCGTTCTTAAGGAAGTCTTTTTATGATTTTGAGAATAGATTGCTACCTAATGATTATATTGTACTTAGGAATCATGGAGAGGACCAAGGGATGCATAAGGGATGGCTTGGAGGCATGGAGGACCAGCAAGGGCACCCAAGTCAAGGTGGAGACCCAAACCGAGTCGACTTCGAGCCTGTTTCGGAGTCCAAGACTAGTGTGGAGTAAAGCGGACGCCCAGGACACATCCGAACTTCGTTTTTGATGATCCACCTATGGATGGAAAGATAATTTCATAAGGAAGCCAATGGCATTGGTTTGAGGTCAAAATTCCTTCGGAGTCATCAGGAAACATTGAAACAAGTTAGCGTCCAGAATCTGTTCCGGTGCTGCATCACCGTTTTTGGTCCGTTGGGCCGTGTATCGTTGTTGAGCCCATTAGGGGGCGCGTCCAGGGGTGGCGACGACCCTTAGACCTCTATAACCAGCTGCCGCCTCTCTCGTTAGGTTTTGGGTTTTTCTTAGATTATTCTGTTCACAACAGTTTCGCCGTGCTGTCGGTTTGTGAGACCCCAACTCATGAGATTAATCATTCATCTGCAATTGGTTGCATTCTTTCGTATTCTTGCTTGTGTTCTTCGATTAGCAGGCAAAGGACTCAACCTTCTTGGCGAGGTTGACTGTGCTTCGACGGTCGATAACCAAAGGAGATGTGGTGCTGCGATTGCGGGGTTCAGAGCCGAGTTGTTCGGAAGCCGGATCGAATTGTGTCACAATTCCACCAAATCGAGAGTTATTAGAACCTTTCGGAAGATCAGGAACCCTAGTTCACATCAGTTTGGACTAGGAATAAGAAGCACGATGCCACCGCTTTACTCCACCTACCCCCAATTGCATGGGTGAGTTTCTATTTAATAGGTTGTCATATGTTGTGTTTGTTCAATGAAACTGATTATGACTTTGTTGCAGCGTTGACCACAAGAATAGGTACACAGAGAAGAACTGGACCAAGACGCACGCAGAGTGGATCCAACGATAGGAGAACAGACAGAAGGTAGCGCTCAACAGTGGTCCTAACTATGACCAACAACAGTTCAACGAGTACTTGCGATGGCTTAAGAGGTCCTCCAGGGTACATATCAAGGGTCCATACACCGAACATGGAATTGACAATCACTCTAGGGACGACATCATTGAGGATGAGTAAACTGGATGCAAACAAGTTAGACTGGGCTTGCCTGATGGGGCGCCAGGCCTGTGGTGCCACGGCTGGGGGTGTCACAAGGCCAAACTGCTATCAAAAATTTGTCAGGCCTGCAAGATTGTTTGTTACACGATTGTTTCAAAAATTCAACTGGTCGTATACTTCAGCCCAGGTAGGAATCCAATGCGTAGCTACAACAGTAATGGAATCTAGGCTTTTCAGAGACATTACAAATAGCCTGTTCAGTGATTGCAGTAAACTTAGCCTTTTCAGGTTAGTAGTACTCTCCGTCCTTTTCAGTCTAACCTGGAGTAGACTTCACAGTGAGGGAATCTAGTCTTTGCAGTGGCCTTTGCTATAGCCTTTTCAATCGCATTTAAACCACGTTACAATGGCCATAATACCTCTCCACCTATATATATGCATGCATACATTGAAGCAGGATCATCACACAAATAGCCATGTCTGGAGGTTCATCTAGTGGTAGAGGGAAGGGGAAGGAAAAGGGAAAATCCAAGTCCATGGGAGGTAGATCCCAATGCTTGGGAAGGGGGTTTGGTCCTGACGTATTTAGTGAATCAATATAGCACTTCCCTATTGAGACTAAGGAAGATTTTAGCAAAGAAAATCCACTACAAAACTACTCCAGGAAGAGGGAACCTTGGCCAAAATGTAGGCACGGTGAGGACTGCTTTCTGCAGATGTGCATCGAGGGCGACGAAGCAGGCCGCCGTTTCTACAGATGCCCGCGAGCTTGGGTAATTTATATTGCTTAATTTTTTGTTACATATATTTCTCGCTTCAACAATGTCTAACAAGAACACACTCTTTGTAGAGTTCTGAGTCAAAGGAAAACTGTGGGCTCACTAGATGGGTCGATCCTCGTCCACTTTTTCCGCATCAGGAGTACATCAACTACATCCATGATCGTATCTTCGATCTAGAAAGGGAGGTTAGCAAGGACTTGAAGAACTACAAAGAGGACGACAACAACTTTGGTGGAGACTCACAGGCGGTCCCGTGCACTGTTCCATACTGTTGCTGCCCTTGTCACAAGAACAAGGGGCCACCGTCCCTGCCGCCTCCACCGCCCCCACCAACCCTAGGCGCATACTGTGGAGAAGGATCGGCGTAGTTCAACATGTGGGAGCACTACTAGGTCATGCCGGGTCGTGTGCTTCGTGTTTGTTTAAATTACCTAAGGCATGTTAGGTTTAGTGTAGGACATTGCTACCCTTGTTTGGTACATGTTCTCACATGCCAGCCCGTGTGCTTCGTGTTTGTTTAAATTACCTAAGGTATGTTAGGTTTAGTGCGGGACCTATGTAACCTGGTTTGGTACATGTTCCGACATGCCAGTTCATGTGTTGTGCGTGTCTAAGTATGTAATGCACTACTCTATTGGTTTTACTTTGCAACAAATCAACTCAATAATATAATCAACATGGTCCATAAAAATAGATAGGAGTCCAAGACTACCAAATAGTTCACATCACAGAGATCATAGGAGTCCAAGACTACCAAATAGATAAGGAAGTACATAGCATAAGTGCATATGAAGCATACACGCAGTGCATGGCAACATAATTAAAAAGTCTAAGGCTACACGACATTGCTCATGAATAAACGAGTCCAAGACTACAAGACATTAAACAACAATAGGCCGTATGGCTACTGAGTGCAACGAGGCCACTTTCCCTTCCTCTGTGCATCGGGATTCTCCTCCAACGCTGCCTTTGCATGGCGCACGCTCAAGCTTCTTCTCCTTCTCCGCCCTGAACTCAGCATCAAGCCTCCTTTCCTCCTCTTCCTTACGCTCCTTCTCTAGAGCCTCCTCTCTGAGCCTCCTCTCACGTCTCTCTTTTAGCTCCGCATTAAACTCCTTCAGGTGCTGCAGTACCCCTTTGTCAGTCTCACTTAATCTCAGTGTCAATCCACTCCTCAAAATCACATAGCGGTGGAGGAGTCTGCAACAATGACAATAGTTACTGAAAATAATTCATGCAATATGCCCCATAACTAGATAAATTAAAGTATGATAAATCATGACTCACACATAATTTGCTGCGACGCATTCTCTCAGTGGGCCAAAATGCAAAATTGCTACTCATCCAGTACCTCTGGTGGTAGGTCTCATAATCTTCGGATATGTCTACTTTGCAAGGATCTCCACAATAGCACATGGGTATTGGAACACCTTCAGGGAGCGGCAAAAGGGCCCAAGGATCGGGTTGACGATAGCTACAATTAAAGCAATTTATTTGTTATAAGTGGACTACAAAACAACGACTATGACCACCAATTCTAGAATTTCCTATATGTTGTAAAAAAGATTACAACTTGGGATTACCTTGTGTAACTAGCTTTAGCCTTACCACGCCTTGGCATCCTACCAAATTATGCAACAACAAAACTTAAAAACCACACAAACTAGGCAATATCATCTCTAGGGTTACAAAATAAATGAAATGTACACCAAATTCAAGCATAGAAATTGATAAGGAATAAAACTACCTTGCTTGCGAAGACGAATGGATTAAATTCGAGTTTCCAAGTTCAAAATCGCTGAATCAAGAGTTTGGGTATGGAGCGGAGAGAAGAACCCGAGGAAGATGAGGGAAGAATGAAAGAAGAGAGAAGAAAGAAAGGTGGGCCGGGCTGCCTATACGCTCCTGTGGTGCAGTGATCTGGGGCGCCACACCGTGGCACCATGCATGGTGGCGCCACAGGGTGGGCCAGGCAGCGGCTCCAGGCGGCCACGTCAACCACCTGTGGCGCCACCATGCATGGTGCTGCAGTGTGAAAATGCGGTGACATGGATGGTGGCGCTGCCAAAACGGTTAGTTTTAAAAAAATATAAATTTTTGCGGTCATTTTTTGAAATTCTTTAAAAAAAGTTTAAAAATAAAGAAAAATTCTCAATCTATCATTCACCCCACCGCGCTAGCTAGCTCCTCCTCTTTTATATAGCCTGCACATTGATCTGCTTCTGCTTCATAGTCCATAACCTGATATCCAATTTAAACCATTAACCATCAACCCGTGTTTTATATATGAGTTAGAAGAATCCTATGACATAATAATCATATGAAAATTTTGTGTGTTTAATGTACATTAGGCTAACAAAAATGTATTTAACTTTGATTTATTATATATCTACTAAATTTATTTGCAAAACTTAAACTTTAATACTCTGTGTAGCAAGGGTACGTTTGGTTGGGAGACGAAGTTGGATAAAATATGACAATCCATGAATATTGGGATAAGGATATCCATGATGCGGCCATTTTTCCTGTTTACTTAGATGGATGAAAGTGGATAGGATAAGAATAGTTGACTAATTATATCTATTATTTTAAAATAATAACAACTAACTAGATACTAATAAATATGCACTAATACTAATTTATCATGATAATCTCTAATTTCAAATAAAATATATTAATTAGCACCACTCTTTGCTCCAATTGTCCACCAAACAAACAATGCATATCCATGGATGATCCTTATCTCATCCATGGATATCCAAGCAACCAAACAAGTACTAGGCCGTGTTGAGTCATGTGTTTACGGGCTAGTATATATCAATGGCTACCAAATTGTTGGCAATAATTTTTTTTACCACGTCTTGTAAAATAAATCAATGTGAAAGTTTAATGGGGACCACCAATTTAGTAACAGTAGGATAAAATGTCTTATGGCCTCTATGATCGAATCATGTTTCTGTATATGAGGATATAAGTTTCTTTTAGGTCGCTCGGTCGTCTGTCGACCACGCTAGCTCCATGGATCAGGACTTCGCCTGAGAGAACTTTGCATGCCTCTTCTATCGAAAGAAACTTTGCATATCAGTTCTGAACTTCTGAGCAGATGGTGACAGATCTGATGAGATGCGTAACACAGATGCAGCGGGTACCGCTGGATTAGAGAGCGAAAGATTATTGCCGTAAAGAATGCCGAGCCTGACTGTCTGAGTGCTTCAAATGAAAGACTGATGACAAGCCGGACTGGGTTACAGTTAGTAGAGTGTCAATCTGAATGGCCTCGCCGTGTCGCTCCTCACGTGGGCGACCGGGCGGCTCCCAACCCTAACTAGCGCTCCCACCTCTCTTGCCTCTCTCCAGCCGCGCTGCCGCCGGAGTGGGCCGCTGGCAGGGCCGCGTGGCTCGCTGGGATGGCGGCGGCGGGGCCTCTTAGGTGGCGTGGTAGCGCGGGATGCGGCAGACTGACGGGGCGCGACTGATCATGAGTCGTGCGGGGCTTGATCCGGTCATCCCCGATGGCTGCGGCAGCGCCGGCTAGAGGGCGGGCGGGTGTTTGCGGCAGCGGATCTCCTACTCCGCCTTCCCTTCCTCCTTGCTCGGCAACTGTGGTGGCGCTGGTCTCCCAACAGCCGAACACGGCGGTGAAGTCAGGCGAGCGGCGTCCGACGACGTTGCGCTAGACACGGCGGTGGAGGATGGCGAGCGACATCCGTCGATGGGATTCAGCCCGCCGCACTGGACTCGTGGCCTCCTCGGCCGGATCTGGTGTGCAGCGGTGGCACGGTGGTGTCGCGGCATTCACGCAGGGGTCGCGCCATTCAGCTTGGGCGAAAGATTCGGCCCGCCACGCCGGACCCGTGGCCTCATTGGCCGGATCTGGCGAGGGTACAGTGGTGGCAAGGTGGTGCATGCAGTCGCGGCGACTAGTGCAGCAGTGGACTATGGCCAATGTCGTGCAAAAGGGATGAGGACCCATGGCGAAAGCCTTGTCCCTCTTGGGTCGATGACGGCGACGCCTTCGGGCGCCGTTTACTTCCTTGGAATCGTTCATTGAACGGTCTTCTCCCCGTTGCACGGTAAATCTTCCGTGGGTGAAAACCTTGACCTTCCAGTCAGACGACGGCGACGTCGGTGACGTCGCAATCCTCCCTGGAGGCGTTGTGTTTTGGACGCTTGTAATTGGTCAGTATGTGGCAGCAACCGGTGTTATGGCGAGGAGGTTGGAGGCCTAGCTGAATTCAGGTTTGTAGTGTCTACGGTGGAGGAAGGCGGTTAGGAGAACATGGGCGTGGCAATTGGAGGGCCTCGCATCTGCTTGGTAGAGTTGCGCCAACAAAATTTGGCGTGGAGGGCGCCCACGAAATTGGCGAGGAGGCCGGCGTGCGAGGCGATGGCCAGCAGATTTGCATTGCCGAAGTGACCTACGCGGTTTGGCGGCGGATGATCCCGGCGCAATTAGGTTTTCTAAACGGCAGCTGGAGGACTCTAGTGACGCTTGTACCCTTGATACAGCTAGATGTGTGCTTTTGGTGTAATAATGAATAGCTATATGCATTGTTCGATGCAGAGGCTGGGATATTAATATATTTTCTTTTCTAAAAAAATCTGAATGGCCTAGGATTTGGACGTGACTGCACGAGAATTGGTCGTTGTTCCGTTGGCATGCAGCAAGGAGATAGCCAGAGCTTACTCAGCGTCCTGTAAAACAAGTAGTAATTATCCATTGCGAGACGCCAGTGTCGCAATCGGACACTGGTCTGGTGCAGTACGCATCGTGGTTAATGCATTTGTAGCAGAGAAGGGGTGGGAACTCTGATGTCTCTGCGTGCTACTTCGACGGGACTATGAACTCAGAGGGCGATGGTGAAACCTGAGAATGCGACACCGATACTGGTCTCCCATATTGGACCTTGATCAGCTACATGTTTAGCAGCAGTACATAGGAAATGTGCTTAACAAGAGTTGGGGACAGCACGCGACGAATATACATTTTTTTTTCATCTGCCATTTTTTAGTCCACTGCAACTGCAATGTCATAGGAAAGAACCTTGTAACATCGTCATCATCCAAGCTGACTGATTGTTTGTACAAAAAAAAATGTAGGACGACACATGAAAATACATAAATATCAATCCCTCGCGATTGGTCACCAATAAAAGATACCTTTCTCAGCCATTTGGTCCTTTCCATGCAAATAAAAGAAATCATAATGTGGTTGACAACAGATCAAAGTGTGAAAGTAAAAGCCAAAAAGTTAGCAATGGGTGATGCAGTCCGACTTCAAGACAGAAACTTATGTACAGTACAGATGCCCTATTGATCAGATGCAAATCCTTGGTCTTGGAGATTCTTTGAGAAAATCTAGATGGGAGATTCACATTGTCTCATGCTCAACATATAGCCAACAATACATTATTATTATTGAAGGATAACCCAGTGATAGATGGAGCAACAAATGAGGCCGACGGTGCTGCTCCTGTGTGCCAGGCGGTGCGCCAGCCGCCCCCGCCGCTCAGCCCGCTAACCATTCCCGCCGGCACCGCAGCATCCCTGCTCCCCCTCCCCTGGTATCGTCTCCCCTCGTTGTTCTCTGCCCCCTGCTCTCCCTCTCCTACTCTGCCCCCACTCCCTGTTCTTCCTCCCCCCCTTGCGTTTTTTCCATCATGGTGCTCCTCAATCTTTCGCTTGCTCCGGGAATGCGGGTTCAAGATGAAATCCGTGCTTCCCTCAGCAAGCCGGTGTCCTCTTCCATTTTGGATTCTTTTGTTCTTGTCGCGTCTTTTGGCTATAGCAAATTTCAGCTCTCGGTTGAAAATGTTGGCCAACTCATTCGTGCCACCATTGGCGGCTCCATCATCTGCTTCAAGGTTACAGCAATCTGTGATTGAGTTTTCAATTTCTGTGTTTCCTCAAAGGAGGTCGGATTCTTCATAAGCCGCCTGTTTTCCTTCCAGTGCGAGGATTATAAAATTTTCTTTCATCTCTGGGGTAGGGGAGGTCCTAATTGGCGCAAGAAACTCGATGCGTTCCTTGTCGAGGAGGAAAAATCTTGGCAGACTGCTAAAACCAAATTTGCCAAAGTTAGATCCTACGCTGAAGCTGTTAGTTCTTTTCAGCCTAACAATTCTCGCTCAGGTGCCAATGTCATCCCTCCTGCTAGCAATGTTCTTTTGGGTGCTAACACCATTCCTCTTGGAGCCAGCATTCTTTCTGAGGCCAATGTTGTCCCTCTTGGCAATCCTAGAAACGCTCATCGTAATAGTCAGTTTGTCCAGAACAGTCATGCTAATGTTGTTCGTTCTTCTCAACCTGTCTGCCCAAGATTCCTGATTTATGGCCATGTTCTAAGCGGCTACCACTGGTTAATCATATGCAAAGCGTGTTTCAAACCTGGGCATGTGTTTGCATTGTGCCCCGGGTCTAGTGTTACCTTAGATTTTTTGAAAAAAAACAGTTGAACGACAGGCAGCAGACAGAATTAAAGGAAAATTGGCGGCCGTTAACCTCTCAAATTGGTTTAGCGTGCCGAACGAGGGCGGCTCGCCACCGGTGTTCAAATCATTTGGGTAAATGGTTTTAGCTACTGCTCCTCCTTGGGCCAAGCCAACATTAATCCCTGAGATAATTTCCCCTGCTGTTTTCCCGGAAAGGCCGTCTCAAATGGGCCTCAATGGGCCAATGCCACCGGCCGACTCTTTAGATCCCCGAGACTGGTCATTAAACTCTCTCAGTGATATCTATCAGCCAACGAGTACGGCCACCCCCTCAACTCCCCGAAGGAACCCCTCAGAAAACCCCACTGTCGAGCTACAATGCACTCTGCTCCAAATCAGCGACGGTGGTCCTCCCGCCGGGGATGGTGGTTCTTCGATCGACATGGCATACCAGCGTGCCGACCCACAACCATTTGTGCCACGCAACATGGTGTGGCATGATGTGGTCAATCGGTCTACGATGGTGAGGGCAGTGGCTTCGAGAAGGCCAGGTCCAAGAACCGCAGAAGCACCTTGGCCACGAGTGGCAGGAGCAGCTGAGCAGCAGATGAATATTGACCTCGCCATTGTCGCCATCAATCCTTTGCCGGGTAATGTACTCAACTTTGGGGTCCTTGATGAAGTGCTTAGAGAGTTCTTTGTTGAGCGCAAAATCAGAGTTAGGGAGATTCAGAAATCTACTTTGGGTCAGGCTTACATCAGATTTGATAGAGGGCTAGACACGGATAGGCTTATCCAGGAGAGTCCTATTCCATTTGACAATGTGAATCTTACCTTTGTTGAGCATAATAAGGGTAGAAACTGGAGGAGGGCTTATTTCAATGCCGAGTGCTGGTTAATGCTGATGGATTTTCCTGCTAATTATCAAGATGAGGATTTCTTTCAAGATGCAATTGGGTCTTTTGTAGATTTTTAGATTGGCAGAAAGATGGGTTTGGGTTGGCCAGAATCATTATCAAAGCTAGAGTAACAGATGTGCTGTCAGTCCCCTATTTCATTGTTTTCTCTGAAGCATCAGGGTTAGAGAGTGACTCCTAGACTATTCAGTGTGAGATCTTGCAGCATAACCTCCTTAGTGCTGGCCCACCAGATGAAGAACCTATTCCTCAATATCCTTTAGGTGTTGGGCCACCTTTTGAATTCTTTGGGCTTGGTCAGTCGGGGGGCAGGTCCTGTTCTATCTGATTTGAATGTGAATCTGATTGGTGATCAGAATGAGAATGAGCAAATAGCTGGCGAGCAAAACCCCCAGGATAATGGCTTTGTTGAAGGGCAACTTGGTCAGGCAGGAAATGGTAATTGGGAACCTTGGCCTCAGCAGCAGATCAATCAGAACTAGCAACAGATTAACTAGAACTAGTTTGTCCAAAATTAGCATAACCTATCCCAATGAACTTGATCTGAACAACCCAGCAGTGCCAGATGCTGACAACCTCCAGGAAGTCATCATAAACCCTGTTCAAAATCAGGAAGGCTTTCTGGAACTGAATGACCTATTGGGGGGAGAAAATGTGGAAGAAGAAGCAGTTGTGAATGTACTCCCTCCCCCACTACCTGAAGAAGAGGATATGTTTCAGATAGCAAATGAAATGCACATGGAGGTTCCTCTACTACCTAATGTTCTCATCAATGTACTTGATGAGGAAATCCCAGTTGATCATATGCTAAATGATGAAGAAATGCAAGAGCTTAATGAGTTACTGGTAGATGAGGAAGAGATGGACCAGGAGATAGACGGGCCAGTAGAGGGTGGAGGTTTTGAAAATGGTATAGCCCATTTGCAGAACCAGACCCAGTTTCAAGTGAACTTAATTGCTCAGCCGCAAGAAGATGTCATTCCTGAGGACAATGAAGGGCTGATGGAGCCAATTTAAGAGGCTTCTATCCTGCCAGTGTAAGATGATCATATTCACCCAAATCGATACATGTAGATTGGCATGGTGTTACTACCAGGGCTGCAGGACCAAATAAGGAATGCACACCAGGAATGGAAGCTAGAAGGAGGAAAAAAATGCTACCACTCTTTGGGAGAACTTACTGGGCAGAGATAATTCTGGCTCCACTCTTGTTAGACTTCCAGCAAATTGGGTCCCTTTCTTTTCCAACCTGCTCATTTCTCCAGGGAGCTTTACTTGGGCAAAGGATTTTTTGGCTGCTGGAGGGGCTAGTTTTTTTAATGACCTTGAAGGTAACATGGCTCTGCCTTTACTAGTTAGTTGTCCTCTTGTCTCTACCTCAGTCTGTATCACTAAAATTGCTGGCACCTCAAATTCTGATAATGCAGAAAAAGTGGATGAGAGGGAGGAGACCACACCTAAGACTCCTACCAAGAAAAGAACCTAAAAGAGGTCTGCTCCAATTGTTGGCACTGAGGTAAGAAGTGATAGGACTAAAGCTAATAATAGGGGCCTTAATCATTAAGGCTGCTCTGATAGAAGATGTACCACATGTGACCCGCCAATTCTATCAGTTAAAGTAATTAGAAACTTGGGATCTCAATTTTGCAGTTTGGCTCAGGATGATATGGCTAATGAGAAGCTGTTAGGGACTAGAGAGAAGCAGGGCCCTGTGGCAAGGAAGAAAAGCAATAAGGACAAAGCCAAAGAATAAGAGGAAGGGCAGAAGGGACCCAAAGGAGGGAAAGGAAAGGCACTAGGGAGTCAGGCAACAGGAAGCCCATAGTGGCTCCTGATTAGTTTCTTTGCTTTTGGTAGTGATCAGGTGTCAGACTTTATGTTAAGCTAGATGTATTCTGTGGTGTAGATGATGGCAGCTATGTCCTGCTTAGCTTTTGAGGAGAGTTGTGGCAGTTAAAACTTGAATGGGGATGTATGTTTTGCATATGTCTTCTCACTTATTTGCTTGCTCTGTTTCCCTATGGATACAAATACATCTAGAAACTAGAAGGTTCTGTCCAGAAATGTTAGAGGAATAAACTCCTCCTGGAAATGGGGTGCACTTAAAAACATGATTCTGGACTCACGCTATGACATCATTTGACTACTGGAAACAAAAAAGATTCATTTGATGCATCTTTTATCAGAAACATTTGCCCAGCTGGTTTTGACTGTTTTGAATTCATGCCTTCGGTTGGTGCCTCTAGGGGGATCCTAATTGCTTGGAAAGGGGCCATTTTTTCTGGAATTCTGCAAAACTTCAATAACTATGCAATCACTCTTGAATTTTGCTCTAGACATGATAGTTCCAAATGGGTACTCACTTGTGTTTATGGCCCTTGTCAGCCTAAAGGAAAGGGGCCTTTTCTTGACTGGTTCAAGAATTTAAATTTTGATCATGACTCAGACTGGTTAGTTTTGGGAGATTTTAATCTGATAAGGCAGCCAGAGAACAAAAATAGACTAGGGGGATATAAATGATATGTTCAAGTTTAATGCAGCAATAAGCCAAATGGGCTTGAATGAGGTAGCTTTCTAGGACAGAAGATTCACCTGGTCAAACAAGCAACAGCCACCCCTATCAAAAAAGCTTGACTGGATTTTCACTTCATGCAGTTGGAATATTTCATACCCCTCCACCTCTGCTTATGCATTGGACATGCCTCCATCTAATCATTGTCTACGTGTGGTCTTTATATCTAATGCCATTCCAAAAAGCTGTGTTTTCAGATTTAAAAATTTTTGGCTCAATCACCATGACTATCAGTTTGTTCTTAGTCAAAGCTGGAATTCAGATGCAACCATGACTGACGTGGCCAAATAAATCACTGCTAAGTTCAAAAACCTCAGGAAACGTCTTAGATTATGGCAAAGTTTGATGAGAAATTTGAAGTCTACCATTATGAATGTCAGGCTTGTTATTTTCTTCCTTGAAACCTTGGCAGAACAAAGAGATCTAAGTGTAGCAGAATGGAAATTCTTAATGACAACCTCCTTATCTTACTTGAAAAATAAAGAGTATACTAGAAATAGAGAGAAAATGTGAAAAGGGTGCAATTGGGGGATGCAGGCACTAAATTCTTTTATGCTCATGCCACTCAGAGATTCAAACATAATCTGATCACACAGCTAGTCAACTTTGATGGTAATATCCTTTCTCAACATATAGATAAAGAGCAACTGTTATGGCATGAGTTTAAGGAAAGGTTGGGTTCAATAGAATTTTTTGGGTTTACCATTCCTCCCAGTATATTGATTCAGCCCAGATTGAATCTTCAGCTCTTAGAGGAGCCTTTCTCCCACAATGAGATTGATGCAATAGTGAAGGTCCTCCCAAACAAAAAGTCCCCTAGACCTGATGGATTCAACAATGAGTTCATGAAAGCATCATGGCCAGTAATCAAAAATGACTTCTATAGCTTGTTTGATAGCTTCTACAATAATTCATGCTGTCTGCAAAGCATCAACTCCTCTTACATTACCCTCATACTAAAGGTTGATGATGCCGGGACAGTTAATGACTTCAGACCAATCTCCCTGCTGAACTCCTCTGTTAAATTGATAACAAAGTTGCTGGCTAACAGGCTCCAAACTCACATCATGGACCTGGTCCACAAGAATCAGTATGGATTCATCAATCCAAGAACCATTCAAGACTGTCTAGCATGAGCTTTTGAATATATCCACCTTTGCCATCAGTCAAAAAAGAGAGTGTTATCCTGAAGTTGGATTTTGAAAAGGCATTTGACAAGATTGAACATCAAGCAATGATAACAATTATGAAAGCTTTGGGATTTGGAGAAAAATGGTTATCCTAGATGAGAGAAAATTTTAAATCTGGCACATCTTCAGTTTTGCTGAATGGGAAACTAGGGAAAAGGTTGCACTACAAAAGGGGAGTAAGACAGGGTGATCCTTTATCTCCCCTCTTGTTTGTCCTAACTATAGATTTTCTTCAGGTGTTAGTTAACAGAGCCAAGGAAATAGGACTTCTAAGACTGCCTATCCCAATGAACTCAGAGACCAGCTTCTCAATCATTCAATATGCAGATGACACTCTAATAATCCTTGAGGGTGATCCCAATCAGCTATTCTTCCTCAAAATAGTGCTGCAGAACTTCACTTCATCCACTAGCCTAAAAGTCAACTTCAATAAGTCCATGATGCTGCCCATAAATGTTTCTGATGAAAGATTAGATCTTGTAGCCAAAACCTTTGAATGCTCAAAAGGTTCCCTACCTTTCACTTATCTTGGACTGCCTCTGGGTACCACAAAACCAAAAATTATTGATTTTCTGCCTCTACTGAACAAGTGTGAGAGAAGATTAGGGGGCTTATCCACCATGCTAAATCAAGCTAGAAGGCTTCAGATAACCAATGCAGTCCTTTCTGCTCTCCCCACCTACTATATATGTACTCTGGAGCTACTAAAAGGTGTCATCAAACAAATTGACAAATTCAGAAGGAATTGCCTATGGAGAGGTAACAATGTCATTGGTGGCAGCAGGCCTAAAGTAGCCTGGGAATTGGTTTGTAAATCAAAAGCTGAGGGTGGCCTTGGGATGATTAACTTGGAGCATCGGAACCAAGCTCTCCTGATAAAAAAATCTAGACAAGTTCTTCAATAGAATTGACATCCCCTAGGTGAACATAGTCTGGGAAAAGCATTACAGAAATGGCAAGCTCCCTAGTGTGACTAGAAAGGGATTCTTCTGGTGGAAAGATGTGTTCAAGCTATTGGATTCTTTTAAATCAATGGTTTCAGTTCAGATCAAGGATGGAGCAACCTGCCTACTCTGGAAGGATAATTGGACTGCCCAACTCTGGGAATCCAATTTCCTCATGCCTTTTCTTTTGCCAAGAATAAAACTATCCCAGTTTAGAAGGCAGCTAATGAAGAGAACTTCTTTAACCTCTTTAATCTTCCCCTATCTCAGGAAGCTTTCAACCAATCTATGCCTATCCATCATCAAATTCAAGGGAATCTAATAAACGAAGAAAATGATAGATGGGTGATGCAAGATGGAGGAACAAGATTCAAACCTGCAAGAGCTTACAAGAGGTTGATGGGGCACCAAGTTATTGATCCTTCCTTCAAATTCCTATGGAGATCTCCCTGTCAACCAAAGCACAAACTCTTTTTTTGGCTTTATCTTATGGATAGGTTAAGCATAAGAAATATCCTTAGAAGGAAGCAGATGGCTCTTGATTCCTATGAATGTGCAGTTTGTTTTCATGGGGGCGAAGAAATAGTTGAACACCGTTTCTGGCACTGTCGTTTTGCTCGGCAATGCTGGGACATAATTGGTCTCCAAACTTCTCCTGACAGTGGGATAATGGCAAATGTGGATGGTCTTAAAGTGCAGATCAATAATCAATTCTTCATGGTGGCAATTATCTTGATGTGCTGGACAATTTAGAAGGCCAGAAATGAAGTTATCTTCAACAGCAACCAACTTGGCATTCATGAATGTAGAGAGTTGTTCTTTAAAGAGATTAGACTTGTCTCACTCAGAGTAAAAGTTAGCCTCTCTGAGGTGTTTGATCAATGCATTCAGCAGCTGTAATTGATCTTCTAGTTTTGTTTATTTTCTTTCACTCAACAAAAGTACCCTGAGGTACTGTCAGAGTATGCTTGAGCTGCTCTTGTAATTTTCTTTTCTTTGTTTTTGGTTTCCCTTGAACCTTTTTATACTCTGGTTGTTGCTTGGTGCTTCAGTAAATTTCTGCAGGGGCTGCAGCCCCTCCAGTTTCTTAAAAAAACATTTGCATCCAGTAATAATGCAAATTGTCTTTATCATTAAGGAGGTATTTGGTTCCATGGACGAAATGGGACAAGTCCTAACATTTGGTTGACACACTAGAAGATCCCCAAAATTTGAGGGGATTTCTTCGCCCCACCTAGAACACGGTGTGCATGGATAGCTATAGGCGATACAGCCATACGAGAGGCGGCGAAGATGAGAGTGATAGGGGGTGGAAGTGGAGATTAACTGTGGATCAATCGCTGAGGGGCTAGCCACAAGGGCGCCATCATGGGAGCATGAGGGTGTGATGCCGCTGAGCAGGGTAGAAAGAGGCCAGCCATAGAGCGGAGGCCAATGGGTGGAACATAGTATGTTGGAGTTTGGCACCTATTCATCTCATCGTCGCCGCCAATTCACGGACTCCAGGCCTAGCCCTGCCATGGGCACCCAAAGGCGCAAGAGGAAGGGGGGGGGCGCACAACATGGTTTTAATTTGCTACATGCGTGTGCATGAAAGGAAGGAAGATGAGAAATAAAACGAAAGAAAAGGAAGAAAAGTCAGATTCCTCCCATATTTTAGTGGATTATCCCAATTTTGATATCATAACAAAACCAAACAAAAACTAGACAACCCATCCCTCCTTAATCAAACACCGACTGGACCAACCTAGTCTCTAACTAGTTGACTAATCTTTGGTTGACTATTTTTTTAGCCATGGCTAACAACTAGCCATAGTCTATCCAAATAGGCTCTAAGTTTGGTAGCGAATAAATTCCATTAGCCATCAAGGAAAGAGAGATTTTTATGGATATTCATGCAAAGAAAGAGAGATTTTTCTGATAATAGAAAGAGAGAGATTAACAAGATGCCATCCAACTAAATAAATAACTTCCAATTTGTTCTTAGCAAATCCATAAGCAAATCTTTCATGATTCTCCTTCTATCTCTAAATAAATAACTTCTAGACTTGTACTAAGTATTTGTTTTGTAAATTTGAATAATTATGTACTCATAGGAAATAATATTAACCACTAATTGGGTACATTGATAATACTAATTTTGTACCATAAATAAATATTACTGTTCAAATCCATAAAAGTAGAGGTTGATTTATTCAGAGAAACGCAAATGTGAATCTGAATAATCGAAGCAGATCCTCACATGCACTGTTAGCGATTCAAATCTACCTTGATTATGCCTTGAACAAAAATCAAATTGACTTTCATTTCGTGCCCCCCTGGAAAAATAAATGAACCTTTGATTCAAACCCTCTTTGATCTTGCGTCCACACCAAATGGGCTGCGCGGCTCCAGCGTTTCTTCCGCGTCGCTCGATCTGAAAGCCGTTTGTTTTTTGCAGTCGCAACCGATTCACACTGCTCCCATATATGGCGCCGGCGACCGGCGTTGCCCACTTCACAAAGACCGGAAGAGCCCACTCCTGCATGTAAAACTCGGATACTCCACCCGAGAGTCCGCGACACCCCACCTCTTCTTCCACTTCATCAGAAGAAGCCAGACCGGAAGTAGAATCCCGAGAGCCCTTCTTCCTCCTCCCTCTCCGTCCTCCGTTGGGCGTTGGCCGCCGGGGGTGGCCAGGCCAACAAGATGATATCGTTGAACGATGTATACACGGTGCTGACCGCGATGGTGCCTCTGTACGTGGCCATGTTCCTGGCGTACGGGTCGGTGCGGTGGTGGCGCATCTTCACGCCGGACCAGTGCTCCGGCATCAACCGCTTCGTGGCCATTTTCGCCGTGCCGCTGCTGTCCTTCCACTTCATCTCCACCAACGACCCCTACGCCATGAACCTCCGGTTCCTGGCCGCCGACACGCTCCAGAAGCTGCTCGTCCTGGCGGGGCTGGCCGTGTGGTCGCGCCTGCTGCCCTCCAGGATCGCGGCGCCGCGGCTGGACTGGTCCATCACGCTCTTCTCGGTTTCCACGCTGCCCAACACGCTGGTGATGGGGATCCCGCTGCTGATCGCCATGTACGGGCCCTACGCGGGCTCCCTCATGGTGCAGGTCATCGTGCTCCAGTGCATCATCTGGTACACGCTGCTGCTCTTCCTCTTCGAGTTCCGCGCCGCGCGGATGCTCATCACCGACCAGTTCCCAGACACCGCGGCGGCCATCGCGTCGCTGCGCGTGGACGCCGACGTCGTGTCGCTCGAGGGCGGCCGCGCCGAGACGGAGGCTGAGGTTGCGGACGACGGCCGGCTGCACGTCACGGTGCGCCGCTCGTCGGTGTCGCGGCGGTCGTCGTCGCTGCTGGCGATGGTGACGCCGCGACCGTCCAACCTGACGGGCGCGGAGATTTACTCCATCAGTTCGTCGCGGCAGCACAGCCCGTCGCGGGGCTCCAACTTCAACCACGCCGACTTCTTCGCCGCCATGGTCGACGGCGCGCCACCGCCCCCGCCGACCGTCGGCGCGCGCGCCTCGAGCTTCGGCGCCGCGGAGCTGTACTCGATGCACTCGTCGCGCGGGCCGACGCCGCGGCAGTCCAACTTCGACGAGCGCTCGGCCTCGGCACGGGCATCGTCGAGACCCGCCGCGGGCGCCGTGCCCAGCTGCCACGACGCCAAGGAGCTGCACATGTTCGTGTGGAGCTCTAGCGCCTCCCCCGTCTCGGAAGTCAGCGGCCTGCCGGTCTTCACGGCTGGTGGCGCGGGCGGTGGCGTCAACGTTGGCGCCAAGGAGATTCGCATGGTCGTCCCCGCCGAGATGCCGCCGCAGAACGGCTCGGCCGGCAAAGGTCCGCGCCGCGCGCGCGCGCGTCAACACTAGCGCCAGCACACACATCTGCTTCATGCTTTGCGTACAGCATGTGAATCCTTTCTTTTTTTTTTTTGTCGTTTTCAGAGACCGAGAGCAACGGTGGTGCAGTAGCTGCGGCGGCGGGGGAAGCCGACGCTTTCGTCTTCGGCGTCGGCAAGACGACGGCGGAGGACGCCGCGGAGGCGGGAGAAGCAGGCGGGCCCGCCGAGCAGCTGACGAAGCTGGGGTCCAGCTCCACCGCCGAGCAGCTGCGCGTGAAGGACGTGGACGGAGCACTGGCGCACGGCGGCGGCGGCGGGTACGACCCGGACGACGCGGGGGGCGGCGCGCGGGGGCCGCAACACCAGATGCCGCCGGCGAGCGTGATGACACGGCTGATACTCATCATGGTGTGGCGCAAGCTGATCCGCAACCCCAACACGTACTCCAGCCTCCTCGGCCTCGCCTGGTCCCTCATCGCGTTCCGGTATGCATGCTATGCTAGCTACAAAGTCTACACCTTTTCACGTGATCTGCTGCCTCACTCATTGTCTAATCCTATGCTATGGTCTACCTAGTTCAGCGATATGTTAGGGGTGTAGTAAATGGTTTACATAACAGATTGCGACCAATTAGGCAAGGACGATCAATGTGGGTAGTGGAGTAGGAATCGCTTCGAGCTTAGCTATGAGTACTAGGCCAGTATAACTGTTCATGCTAGGGTGTGAGTGGCTGCACTCTACAGGCCAGTTCATGCCACCGCAGACACTACTTTTTCCTGATTATAGTTAAGTTTGGTGGTGGCGAATTGGCGATAAGCCAGAGATGAGTCGATCTGTCTGTCATCTTTGGCGATGCCTAGCAAAGCCTCAAAATGCAGGGAAGGGGGACTCGTGTACGAACCGTGGCGGTGCGCGAATAACCGAAAAGCTGCTTTTACGGCGGAAGGTGGCGGTAGAGATGAGGTGAGTGTTTCTCCGGCCGGACCACGCCGCGGGGCCCGGCTCCGGCAAGCTCCAATCGAGAACTATTGGGGCCGGAAAGTGGATCGCACGGCGCACGAGCACTGGATGGACGCCAATCATTGGTGGATTCATCTCGTCGTCGTCGTCGTCATCACAGCCTCGTTTTCGAGTTTGTTATAAACCTGTGCAGCAGAACTGTTTGCTTGGGCTAATCATCGCCGTTAGAGCAGTGCTTAATCTGTCTGTCTGCTTCTGTGTACCACTGTTGGAGCTAATTAAGCTCTGACCACTGACGCCTAACGGGTGGTGGTTGCAGGTGGCACATCTCCATGCCGGCAGTGGTGGCCAAGTCCATCTCCATCCTCTCGGACGCCGGGCTCGGGATGGCCATGTTTAGCCTGGGTGAGTGTGACGGACACCCCTTGTGCTCCTGTCGTCCCGTAGCCCTGCACCGGCAATTAGTCCCGCGCCCACACACGCCGAGGCGGACCCTGGCCTGGCCCGCGTCGACGCGCCGGCGCCCAGCCCGATCGAGCTAACTAACTCTCTCTCTCTCGTACGTTGCCTGCAGGATTGTTTATGGCGCTGCA
>CM041634.1:36916882-37029180 GCA_023333625.1 Bothriochloa decipiens
TTGCACTGACTGACCTAGCTAGCCTTGCTACGATTATATGACCTCTGGAACATATATTATTTCTGCACATCCTTACTCCTTAGCAGCCATTTTTGTCAGATAATTAAGCTATGGTTAGCCAAGTACTATGTCTTTTTGTCATACAGGTGAGTAGTGAGCTTGTTTTAATAGTATATAGCGCACTAGTAACTACAAGTAGCCTCTCGTGACCACTGACCGGCCGCCGCCGGCCATATACATTTAGTCCATGTTATGCCTTTGTAGGTTTTGTTACTCATACTAGCAATAGCTAATGTGATTAAAAAATCAGTGCCAAATACAGTTAGTGATGACTACTATGAACTGTACTAAGTGAGCAGTGGACGTGTATACTACTACACTTAGCCGTCTGCCATAGTCGTTAATGGATGGTAAATGATTCGAGATGGGCATGCATATCGTATTTCAGATCGATGTGTACATATGGAAACATCAGGCACAGGAAGAGCATACCTAGCCCTGCGGTTCTGGAACCAGACCTCCACTTGCCTGGGCCGCAGCTCGACCTTGACAGCCAAGGCCTCCTTTTGCTTCTGCAGGGAAGAAAAAAAAAAAGGAGTCGCATTTTCCAACGCCATTAAATTTTCTTTCCATTGCACAGCTAGCTCATCAGGCATCGATCAGTATGACAGTATACTGTACTCTACTACATGTTGCAATGTCATGTCAGGCAGGAAGTTAATTGGAGTAACGAGACTCCTGCTAGTCAAGCCTACACTAGCAAGTAGTAACTGCTTTTATTACTAGTAATACTTGGCATATCATATAGTTGTAGGAGTACCAGGAGTAGGAGATCGAGCGTAGTACAGTTTCAGCTACGCGTACTGTACAAAAGTAGTCGTATTAGATTTCTATACTGAATGCTACACAGGTAGGAGTAGTCATATACGACTGTGCTTCATCACACTACCGTTAAATGATGGACGGTGATCAGGATCCGATTCTCGGAATCCACTTCAATGCCCTACAGTGGAATCCACTTTGATCTGAAGAACAGCAACCCAATAAAACCCAAATACGAACGACGAATCAATCACAGTTGCTGCACGCATGCAATGCGCTGCTGGTACTTGCTAATCCTATCCGCCGTGAGATTCTAATGGAGGTACGTAGTACTCCCTTCCCTTGGAATCTTCTCGGCATATATACATACATACGTGCAGCATCGGTACTACTACTACGCGCGTAAGCGTACGTCGTGACAATCGTTTTGGCCTTAGCCACGACGCATGCCGCGACGACGGTCTTGATGCATCGATCAAGGGGGGCAGGACAGGACACAGCAGGACTCCCAACTCCAACACAGGTTGCCATGGCTCAGTCAGTGGAGCGGGAGAGCTGCTTGGGAGGCGGAGGCAGGGAGCTGACGACTAACCGGTGTGAGGGTGTGGTTGAGGCGGAAGCTCTCCTCCAGGAGGCGGGACTGCTCCTTGGAGAGGCGGAGCTTCTTGGAGCGGTGCGGCCTGCCGCCGGCGCCGCCGCGCTCGTCCTCCTCCTCCACGCTTCCCATTGGGAACTCGTCCTCCTCGCCGCCGTTGGCCGGTTGGTTCATGTCCAGGTCCCTCATGCTGTTCCCGTTCCCATTCCCGTTGTTGTTGCATCCAAACCCCTCTGCCAAACACCAACAAATGATTCCAAGGAAACTTACCTTATTTAAGAATAACAAAGATTCTAGGAGAAGATTGTACGTATGCTGTTCTTGAGCTCTGCACTCTCTTAGAACTAGCTAGACAATATGCTGGGAAGAACCTTAGCAACGATGAACTCACTATTGTATTTGTATGACAAATAATATCAACTCTGCTAGCAGGTGGTCTCCGAGCTTACCTGAGCCAGAGGAGAAGCTGAGGCCGGGGACAGCCATGGTAAGCTCCAGGCCTGAAGGGGGAGTGGACCCCATCGCCAGCCAATGCAGACACAGGAACAAGAAGAAAAGGGTGGTGGTGAGGGGGAGAAGGGGGGGCAAACGAAGACAAACACAGATTGGAAAGGAGTAGAAGCATGGGGAGGCGTTATATAGCGCCGGGGATGGATACTTTGGAACTTTTAACAGTGGCAGTGCCCATAGCTAAAAATAATGCTGGAAACGGTGTAGTGTGGTAGTACTATTGGTACTGCCAGCAGGTGTAATGTACTTTGTCTAGGGTCACACTGTTGGAGAATGATGGGGTTTTCTTGTTTCTTTGACTGAGATTACAGCACATTGGGAACGGTTTTGATTCTTGATTGCATTGATGATTTGGCTTTAGTAGTAAAGACTATGGAAGCCATCATATTGTATCTTGTCTCCACGAAGAAATGGTTTTATTCTCATATATTAGAGGGTAAAACTGCTTGTACTACATTTATTTTATTGACACCACCACATTTATTTCTTTTTTTTCTGGTGCATTTTTTTCCATCTTCATTTCTTTTTGTACTTGTCTCATTGTGTATCTTTTTTTTTTCTATCTTCTACTCGTGCTGTCCATATATTTTAGCTCTATCTCACATATACATCGACATGAGACTAGAATAGGCCATGATGGATTGTGAACTAGGATTAATATGATGGACTATAGTTATATGGTTTGTTTGCAACCTTAGATTGTCATAAGTGCTAGATTATTGTTGGTTGATTTAGGATACTCTATTATTTGGTTGAAAGTGAATTATAGGAATATTATAATGCTCTGGTTGGATTACTATAATATATTTTATAATCTAGAGAGTTTAAGTCGGCTGAGATTAATTCTACTTGATAGTTATAACTTAAGTTGATCCGAACGAGCCCTAATTGGCGTCATACAATAGAAGATAGATAATTACTAACAAAATGTGTGTAGGTTCCAAGTGGTGTTTTGGCTACAAGATTCTTGTTTTTTGCTCCTTTTGTTGCCACTTGTCTGAGAATTGGGGTTGACACGTACAATAACGAATAAATGTATAGTAGTATAACCTTCGTTCATCTAAATGGTTGTTTGGCCCATTTAAACACCACTAAACACTATACGATTGTACACTGTTTTAATTTAACAAAACGCTTATCCTGTTTACATGATTGCTTTGTCTATTCTATATTTAAGTGTCCGTTTATCCTGAACAAAATTAAAAAAAGCGGGAGTGCGATTGTTCACCGTTTAACGTTTAGAATAACACTAAATAAAGCTATCCATTCCTTTTAAAAAGCGTACTCACAAATAACCCTAGTCAGTAGTTACGCTTTCATTTGATTATCCGAATATATATACCAGGAAGTACCTTTTGCATTTCTCGTCTAGAAGAAAAAAAAAAAGGAAAGAAGTACCGAAGCACGAGAAGTTGCGGAGAATTGTAAAGCCGCTCTGCTCCTGCACCAGCCGGTGCCCTTAGCATTTCGCAGTGCAGTGGCAAGATGCAAGCGGTCCAGATATGGACGAGCTGCGAGAGATGCTGTGCTGTGCCAGCCATGACCGCCGGAGAGGACGCAAGAACAGGAAGAGAGCGCGCGGTTGCATGGGATACGGGAGCCATGCCCGCGGGCGCTCGCGTGAGTGGGCCCCGCGGACTTTGACCCGACTCGTCATGTCAAACTGACTGGGCTGGCTGGGACGGCTGGGCCCTGGGGAATGGCCCACTAGGATGGAGAAGCAGGAGGTAGGAGAGGGGCCGGCCGCCGGGCCGTGGTGGAGGGCACGTGTTGGCTAGCGGCGCCTGGGGACGGGGCGGGTGCAGGGGAACCGCCGGCAGGTCCCCCAGTTGGGGGTACTCGTAGGCGAGTCCGCCTGTCGGGCCGCAGCTCGGCCGCCGTAATCATTGCACCGCCACCTACCTACTGTGGCCGGCCGCTCACCGTCACCGCCGTGGCCGTGGTGGCATGCATGGGCTTAACCGCCGCCCAAGTATAATCCCGTCGGCGTGGTAATCTAGCGGCTCCGGTGACCGGTGACCACGAGGTTTCTTAAGTTCTTCCAAGACCAAGAGTGACGTGACTTGTTTTTGCAGCGCCACCGCCACTGGTGAAGTCGAGGCTCTGAATTCGTGGCTGAGTCGTTGAGGTGGATTATTCATCATGATCACATGATTGCCCTTTTGACCAGGACTCCAGAAGTAGTCGTGCACAACTACTACTGGTTGTAGCTAGAGTGCTTTTAATTTATGAATGGAACCAAACCAATGCACCGAACAGTTTACTTCAGGCCTGGAGTAGGAGTACATGTTGATGATGATAAGGAGTACCTGTTCCGAATGCGGTCGGTTTCTTTTCCGACGAGATCAAAATGCATTTTACGAGGCTTGCTACTTTGCTAGTAGCGTCTACTATTGTATAGCCATACGTATAGGCGTACTATAGCCAAACCTCCAAGGTCGTCGAGTCGTCCCGTATAAAAAGCGGTGCACCAGGAACGCCGTGCCATCGATGTGAAATGGGAGTCATGTCCCGTATTAACTGGATCGCTTGCATTCCACGAAACCAGCTGTAGACTTGTGCAGCTTTGATTCAGAGACGGATAGATGTGACATGCACGCACTGGCACTGCAGACAGATTGACCGTTTACTACTCCATCGCGGGGAACCACCTCGATGATGAAGGCGTCGCTAGTGACAACACCGCATAACACAGCAGATAAAGCGGTGCACGGGTATCTTTCAGGATCAAGGACGACGACTGAATAATTTGTGATGTGAACCCCCGACGACCACAGCGCCGCCGCCGGGAGCCATCTCCGGCCGCCGCCGCCGCTGCTCCGGCCAGTGGTGGCTGCGGCCCGCTGCGGGGATGCTCAAAAAGGCCCCTCGCAGCCCATCCACTTTGGCACTCAGTCTCCTCCCTCCCTCTCCCTCCAACCTGTGAAATAAAATTGCTTGGGCTGGTGACCGTCGTCGGGCGAGATGGTCGGAGAGCAGCCAGATCCAGGCCCTCCGCGACCGGATCCGGCGAACTCCGCCTCGGATCTGCGGCTCCCGGGTGGCACGCCGTCTCTGACCAAGGGCGTCGTGCGCCCCGTCTCCGGGCGGTGTAGCGCGGGCGGCCGCCCAACGGCGGCGGGCGCAAGAGTGGCAGCCTGCTAGCGGCCAGGTGCCCTCGCCGTGCGCCATGTGCGGCCTAGGCTCTCCTTCGAGCTGGACGGCCGATGACGAGCTCGTGGGGCCCGGTTCCGGCATGGATGCGCCCTTGCTGTCACATATGGTGGCTATGCGCAGGTGGAAGCATCCCTGGCCGGACCATGGCAGCTCTGGCTGTCCCGGGGGCCCCTGCCCTCGCCTGGACACGCCTGTTGGCAGGCAGACACCGGCGGCGAGCCTGGGCCCAGATCCAGCCTGATTCAGAGCGGGATGAGGTGTGCAGTTCGGCCGTGGGCATGCCGGCGGTGGGGCAGCGTGCCTACACTTCTTTCTGTGCAGGGTCCCATCAGCGACGCGTGCGCACAGTCTGGTCGCGGGCTTGCCGGCGGTGGGGCTGCGTGTCGGCGCGTCGTGGTGCCATGAGCTCGCTCCTTGTCTCTGAGGCGACGAGCTACTGGCCTGGAATGGGGAAACTAGGCGAAAGCCATGCACGATGCGATCGGCAGCGACGCCACTGGCGTCGTTTACCTTCTTGGAGGCGTTGATATTGTAGTTCCCCAGTCTGTGGCTGTAGTTTGTCCCTCTCCTCCTGGTGAAAACCTTACTCTAGCTTCTGGAGCCGGTGGTCGCGGTGTCGACGATGTCGTAACCCTCTTGAGGGCACCACCGTGGAGGATGGATTCCAACACCCTTGCCCTTGTGTTCCTTTCGTTTCCTCTTCTCCCTTGTTGTTGCCCTCTCGGGTGAGTGTGACCCGTGTTGTCTGGTGTTGCCCGCGATTCGATGTGTGTCCTCTTCTGGCACCTCTGCTCCGTCGACGCTCTTCTTGATGGTGTTTAGAAAACCTTATGCCGGGTGGGGGCCCGGAAGTGTTGTATGTCTCACCATTGGCATGTAGGAGGGCGCCGTGTCCGGTGATCTTGGGCTTACGTGTCCGTCAGCACTCTTAGTCCTCCTCCTCTGTTCGTTCCCATTCCACATTCGCGTTGCAGGTGGTAGGCAGCAGCGGGGCGGCGTAGCTACGAGGAGTGCTGCAGGGTGCAAAGGCTTCGGTGAAAACGGCGAGCATGTTGCTTGGTGGTGGTGCAAATCGGCGGTCGGTCAGCGGCTCACGACTGGCGTCTAATCTTACCCTAGGGTTTTAGTTCTGTTCCCCCTTTCTCATGTTAGTTCTTGGTGTCCATGCGTTGTTGTAATCTTTGTTGTTCTCTCTCTCCCCCTTTTGTACCTCTCAGAAAATATTTGTATGAGGATTGGCGCTTACGCCCTTCCACCGCTCGGCTTGCCGAGCAACTGTGGAATAAAAAAGTAGGTGAGGGTCGATTTGATCCCCCCGAATTCTCTAAAAAAAAATGTGAACCCCCGAGCCTGTATCACGTAGTTTTCCCTGTTCCCAAACATGCACATGTGTCTCCGCACCTTATTTTTTCTAATGCATGGAGTACACGATTAGTATTTTTTTCCATTCCAAATTATAAGTTAGTTCGATTTTTTATACATCCACTTTATTATGTATCGAGACATATTATTATTATATCTAAATACATAGCAAATGAAGAGAATACTCTCTATGTCCCTTTTTAGTATGGTTTTGATTAGTTGACCAAAAGTCAACTTAGACGTACTTAACTTTGATTGAATATATAAATGTAAAATATTAATATTTATAGTACATAATTGGTATTATTAGATAAATTTTGGAATCCATTTTTATAATAATGTATTTGGAGATATTATTAATAATATTTTTATACACTTACCATGGTGCCACATAAATAGGGACGTAGTGAGTAATTTTTAATATTGGAAATGATGAAACTAGCAAGAACAAATCAGGGTAAGTCAGTAAGTGCAAATGTTTTGCGGATGCATGAGTTTAGACCATAGATAATACATTAATATAGTAACATTTAGACTTCAATACATATTCCGTACTACATTATAGGTTTTGCGGGGTGTGTCTACACCCATTTTTTTTTAGGGGTGTATACACCCATTGTTACATGCTACCTCCGTCTGGAAAATGCAATTCTAAGTGTATTTTTGGTTAATTGAAATGTCTAAAGTTTGGTTAAATATAGCAGATAAAAAATTAATGCTTATGAAATCAAATATATTTTATGAAATTATGTTTCATGATAAATTTTTAGAGTATCTAAAGTTGGGTTAAAGTATCTAAGGTTTGTCCCAAGTTAAATATTTTAGAGCTCTAATTTACCCTTTCCGCTCGGAACATATGTTCCTTAAATTGGATTATCTCATAGTGATTGAAGAAGTTATGAGTGATCTGGTAAGGGAGCATATATATACCTAGTATAAAAAGCTAATTGTGTTATGCATGTATTCTCGGACCTTCGGTTAGGTGATTGGACAAATTATGCACATAACTAACTTAAAAGGTTGGGAATGTTTTGTGTCTCTCATGGTTATTCAACAACATCCGGACCCCGACTCAGTGTTGGTAATTAATGATGACATGTATTTTGACTACCGCAACAAGCTCCGGGTCACCTAAGCCAGTGGCAGACCCCATTGACTTTTAATGTTCAAATGTGACGTGGAAGAACGAGACTGGAGAAGCAGCAGCCACGGTGACATTTCGTCCGCTTTTTACCGGCGTCTCATAAATCGCCCGCTTCCTTCTCTTTCACGCTTCCTCTCTTACACACGTCAGATTTCACTGGCTGCTTGCCGATTATAGTACGTGCTCTTATGGGGGTTACAATAATGATTATCGATTGGACAATTATATGGTCTTCATGTCTTTATTGATGGATTTAAATCGGATATGCGTGAAGGTTATGGATGGAATAGTTCTAAATATTTATCGTTTAGCGTTTAGAGACACTTGGAGACTTTGTGATAGCATTTTTTCAGTAATAATAGGTAGTAAGAGGTATATGTACGTTCATAATAAGTACAACAAAATAAAAATCGAGTGAGGGCGAGGCGTCTGCTCTATGCCAAAAATCATGCGGTTGCGAATACCCTACATGTAACGTCACGTATACGTCAAAGACGTGGAAGCAAACATGGCCACGCGGGTGGGCGCTCGTACTAGCACATGCATGCATACTGCGTCCTTTACAGTACATACGATACGAACGGGACGACCCAAGAAATGATAGCGGCGCCACTGGACTCGACTGCGCCACAGCATCAGCTCCGTACCTCCCCGATTCCCCGGTGCCGTGAGATCCGCAGCTGCTCCGCGGCTCCGCCTGTGCATCACATCACACTGTGGCCGCTGTGGTGGTGGTCGGGTCGTCGTGGCATTCTATTCGCCGGACAGCCCGCGCTTCTGCCCTCTCTCGTCGTCTGTCTCTCTCTCTCTCTTGGCGCAGCACAGTGGAGTTCACGCTCACGCTCACGCTCACGCCGTCACGCGCGCGGCCGCGGCGGGCAGGGCGGGCCGGCCGCAGACGGCTGGCGGACGGAGGGGACAGATGAGAGGCCGGGTTTGTCGCGGCTGGCGTACGCAGCGAATCATGTCGTTTGTCTTCTTTTGCTGCTCTCTCGGCCTGGCCTGACCCCCCTGGTGCGGCCCTTTTCCTTTGTCCCCCCGCCGGGGGGGGCGCGCCCCCCCCCCCCGGCAAGCCTGGCCGGCCCACCTGGCCGCGGCTTCAGAGTCCACATCGTGTCGTGTCTAGCCGTCTGATCCCATAGAAAGGAGCAAGGCTTTTGCATGCTCAAGATTCTGTTTCTGTTTCCATCTGCAGCTTACTAGCTTCTTTAAGCATCTTTAAACAGTGTTTGCTAGTACTGTACTACGTACGTCAAATACCTTGACAAGCAGAGCGCTAGAGAACGATGGAGTCATATATGAACACACATGCCAATGATTTATGGACTATCAACCTGCCATTTTCCAAATGCACAGTGGCATTGTTGCTGTGTATGTCATGGCGAAGTGTGGCGTGAACCAAATAATAACCAAAATGAAGGACTCCTGCCCTGAAAAAGGAAGGGCATGGTACCCCCGTAAATACGCATTGTATAGCCAGCAGCGAGCAGCAGCAGTGCAACACTCATCAGTGCATGGCCACTATTCTTACCATCAGATGACCCCGCCAGGGTACCGGGTTTGGATTGCATCGCACGCGCGGCAAGGTATGCACGCCAGGCAATATTGGAGCGGAAAGGCGGCCTAGCTATACCGGCCGGCGTAGCTAGCTAGCACAAGTAGTGCTGAGGCCCTGTTTAGTCCAGAATTTGGTCAACAAATTTACTATATAGAATTCTTATTCTGCGTCACATTAAAATATCGGCACATACATTGAGTATTAAATATAGATGAAATTAAAAACTAATTACACAGTTTTGTTATACTTTATGAGACAAACATTTTAAGCCTAGTTAGTTAAAATTTAGACAATTTTTACCAAATATAAATAAAATACTATAAAAATTCTGCTACAGTAATTCCGCTGTTAATTTTGGAATCTGACTCGGCTACGAAAGTGGTCGGCTGAGCTTCACGACTTGCCACCGATTGCCCAGAGCTGTCGCCTGCAGCAATGTTAGCAGCTGGCTCACGCAGGTGCAGATGCAACAGCGCTGTGGCCTGCGGTTGCTTTGCTTGCAGTTGCAGCTGGCTGCTCTCTCTGCCATTACCATCCTGCATGAGCCTGCGTGCTTCTCCTCCCTGCACCTGCATGTGTACGCCGCGATGGCGAGTGGCGCGGCGCTTCCTTTGCCTGTTGCTTTCGTCTCGTCTGCATGAAGTGCTACCTCTCACTGCTGCTTCTGCTTGCACAATAATGCATGCCTGCCAGCAGACTGCCCCAACTCGAGTGAATGCCCGGCCGTCCGTCCGGCCCGGCCGGCTGGCCGGACGCCGGACGACTCTCTCTCCGTCTCTCGCATCATCATCATCCTCCGATGGATGGATGTAATGTAACCGGTCACGTTCTCTCCTCTCCTTCTCTCGCATCATCATCGTCCGGTCTTGCTTGCATGCTCTTTTTTCTTTTTGAAAGAGCATGCTCTTTTTGTAGGACACGGGTCGGGGACGCTTGGTGAAGCATGGTATTATATGCAGGTATATGCATGGCACCATCGGTAGCCTTTTTTGAATGAAAAAGGGGAAGAAACGAACCTTGCCGGATGTCTCTTTCAGGACCTTTTAACGTTCTCGATCTACACTCTCATGTACATATGTTGGCAAAAGGAGGTGCATATATCTTTTGCATTTGCAGCACTGGTAAGCACTGTGCAATGTGCGGTACCTAATCTGATTCTGATTCTCGCGTGGGTTCTTCTGACCACCTGGAGCTACCCAACCTTTTTTTGCCACTGTTTCCAGTCAAAGAGAGAGAGAGAGAGGAAACATGGCAAGCAAGATCGTGCCAACGTGCATGCTGCATGCCGATCGATGGTATGCACTGCAGCTAGCTGGGTGGTGCGTGGCCCCTGGCCCCACCTGCTTCATGTGTTTCTTCAACACGCTACTGAATTTGAGGACGTGCACGCCTTCAAGTTCTATGATAGGCGGCTTCAAAAAAAAAGTTCTATGATAGGCACAACGGAGTGCCTAGGTGCCTAGGTGTACCTTCAGAAATCATTGCCCAAAACTCATATTCTCTCCGTCCTTAAATAAGTATCGTTACGTTTTTTTAGAAACAAATATCGATAATTTTTATAAATAATAAGTATCATCAATTAGTAGCATAATTAATATTATTAAAAAGATCTTTGAATCTAGTTTTTTAATAAATTTATTTTTAGATACAAATGTTACATATAGTTTCTACAAATCGAGTCAAACTTATAACACGCATCGCACGACGACACTTAAAAAGGAAGCAGGAGCACATGTTAATCATTGTATCAGGTCTAGCTAGCGTAGTAGCTTGTGCTCGAGAGCCACCCGCCGGTCGGGTCCCAGTAAATCGCTGAAATGGATGCTGAACGTGTGCAACCTTGTCTGGATTACATGGGACCAAGCCAATGCACTTACCCCTGTATGTAGGCCCATGTCTCAGTCTAGAGTTTAATAATTATTGTCGTATTAATTAAAACTATATTTTTTGTGATAGTGCATATTTTTCTAAAAAGTCAATCAAAATTCAAATACAATAGTTTTCTTACTTATGGAAAAATTAAATCGAAACGTGATTTCAGTTTTAAGGGAGGCTTCTTCCCGGAATGGCAGAATCTCCAATATGCTAAAGCTTCTGACCAGTCTTCTACCGCTAGGTGCGCTCCTCATTGGTCAAAAAGGGCACAGGTGTTTGCATGAATGCAGGCTTTCATGGCCTGGATGGAACATGCATGCGTATCGAAGGCATGTGTTCACTGGTTATGATGATGACACTTCTTTGCCGGCATTGCAAACATGTGTGCTCCACACAACTCCCACTGTGCGTCTCAAAATAAGCGCACATCTTGCAATTTGAGAAGTCAAACACTATTAAGTTTGACCAAATTTATATAAAAAATTATTAATATTTATATCTCTAAATAAGATTAGTATGAAAATATATGATTTGATTAATCTAGTAATGATTGTTTGATATTTATAAATCTTAGTATTTTATATATATATATATAAGTTTGATTAAACTTAAATTTGATTGACTCCTTGAAGTTTGAGATGTGTACTTATTTTGAGATAGAGGAAGTAGATGATTTTGTATGTTCTCACAATTATGTGCCAATAATAACGGCAGGGGTAGGAAGGCAGGATAATCTCATAAATTCATGACAATATTTGTGTGGAAAAATGTGTTGGAACACATATATGATATATATGCTATGATTAATTACTGGCTAACCTATACTTAACTAGCTAATCTGATCATGCGTGAATAGGAATTCCATCTGACAAAAACCTGGAGCTGGAGTCAAATATATCTAGCTCCAAGATAGAAAGATGAAGGGCGGATACAACACAATGCAATACAATTATCAAAAAGCAATTGTGGCTACTGAATCTCAAAGATCGTAATGAGCTTTCCCAAGTCCTCCTATGGCCAGGTCGATGTGCACAGATCGGTCTTGCTTGGCTGTCAGGTCTTGAGTCGAGCAATCCTCTGTGGCACACCATCAACTGGATCGTTCATATGCTCAGATATAGATTCCTCCTGCAAAGTACATATTTCATACACCATTTAGCATGTCAACAATTCATTTAGTCATTTGATGAGTAACAACAAGATTCTGGAACAAGCATCATGTTTCTGAAACCTAGGAGGCTAGGAGCCGTTGGACCCTTGTGGATGGAGTCTCAGATTATGTGGAGTAAGTTGTTCGGCCAGAAGTCCAGAACAATTTTTGTTTCAACAAGAATTCCAGAACAATATCATGCGAAAATGAAAGCACAGGAAAGGCAACCAATAGTAACACAACAGCAAATCTGTACACATAATGTGTTATATAATAGAAGAGGACCCTTAAATAGTGGAGTCAGTATCAACTTCTCCTGCTTGCGTCTCTCTTTTATTATTGTTGGAACCAATCAGCATTGCTGATTTCGATGATAACTCACAAGTTATACTTGGCAATAGGAGTAAAAATCCACACCCCGGTATTTTCATATAATAAAGTAATTAGGGAAGTAAAGTGTACTCTATCTAACAATCAACACCAGCCTTTTGAGTTCCACTCTATTATACTTGACTAACCACCTTTTAGTTTCTCTTTCACATTTGTATTGGTTGACAATTTGTAATTACCAAGTGACAGCGGGGTCATCTTGAGAGACCAACTTGAACCAACTGCACATTATAAGATATGGTTATTGCACTTACATCTTTCTCTCGCTTTTGTTTGATGACCACACACTGGGAAGCACTGATGCTTTCGCTCTTCAGAAAGTTACGAGCACTTGAGAGTGGCTCGCACACGTGCAATCTTATGCAGTAATCTGCACTTGGCTTCTCAAGGTCGTCGCCGCTGTCATTTACCCTTTCCCTGCGACAAGATGCAAGAACTATTAGTACTGGAGAAATTCACAGGCAGTAATTCAATGTCGGTATCAATACAAGATAAACAACTTGCACCCTTTGAACTTTTGATTTACATCCCAACAAAAGAGAAACAACTCTGTCCTACTCCTACCCACCCCATAGGATATGCACACTTAACTCACGATTATACAGTAAAACTAAAGACCACAGAATCATATTTTCAAGTCCTTCCGAATATTAGCAGAAGTATTGCCTTGGTAAGGAAGCATGCTGCCGCAGCTGTGGGCTAGTCTTCTCACCCTTAGCAGCACTTTCTTCGAGATGAGCGAACTGTCTCTTGAAACGATCCACCCCACTGTCCAGCATCCATTACCGTTAGTACAATTACAACAGCCCCTCAACTAATTAGTTTTGCAATAAAATATTCCTTATCATGCTCAGAAAGGTCCAATGCTTGGATTCAAATATACAGTACATCAAAGATACAAGTTCGATACAAAATTGAATAGCATTTAAAAGTTTTGATACGCTGTTCTCTAATGTAAGTAATTTAACAGGTAATTTGCGCTATGGGAGCACTTCACCATTTTAGGATTCATTCTGCAATTAGAAGAGCAATGATCTGCACTAACCTTCTAATTTTTCATGTAATATGGCGAAGTTCTCCCAAACAGTGCAATTTTATATTACCATTGCAACATGTTAAAGTTCAGTTCAGAGTAGAGATGTCAAGTAAGACCAACTAAAAATAAACATTTTTAAACATTTTTACAAAATTCTACCCAGTGAGAAAAAAATAAGATAGCACGCATCTTTCAGAAAAAGGAATTAGATTATGTCTTCCTCTGTTGTGGTTCCCAATATTATCAAACAGGTATACTATAGACTTTTCAAAGACAGTATAATACACATTTAAGAAGAGCAAGAGAACAATACACACACCTCCGGTACACAAAGTTCCCCTTATCCCCACCACCAAGAAACTCCTGCAACATCTGAGGATGGTATTCCAAAGTCTAAACAGGTACATCATGAATTAGTAAACATAATAATACCATAATAACCACAGTAGAATTAACTAAAAGTACCTCTCTGTAAATTAATTCCCGGACATCATCTCTGGACAGCTTCCTTCTTTCGAACTCAAACTCAAATTTTGAGATAGGTTGTGTTATCGGTTCACGTTCAGAATTTGCTAATCCAGTAAAGTATGGATCTGTTAAGGCCTTGAATTCCACTATTGTAATATCAGTATTGAGCATAACTAATAGTACAACATTTTGAAACTACCGCTTCTTGCTGACATTGTTACTACCTCTGCAGCAGTTGGTCGATCCTTCGGATCAAAAGCAAGTAGACGTTCAAGCAAATGAAGAGCCATTGGATCTATACCAGGAAACTTCTGTGTAAAAGGAACTGGATGCTTTTTTCTCATGTTACCCAAGTATCGGCGAGCCTTTTCATTTCGAATCTACAAATGATAAAAGGGTGAAAAATAGCTTAGTGTAGCAAAAACGGTTGCCCTATCGTTGTTGGACCAAATAGAACACATTACTCCCTTCATTCAAGAATAGTAAGCGTATTTTGAATAAAAGAAAAGTCATGCAAAGTATATTTTGAACCTTAATTTCTCTTACAATAGGTTGTAATAGCTAAAGAATCAACACCACCTCAAAGGCACTAAATGTATTGAAGCAAGTTTTAGGACCTAAACTTGCATATAATTTTGACTAATTGTTGGTCAAAATTAGTAAAATGTGAATTTTCCCTGATCAAAATACGTTTATCATTCCTAGATGGATACATTTATCATTCCTAGATGGAGGGGGTATATTGCTAACAATAAACACACTATGTCACTAGTAACTGAATAAACAATATATACCTTGACAGTAGTTCCAACATAAATGCTTGTATGCAGCCAGTTATGACCTAAGTAAGCACTTAACCTTCACAGTGACAAAAGTAGCAAACTGATCGAGGTGCAGATAATTATAAATGTTATAATTATACAATGAGCCAATTATGTTAGATTATATTTGGGTATCTCAAAATCTCAAAATATGGTACCTGATCACTGTACTCCTATATAACCTTCCCACGAGACTCAACAATACAATTGACTATTCCAACAATTCTATTCCTCCTATGTTGTATGAAGTTTAGGTTTAGATCCTAGACCACAAACCCTAAAGCTTCCGTTTACATGTGCCCCAGGGAGATCGCCCACGAGGATCTCCGCCAGGGGCAGCACCGCCAGCACCTAGGGCTCGCATTGACAATCATGTTGATTGGTCACCCTGGGAGTCTTTTCCTGATCCTTTGATTGTGGTTTTCTCTCTCGCTGGTCATTGATCAACATTTCCTTTCAAATGTGGGCTTCTTATCCAGTCTCACCATTAGGACTGTGAGGGGGATGTTAAGATTATATTGGGATATTTCTAAATGTGGTAAATTAGGATCATGTAATCCCAGCTTGCCTTAGCTCTAAGGAAGGCTTCTTGCCCCTTAAGCCATATACTCTTATGCAATCTTCCCACGAGGCTCAGCAATATAATTGACTATTCCACCAATTCTATTCCTTGTACACATTGTATCTCTAAATTATCCAGCTCTCTAACCATACCTCTGCAGCATTGAGCTACCTCTGAATATAAACACACATAACCTTAGTATACCTTAGTTTGCAATACCACGCCAGAGGTAAAACAATAACTTTCTTAGCATTTTCTATACTAGAAGCGGGGAAAGTGAACCGACCCTGGAAAGTGACTCTGATGAAGGAGTGCCAAGTAGATCTGTCATGAGATCCAATTGATGTACCACATTCTTGCCAGGAAACAGAGGTTTCCCTGTAAGCATTTCAGCAAATATACATCCTATGCTCCAGATATCAATAGCAGGAGTATACTGCAAAATTAAGTGTCAAGTTGTAAATTCAGCAAAATTAAGTGTTATACTCCCACACGAGAACCTTCAATTTATGAAGTTGACATTGATGTAAAGGTTCACTGAACAAATCATATATATCAATAAAGGGCTAGTATAAGTTTTGTCAGGATGAAAACCATCCGACCTTTGAAAAGAAGGAGCCGCATAATTCTGGAGCACGATACCATCTTGTTGCCACATAATCCTGTGATTAAATTACAGAGCAAGGACAACAACTTAAACTGTGTGGCTGCTTATCGTATCTCGCAATATATGTGCTCTGGTTTGTGATTTGGTTACCGTCCAGAATATCGCTGAAGGTGTATCGTTGAAAGACACCCGAGCAAGGCCGAAGTCGCAAATCTTGAGCTTGCAGTCGCCGTTGGCGAGAATGTTCTTGGGCTTGAGGTCCCGGTGGAAGACGTTGGCGGCGTGGATGTACTTGAGGCCGCGGAGGAGCTGGTACAGGAAGAACTGGTGGTGCTCGGGCGTGAGGTCGTCGTTGGCCTTGATGACCTGGTGGAGGTCGGACTCCATGAGCTCGAAGATGACGTAAATGTCGCGGAACTGACGGCGCGATGGCGGGAGCATGATGTGCTTGATCTGGACGATGTCCGGGTGGCGCAGGAGGCGGAGCAGCTTGATCTCGCGGAGGATGCGGGTGGCGTCGGAGATGTGCTCGAAGACGTCGTTGATCTTCTTGATGGCGACGTGCTCGCCGGTGAGGGTGTCGAGGGCGGCGGCCACCACGCCGTAGCTGCCCTTGCCAACCACCTCGGTGACCTCGTACCGGCTCGCCTCGCCGTAGTCCGTGAAGAACGGCGCCTCCCCGGAGCCCTGGTCACGCCACAACGACAGGGCGGAGCCCACCAAATCAACCCAAGAACATATCGCAATTGAGAGGGGGATTTCGGTGCCAGCCCGCACCTTCTTCTCGTCCATGACGTCGCGTGCGTCGCCCCCGTGCCGATCCGGCGGGACGCGCCCCTCGCCTTGGCGGTGTCGCCCTCGCGCGCGGGAACCGTCCTGCTGCCGGCCGGTGGTGGCGGTTGGGGCCGCGGTGACGGTGAGGGAGGAGGAGGAGAGGGAGGCGCCGGGATGATGTGGATAGGTCCATTTTTACATACGGCGGGGGAGCAGCGGGGAAGCGCGCAAGTGGGCAGCGGACGCCCGACCACGGCGGGCGCGCGGTGCGCGGGCAGCGCGGGAGCACTGCGGATGAGCCATGACACGGCGTGACGGAGCACGGTCACCGGTGACGGCATTCCACAATTTTCCCAGCTTGGGCTTTTAGATACTGGAACGTCTAAATGGGCTACACGATACTGGTGCATCTAAATGGGCTACATTCAGACCCATATAGTTGCCTACGCCTCTTAGTGGTACAGCTGTAGCTGTAGTATCTGATCAGCGAACAGACTCACACACTCACACCACACGCACATCACGCACACCACTAAGCACGCCTATAGACCTACAACTATACATAGTAGAAATCACGTTCTTCCAGAGATCGACGAAACTGCTCGAAGCTCCGTAGACGACGGACACGTCGTTCTGACCATTGTGGCATCACGCGAAAGAAGGCCACATGGTTTTTTATTTGGGAATCACTGTTCACAGGAACAATGTATCTGGGTGAGGCACCGCGTGAGCCAGCGCTCGAACCGCGGTGGACAGCCTGAGACCCCGCTCAGATCATCAAACGGGCCAGTAGGTTTAATAGCTACTCATGGTAGTAATATTTTTTATTTAATATTTTTTATTGTTGCTCAAAAAAAGTAATTTTTTTATTGAATCAGGTTTTAGTTTCCCTGCAAATCATGTTTTATTTCTTGATCTTTAAGTATTTGTGTGACCTTGGTGTGTCTAGTGTTATGTGAACTTAGTTGTAAGAGCCCCTCTAATCAGCGAACAATATTATTTTTGTGTCCAGAAAAAGCTAATCTAAAGTATTCAATCTTTTCTAGAACTCCCGTTTAGGGATCTAAAAAGGACATCATAACATTGGTACACTAGATAGAACATAATTTATCATGACTAAACGCCCCTAGCTAACAACAATTTGCCCTGGAGGCTTAACACATATTCCTCGCAGGTGAGCAGTGCCAGCGGGTGCTCCCGGTGACACGCGGCGGCCGGCAACTCGCCGGCGAGTCGCGACAAGGGGACGCCGGGACCGACGCGGGGCCGTCCCCATCGCCTGTCTCCCGATCGGCGGGCCGCTCGCGGAATTCGGCTATTCGGCAGAGAGTGAGTGGCTGGGGCGATCCCGAGGAGGATTCCAACTAGGTTCTTCTCAGATCCGGCGCCAATATTCGTCGGAAGCCGTGCCTGCTCCCCCCTCCGTCGGCACATGTGATATTGATCTTCCCTGGCACCGTTCTTGGTCATCTGGACATCTTTCTTCTTCGTTTTTTCTTCCTATCTGCAGGGTGCCTCCATCCCTGTTTTGTTTGTTCTTGTCCGGTGTTTTTCTTTGGTGTTTTGCAATTGTCCATGGCGGATAGATGAAGTTGAAGACAAGGCGTCTGACCCTGGCTCCGGGGGTGCTTGAGGCACGACGTCGTTCAACGTCAGCAGTTGTTGAAGAGGTGGAGCAGGTGGATGTCGAGCGGATCCGTGCGGAGGGACGTGCTGCTCTGTCAAGAGTGGTGGAACTCGCGGCCGAGGCTACGCGGCGACCGAAACCTGTTCATGGCGTTCTAGTGCAACCAGCTCCTATACGCTCCAAATTCTGGTCACAATCCGGTGACTCGGATACGGACGCCTCGGATGACGATGAGTTGTCCACGCCAGAATTCATCAGCAGGGCATCAGAAGCAGGTTTTTCTGTAGATCAACTGTATAGAGCTGAAAAGGCTCTTGAGTCTGGTAATAAGAATCCATGTTCGAGTGATGTTTTTCTTGCCAAATCGATCGTTTCCAAATTAGTTCAGAGGAAATTTAATGGTGCGCCTTGGAAAGGTCCATTGCTGACCCCTAGAGTTTCTCCTCCGAGAACTCTTGGCGATGCCATTGTTAAGGCTGCGTATCAGAAAATTTCCCGAGGGAACAGAAGGGGAGTGCCTTACTTTTCGGTCAGGTCACCGGAGTTGGCAACCCTGTCGGAGTGGAAGCCGATAGGTTCAAAATTTTTTGAAAATTTGGATCCAAAACGAAAGGAAACCGATCCGGACTTTCCTCCCTTAACTCCTACGCGCTATACAGACCCATCTGTGTGCGGCAAAGGAGTGGTTACGGTGGAGTCTAGTCAGAAGGACATTGTCATCCTTGGGCCTGTCAAAGTGCTTCGGCCCACCAAAGGTCTTTGTGCATTTTTTGCGAGGACTGGAACCTGATCTAGATCCCTACCAGTGCCGCCGCCAGGGAAGTCGCGTACCACTCCGTCTCCTTCGCGATCTTACATGGAGGTAGTCAAGGTAGGGTGAGTGATGGCGGCGCAAGGCAACAATGGTGGATTCGGGGTGGGCGGTGGAGACCGCAACGATGCATATGGACCTGGCTTCCACCCGGGATTCAATCCGGGGCGTGGGGGCCGGGGTGGAGGACGCAGCTCTGCCCCTCGCCGGGGTCAAGGTTGCTTCCATGGCTACAACAACTACGTAGGACGTGGTAACGGTGCTCAGTTTCATGGAGGCGGATGGGGCTATGGCGGTTTCGGTGGCCGGAGGGGCTGCGGTGGTTGGCATCAAGCTAGTTACGGACATCAACCCGTGCCGCAGTACCATCATGGAGGGCCGATGGGGGATTCCCTTATCAGGAGCACCCCGGCCAACACTATGGAGCCATCTATCAACGTGGGGGTGGCGTGATGCATGGACACCCCAACTTTCAGGTTTAGGGTGCCGACAGCCCTCAACTGTGTAACACCTCTGGTGTTATATTAACTAAAACCTGCCATGTCATCATATGTATTACAAAGCATTCATGATTAGGTCAACTTTGATGTGCATTAACTAAAACAAGTTTACATTTCATAGGTTGATTGTGTTTCTAAAATATGTTGTCACATGAAATAATAAAACCCTACTTTCGAATGTCATCTTAAATACTTAGTTTATATTCTATGTACTTGAGGTGTAAACCGTGTTTACACTAGTGCCAAGCATAGTGTATAAATCTAAGTCCAACCCTAAAAATGATTTCCATATTTGAAGTTGAATTTGGATTTCAAAGCTTAATCCCATGCCTTGCAATTCACATTCAAATTCAAATTGGAAAGCTATAAAAGGTTTTTCGAAAGTCAACTTGGTCAACCAAGGGTGTCATTTTGACCTAAAAATATCCTTGGATGATTTATGTGATCACTAATAACCAACCAATTAAATTAGAAACCCAATCGAGTTTGAATTCGGTTTCAAAAACCCTTTATTTCAAAACCTAGTTTTATCCCCTTTTCTATAATTCCAAATCTAAAAGAAATTTGGGGATACTCTAAAAATATAGTTTGTAGATATTGACAAGATATACAAAGTTGGTATTCAAAGTTTTTCAAGTTTCCAAAAATAATTTCAAATAAATTTGAAAATACAGTTTTCTAGCATTTGTCCCCTTTCGATTTTAAAACCATAATTTAAAAATTATGCATAATTTTGGAAAACTTTGTATATGAAAAATGTTTGGCTTGATGAGTTGAGCATTTCATAGTTTTTAATAGTTTCAAGTTTTATTGAAGAATCAAAAGTAATTTCAATTGTTTGTTTCTAGGGTTTTATTCCCTTTTTGAATTTGAATTCATATTTCAAAATCCAGATAGAATTTGAGGATGCCAGTTAAATGAAAAGTGTAGCTCTTGAAAAGTTATGCAAATTCTATTTTTGGAGATTTTCAAGTTCTTATATAAATTTTGGAGTAATTTATAATTTCCAATGAGTGGCAATTCTGTAATTTTCTTGAACAGCACCGAGACCTATCGTCGGCCGCCATCGCCGGCTTCTCAAGCCGTGCCGCCGTCCACCGCCGCACATGCCACGGCCGCCAGCATGCTCCTGGACGCGCGAAGCTTCGCCATCGCCGTGTCGCTCGTCCATGCCTTGCCCCTGCCTATAAATAGGTCGGCCGCCGCCATTTCCCTTCTTCTTTCTCCCTGCTGCCGTCGCCGACGACCTTGCTCCGCCGCCCAAATTCGCCACCGTCGCTTCATCTCTGCTCGCTTCATCTTGCCTAATGCTCTGCCTTGATCTTGCGCTTCGATTGAACTAGCTCGTGCTCGCTCTCCCCGCCCGAGTCGCCCGCACGACGTCGTCTTCCTCGCGACCGGTCGCCGAGCCACCGCGAGCTTCCTCGCCGTTCACCGCCGCCAAGGTGGAAAATATTTTACCTTTAACCCTATCATCATGTTCTCCGTGCTTCGCTGCCCCTTATGCACATCTTGGTCGGACTGATGGTGCACAGGAAGCGCCGGAACGCCGTCCTTGCCACCGGAGCGCCGCCGCCGCCATCAGCGCCGCCGTCCACATCTCGGCTCAACCACTCCGGGCCTTCATTAGCGTGCGCACTGGACTCATGGTGAGCTCCTGCACCTGTCCATGCCCTCAGTTTCACTTCTCTCGTGTCGTAGGGTCCTGCCGCCGTGCGTCGCCGCCGGCGTGACCTTGTTGCTCCGCCGCGCGCGTGGCCGTCTGAGCTAGAAGCCGGGGATAGCTCCATCTTCTGGCCCAACGCGTTCGAGTCGATGTCCTGCATCTGCCTGTGCCCTCGCTGTCGCCGAAAATCGCTCCGGTGAGCCCTGCCGCCGCATCCGAGCTCCGCCGCGCCGCCATGGCCGCCGGCGTGGGTGCCGCCGTCGCTCCGCCGCCACGTTAACTAGCCCAGGTTGCTCGCTGTGCCGCGATGAGCCTGTAGGACCAAACCTCATCACCGAAGACCTCGCCGTCGGCGAGAAATCACTGGTCAAAATCGTCGCCGCTGTCGGTCAGCGCGGTGACACTGTGTTGATTTTTTTTCTTTTTTCAGAAAATGTTTTAAATGATATTTTCTTTAGAAAATCAAAGTAATTCATATATAGCTCCAAAAATTCTAAAAATTTTTGTGTGTGTTCTTTATGATGACATCTACATAGAAAAAATATGAAATGCCAAATTTGAGTATTTTTGCATAAGTTAAAATTAGCCCTTTTAATTGAGAAATAGACCTTCAATGATTTTTAATAAATAAAATAATTGGCTTTTAATTCTTAAATTTGTTTTGCCATCTAATTAGATCAAGAGCTTTTCAAAATAAAATTTTGAGCTTAATTAGACAACTTTAATTTTTATGCCTTTATTTTTTGCTTTTAAATAATTAATTAACCCTCTTTAATTAAGTTAAACATTATAGGAATTGTTTGACTTTGGGATTGATTGATGACCTTGGGTCATTAACCCTAATGACCTTTGGCACTTTAATTAATTGTTTGCGCTTACCTGGATCATGTCATTAGGGCTTAATTAACGTTATTTCATGTGTTTAATAACTTTCGTAAATAATGTAGTTAACCCTAATGAACTTAGTAAGTATGTTTTGGTTGGCTTGCAACTTTACCGTGAAGGAAAGTTGTACTCAAGCTATTAATCTGATCATGCATCCATCGAGCATCATGTCTAATATTCCATCATGTTGAAGCATATGCTTGTATCGTAAAGTTTCCGATAACGAAGAGTTTAACGTCTACCTCGAAACCTTGGGAGTTGGGAGTTGGGAGTTGATCCGAAACTCGAAACCGTCTACCTCGAATACCAAGGCAAGCCCTGGATGCATTCAAACCCTATTCTATTTTATAAAAGTTTTACCGTTTCAGTTATGATATGTTGCATTAAGTAATAGGAGTTGAGTGAAAACCCACCAACTGCATTACCTGTCTTACTTCCATATTCCTTGTTACCTGTTCTAAAAGATGCGTAGTAATGCTTAGCCCTACTTAAATAACTAAATGTTTAGACGTAAAAGGATGAAAAGGATGAGTTTGGCTTTATCTGTTGAAATCATGATGATAGTTAATAAATCGAGTTCGGACGGCTAACTTGCATTGGGAACGGAGTCCCTCTGTAGTGTTTTCGTCTGTTGATGCCCTAGGTCCCGTGTCGATGGTGAACTGGTGATATCGAGAAAATAGAAAATCCAGATGCATGAAGTGATATACTGATGGTTGGAGCCGGGTATATCATGGAGTGACTTATAGTGGGCCAGAGTCCCCACATATGTCATAGTGTGTTATACTGTGGGTTTAAGTTCCCATGTATATCGGTACACTGGGTCGAAGTGCTTATGTGTATCATGTGGTAATATATGGCTGCGGTTGTTATCCCGGTATATCGGTTCACCTGCTATGCTTAGGAGTTAGAGTCTCCTGCATATCAGTAACCTAGGTTCCAGCTAGGTATGAAAATGGATTTGAATCGCCGTTGCTTTTCAGAGAAGAAGACTCGATCGGTGTTCATCATCGTAGTAACAACTTAAATAATGAGTAAGGTTTAAGAAAGAAGTTGGATGATAATTTTGGATCTTAAGCAAGACAGTTTTTCTTTCTTTCAAGCTTTTCTACAAAATTTCTTATCTCCTGCAAGCCTTAACTTGTCCCTCTAGCCTGCATTTCCTGAGTCTTCACCCCTCTTTTTCGTCGGGTCAGTCTTGTTGAGTACTTTTGTACTAAGGGTTTGTTGAACCCTTGTTGCAGGTGAGCCTCATGGGCAGGAATGCTTCGCATCCTGCTGCATGACGGTCGTCGAGGAAAGTGACGACGAGTAGGATATCTCGCTCTTGGGCAGAGCATATAATCAAGGTGGATGTAATAAGTTATATTGTTATTCCACTGCTATATGATTTGTAATAATTCAACTTATGGTTTGTAAATGGTTTGTAAACTTATGTTATTGTAATCCTTTCGTTCTTTTACTCTGATGTATATTATTTTTATAAAACTATTGTAATACTGCAATGTCTCTTTGTAATGATTGATCCTGCTCGAAGAATCGTGGATGATTCGGGATTTACCCGACAGACCTTTTAAGTTTTGTGGAACACATTCATGGTTATTTAGAGTCTGTTTAGACAATAATCATACGTGTGGGCCATAGGATTTAGAAAGTTCTGCCACAAACCGCAAGGAGGGGGTGACGAACTGCTGCTGCCATTCCTGCTGCTGCCCACACGACTGCTTCTCAACAGGAGGTCGGGCAGGGAGGAGGTGCTCTGGCAGCGAGCCATGCGATTGCTGCTACTGCTATGGAGGTGGACTCAACGAATGGAAAAGCTCCAGAGGCACCAAAAGTGACTGCCCCATCTGTTTCTATTTTAGATATCCCAGAGTCATCTGAGAAGGGTGCTCACAAAAGTAAGGGCAAGCCTTTTTGTTATCTTTGTCGCACCAAAGGCCATACTATTCATGAATGCACTGTGGTCTTATGCTGTGAAATTTGTTTTGGAGATCATGTGACTAAGGTTTGCCATAATATTAAGAAAACAAATGTAAATGCAATCCCTTGTGGCTATGCGCTGGAAGGCTTAGGTTTCTATTATATTCCAGTGGCTAAAAAAACTAAAGGAATATTGAGGAAAAGTTGGTTCTGGTGCGGGTTTTGGAAGGTTGTTTTACTGTTGAAGAGTTGGCAGTGGAACTGGAAAAACTACTACTAGATCACAAGAACCATAATTGGGGAATTGAGTTAAAGGGCACTGACTCTTTTATTATTAATTTCCCTTCGGCTAGCCTACTGGATAATATGGTAAATTGGGGACCTATGGATGGTAAAGTTGTCCAAGGTAGAATTCATTTTGAAAAGGGAACTGATACTGAAGTGTACCAATATGAAATTGATAAAGTGTGGGTGCAGTTTAGGGGACTACCTAAAGAGTTCAAAAAATTTCCCATTATCTGGGCAGTTGGAACTATCTTGGGTGTGCCTCAGGCTGTTGATATGGTCTTTACTGGTAACACTGGTAGATGCAGAATGAAAGTAGTTGTGCTTGCACCTAAACTTATACCAGATTATGCGGATATGGTTATTGGTGATCAAATATACAGTCTACAGTTCAAGGTGGAGGAGGAAGACCCTAATGGTGAGCCACAGTTAATTGATATGGACACTCCCAAGGAGGAGGATCCTAAAGAAAAAGAAAATGAGGGGGGGAGATCCCAAGGATGGAGATCAAGAGCTACCGGAAGAAAAGATGGATGAAGATGGTGCGGGTGCACATCCCCCTGCTAATGATGCCCCTAGGGGCAGTCAACAGCAAGCCGCCATGGGGGGCTACACGACTAGAAGAGGGGGCCAAGGCTGGAAAGGCAAATACAAATTACACCACAAATTGACTCTGGGATTCTAATTAATAAAAATATTGAGGGGACATCATCATCGGGGGGGGGGGGATCAACAAGAGGAATGCATCCACTGTGGATCAGGATTCCACAGAGAAGGCCTTAAAGCTCAAAGCAAGCAAAAATCTGGATGCGGCTCATGAGAAAGATAATTAAAACTCCCGTCCTCTTTTATTGAACGTGATGATGTTTCTTTAAATTCTTCAGTAAGTTCTTTAGGAGTAGTTCTGGGTAATAATGACTTGGATGTTTTTAATGCTTTGAAGAATTTACGTGATGTAGAGTTTAATAGATTAAATGTTGTTGCTAATAAGCAAATTGAAAATGTTATTTTAGTAGAAGATGCTTCCACTGTTTGTTCGAATGATGACAATGTTGATTTAGAAGCTCTAAATCTTATTTTTGCGAAGATTGCAGAGGGGTTAGGTGATGGAGGTTGTGATCCTTTGTATCTACAAACCCCTGTATCACAGAAAATTAGGGCTCACCCTCACCATAAGAAAATAGCAAAAATGAAAATAAAAATTGTTCAAAATGAAAGGCATCTTCTGGATTTGTAATGGGTTTGCAGACAATAAAAAATATAGGTTTTTATTACACTTAACAAAGGAGAAGAACTTAGACTTCATTGCCTTATCGAAAATTGGTAGACCTAATTTCCCACAAAATACTCTGAACACTATTTGTGCTGGTAGAGATTTTATTTGGCATTGTATGGCTCCACGTGGTAGATCCGGTGGCATGATTTTAGGGGTCCATTTGTTAACTTTTGATATTGGAGAGATTGAGGAAGGAGATTTTTTATTTGTTTTAAGCTAAGACATCGAGAAGCCTGGCTCAGGTAGAACACAAGTCTTCTTTCTTGTCTGAGTTGGTTTGGGTTTGTTCAAAGAAAACTTTACCTATTATTATAGGTGGTGACTTCAACATTATCCGTAGGCCAGACGAGAAAAATAATGATAATTATAGTGACAGATGGCCTTTTATGTTCAATGCAGTAATTGACGCGTTGAATCTTAGAGAACTAGATTTGTTAGGTAGAAAATTTGCCACGGATTTTGAGTCTAAGTATGTCCATTCCACTGTTTATGCTTTGTCTAGAGAAATTTCTGACCATACCCCTCTACTTTTCTCTACTAATGATCCTTCTGCAACTTATCAGCCTCAATTTAAGTTTGAATTGGGTTGGTTGTTAAGAGAAGGATTTGCTAAGATGGTGACCGAAATTTGGCACAATACCATAGTAAATGGTTCACCTATTGAGAGGTGGCAGATGAAAATTAGAAGGCTTAGACAACATCTAAGAGGATGGGCGAAAAATGTAAGTGGAGCATATAAGAAAGAAAAAGTTGCTCTGTTAAACAAATTGGATGAGTTAGATAAGAAGGCAGAAATCACAACTCTGACTGCAGCTAAACGTGACTTAAAACACGTTCTAAATGAAAGACTAGCTGAATTACTTAGGGAGGAGGAACTTAAGTGGTACCAAAGGGCTAAAGTGAAGCATTTGTTGGAAGGAGACGCCAACACTAAATATTATCATTTATTAGCCAATGGCAGACATAGGAAGACTCGTATTTTCTAACTTGAGGATGGTAATAATATAATAACTGGTGATGCTCAGCTTAAAGCGCATATTACTAGTTATTACGAAAACCTGTTCGGTCCATCTAAGGAGTCTTCAGTTACACTGGATGAATCTCAGATGGAGGACATCCCTCAAGTGTCTGAGTTGGAAAATGAGTTTTTGATGACACCTTTTACTCAAGAGGAAGTTAGAGAAGCCATCTTCCAAATGAAGCATAATATGGCGCCTGGTCCGGATGGTTTCCCACCTGAGTTCTTTCAAGTTTTCTGGAGTTTGATTAAGGATGATTTGATGGCCATGTTCTCGGACTTTCATCAAGGAACATTACCTGTGAATCGCCTTAACTTTGGTAACATAATATTGTTGCCCAAAAAGAAGGACGCAAGAGTCATTCAACAATATAGACCCATCTGTTTGTTGAACGTCTCTTTCAAAATCTTTACTAAAGTTGCAACTAATAGATTGTCTACCATAGCCTAGAAATTAATAAGACCGACTCAGACTGTATTTTTACCATGTAGAAATATTATGGAGGGTGCAATTATTTTACACGAAACTATTCATGAGCTTCACACAAAAAAACAAAATGGGGTGATTTTTAAAATAGACTTTGAGAAAGCCTATGATAAAGTAAAGTGGAGTTTTCTTCAGCAAACTCTAAGAATGAAAGGGTTCTCACAAAAGTGATGTGAATGGATCCAACATTTTACACAAGGGGGTAATGTTAACATCAAAGTCAATGATCAATTAGGTTTCTTTTTTCAGACTAAGAAAGGATTAAGGCAAGGTGACCCCATGTCTCCTATACTATTCAACATAGTGGTAGACAAGTTGGCAATTTTAATTGCACGTGCTAAGAAAGCGGGACAAATAGAAGGGGTTGTTCCTCACTTATTAGAAAATGGCTTATCAATTCTTCAGTACACGGATGACACAGTGATCTTTATGAGCCATGATGTTGAGAAAGCAGTTAATATGAAATTGCTGCTAAGCACCTTTGAGCAACTATCCAGCTTAAATTTTTTTTACAAAAGCGAAGTCTTCTGTTTTGGACAAGCTAAAGATCATGAGGAGTTTTATTCGCAGTTGTTTGGTTGCGCCATTAGTAAATTTCCGTTTTGATATTTGGATTTACCTAGACACTTTAGGAAATTATATAATAAAAATTGAAAGAATATTGAAGAGAGAATAGAAAAAGACTTAGTGGGTGGAAAGGCAAACTCCTAACTATTGGGGACGGTTGGTCCTTATAAACTCGGTGCTGTCTAGCTTACCAATATTTATGATGTCCTTCTTCGAATTGCCAAAAGGAGTATTGGAGAAGATAGATTGTTTTAGATCACGATTTTATTGGCAGAATGATCAACATAAAAAAAATACAGGCTTGTTAAATAGGAAGTTATGTGTTAACCCAAGGACCAAGGGGGTCTAGGGATTTAGAATTTAGTGATCCAAAATAAATATTTATTGAGTAAGTGGCTTTTTAAATTGTTCAATGAGAATGGTATGTGACAAGAGCTCTTAAAAAATAAATACATCAAAGATAAGACTATAGGCAGTACTGTTAAAAACCGACATATTGTCATTTTTGGAAAAGCCTATTGAATGTTAAAGATTCTTTTTTGGAATTGGGTCATTTGAAAGTTAATGATGGAACACAAACTAGATTTTGGGAGGATACTTGGCTGGGAAACAAACCGCTCAAGATTAGATTTCTTGCTTTGTTCAACATTGTAAGAAGAAAATAAGATTCGGTTGCTAAAGTTTTAGGTTCACTCTTACTAAATATCTCTTTTCGAAGGATGTTGGTGGGTCAGAACTTAATAAATTGGCACCGCATTGTTTCTTCGTTACAACAAGTTAATCTATCTGAGAAGAGAGATGTGTTTGTGTGGGGTTCGAATGCCTCAGAATTTTTATAATTAAGTCTATGTATGAAGATATTTGGCATACAAAGCTTTCTATAAAAATTAAAGTTTTTATGTGGTACTTAAAGAGAGGTATAATTCTAACCAAAGATAATTTGGCTAGGCATAATTGGCAGGGGGATACTGGTTGTTGCTTCTGTTATTTCACTGAAACCATTCAATACCTGTTTTTTGATTGCTTTTATGCTAAGTTTTTGTGCTGTTCTATACACATGCTTTTTAGAATTATTCCTCATTTGAACATGGCTGACTTGTTTCAACATTGGTCTAAATTAGAAACTAAAAAGTATAATTCATTGTTATTAACAGCAGCTGCCGTACTTCTTTAGGCAATATGGATAACTAGGAATGAAGTGGTTTTTAATAAATGTAGGCCAAAATCTCTTTTGCAGGTACTATTTCGATGAACGCACTGGCTACGTCAGTGGACAAGCCTGCAACGGCATGACGATCTGAAGGATCAACTAATCTCTGCGGCTCAGCATCTAGAGACATCCGCCTTACATTTCTCCGGTTCCATTGGATGGTTCTCGCAAAGACACGTTGCTCATGTTTAGTCAAAAACTGTTTATCTTTCGAGTTACTGTGTGCGTGGTTGTAATTTTCTTACAGCCGACTTTTGTGCTTGGTTTGGGGTCTGTAATAATTGTCTGATTCTATCCTTGGATAGATGAAGTCGAATATTATTATCCTTTATCTAAAAAATAAACAACAATTTGCCCTTCCAGTTGCTTAATTTTTTCTTAATTCTTTCTTCTTTCGCTTTCTAGTCCTTATTCGATAGTGTTCTTATATGCATTGGGATGCCTAGGTACTTAAATGGGAGTTTTCCTAGTTTGCAACCAAAGAGTTGTGAGTATTATTCCTCACCCTCTCTGGCCAGCCCAAATCAGAAGATGACATTTCTGTGATAGTTAATTTTTAGACCCGACAATTGCTCAAGGACATAAAGTAACAATTCCATATTATTTGCTAATTCGATATCATGGTCTATAAAATAATTGTATCATCGGCATACTACAAAGTTGACGGTCCATCCTCTATTAGATGTGGGATTATTCCCCTAATAAGACATTATTGTTTTGCCCGATTTAAAATAATTGACAACATGTCTGCCACTATGTTGAACAAAATTGGAGTCTACAGGCATCAAATTTTGCTTGGGCAGTTGTTGAGGTGAAGAAACCAGAAAGGCTAGTGTCATTTTGTTTCTTTTTGTGTATTTAATGAGGACTTAAGAGTCTTGTAGCATACTTTACTGCTACTTGATTATCTATTCATCTACTGCTACATTATGGAATTGGAATATAGCAGAATCATAAGTCTTTATTTCTTTGGTTATAAAACTAAAGATGTAATATTATGTTAACAGTCGTCTACAATTTGACCTATGTTTTTTTCGCATGCTTCGGTTCTAGCAACATTTGTTTTTGTATCCTTGCAAGCAACATTTGGTGATTACCCTGCCAACGTCTTTGCACCAAAGATAAGCAGGCCCTGCTAGGCTTCGCAGGCTCCACCACTTACGTCTGTTAATTAATCTGTTTTGCAAGTGGATGCCGGCTAGCCTATGACATGGTGGATTGCAAGTCCATGCCCACTAAGCTTACTAATAAGCCAAATTGCGGTCAGGCCAAAGAAGATATTTATAAGAACGACAAAGTTCTAGACCCATACTAAGCCAAGTAGCAGTCAGGCCAAAGAAGATATTTATAAGAATGAGAAAAGAGAAACTTTCTATATATAAGATTGCCTTAGAGTGTTTTGCGTTGCTTGTGTCATGTTAGTAGCAACAGTAACCACGTAGTTCGATAGCTTGTGTTCGGTTGGATAATAACGACGAATAGTAGATTGGCGCGACCTCGCGCGCCCAGACAGGTAGGAAGCTGCGTGCTTTGAATGCTAGCCAACCCTGCAAGGAATAATCTATATGTCTGTTATCAAATTAAATCAAGAATGTAAGGTTGTCATTAATGATGAATAATGACTAGGAAACAGGAAACACTAAAACTAAGTGATTAGTTTGTTGCTCTAAGAAGACAAATGAATAATGAATATGGTTTGGCAACACACTATTTCTGATGTTAAGATACAACTGAAGTAGCAAGGAATATGAATTATAACTAAGCATAAATAAGGTTTTTGAAAAAAAACTCAGCTAGTGTTAGGATAGGAAGATATCAAAGTAACAAGAAACTAGATTTCCTGATCCAGCTTAACTGACATTTAAGTTTTGAACTGCCGAACACCACGTTGAGTTGATGATGGCTCCACTTTTTGAACTTTCTTGAAAGCATATTTGCGACCTTGATAGATCCAACTTCAACTCTAATATGTGGTACATAAATAGAAAAGATAATAGCAGATACATGTTTGGTACATAATTAGAAAAGCATGATACAAATAGATATACTATGTCAATCAGACAGATTAAAAGTTAACTTAGCAATCTTGCATAGGATTTGCACATTACTCCCTCCGTCTCGTGAAAGACTGCAATCCTACGGTTCGAATTTCGTCTCGTCAAAAAACACCCAAATCCGTAACTTGCATGAAGTCTCAAACCTGCTGCGACACGTGGACAGCCTTTACTCCACAACCTTTTTCTACCACGGCCGACACCTCCTAGATCCCATGGAAGAATCCAAAATTCCAGATCCTTTGCGCCGCAGTCACATCACACCCCGCCCGCCCGTCTGCGCCAGCCCAATCCTCGCCGCTCCCATCTCACCGTCCCGCCTATGCTGCCGCCGCGGCACCGGCACGCGACCCTAACTACAATGATGCCCGCGTGGCGACGATGATGAGGAGGAAGCCGCCGCCACCGACATCAACGTCACGTGACCGGCGGCCACGTGGTGTTGGCGGGATGCGCATCATGCTACTGGTGCAGGGGTGGTGCAAGGCCGGGGCGGCCTGGTGCTCGGCTCCCTCATCCCCTACGTGCTCTTCTACTTCTTCCAGCTCTACATCAAGCGCAACCGCCGTGCGCCATCGGCACTGGGCTCTCTGCCTGCGGCGGCCTCCACGGCCTCCAACTCCTCCCCGATCCACTACTCCCACTCGTGGGGCCTTCGGTCTTGAGGGGCAGCATCGCGTGCAGCCGTGAGAAAGTGCGGTGGAGAAGGGATGGGAGGGACATGCCGACGACAAGGTCCAGCGATGGGAGCCCTCGGATCCACACTCTCACGACCTTGGGGCCTCAAGGCAAGTGCAGCAGGGAAGGGAAGGTTGGTGCCGGCGCTCGCAACTCCTGTCGAGCGTAGAGACAGACGAATCGGGAAGAATGATAAGACTACCCGCACTCATAAACTCTAAATTGATCCTCAAAAAGAAATATTATGTCCTAGTCATTGAGATTTTATACTCTATACCAATTTTTCCTGCAGCTATCTATACACTATATCATCCTCTATACTAAGATGGGACCCGCATTTGATTTTTTTCCTTTTATTTTACCTCCCTTCCTTCCCACTATCTCTCCCCACCCATCTTTCCTCCTCCCGACTCTACGCTCGCGGTAGGCACCGTGACCTCTGCCGCCGCCTAGGCCATGGCGCCCGGCGACCCCATGCTCCACCGGCTACCGCGACCCCTGCTCCACTGATGACCTCTCTCTCTCTTCATCTCTCCCTGCTACTCCGGTGGCTGATCCACTGCATCGGCCTCCTCCTCGCTCCCTCTGGCAGCGGGTGTGGCCCGGCCACGAGCTCCACTGCGCCGGCCTCCTCCCTGCTCCCTCCGATGGCGGACGCACGAGCTCGGCTGGCAAGCTCACGGCGGGTCGGCGCACGAGGTCGTGGCTTCCCTGTGCCGGCTTGACGGACAAGCGAGCAGTGGGCCAGAGCGGTGCGCGAGGTCGGCTTCCCTGCCAGGAGGCAAAGTTTGGTAGCGGTGGTGGAGAGAGAGCGTCGCAGGTGGCGGCCGTCATAGATGAAAGGGGCGAGGCGCAGGCGGGAGAGGAGTACCCGAGGCATCATTCTGGAGAGCGGCAACGGCGGATGAAAGTGGGTAATATGTACAATGGTTTTATTGGAAAAAGCTTATGTCATCAAACACTCAAACCATACTACTTCATCAAAACCAAAAGAACGTTACAATTTGGTGCGAGTTCAAAATGAGTTGTTTAAATCCATTAGTCCATCATATTTACATTTTTCACGTATGTCCTAGGCAACCAAGCCACGCTCCGCGTCACCCCCCACGCGGGCGGCTCGGGTGGCCAACCCTAGCCACTGCGCCCTCTTCCTCCTCTCCAATCTCTAGTCGCGCCGCCGCTAGAGCGGGTCACCGGCAAGGCCGCGTGGCCGGCTGGGATTGCGGCGGCGAGGCCCTCTCATCCGGTGGTGTGGCTACGTAGGATGACGTGGCTAGGTGGGGCGACTCGCCCGAGCCACGTGGGGCTCGATGAGGTCGCCAACCATGACCGGTGCAAGGCTGTGCGGCGGTGACAGGCTTCTCCGTCCTTGGCGTACCATCGTTTGTGGCGACGGAGTGTCGGATTTGGGGTCCTGCGGGCCTGGATCTAGCATCTTCGGTCCGGGATGGTGTTGCTCCTCTACCGGCGGTACCCAGCTCCGTGTTGTGGTGGCTTGTCAATGGTGGCCGGCGTGCCGTAAGTCTGGCGGTGGCGACGGGTCGGATTTGGGCCCCTTGGGCCTGGATCTGATCCACGGTCAGCGTCGGGGCTTCCTGCCTTCTGAGCGAAGCTGATGGTGACCTTCCGGTGTAGACGGCCTTCCGCGTTGGCCGGACACAAAGTCGACGGTGATGGCGGAGGTTTGGTTGAAAACCGTGCCTGGCGTGTTACACCGGCCCGGCGCCGGTGGAACTGTCTGTGCCACGCACCTTGTTGAAGGCACCGCTAAAGCCATTGGTCAGTCCGTCCCCTGCTGCACCTGTGGGTGTTCAATAACTGGGTGAAAACCTAGCCTGGTTTTTCCAGGCAGGCGGTGGTGGCTCAGGCGCGTCATCGAAGTTCTTATTCGCTAAGACCGGGCAGTTTTCCCGTGTAGTCACTATGTTCGGTGTTCAGCTCAAGGCAAAGATGGCATTCGATAGCATAACAGCTCGGATGTTAGTTGGCAGGCTTGTATCTGCACCAAGTCGTTGTGTTGTTGCCTTAGAAGAAGCATTCAGTCTTCAATGATGATCGGTGTCCAACGTTTTTAATACATTTTTTAAGATCTGACAAACGTGTTTTGGTGGTTTTATCTTGACGTTGGTTATCGTATTCTAAAGGAGTTGACATCATGGAGCAAGCATATTTATCGCGTAGGACTACTCGAGCCCCTTATTGAAGATGTAATTTTTTTCGTTTATTTTTTTTATTTTTTCTGATTCTATCCAGAGATAGACGAAGCCGAATAGTTTTTATCCTTTATTAAAAAAATTTACATTCTTCGCAAACTGAAGAGCTGCTTAGCGCGGCGCGTGGTTGCAAGTCCCTCTACTTCGTAGCGCCGTGCGTGGTTGCAAGTCCCTCTACTTCCGTCGCAAGAACGAGGACGTTTGCCACCACAGATGTACTGTGCGGTTGGGCGCCACTTGTCACCGCGCATGCCACGCGCCCACTCAGCACTGCGAGCGCCGCCACACGTCGCTCCGGCTTCGTTTGACCTTGCACTTAACCCCCGGCGTCCCCGCCAGCCATCGCCCAGCTAGCGGCCGACGAGTTCTCTCCCCTTCCACCCACCCTCTCGTCTCGTCGCCATGACAGACCGGCCGCCACCCGGGCCACGCGCAGCCTTGGCCAGCCCCACCGCCGCGCGGCGCAGCCACGCCTCCTCCTCCTCGTCGTCGACGGAACGCCAGCCGCACTCGCAGCTCGGACGCGCCGCCGTGCAGACGTTCCACCACGTCCACGGCTTGACCCAGCTTCTGGGCTTCCTGGCGCTGGCCGTCAGCCTGACCGCGCTCCTCGTCCTGGCAGGGATCACGGTCACGGCCGCGCTCGCCGCGCTGGTCGTCCTGAGCCCGCTCGTGCTCCTCACCGTCTCGCTCTGGGCGCCCGTGGCGGTCGTAGCGCTGCTGACGGGGGCCGCCTCGCTGCTCGCCTGCTGCGCCGGCGTGGCAGCGGTCGCCGCGGGCACGTGGGCGCACCGCTACTTCACGGGGCGCCGCCGCCGCGTCGTCGGCGCGCGACGGCTGGAGTCCGCCGCCGACCACGACCACTACGCACGCGGCGGCTCGGTCGCGGACGTGGCCAGCCGAGTCAGGGGCTACTACGAGGCCTACGCGCGAGAGTACGGCGGGTACACGCCGCGCCCGCACGCTCGGGTCAAGGACGCCGCGCCCGGGGCGTAGCCCGTGTGCCGGCGAGGCATCGTTTTAGCTGTCTTTTTTTAGTGCTGTTCATATGTTTCATCGTTGTGTTAGCAGTCCTGTTTCGCTGGAAGCGGTGTGGCCACGTAATTTGGATTTTCTTGTTTTGATTTTTGAACGAACCTATAAAAATATTGACATAAAACACAGATAGCCCAGGAGGAAAAGAAAAGAAAAAGAAAACAAGCTACAACTCTCTGGGACAGCGGACGTCAACAATGAGACGGGGCAGGCCATAAGACGATAACGATGTGGGGGAGTCTTGACACTCGCCGTAAAACTTCACAAACTCAAAGCCAACATCACTGTGACAACGATATGCACAGTAGAACTTCCCAAATGTTAAAACTTCATAAACTCAACAAATCAACGTCACTCGATAACGATACGCACAATAAAACTTCACAAACTCAAGTACTTCATCCGTTCTAAATTGTAAGTCGCTTTAACTTTTTTATCCGTTCTAAATTGTATTCATCCGTTCTAAATTGTAAGTCGCTTTAATTTTTTTATGTATATATTTTGTTATGTATTTAAATATAAAATATTTTTAAATACATAACAAAATATATGCACAAAAGTTAAAGCAACTTAAATTTAGAACGGAGGAAGTATCACTCAACAACACGATACGATATGGTCAAAGACACGCACTGTAAAACTTCATAGTTGGTTTGGGCCGCACTGTAAAACTTCATAGTTGGTTTGGGCCACAAATGTGATTTAGGCTACCTTTACGCTGAATCAGAGGGCACATGTGTAGAGGTTTATGCGCATTCCCCTATTAGACTATCCGCAGCGGTGTCCTCCATCGCGTCCTGCAGGAGCACATCTAGGACCAAAACGCCGCAACGGGGTCCTGGACCGGTCCTGGCCCTGTCCAGGAGGTACGGCGCCTCCTGGGAAGCAGTGGAGCCCCACCACGAGCAGACAGAGGAGAGAGAGTGGGACCAGGCGGAGGAGAGGGAGGGGGAGAGAGAGAGAGGACGGTCGCCAGTGAGGTGCCCGCGCCATTGCCGTCCGTGGCCGTCCCACGCCCGCGCCGTCGCCGTCCGCGGGGAGCAGGGAGCAGAGGCCACCGCGCCATGGCCGGAGCTCGGCAAGGCGAGCGCGAGGGCACTGCCCGCGGCGCCGAGGAGGCAGGAGAGGAGCAGTGTGGAGGCCCGCCGCACGCCCCGCCGGGCAGGGCGGCTGGTCGAAGGTGGAGGAGGCGCCCGTCGATCCCCGCACTTGCCCGCGGCCGGCGCGCCGGGCTCTCCCGCCATGGCCGGCGGCGGAGGGGGCAGGGAGGGAGCAGGGGAGGCGCCGGCCGGCCCTGGCTCCGGCCACCGCGCTCGTCGGAGAGCGAGACAAGGGGAGAGAGGCGCGAGGGGGAGCTCCTTCAGCCCCGGCTTCGGCGCGGAGGTGGTGCGGTGGGGGCAAGGAGAGGGAGTGCCGGGCGGAGAGAAAGGCAGGAGAGGAGCACGGGCGGAGGAACCGAGGGGATAGAGAGAGAATAGGAGGAAGATGGGCCGGCGGGGTAATAAAAAATTGCTGACACATGGGTCCCACAACGGATGGAGGAATGATATAAAGGAGGTATGGGTATGGGAGAAAATAGTATAGAGGAGAGAATCTTGCTGACTAGAATAAAATATTTCTTTTAAAGGAGAAAAATAGAGGACCATGACTGCGGATAGTCTTATACCTGCAGATGAAAGAAAATAATTCACCTCTTTACAGGGTACTCGGGTTTGTGGAGTATCGTTTGCATCAGGAAACGCAATGTAGCATGCTAGTGACTGGCTGCTAACAAATTCGATGCTCCACACCGAAACAGAGTCGCCCATGCAGCGAAAAGCAGCGGGAGTGAAAGGTACTGCCAGCGTGCATGCGTCCAAAACGTGAGCAACAAATTGTTGAACAACCTCTCATCTACCATATCTTTTTTAGGAAAGGATTCATCGTTGTTCATCTACCAAGATCTTACACTCGACACAAGTTACCAATCAACTTCTTATACTACTTTCACTGAAAAACAATAAAATATACTCATAATCACTCAGTTCCACAAGACAAACAGATTTCGATCACACGTCACAAGAGTCAAGAGGCGATAGAAAGCCGTGAAGTCACCAAAGGAAAATCGTGTCATCCTCATCCATCCATAAGCTAGCATCATATTACGTGCCGGCTGCTGCGCGGTGCAGATCGTCTTACGCGCGATCCATGTAGCCGAGCTCAGAATGATGGACGGGGCTCAGCAACGGCGTCGGCGTGCGGGGCTGCCACAGCCGCTGGCCCTCGCAGTCGTAGTGTATGGCCCCCGTGAACTCCAGCGGCTGGCACCTACGCCCCAGGAGGATCGTGCGCCGCCACACGCACGCCTCGTCGCCGTCGAGGAGGTCGTCGTCGTCGCCTCCTCGCCCGCGCTTCCGCTCCCCCACCCTTCTTCTGGGCTTCACCGTCTTCCTCAGCGTCTTCTTGCTGCGCTTGACGACGACGAAGGCGCTGTCGCTGACGACGACGTCGCGGTGGCAGCCCGCGCCGCACGGGAAGAACGGACGACGTCTGGCGACGAAAGCGGAGCACGTGATGCTCTTCCGGCAGCGAAGGGGCACCAGCCGCCGGGCCAGGGAGGAGAGGAGGGCGGACATGGCACTGAACATGGCCTGATGGTCGGCTCGCTCGATCGGGTGAAAGAGCAAGACTGCAAGTGCAAATGTGCAATGGAGTGATGGCCTTTTGGATCACTGTGGGACGACGAGAAACGGAAGGCTATTAAAAGGGGAGCTGACGCGCAGTTGGCGGTAGTTTGGTAGACCGTTTGGCACCCGACTTGATAAACTATGAAATTATAAGGGGCAGGCACCGGCCAGCATTTCAATTGCGCATTAATCTTACAAGGTTTAAATTTGCTAATTACGCCTTGACAATTAAATTATAGGTACCGTTGGAAACTATAACATTTAAAAATATATTGGCAGGGAAAGTTGTCCATGGTTTCAGCAAAGCCCCAAACGGGGTTTTGAGTTTTTGACCCGCTCACCTCTTAAAAAATATATCCTTTGAGTTTTTGAACCAACACAATCTAAGATCTCATTTGAGTGCAGAAACTTTTTTCTATTTTTTTGTGTTTGTTGTAAAAACAAATTAATCTAGGTGAGAATAGGAGTGAATGGAGGAACTGCACCTCGCGAAATACTTGCTATTGTGCTCTAACAACTCATTCCTGCTCCTTTTGACCACTTTTAGGTGTCACGGTGGCATTCACGGCAGTTAAACTTCTTTACATTTGACTATATTTATGAAAAATATTAGTAATATTCATATACCTAAATAAAACTGTTATAAAAATATATTCAACAATCTAATTAATAATGCTAATTACATATTAGAAATATTAATATTTTCTTATATACTAACTTTACAATTATATATTGAAGAATACTAATATTTGTAATGTATAATTAGTATCATTATATAGATCATTAAATATATTCTTATAATAATTTGTTTAAAGATATAAATATTAAATGTATTTTTTTTAAAAAATTTAATTAAAATTAAAAATGTTTGATCGACACGCATTGATTTTGGGAGAGAGGAGTATTTGATTTCTTGAAAACCGAAAGCTGACTTTAAAAATGGATAGAGGGATAGAGGGAGCACATCCTGTGCCACTGCTTTTGTCCGCAAGCGGAAGTATTCAGATTTCAGAAGGGTCCAGAAAGCGATGGAGCAGCACCTTCTTCTACGGCAGTGCCACCTACCTTCTCGAGCTAACATAACCAATTCCCCAATCCCCATCTAGTAGCTCCGATGATCGCCGTGGCGCCTCTGCAGTTGCGCCCAATCCCTTGTCTCCTTCCGGCGAGAAATGGCTGCGCCGGCACAAGTCCGCGGATGGCCGACTTGAGCTGCAGATACGACCAGGTACTGACTAATTTGGCTGATTTCTGATAATGCCTCTGCTATGGATCTATTTCCACTCTCCAGAATAATCGTATGATGAATTATTTCAGTTCTGTGGCAGCTAAAAAAGAAAGAGATCACATAAACTTCGGATTACCACGGGCAACGAACCAGGGATAGGTTGATAGAATGGGGGATTGAGTTCATAATAAATCATTAGCTACCTAGATCTGCTTTGGATGCCTGCGCATGCTGCTGCGTATAGTAGTGATTCGGAAGCATCTGAAGTTTTGTGGCATGATTGTTCGAGTCACGGTGGTTTTGATTTGGGTGAGTCGAACTTGCTACAAGGCCATTGCAGCAAGGCCTGATGTTTTGTTCAGCATTGGTTGATTACTCATTACTCTGTACTCTGAATGAGGAAACGTGAAATCATTAAATTGATAAGCTATGAGCGGTGTAGCAGATTCAGGCAATCTGCTACGGATGCGGTTGTGCTAAATGAAAATTTCTTCACGGCAAATCTAGGCAAGAAGGGCTGTTTAATTGTTTCTGTTGTATACTTCTGTTACTTTGCCTGTCCGGCGTCCACTTGAACAAGCTAGTAAATTCACCCCGTGAGCTGACACTGTGTTTGGTGCACTGACATGTACCTCTACCTCTGTGAGTTCTTATCTTGAACAATGTATGTTCAGACTCTAATAATAGAGTACACACAACTGGATTTGCATATGCATAGTTAACGCAAAATTGATATCATTTGAAACATACTCTGTATTTCAGCATTGTTCTCTGCTCTATCAATGCAGTCCACCAATGTTCAAGGACGAACAAGGCTCAGAAGCCACATAGCACGCAGAGATGCCCTGTCATTCATGTCATCCGCCGCATTGGCCACATTCATGCTCATGGTGGCCAGTCCAGCGGAAGCTAGAACTTCGAGATTGGAGAACAAAAAGAAAGCCTTGGCGAAGCTCAGGGAGAAGGCGTTAAGCGCAAAGGAGAAGAACGGAGCCACCGGTAAGGAGATGCCGCCTCCGGCCAACTTGCTAAAACCTCGTCCTTCCGTCAAGGCTTCCTTGTGAAAAGGACTCTGCCGATGCACCCTTTTATGTTGATGGCAATGCTAATCTGAGTTTCTACATTGTTAGAGCCCTGTTTGACTATGCCAACTGAAAACTGAGTTTGAAGTCTACTTTTTCTTAAGCATTGTTGCACTGTTTGTTCATCCTGTTAATATGCCTGATGAAAATCCAATTATTGCAAGAAGTGCATTTTACATTTTATAGGAAAGAGGAAGATCAAGTGAGCTACAAATACTCAAAACAGTGACCCTGCTAACGCAGCTTTGGTACCTAAGAAAATTCAGTTTTTTCCCCCCGTTTCGTCTATGTTCCAAAGGCCAAAGGGGGCCTAAACATACATCGCCAGATCCTAAGCAGCAGCCATAAGAGACAAAATGCTTCTGGTGTTGTAACTAAAGTAATTTGATGTTGTGGATTTATTATTATTCTATTTTGGATACTCAATTAAAGTTGGAGAAACTGAATTTTGGAACAAACTAAACTGTATCATTACATTTTAGAACGGGAGAGTACTGCACAAACAGTTATACTGCGGGTAACTTAAAACCTTGAGAGAGGGATATACTTCACAGTTATAAGCAGTAATCTTGCGAAACAATTTATCTAACAATGATCTCTTTCGCGAGATTTATCTCTCGACAGCTGGGATATCAATATATCATCCATGGCCAAAAGAAAAGAAATCACTCAAGGGTTGTGTGAGAAATTGAAGCTTTTTAGCTCAAACTGAAATATTATTTTTTTCGAAAGGACGACAAAAGCTTTATTGTGATTTCTATTAGACGAATAAAGGAAAAGACAAGTGTTAGCCCAGTTTTTTGACAGGAAACCGGGCCAGAAAAACCATATAAATGTGGAACTTGAACTGGACATCTAGGTACCAAATCAATTTAACTTTGGTCAACACGACCCTACACAACTTGATCGAAAACGACCCAACTCAACTCTACTAACAACTTGGCCAAAGAAACTCTACGTCTTCAAAGAAACGCTCACACGGTTGTCGATCACCCAGCCATGACCAATCGTTGGTAGATATGAGAGGGGGAAGCTCACGACGCCCCACCGAAGAGGCCACTGCCATGCAGGACCTCTCACCGAAGAACCACTGTTGCACCAAACCACCCCAGAACAATTGAAATTCGGCATCGGATTTCAGACCTCCAAGGCAACTCAACTCAACTCAACTCAACTCGTGGGGGTCTCGCCTCATCCACAGCAGCACCACTCTTGGACAACTACTCCTTGGATTCACCACCTTGAAGTGCAGGGGGGCCTCGCCACCCCCGTCGCTGGACTCTCCGGGGATCCGGTCCTGCTTCACCGTCGGGGATGACATAGTACCACCGAGCCGCTCCAAGAATGTCCACCTTCAACTCGCCACTGCCGGACTCTCTGCACCACGTGAACGGACCTGAAGCTGCAAAGGATACAGATCAACGCCCTGGCCTTCGTCTCTCTCGGTCGGATTGGGTCATCGACACGAGGCTCTCCGACCACTGCCAACTCCTCCACCAACACCACCACTGTCCAAAGCCGGCCACCACCCACCAAGCCGGCCACCCCATCCTCCTGGTCCAGCAACCATGAGCCCCAGTCCTGCCACCATGGCGCCACTGGCGCCCCTGCTTGGCAACAGGCAGCCATGCCACCTCGACGCCACTGCCACCGCCACCACCAAGCAAGCCGCTGCCGACCACACCACCACGGCGCAGCCGACGCCCTACTGCAACCGATCGAGTGGGGGAACACACCAAGATAAAGCCTCCAAGGAGGTGAACGACGCCCAAAGGCGTCGCCGTCATCGTGCCAGGCAGATGCCGGCATGGCTTTCGCCGGTGTGGTCCCCCATCCGGCATAGCACACGGTAGAGAGGCCAGGGGGAATACCTTCATGGAGCCGCCGCTGTTTCGCCGACCACACTGCCCGCCACCGCTGTTCAACGACGAGCAAAAGCAGCAGCACCACAGCACCACCTCCACTCCGGCCAGCCAGCCAGCAGCGACCAGCCAGCTCGCCGGCGACCAGCCAACCACCACCGCCAACTCCATCCAGTGACGGATCCGGGGGGAGGGGGTCCGGATCTACCCTCCCCAAGCCGCCCACGCCGCCAAAACCTGCCACCGCAGAGGAGCCGGGAGGGGGAGAAAGGGGCCCACCACGACCTGAGGCAGAGGAGCCGCCGGCCTGCCGCCGCACAGCCACCGGCCCCCGCCCCGCAGGAGCGCCAGATCCGGCCGCCAGGGCTCCGGAATCGGCGGTCGGAACCGCCGCCGCCGCTGGTGTCGCGCCCGCCGACGCACCTCCAACGACCGGCAACAGCCTCTCTCCTGCAGCTCCACTCACTGGCCTCGCCACCGTCGCGCCCCTGCACGCGGCCACCGCCGCGCGCATCGCCACCGTTGCCGAGCAGCAACCGTGCCGCCCCGACCCTGCCTCCGAGCGCCACCCCACGCTGAAGGATGCGCCCTATCCAGGTGAGAAATCCCCGCCGCCACCATGCTAGTAGGCCGCGCGGGCATCCCGGCGGCCTCCTCCGGCAGTGGCGAGGAGGGAGGGAGGGAGGGGAGGGGCTGGAGGCGAGCTAGGGTTTCGCCTCCCGAGTCGCCTGGGCGGCGGCGACGCGGGAGGTCAGTTCGCAGTTCCAACCCACCCCCAAACTGAAATATTATAGAACATCCTTTCAAAACTTAGACACCAAATTTCACAACATATATATTTGTTTTGAATAAACATGCGGTTAGGAGCTGTGCCCTTCAAATAAGTAGAGGACTAAGACGACACACTACTAGCCTTAACATAGTCCTGTGACAAATCCACACTTGGCAATCATCAACAATAGAGCCCAGCATGTCTTATAGGTACGGATCATATGTTAAAAGCGCGGTCCTTCAGCCAAAGCCACCATGTCTCCAGGGAATTGGAGAGTAGCTAGCGTCGAGTGTGTCGCTCCATCAGCAGCAGTCATTCTACTTCTACAGCTCTATGAGCACACTACTGGAACAATAATGAATTGATATGGAAACAGAAGAAATCAGAACTGCTTCATGACGAACAGCATGTGCGAGAGCAAATCAACCTCGTACGGGTAGAACTCGGGCTCCGGGTTCAGCTCCCACTCCCTGGCATCGAGCTTGCTCACCTCCATGGTGTCCAGACTGAACAGCAGCGGGCTCATCGTCCCATCGCGCGGCCGCAAGAAGAGCGTGCCGCTCCCCTTGCAGAACCACGAGAGCTCTGCGTCGCGCAACCACCGGCGGCTCAAATCCATCGGCCGTGGAATGGCCGCCTCCTGGATACGATGCCACAATCTCCACTCCGTGGATCCGGCGCCGCTTTTCTCATGTGCCCACACCTCAATCTCGCCGGCGTCTATGACGATCATGCCCAGCAATGCCTGTGACTCTGCAGCGTCGGCCGGCGACGGCAGCACGGCGAGGCACTTGTCCGGGTGCCCGAGCCTGTACCCCGGCGGGAGATCGGCAATCCAAGCTGGCGTCGGCAGCACCCTGAGGCACTTCTCCGGGTGCAACCGCCACATGAGGATGCGGTCCCCCAGTTCCGAGGTGCACAGCCAGCAGACGGTGTCGCCCAGGACGATGGGCCTGGGACGCCCGGTGTTCCCGTCGCTGGAGCCGAACCTGAACCGCGACTCGCGGAACCTGCTTAGGATGCCGCAGACCAACGCTGGTCCCCACCCGCCGCCGCCGCCCTCCTCGGAGTCGGAGGAGAAGATCTGCACGTAGAGCGTCGAAGGGTTGTTGTTCGACAGCTCCGCGACGAGCATGTTGAACGACGACGACGGGGCGGCGAACGGGTCCACGTCGAGCAGGGCGTGGGACATGTCCTGCACGTCGTGCGGCGGGAGCACGCGCCGCTCCCCCGTGATCGGGTTGCACATGGACAGCTCCACGGGGTGCAGGCCGTGGCGCCCGATCAGGTGCTCCTTCTCTGTGCTCTTGCACCGCCGCCGGAGGACCAGGAGGGAGAGGCGCGATGCCACGGGCACGTAGGGCCCGAAGTCGCACGCGCCGTCGTCGTCGCGGTTCGGTGGAGACGGGAGCGCGGCCAGTGACGGGATCGGCAGCTTCGCGCCGTCGGAAACTGGTACGAACGACGGCTGGAGACGCTGATCGCCGCTCTTGTGATACAGGCCGAGGAGATGCGTCGGGATGAACGGGCGGCCGCCGTTGTCGCCGTGTGCCTCGCCATCGCCGAGGAGGAAACCGTGGAGGTGCCGGAGGAAGGGCTCGTTGAGGATTCCCCGGCGTAGGGACTTGGACGTGGCGGCGCAGCGGATGGCGTCGCCAATGGTGCCGCACCTGGCGACGATCTCGAGCACGAGATCATCGGGCAGCAGCTGGTTTGGTTCGATCTCCGCCTCCGGATGCATGTTCATCGGATTCTTCTTTGGAGCAGGTTCCATCTCTCCATCGTGATTATCGGAGGAGGAAGGCGTAGCCGTCGAGCTTTGTATATATTGCGTAGAACGTGGCCGGAGGCCGCGAACTATTCGGCAAGTACTACGCCGAGTCCGGTACGGAGTGTGGAGTTGATTCGATTCGAGCGGGATGCGTGCCACCGTCAAGACTCGAGAGCCGTTAAACGTCACACGGCTGATATCCGGATTTTGTTTCTGATACGGATTTCAAAATGTAATTCGATCATGGTTATTATGGGAAAAAATGGATGATTGATACGAATAGATACGTTCGATTATCTTCGATGGCAGCCGCTTAAAAAATGTGATTGCCATTTTTGTTTCTGATACTGATTTTTTCAAAATGTAAATTGAAAGTTACACAAAAAAAAAAGTTGATTGATAAGAATCAATACATTTATTATCTGTCAGCAGCTCACGGAGGAAAATGAGATCTTTTGCATTTGATTCACCTATGCCTTTATCACTTATGATTATTGGTGGGCCTGACGCTCATCAAACCCACATGCCAGAGACAAATGCACCGCTGACTACACAGGAATTGATTCCACCACGAAATGCTTCAAAAATGAATCGCAAAACAAAAGGCCTTAAAAATGTAATTTAAGAACAAATGGATTGATAAGAATCAACATTTATTTTAGAGCATGTTCAACTATCTTCCTTAAGCTCACTTCCTAAATCCTTGTTTTATTTGAATTTTATTTAAATAAAAACTATTATATACATCTTTTCACTCTACTCCAATTCTAGAATTATACTCTTCCGTCAGTATTTAAAAGTCCTCAATTATTGTCTTATAAAATATCCAAACATTCAAATTTGTCCTAAACTATAAGAGAATAAATCCAAAGGCAAGATTCATATTTATACCTTCCATTATTATCTACCAACAATGAAACAATCAAGGTGGATTATTATCTACCAACAATCAAAAATCAAGGAGAATAAATCGATTGGATTCCTTTCAGTTTTTTGTAGTTTTCACATTTTTTTTAGGTCTAAAGGTTTCTAGATATGTAGGCCCTTTATTTGGTCTTGGACCAGAGAAGCATCTCGAAAACAAAACAGTAAGTTCTATTGGTAGATGTTTGCCGGAATTTTTAATTAGAAGACAGCGAGGAGAAAAACGACTTGTTCCAGAATATATATGAAATTGAGCGTGAACGCTGCATCATCGTGCGGACGTCAAGGGTGGTTTGCCATGCACGGATTGGAGGATCAGTGTATTTCCTAATTTGGTTCAGCAAGATGGCCAGGAATCCCCTTATAAATCCTAAATAATCGGTAAAAAGATCCTCCCAGCCCCAGCCAAAGGATCTGGGGCAAACCAGACACAACATGCTCCACGAAGTTACTCAAATTAGAAAAGATTGAATGCTCCAAAAAAAAAAGATCAGATAAGATTGAGAAAAAAACAGAGTATTACGTCCATTGATGCCTTTGACGGCGATGGTTAATTACAAGCGGAGTACAAATGTACACAAACCGAAACCACACGCTTGCCACTCTTATTACAGAGAAAGAAGGCGGATGTAGAAGGATTCACAAATTAGGACTGACAACATCTCAGTCCACGGTGGTGACACAAACCCGGATAAAGAAAGGGACGACATGCTTGAAACAGGATCGATCGGGATTCACGAAGCGCGCCCGCGGCTGGCTGATCGATCGGGCGATTTAGATTGGGATTGCCCTGGTGGTGCGGGTACACGACGGTGGCCGGGTGCGCCATGATGCGGCGTCCCTTGCGGTGGCGGAACAGGTAGACGGCGGCCCCCAGCGGCCACTCGATGACGCCGGCCACCACGAACGCCACAAACCCCAGCGTCGGCCCGACCACCTTGCACCGGCACGGGTTGCTCCGCGTCCCGCACTGCACGCACACCGGCACGAACGCCATCGCTGCACTCTTTGCTGCTACTACTAGCTACCTCTACCTTGCTGTTGGTGCTGGCGCCGGGCACCGTAAGCACCTTGCTTTGGAAGTGTGGAATTGTGAATTGATGGATGGAAGGATGCGCAGGGAAGCAAAACTACTCTGTGATGAGACGAGGATTGTCACATGTGTCGGTGTCGCCCCTCGCTGTGGCTTTATAAAAGCTTGCATCGGAGACGCGTGGCGCGACGGAGAGGGGTACGTGGTGGACGACGAGTTCCGTAGGCTGGGGTTCGGCCGAAAGGTCGGCGATGATTCGTTTGCCACGTACCGTAGGGATGTATGTCACGAATCTAGAGCTGACACGTGCCTGAAGGTTAAGATTGCTTTTTGCCAAGGAATTTTCTGGAACTTCTGCCAATACAAAACATGAAACGGTTCGTTGCTACCACCTGTCGCTGAAGAAACCGCTCTCTCGGGCCTGCTCGTTTCTTATTCTTGCAGATGGCTGTAGCTGCACTACGATGTTGGTTTCTAGCTGCACAGTAACACCTTAGGAGCACAGCCCATCAACCTCACCCAAGCCCTGCATCAAGTCTTGTGATTTGCATCGAGCTCCCAAAACTTGTATAGACATAGCAATGAAAATAATGAGCATTGCATAGTAAAAATTTCTAAGAAATAGATTAGAATTAGAAAAAAGAAACATATATAGAGGTACTTTTGCAATACCATTGTGACCATGAGCTCTATAAATAGACATGTCCATTAATGTGTTTCTTTCGTACCTATAACAAACCAACATAAATAATAGAGTCATAATATAACTACCTTATTCACCTTTTTTTTTAATATGACAATATTTTCATTTTTGCACAATAAATTATATGCGAATGTACGTGAGTCCATCATATGAACAAGTTCTAAAAAGTAAAAAAATTAATAATCATATGTATTGTTATTAATATTTATTTATTAGACTAGTGTTTAACAAATTCAAAAATATATTATGTACGCCCATTTTTACGAGATTGAGTCCGCCAAGCAATTTTATCGACAATATATGTAGAAATATAATGATCAACTCATACCTCTGGAGGCTCGCATTGCCAAGCTGAGAAGAAAACTTGCTTTACCTGATAACCAGCTAGATCACCATCACCCTTCGCTAATACGCAGGAACAGAGAACTTGAAGGGGTGTTTAATCTTCTACCATCGGTGTGTTTATCTCTCCTCTCTTCCGTTTCATATCTAGTTTTCTTTTAATGGATCTTTCAATTTTTTTTGCCTTTTTTGTTTTTCAGTCAAAGAGTTCTTTATGTGTCTCTCTCCCCTCTTCCGTTTAACATCGAGTTTTAGATTGAGCTTCCTTCTTAATGGTTTTTTGCCCTTTTTTATTTTTCACTTAAAGAATTCTTATGTGAATGTTTTCTTTCCAGGATGAGAATTTCCCACCTAATGAGTTCAACGATGCTCCTAATGTACCGTATCGACTTGCCTCCCTGCGCTTGAGACACAGAATGCGAGAGCCAAGATCTACGATCGCAGCGTGCATGGTGGAACCTCAATATGCCGTTTAGAGATTAAGAAAAGAATTGTCGAGGCCAAAAGACTCAAGTTAGAGAGATCACTCAAGGCTGAGTTCGATAGAGCATTGGAGATGTCATTATCCTCTTTAGGTGTGGGGTTTTGCTGATTTTGGTTTTCTCCATGAATAGGTAATTCATTGTCACATCTTAACATATTTTGTTTGTAAGGTTAGATTCTTTTTGTAAGGTTTTGTTCTAGTTATTGAAAGATCACCATGATATTGAAATGCAAGCCAAAGACGTAAAGATCAAGGACAAGTGGTGCACAGAAGGTTAATGCCTTAGGTCTAGCTCTAGTGACAGGTAGGTGGTTAGAGTGTTGGTTTGGTCTCACCCAAAACTTTGTTTTAGACCCTCAAAAACTTGATCAAGGGACAAGCAATGCATATAAGGTTGATGCCTTAGGTCTAGCTCTAATGACATGCAGATGGTTAGAGTGTTGTTTAGGTTTCACCTAGTGTGTGTTTTTTTATCGAAGAGAAAACTTTGGTGTATATGGGGTGGGGGTAGGTGGGTATAATCTGGGTTGTGACAACAGTTTAGGTTAAGTTCTTGTATTTCATAAATATATTTGCTTCGCATTTAGTAGTTGCTTGTGACAATGATATTACTATATGCGTTGAACAAGTGGATAGTTATAAACATAGCTCCTTTTACCGAGTACCTTTTCTTTAAGCTTGTTCCTTTTTTATATCTATACATTGCAGTGTCATTTGAATACATCTAATCAATGAAATCACATCATGTTATATTTTGTATTTATGTCCATGTTGTATATTTTGAAGTTAGTCAATGCAACAATCAATGATGGATCTCTTTACTTAATCAGTGTAACAATAAAAATGAGAAGCAATAGATTTCTCATATAGATGATTTTTAGGGTTTTGTTCCTGTTAATTACATTCGGCTAGTTATGTCGTTGTGTACTATGCTTTTCTACATGCATTTAGGTCATCTCAAAAATTGATGAATCCATTTTTTGGCAATAGTAGCTAGCTAGCATGTGGTACTCGTCTTATCTGCAGCCTGGTTACCTCTAATTTTTAAACAGTTGCCTATCACATTGTGATCTTAACTACCTGTTTGTAACATAGTGACATATTAACCTTAATGTCAAATCTAGTACATGGCTACTTTTACATTTGTTTTACCTGATGAAAACCTTATTCTATTTAGGTGCTTATATTTTTTTCCTATCTTTTGTTTTCTCCACAACATGTTCTAACTTTAACAGTTTAACCTGGATCTATAGCTAAGATGAGCCATATTTTTTTAAAAAAAAATTGCAACGATGTGTTACATTTAAATTTTTTTATTGGTTCATATGCACCCTTATATTATCTATTTATTTATCAGTAGTTGACACTTTATACTGACTGAGCTGTATCTTTTAGTTTGTGAATATTAGTATATAAGGTTTTGTATCTTGTTTTTAACTTTTATTTTTATTGATACATTATAAGATTTCCTTTCATATAGTTTTTTTAGAAGTACGCAGTACAACGCAGATGCTCACAACACGCACGCACGCTCAACCCTATGAACACACGTACGTAAACCCTACCCCTATGAGCACATTCGAAGAACTGAACACCCGGCAGATCTGGAGATTCTCGAAGTCACCACTGGCGCCTCGTCGTCGACGGGGATGTCGCTTACCACATAATGCATAACGCCGGAAAATCTTTGAAAAAATCCCAGAAAAAGGTGCGAGCACCAGGATTTTAACCCTGGTAGGTAGCGTCCCACTGGACCGTCCTACCATTGGACTACAAGACAATTCGCATTTCCTTTCATGTAGTTCTTAACATGAAGATTCGAATCAACTTGTTCAGTCACTTGGAAAAGTTGATTTCCTTATTGTTTGTGTAGGGTTTTGCAACCATTTTGATTCCTCTTTGCCTTTTGTGCACTTTTTCCTATATCAAGTTGAAGACCTTTGTTGCCTTTTGTATTATGCGTATAGGACATTTGTATTTTGACTAAAGTAAATATGTGGCACAAATGACGAGATCTTCATCCAACGGCTGCTGGTGTGGGAGCATGCTCTCTGCAGAGCAAAATTAACTTAACTTTCTTGCAGGCTCGGAAGTCGATCCTCTTCTACAATGCAACGGGATTTAGTTTCTTGTTATCTGAGCTTTCGGTCCTTGTTACCAGTCCTTCGTAAAACTAGGTGAATACACCGTGTGTTGCCGCGGTAATTTGAGAAAACAAATTTCTAGAACTTTAGGATAAACGAAAGGAACTTTATAATTTGAGAAAACAAATTTCTAGAACTTTAGGATAAACGAAAGGAACTTCATAGAGATTTATATTAAATGGCACCAAAGACTACTCATGCTACACCAAAGCTAACACAATTAAGATTCATTATTATGTGCGAAGAAGTTCCTCTTCCAATTTTAAACGATATATATTCCTCTTCACAACTACATCCGGACCCTTCACCTACGTGGCTGCATTTGCCGTTTCATTTTTGTGGACTGGAATGAACAGGCTAGTTTTCTATTCTGTCATTTGGTGCCATTTATCATGTGTCAGTGGAGGAAGCCTGCATGATGATCAGAGGACGGTATCGGTTTTTGGAGCAGCATTCTAGTGGAGCGGCAGGATGTAGGAAGGAAAAGCAGCGGCGTTTCATTTTCAGGAGCATTACGGGAAGGAAACGGTTGGGGCCGGCTGATGATCGATGATGTCAGCGAATGGGCACTGTAAAAAGCTAGAAAAATCTCCTAACGAGCGTTAGTTTTATAGAAGTTTAGGGTGATCCTCCGGCCCAGGATTTGAGGCAAACTAGACACCACACCACACATGTAGACATGCTCCATTAATCTTATATCTATACCTATCTATAAAAAACGAAAATTTCAGTCCACCAATTTTTTCTTTCACCTTCATGTTCTCATCAGCGACGGGAAGGTTCTATAGTCTACGTAAAGGATGAGAAGAAGAAATAAAAAAAAAGTAATGACTTTAGGTGTAAAATTGTCAGAGAGAAAGAAAAGATGGAAGGATATAAATTGAATTCAAAAAACTTGAGGTTTACTGATATAAAAGTTCAGTCTACCTTGGGCCTTCTATTACTAGACAGGAATGTGCCTCGTAGGCCTATATTTATCTATGCATTTATCCTAATAATAAAGAGATGAAATTTCTGGCCATTTTTTTGTCTATCTCCCTATAACTACTAGACAATAGAGAATTTCTTACATCGGGACCTATATATAATATAAGTTCAGATGAGTTAGAATAGCTCATGTCTAAATCAATTAAATGTATTACTAATTTTAGATTATTAGGTTTTGTTGTAATTACTGTAATTCTAAAAGAAGGGCCGGTTTAGTGCCATGCCCCCTTGGTGTCGTGCCTATGGCTCGGCCTTGATGAAACGTTGCGAGTTGACGAGTTGTAGTCTTCTAGATGTATTCACTAGAAAACCTGGGTGCGGCCTTGCCGCGCCATCTTTGGGACAACCTGTAGTGATTTTGTGTAGGGTCTAAGAGATTTACAATTGGCTGGAGAAACGTTGTATAAGGGTCATCATATCATATGACGAATGAAATTGTTTTGATCAATTGAAAAGAAATTTGGTCATGTTTTTCAGATGAAACAAAATTAGCGCCAAGCAAGGCATTGAATGAAACGTCAACTTTCTGCCTTATAATAAATGAATACAACTGATGCAATCCAAAGATAGATTAACATAAGGATGTAAGCAAAGAATTTCTGCTCCTTGTAGCATCAGAAATATGTCATTTTCCATCTTAAGAAACAACAAAGTAGTTAAGATCATGCAGCTTAAAAGTCACACAATAATTTTTTCAATTAAGTAATAGTTAAGTTGTCTACCTAGTGAATACTTGTCCGACATAAGATACAGAAATGGAAGCATAACTGAAATTGGTCAGAGTTCCATCTCAACTCCTTAAAAATGTTAATAAGAATAAAAAGAGGAAAAAGTCAGAGACCTCAAAAGAGTCATATGATGCTCATGGAGCAGAGAGAGCCTGGCATGCCTTGACCTTGTGAGGGATCCAGGTATCTACTCCATTCTTCTTGGTGATTTCCTAGAGCTTGATCAGAATGGTCCATCAGTGTCCATGTATCCAATTGGTGGTGAGCTCATCAATTTGCATTACGAATGGTATTCTAAAGGCAAAAGGTTATCCATGTTTTAATCTATTATTACATAAAAAATAATAAAGATTCTTACCAAATGACTAATAAATGAATCGCACATCTCATGTAAATTGTGTTATTATAGCCTTTAAGAAATCATGGCTGGTCCCCAATTGTTTTCAGTATACTCACCTGGAAGGATTTAAAAGGAATTATGAAATATACTGAAGGTCATCACCCTATTAACTGAAGAACATTTATTTGAGGAATTTGCACAAATACCTCTTGTACATGCCAAGTGAATGCCCTTACAGCTTGCGATCCTTTTTATAAATAAAGGATCAACTCCTTATATAGTAGCCACATAGATTAGTTATATACATTTTCATCTGTTTTTAGCAGAATTCAACTAATCACTACATGTACAGGGGACAGTACTTTCTAAATACCACAATCTGATGTCATACGGGGTGTCTAGCAAAAAAAAAAAATCTAAAAACCTAAATGAGTACTCCATCCGTCTCTAAAAAACGTACATTTTAACTTTTGTATTCCTGTTTGACCATTCGTCTTATTTAAATTTTTTATGTAAATAATAAAAAAAATAAATTATTATAAAAATATCTTTAATGATAAAATAAGCCATAACAAAATAAATAATATTTATTTAAATTTTTTAAATAAGACGAATGGTTAAACAAAAAACATAAAATTCAAAATGTGTGTTTTTTTGGAGACGGAGGGAGTATGCCCAGTTTTCAAAGAACACACACAACATTCTCTAATAAATTGCCTCAAAAGGACAAAGCACATGAATCAGAGCTCTGAATGCGTATGCAGTATTTTTTGAAAACCAACATCACAGTAGTGCTCAAGCCTTCTTTGCAGTAAAGCGGAGGGAGATTAGGGGCGATGTGGACTAGCGCCTGAGGGAAACGATGAAGGATGGCTGGAGATGCAAGAGAACGACGACGACGGGGATAGTGGTACCTGCGGCGGCGCATAGACAGGGCAGCAACAAGGAGAGGAGGACGCCCGGCGGGGTACGATTGCACGATGTAGATCCGTGTTGTGGTGTGCCCGGCTTGCCGCGCTATCCGCCTCAGCAGAGAGAGGAGTCGTGCCCAGAGCTTAGGTGCCATCTTCGGTGTCCCACGTCTACCCCTGCTCCAGCGCCCCTGGTCCAGGCAGAGCGCGTTCGTGCCCGCTCACCACACCTTCAGTTGGCCGTGCCTGTTCACGGGTGGACCGCATCCCTGCTGTGACGCCGCCCCTCTACGCTGAACGCCGGGAGCGGCGCTCGACTTCGCGGCTGCCTGGGCGCAGCGCGCCTGTGGTCCGCGTGCGGCGGCGGTGGCAGCGGCCACGTCCGCCTAGATCCGCGACCACGCCCTCGCCTGCGTGTGGCCGGAGGATTCGCGAAGTTTCGGAACAGGCGAGCTGGACGCGAGACACGTGGCCGGATGGGAGGCCGGAGCCTATATGGTATAGATACAGATTTCGTTCATGTAAATAAATACTTTACTTTATCCATGGAGGATGATTGGGTTACTTGAAAACGTAACCTTGTTCATTGTCTGACACGTGGCACTATGATTTGCAAGATCTAATGTCACGTCTTTCATCTATTAAAGATGGGACGATCCAGATTGACGGTAGATAACCGTGATGCAACAGAAAAAAGAGCAATGCCCTGGAGAGCCACCGCATCGGACATAGTCGAAGCAAACTCGTTGATTAGTTTAACGTGATTCGTACACACATCGTACGTACATACATGATTCGTACACACATCGTACATACATACGTCGACATTATCATGTTATATATGCAAATAATATGATCATGGTTATAAAAAAACTTATATCCTCAAATATTATGCAGAAGAGATAAACATAAATAAATAATTAGATTTTTTTTGTCATGGTGCTTTCATGAATATTTGATGGATTTTTTCATGTAACGCACGTACATATTTGTTAGTAATAGCACGTACATATTTGTTAGTAATAATAAAAAGTTACTCGGATAGATCGAAGAGATACGGAGTATTAGATACGTACATTGACGCGATTCTTACAAAGCGGAGTACAAATGTATACAAACTGAAACCACACGCTTGCGACTATTATTGAAAAACAGGACGGAAGTAAAAGAATTGATGACACAAACCCCGTTTAGTAAAGCGACATGAAACAGAAACAGGATCGATCGGGATTCGCGAGGCGCCGCGCCCGCGGCTGATCGATCGGCAGATTCAGATTGGGATTGCCCTGGTGACGCGCGGGTACACGACGGCGGCTGGGTGTGCCATGATGCGGCGCCCCTTGCGGTGGCGGAACAGGTAGACGGCGGCCCCCAGCGGCCACTCGATGACGCCGGCCACCACGAACGCCACGAAGCCTAGCGTCGGCCCGACCACCTTGCACCGGCACGGGTTGCTCCGCGTCCCGCACTGCACGCACACCGGCACGAACGCCATTGCTGCTCTCTTTGTTGCCTTCCTGCTGCTGCCGCTGGAGTGCTGGTTTGGTCGGGCACGGCAAGCGCCTTGCTTTGCAAGTGCGAATTCTGATGGAAGCAAAACTACTCTGTCCTGCACGGTGAATGAGAGGATTGGCACATGTGTCGGTGTCTCGCCCTCGCTCTGGGTTTATAAAAGCTCGCGTCGGAGACGCGTGGGGAGGGGTACGTGGTGGACGACGAGTTCCTGATGCTGATGATTCGGTTGCCACGTACCGTAGGGGTGGATGTCACGAATCTAGAGCTGACACGTGCCTGGCCGTTAAGATTTCTCTTTGTGAAGGAATTTTCTGGAACTTCTGCCAGTAGAAAACCGAAAACACGAAACGTTCTACCACCTGTCGCAGACTCGCAGGAAGAACTGCTCTCTGGGGTCTCTCAGTTTCTGATTCTCGCAGATATTGGGCTGTAGCTCCACAGCCCATCCGCTTGGCTGCAGTCCAGGTAAGCTGCTGCTGCTGCTTAGGAGCACAGCTCATCCAAAGAAAAACTTCACGTAATAGATCATTAGGAAAGCTAAATGTCAGCGCCGATGACCACGACGTCGCAAGCGGGAGCGCGGTCACCAACAATCCAGGCGCGCTCTCTACCAAGCCTAACGCGTCCGGACCGAGCCTGCCTCCGCGAGCAAGGCGTCCAAGCATTCGTACAAGTGGGCCCGAGTGGGAGTAGGAGCCAGGATGGCACGACCGGAAGCGTGCACGAACTGCGGACGAGCTCAAGTATAAATACACCTCGTGTGCTTGTAATAGGTTTATGATCGAACAATTAAATAACAGAACAATACAAGTTATCTTCCTCGCGTTCCTTACGAGTTCTACCTACCCCTGCTCTGTTCTTCTAAACTATCCTCAAATTCTCCAGCTCCTTTCCTCAATTCCTTCCAATTGCTCGCTTGGTGCTAACAAATGGTATCAGCGCCATCGATCGTGTTGCGTTCCCGTTCTACCCAGCATCGATCTCGGTTTGGTTCTTCTCACCGGCAAGCAGTGAGTTGTTGTTCTCCGGTTCAGGCCCTGTAATTCCAGATCACGCCGGTGTTTGGAGAATTCGGCGATCTGGATCAAAAATCACCACCACCACCACCTCCATCATTTCCGCCTAAACTACCAGTCAACTTCACCTACTCACGCCGCAAGGACGCCATGAATCCTGATATGCAGATCATCCTGGAGGAGATCCAGAAACTCTCCACCAACACTGCCAAGCAGTTCGAAGAGGTCAACGCCAACTTCGATCGCCGCTTCTCCGACATGGACGCGGGTCTCGACAAGCGGTTCGAGGACGTCACCATCGACACCGAGCGCTGCATCTGCGACTCCGAGCTCCGTCAGGACGCTCGGCTCCAAAGCATCGAGAAGGCGGCGACCAAGTTCAACGAGTGGCGCGCTAAGCAGGATGGCATCCTCGACGACCTCCGCCTCCACGTCAACAAGCTCGACAAGTTCTGGACACGTGCCTTGGTTGAGACGGGTGGTGTGCTCCACGAGGCCGCCGTCCTCCATGATTCGTCACCTCAATCGAAGCATCATCTCTCCGATGGTTGGGAGCAGCACGCCGTGCCTCCACCTGTGAGCTATCAGGCTGCTCGGCCCAGTGGGCACCGCGTCGATAACATCCACCGGGAGGATGGGCATGGGTCGGTCACCGCCCTTGTCCATTCCCCTGTCATAGGTATGGCCGATCCCCATCTTGCAATTCATACAGCTGCAGTTCATGCGCATGAGTTTAGTGTCCATCACACCAAACCCCCGGATCCACCTGTTCATGGCACCACTCAGGATCTGATTTGCTAGCATAATCGGCCACACAATCCCACCCAGAACCCCACCAGCTGCATTTCCAAGCTGATTTCCCAAAGATTGATGGCACCGATCTCAAATTTTGGATCACGTGTGTGGAGGATTACTTTACTATGAATTTTGTTGATACTGCCATTTCGATCCAATGTGCTCATATGCAGTTCATTGGGCCAGCGAAACGCTGGGTTCAGTCCATCCTCAGTGACCTTAACCTGGACCAATTTTTCATTTTTGTGCCGCTCTGCATGTCCGTTTTGATAGAGATCAACATGCCCTCCTACTTCGTCAGATAAATCGAGTCCGACAAACTGGTGCAGTGCAGGAGTATGTCGATAGGTTTTCTGAGCTAGTCGATCATCTACATGCCTATGATCCTCAGGCTAATCCCTTAGGCTACATTACCAAATTTGTGGACGGCTTACATTATGCCATACATGTTGTATTGCTCATTCAACGGCCTGACACACTTGATGTTGCGTACAATCTTGCCCTTCTATAGGAAGAGGCTCTTGAGCCTGTCAAGAGGCGTGATGGTAGTCCATGGCCTCACCGTGGAGGTACGCAAGCGGGCCACAACTTTCAGCGCCCTGGTGCTCCTGTTGCTACTACTGGAGATAAGCCTGGGGTGCAAAACTCCTAGACAAGATGCTTGCCGACCTCAAGGAGTACCACCGTACCAGGGGACTCTGTGACCATTACGGTGAGAAGTGGAGCCGTGATCATAAGTGTGCTAAGCAGGTTGGGATTCATGTTCTGGAAGATATGTATGCCTTATTCTCTCCATAAGATACTGTTCCTGAACCAACAACAGATGCTGCTGAAGAACTAATGAAGAGGAGAATCTGTGCTGCATCTCCTCGATAGAGATCAAGACCAGCAAGATCAAAACTCTCTAGTTCCAAGGTCAGTTCCATGGTGCACTTGTGCTGATTTTGGTCGACTCTCTGGTAGCACACTGTCCTTTGTCAGTTCTTCCCTACTTGAAAGACTGCAATTACCTACTGTCCAATGTCCCTCAATGTCAGTTAGGGCTGCTAATGGTGCTCTTAGGTCTTGTTGTTCTGTGGTTTCGGATGCTACTTGGACTATTGATAAGATTCCATTTACTCATGATCTTTTATCCCTGTCATTACCTTCATATGATATTATTTTGGGCATGGATTGGCTAGCACTTTTCAGTCCAGTGAGGGCAGATTGGCAAAAGCATTAGTTGGCTATTCCTTACCAGGGTAGTACTTTAAGTTGTATGGCTTGGGTTATGATAGTGATGCTGAACCTGAAGCATTGTGGATGCAATTGATGAATGCAAAGTCTGTTGACTCCAGTACAATTCCCACTGATATTCAGTCTATCTTGGATAAATTTTCCTCAGTTCTTTCTGCTCCAACTACTCTACCTCTAAAAAGAAGTTGTGATCATGAGATTCCATTGTTACCTGGGGGCTCAACCAGTCGGTGTTAGACCCTACAGATATCCACCATCCCTCAAAGATGAAATTGAGACCCAAGTGGACACTATGCTAAAACAAGGGATCTAGCACAGTTCTCCTTCCTTCAACTCTCATGTGCTACTGATGAAAAAGGACAATTCTTGGCGTTTCTATGTTGATTACAGATATTTAATGCTCTCACTGTCAAAACTTCTTTTCCTATTCCAGTGTTTGAGTAGTTAATGGATGAATTGGCTGGGGCTAGGTTCTTCTCCACATTGGATTTGCTGTCAGGGTATCACCAAATTCGTATGAAGGAAGGTGAGAAATATAAACAACATTTTCCACTCATATGGGCCACTATGAATTCAGAGTAGTTGCTTTTGGACTGTCTGGTGCGCCAGCTACCTTTCAGGGTGCAATGAATCAGACACTCAAATCTTTGCTTAGGAAATGTGCTATTGTCTTCTTTGATGACATACTTATCTACAGTCGAACCTATGAAGAACACTTGCAGCATCTGGAACAAGTGTTCACACTCCTGGCTGCTGATCAGTGGCACATCAAGTTGTCAAAATGTAAGTTTAGTTAGACACAAATTGCTTACCTGGGCCATGTTATCGGTGAGAAGGGGTTGTCTAGTGATCCAAGCAAGATTGAAGCTATGGTGAATTGGCCTACACCAATTTTAGTTAATGAGCTTCACAGCTTCCTAGGGTTCACAGGTTTTTATAGAAGATTTGTGCATCATTATGCCATTGTGGTGAAACCTCTGATAGCTCTGCTCAAGAAGCAATCTCTCTTTGTCTGGACTTCAGAACATGATAAGGCATTTCAGACACTCAAGTCTTGCCTATGTGAAGCTCCAATTCTTGCTCTACCTGATTTCAGCAAAGCATTCTACATTGAAACTGATGCTTCTCATTTGGGAATTGGAGCAGTACTCCTGCAGGAGGGCATGCCTCTAGCTTTTCTCAGCAAAGCTTTGGGATCCAGGAACCAGGGCTTATCAACATATGAGAAAGAGTACATGTCTATTCTCATTGTAGTAGATCAATGGCGTTCATATCTGCAACTCAATGAATTTGTCATATACACTGATCACAAGAGCCTCATTCACTTAACTGATCAGATGCTACACACTCCATGGCAACATAAAGTGTTTACCAAACTCTTGGGCTTACGCTATCGGATTATTTACAAGCCTGGAGTTACCAATCATGTGGCAGATGCCTTATCTCGCTGAGACCATCATGATGAACTTCGGGCTATTTCTGCACCTGTACCAGTTTGGCTTGACAACATCCTGACGAGCTATAGTGCCGACCCTCATGCACAAGACTTACTGGCTCAGTTAGCCATGGCGCCTGACAGTGATCCTCATTACAAACTCAACCAAGGGTTACTCAAATACAAGGGCCGCATTTGGGTGGGCTCTGACTTAGCGCTGCAGCACACCATCATTGAAGCATTTCACAACTCTCTAGAGGGAGGACATTCAGGCATTTCGGTCACTTATCAACGGATCAAACGCCTGTTTACTTGGTAGGGAATGAAGTCAACAGTCTAGGACTTCATCAAATCTTGCACGATGTGTCAACAGGCCAAGCCTAACCGAAGCCGCTACCCAGGCCTTCTACAGCTGCTCCAGGTTCCTTCTATGGCTTGGGAGAGTATTTCAATGGACTTTGTTGATGGCTTACCCGTTTCTGATGGTTACAACTGTATCATGGTGATAGTCGATAGATTCTCAAAATACAGTCACTTCGTACCTTTGGCACATCCATTCACTGCATCCTGTGTAGCAAAGTTCTTTCACCAGACCGTGATTGTCTACACGGGATGCCACTATCCATTGTCTACACGAGATGCCACTATCCATTGTCTCCGACCGTGATCGGATCTTCACAAGTCAGTTTTGCAAGAAGATGTTTAAATTATCCAAGACTTCTCTGAAATGTCTTCTGCATATCACCCTCAGACACACGGTTAGACCGAGCACATCAATCAATGTATGGAGACATTCTTATGCTGCTTCACCAGTGCGACACCATCTAAATGGCATGACTGGCTTTACCTCGCTGAATTTTGGTACAACACCTCAGAGCATTCTTCACTGGGGCATTCTCCTTTTTTGTGCTCTACGGACACCACCCAGGGCACTTTTGGGATCTCGGACTCTGATGCCATTCACTCTGCTTCATTGGATTCCTGGCTGCAAGACCGCTCCACAATTCATGGCTTGGTTCAGCAGCATCTGGCCCGTGCACAGAAACGCATGAAAGCTCAAGCTGATAAAGGACGATTGTTGACACTAATTAACTCTATTTTTTAATCATCAACTGAGCCAGGATAACACCTGATAAAAAGATAAAGAAAGGTAGTAGAGCTCTATTCTAGTGATTTCCACAAGTTGTGTTGTTCCTACTTATTTTACAGGATATCCAATATTTTATCATAAAAGTATTTCAAATAAGGAATCTGAGCACACCATTATCAAGAGCTCGTCGAGACAATCGAAACGGACATATCACTTGCTATATTTGGAGTCCCGACGAGAGAGTCCACATTGGATACGCTTTGAACCTTCTAGAAGACACCGGAATTATCACCAAGCAAGAAGTTTTCTGGACTAACATAATAATTTCCATAGCTTTGGTGAATTATGATTTTTCAAGGATTGGATCAGAAATAACCGAGGAAGAGTAGGGGATAAGGCACCGAACCAAATCAAGTCGGATTCTCGTAAGAATTGACGGAAAGATTCTAGAGGACACCAGAGCAAAGGAGAAGGCCACCTGGCACTGGGCCAGGCCGGTCGGCCTGCCATGTGGGGTCGGTCAGCCCAGGTGGGGTCCACCTATCAGTCTCTTTCAGAGTTCGATCTCCAACCGACCTCCACGACACATCTTGACCATTGTTTCAAGTCGGTTTGATCCAAGGGCCACGGTTCATCCCACCAGGCTATATAAGCAAGGGCAGACCCCCCTTGAAGCCATCACATCATAATTAATCATTATGTTCAGGGTAGTTCCTCGAAAGGATAACCTAGAGCATCCACCATCTAGGGCATAACTAGAACATAAGAATAGGAATTAGAGGAGGCAAGCAACGCTTGGGCTCCAGATCTAGTCATAAGGAGGCTTGGTAATGTCTTGTATCTCTCTTTGTATTCAACAGTATTAATTTAATTTGTTTCTAGTTCATTGTGTTTGTCCTCTAGTTCATCCTTGTGTTCATCTTTGTGTTCTTTGTGTTCTTCGTCTAATTGTCTAGTTCATCGTGTTTAGTTCATCATGTTCTTGTTCTTGTTCTTGTTTATGTTTCTCACCATGACTTGTTATAATAATAGATTCATAATTATAATATTCATTTCCTATGTTGGTTATATGTCTAGTTTAATTGGATTAGTTTGGTGTTTATGCTCTTGTTCGTATAGCGCTCATCCTAACGATCGAGGGACGGGTGGTAGAGTTAATGTAGGCTTGTGCCTAGATTAAGTTTATCTGCGAATGCACCCTTTGTTCCGGGCCATGTGGTAGATCATGAAGGTGACTATTATAGCTTCGTTGAATCCTCTGTAGTCCACTCCCCGAATGTAGGACTTAGTAAGGCCTGCTATGTTCATGACCCACCTTGGAAATGTCTCTTGAGTATGAATATTAGATTATTTTGACCATGATAGCTAGAGGTAATTGCACTAATTGACATAGCTCAATGACCTATAGTTATAATCAACCCTAGGAGTTATGTATCCTTATTTCCTAGTTCTTTCTAGAATTACACCCAAGAAGGAAAATGCTCGGTGGAAACTCCTTTGGACTTTGTTGAATTATTATCCATGTTTATTATTAAGATATGATTAATTCCTATTTTGAGAAGATCTAATAGAACTCTTATCACAAGTGTAAGTTATAACTTTATTCTCAATACCTCCATTCTTCCTTCCTAGTGGTGAATTATAAATAACGATACCTGGAACTAACCTGGGTGAAATGCTGCAATGGGAGTATTTATCTGTGCGCTTGCGGATAACCTTTTTATTTTCATTTTATGTAAAGTGCTTAGAATAATACAACCACATTTATTACATCGTGTTAGGAATGACAACTTAACTTAAGCAGTGTAAGGAATGCCAACAAGCATTTTTGGCACCATTGTCGGGGAAGGCAATGGAGGTCTATAGAAGAAAATTGAATATCTAGGAATAATCTGACACATGTGATAATTGAGACATACTATTGATCTTTACTCAAACAGGCTTACCCTGCCCTTTTTGTCTATTTTTATATTTTTATGCATATGACTGGATTTGAACGACTGGCAAACTACGTTGATGATCCTAAAATGATAATCAAAAGAGCTAAAGCACAACTAAGAAGAAAGATCCCAACTACCTTGCCAGAAGATCAACCAGGAAGTAGCTCAACACCATTGTTAGAAGCAATGGCTAACAAGACTCTTCGGGAATTCTCCACTCCAGCCACTGCTAACATCAGGATTGGACCGACAGTTAATGTGGGATATGATGGATTTGAGCTCAAGACGGCTTTGATCAACATGGTACAAGCTAATCAATTTTGTGGGAAAGCACACGAGGATGCAAATGCTTATCTCCAACACTTCCTAGAGATTTGCAGCACCTTCAGCATTAAAGGTGTCTCAAGAGATGCCACCCTACTCTGCCTGTTCCTGTTCTCACTCTTGGGAAGGGTGAAGCAATGGTTCTACTCCAACAAAGATAGAATTACTACATGGGATGCCTGTTCCACTAGCAAAATTCTTTCCCGTAGGCAAAACAAATGCCCTACGTGCAAAGATTTCAACTTTTTAGCAACAGTATGATGAATCTATCCCTGAGGCATGGGAGCACTTTCAAGATTACATTGCAGAATGCCCTCACCACAGGATGAAGGATTGGTTACTTATGCAAACATTTTACCATGGGCTCACTACAAGTGCCCATGAGAACATGGATGCAGCTGCTGGAGGATCGTTCTTATCACTCACTATTTGTGAAGCCACCGCTCTTGTGAAAAAGATAGCTTCTTACCAGAGATGGAATGAGGAACACACTCAACCACGTAAGAGGGGAGGAATGCATCAAGTCAAATAGGTAGATATGTTGTCTGCTAAGCTGGACCTGCTCATGAAGAAGCTTGATGAAAGAGATCAAAAGAAGGAAGTCGTGCACATCTGAGACTCTTGTATGACTTGTGAAGAGTGTGGAGACACTGGCCACATAGGAAGAAATTGTCCTAAAGTTCTAGGAGATGTCAACTACATCAACAACAATCACAACTTTCATCCCCAACAGAACCAAGGATGGAATCAACAAAATCAAGGGTGGAATCAACCAAGTCCCAATTATCAGGGTAATTATCAAGGTAACCTCCAAGGTAACTACCAAGGTAATAATTTTAACCAACCCCCTTTGAGAGATATGGTTGCTAATCAAAATAAAGTTATTGAGAATATGTCTAGAAAGATAGCTTCCAATGATAAAGTTCTTGAAACTATAAATAATAGAATGGATAGCTTTACTTCTGCCATAAAGAAACAACTTAACTTTAATAAGATGATGGAATCACAACTCTCTCGGTTAGCAGCTTCAGTACCTATGACCGAAAAGGGTAAGATTCTAGGGAATCTGGAAGAATTAGAAACTGTGAATCCTGTAGACATTTTCAATGTAGGAGAATACTTCATAGCTCCATCAAGACCAGAGTGGTGGCCCGATGGCAGATATCTAGAAAAGAAGGGAGACCCAGGGAGACCCGTTGTAACACCCTAAAATTTGCATGATTTTAAAATAGCTAAAATGATTTAATTATGCATTTTGGGAGCATTGAAATTAGGCCAAATAATATTTTTACAAAATATAAAATCAATTATAGGTCAAGAAGCATGTTTGTGCATTCATGCTGTTGCATAATTTTTATTTGTGATGCTTGGATTTTGTTGAGTTTGATTTGGGTTTCAAAATCCTTTTGAAAAAGTATTTGAAAAATGGTTCAAATAAATAGAAAAGGGATTCTTTCCCTCCCTCACCCCTCTCTCTCTTTCTGGCAGAGAGGCCCAACCGGCCTGCTCCTCCCACATCTCATTTCGGCCCGAAGGCCTTCTTCCTTCCTCTGGCCCGCTCGGCCATAGCTTTTGGGCCGGCCCAACAAGCCAGGGTTGGCCGCCACTTCCTTCCTCTGACCGGCTGATGTGCGGACCCCGCGCCTTGGCTCGCTGACAGGTGGGGTCCACCGAGTCGTCCCCTACCTTCCGCCGTGTTCGAGCTGGACACCGCGTCGGTGAGTCCGACTCCGCCGTGACTCGCCTAGCGTGCACTCCACCCATCCCTGCCTCATATAAGTCGTGTGTCACGCGCTGCACCGCCCTTCGTAAAACCCTCGCGTAGCACCGCCTTCGAGCTCGAGCTGCAGCCGCCAAACCCTAGCCGCAAAACTCAAAATCGCAATCCGTTGTTCCGCTGCACCGCCGTCTTCATCAGCTTGACGTCGGGTTTCTCTTCGACTCTACGAACCCGCCGAGATTGGTTTTTCTCTTTTTCGTGCTCTCTACTGACCTCTGTGCCTCACCGGACTTCGCAGGAAGCTCATCGCCGCCATTCTACATCACCAGCTGCCTCCGTCAACCCCGGTCTCCATCTTCGTCTCAAGTGAGGTCGCCGTTAGCTCCTCTTTCGTTTGGCGTAGGTTCCGTGCCGAGCCGTGGCCTCTAGAGCCTGTTTCAAGTTTGCTGACGAGCTTCCTCGCCGCCGGTCATGGCCGTCAGCCGTTTCTCCGGCCGGCCAACCTCCACCTTCCTCCTACTTCCAATCTGGTCCCTCCAACTTAGATCCAAAGGTCCAGATTAGCCGATACCCCTTCGAGTGTCACTTTTGCATAAAACCCCCTAACCTTTTCTAGATTTGATTAAGAGTTTTTGGCGGGTTCCGCAGAATATGTTTTCTTCACTGGAAAGCGTATTTTCCCTTTAACAGATTCAAAAATACGTTTTCCTTTATTTACAGTTTTGCCACTATTTTCAAAAGCTCATAACTTCTCCTTTTTAACTCCGATTTGGTCCGTTCAAGTTGCGTTGGGTTCGTAATTTTATAATCTACGTGTTAGTACCATTGTTAGATTTATTTCCAACATTTGAAAATTGAGATTTATTTTACTCTATTATTTTACAATAAGAAAACTTGTAAAATTCATAACTTTCACGTTATAGCTCCGATTTTGGTGATCTTTACGTCTGTGTGATCGTAGCAGCGTGTAGATTGGTTTTATAAACTTTTATCATACTGTTTTGTTGATATGGTGTACTGTTCTAATTAAATCTATTTGTTTGCTCGTGTATGATTGCTCGATGCTTGTGTGTTGCTGATTGTTGATCGGATCTAGAGAGTGAGCCGTTCGTGGGAGATCAAGAGTACTTCTACGACCAGGTTCAGCAGGTTCAGTAGGAGAACTCTGATCAAGGCAAGTATAGTTGGGACTATCCTTGTTACCTATTTACTATACACACTAAAATCATATGCATGAGTCTCTTTGCTACCTTGTTAAGGTTACCTAGCTTTGAATACCTTTTTATCTTGATAACTGGGGATGTTGCATATGTTTAGTTTATGCTAGTGCTTTATGACCATAATCTCATAAATTGATTAATGACTATGCAACTAATGAAAAGATGGTTTTCAACAAGATCCAAACTATAAGTGATCATCCGGGACACAACGTACAGCTATGGGGGCTATATAGCTCTGGCTCTAGTTATTCATAGGACCTTTTTTAGCAAGTTAGAGGATCTGCGAGTTGAGTATAGGACTGCTTCTTCATTATGTGTTATAACTAGGATGTGCCACATTGGGAGAGGGGTTTTTTATATCAATGATCATGCGGCCCTAGTTTGTTAGACGAACCTATGAGTGGCTTTATGTGGTTTTTGAGTGTTTGGGAGTTGCAAACTAATATGTTTGGAAATCATGACCCGTAGTGAAAGTGTACACCTCTGTGCAGATTTTAAACTGATATATCGTCAGTCCCACGGTTAGGACGGCCAAGGGATTCTTATGGAATGGATCATCAACTCAAAATTGTGTTACATGTTAATGTTGTTTTACCATACTCATAGTCATGTCTATCTGATCATATGGTTATGGGATGCTACTACCTTGATGCTAATTGCTAAAATATGACATACACTAAAAAGCTACTTGTAGTCAAACCGTGTCAACCTTTATTGAGCTTCATGAAACCCTTCTATACTTGCTAAGTATGTATGTACTTACACTTGTTTTATTTTATTACTTGGAAAATCCCGGATGGGTAACAGGTCAGGATTGGAGTGAGAGTTATCGACACGACTACTAGTTTATGTCAACCAGTTGACTTGTCCCTGTGGTGGAGCTATCACCTGGAGTTATCTTAGTCATGTCTTATCTTTGTTAAAGACTATGTCATAATATTCGTGCGCTATGTAATAAACTCTGATTTGGTACTATTTATAATTTGTCAACTTATGTGTGCGACATCCTGGGATGCATGTAAGGCTTTTATATATATCTTATTTTAGTCCTTTAAAATGATATATGACACCCGTCATCCCCATCCACATTGGAAATCATGAGTTTAAAGAACCTGTCTGTGATCTAGGAGCAAGTGTCAACATCATGCCTAAGGTAATATATGAGAAGATTCATGGTAACCCTTTGTTGTACACAACCATGTGTTTGCTGCTTGTAGATCAGTCACTGGGTTACCCCAAGGAATCCTCGAAGATGTACTCATAGGTGTTGGACATTCATCTCTATTGTTAGATTTTGTGGTAATAGAAACAGGAGGAGAAGAAAGAGCACCAATCATTTTGGGAAGGCCATTCCTCAGCTCAGCTAAAGCCATCATCTACGCTGATAGCACCAAGATCTGCTTCACCATAGGGGAGAAAAAGGAAAGGTTCAATTTTAAGAATCGTATGAACACCAACCGAGTTCATCCTCAACAATCGTACGATTACTTGAGTTTTGACAAGTCCAAGGAAGAAAAGAAGAACAATGCCCCGATGAAGAAGAACAAGATTCAAGAGAAGAAAGCTCAAGTCAAGAAGAATTTCAACACATATGAAGGCATACTACCCACTCTGAAGAACAACAACAAGAAGGGAAAACCAAAGCTACCTATCATGAACCAGTTTGGATGGTCAACACTGTTGAACCACCCCATGATACTACTCTTCCCTCAATAAGTTTTGATGATCCTAGACCATAGATTGTATGATCAAGGAGAGTACCTTCTACAAAACATTCTGTGACATTGGCTCAAGTGTCAACATAATGTCCACGGTAACATATAAACATTTATATCAAAATACACCCTTGCAATCAACATATTTGCAGCTACAGCTTGTGGATCAATCATTCTGATTTTCGGAAGGAGTAGCCAAGGATGTAGCCATAAAGATCAGGGGTCAAGAGGTTGTTGCCGACTTCATGGTTTTGGACATGGGAGAAGAAGATGATGTTCACCTCATCCTAGGAAGACCGTTCCTTTACATTACCAATGCAATCATCTATATGAAGCAGGGAGAGATTCACTTCCACTTTCCTGGAGGGAAGGTACGCTGTTACTTTAATAATTACATTTCTTGTGATAAGCCCAAAAAGAACAGGAATAGAAGGTGTCGCTCCTAACGTCGAGGAAAGAAAGTCAACAAGGAAGAAGGGTCTAATCAAGAGGATAAGGTAATGGAGGAGTTAGTTTCTTTAGAGATCCAAGAAAAAGAAGAGCCGAGAACAAGGAAGGTATGGAGAAAGAAAGAGACAACACCACCAAGCACTACCGTACAAGAATTAGAAAGAAAACCCGAAGAAGAGAAGTTCCTTGATGACCATTGGAGACAAGCAATTCTGAAGGGATTAGTACGCATAGATCAAGAACTTAAAGCATCAACTGACATACAAACAAAAGTGGAGAAATCAAAGGAAGACTCTGTCCCTTTAAACACTTCCCCAAGTGCTTGTGAAGGCCCGGTTCGATGGACTGAAAACTCTGAACCTTCACCAAAAGGTAAATATGGTAATTATCTGTATATTTAATTACCTGCATAAGTATCTGCATGTTTGTTTCCTTGCTTAAGGCCTTACTTTAACATGTTTACTTTTAGCATCCTTGCATTAGAAAAGAAAATAAAATACTGTTATTGTATCTAAAAAAATCAATAAAAATACAAAAACCTTAAGCCCCATGTAAATCTTTATTTACCGTGGTCACACAAAAATAAATTTTACTACTGCATGCATAAATAATAAAATCCTAAAAATATTAAAAGAAAGTTCTGAAAGGCTTTAGACAATCAAGAAAGGTTTAATTTTGCTAACACTTAATCAATTCCACAAGCTTTGTTGTCTATTTGAGCTCAACAGGATTTGAAGGACTCATTCATATTTACATCAACCTTGGAGAAATCCAATAAGATGAAGAATGTCTTTGCTGTCAAGCTGAAAGACTACGTCAGCATCCAGCTTGGGGGAGAGCATCCCCCGTGTATCTAGCTAAGTATTATTATCTTGAGTTTAAATTAAATTTGCTATTTTTAAGATTAAATAAAAAAGATGCATAATCAAATAAATTTTTTTGCCTATTTAGAACTTATTTACTTTTCAAAAGAGAGGATACAAGTCTGACCTGCCTTATTTTTTTGAAATGATGATAGTTGCTCTGCCATAAAAACCTTTAGTTACTCTATACTTAAGCTTGCACTCTCCTGAGTTTTGGATAAAATTATTTTGGTATAAAGATTTGCTCTAAACCTGAGATTTGTGAGTAGCAATTGCTAGATCTAAAGTCTAGGTGATTGGGGAGTGTGATATAAGATGGTTTGAGCTGTTGTTTTCTATGTTCTAAGTGATACTAGAGTGCTGGGTATTTTATTTCGAAAACTTAAAATTACCATATGATGAGATCCTGTATGATGAGAGTTTGAATTCCTACCACAGCCATATAAACATGGTTGATTAGATAGGAAAGATTTTCTTACTGATTTGGCTTCTCGTATACATTGAGTTTGGTCTAATCGTGTTGACCCTTAGAAGCTTGTCATATGGTTAAAATCAAAATTCACGCACTTTGCACCCCCTTGCTGCTTCTACCCTAGAAGAACGCACCATAATATAAACCCATTAGATCCACCTCAAAAATTTGTTCTGCTCCTACACTAGGGGTGAACATCCAAAGATATCATACCCATAGGTTTTTCCTTGTTTTCTAGCCATGCTCCATTATATTTGCTAAAGGTTATTCATATCTTTAGTTCCATAAGTTATTCAAGGTTGTTCTAGTTCAAAAAAAAGGGGAAGAAAGTTTTGCAAGAAACAAAATTTTAGTTGTCTATCTGTTTAAAGATCTTTAGAATTCTTCGAACTTCAATAAGTTGTCCTTTACAATGGAGCAATGTTTTCACCTTTCTACCTCCCATAAATATTCTCTACCACTTTGATTATACCTTTGAAACCACACATGCACATCTTGATTTGATTGTATGCCAAGGATCTTCGGATTTCATCCTCTGGATCCATGTGTTAGACTAAGCAACAGATGTATTACAAGTGAGTTGTCTCCTATCCCACCTATGAACTCTAGATATTCTTACTAGTTTAGGGTGAGGAAGAGAGAAGGCATGATGCTATTGCGCCTAAGTCCAAAAATACCACATATACTAGAGGAGAGAAGGCAAACCACAATTATTGCCTTGGTGAGGATCCACAAATACCACAAATATGAGACCTGAAAGGATCATGCATAGGATCTCTAAGTTTTATTTCAAAACTTTTACAAAAACCCAGGATAAAGGTTGATCAAAGAATGTGGAGAATAGTTCTTGACTTGATTGTTCCGTTGTTCAATTACTCAAGACCCAAGTGAAAGCTACAAGCTCCATGGTCAAAAGTAAAATGGGTAAGTTGGAGTACCAAAGTAGTTAAGTCTAATCCAAGAGAAAGTTCTTGTTTAGCATATGAGTATTTATAAGGGAGAAACATTATTTTGCAACATCTGATTCAATACCATACATGGTTTTGCTAAGGGAATAGCAAAAGGTAAGCTTGGGGAAACTTGTTGATGCTAATTAACTCTATTTTTTAACCGTCAACTAAACCAGGATAACACCTGATAAAAAGATAAAGAAAGGTAGTAGAGCTTTATTCTAATGATTTCCACAAGTTGAGTTGTTCCTACTTGTTTTACAGGATATCTAATATTTCATCATAAAAGTATCTCAAATAAGGAATCTGAGTACATCAATATGAAGAGCTCGTTGAGACGATCGAAACGGACATATACACTTGCTATATTTGGAGTCCTGACGGGAGAGTCCACATTGGATACGCTTTGAACCTTCTAGAAGACACCGGAATCATCACCAAGCAAGAAGTTTTCTGGACTAACATAATAATTTCCACAGCTTTGGTGAATTATGATTTTTCAGGGATTGGATCAGAAATAACCGAGGAAGAGTAGGGGTCAAGGCACTGAACCAAATCAAGTCGATTCTCGCAAGAATTGACATGAAGGTTCTAGAGGACACCAGAGCAAAGGAGATGGCCACCTGGCACTGGGCCAAGCCGATCGGCCTTCCATATGGGGCCGGTCAACCTAGGTGGGGTCCACCTATCGGTCTCATTTAGAGTTCGATCTCCAACCGACCTCCACGACACATCTTGACCATTGTTTCAAGTCGGTTTGATCCAAGGGTCATGGTTCATCCCACCAGGCTATATAAGCAAGGACAGACCCCCTTGAAGCCATCACATCATAATTAATCATTCTATTTAGGGTAGTTCCTCGAAAGGATAACCTAGAGCATCCACCATCTAGGGCATAACTAGAACATAAGAATAGGAATTAGAGGAGGCAAGCAGCGCTTGGGCTCTAGATCTAGTCATAAGGAGGCTTGGTAATGTCTTGTATCTCTCTTTGTATTCAACAGTATTAATCTAATTTGTTTCTAGTTCATTGTGTTTGTCCTCTAGTTCATCCTTGTGTTCATCTTTGTGTTCTTTGTGTTCTTCGTCTAATTGTCTAGTTCATCGTGTTTAGTTCATCATGTTCTTGTTCTTGTTCTTGTTTATGTTTCTCACCATGACTTGTTATAATAATAGATTCATAATTATAATATTCATTGCCTATGTTGATTATATGTCTAGTTTAGTTGGAGTAGTTTGGTGTTTATGCTCTTGTTCGTATAGCGCTCATCCTAACGATCGAGGGACAGGTGGTAAAGTTAATGTAGGCTTGTGCCTAGATTAAGTTTATCTGCGAATGCACCCTATGTTCCGGGCCATATGGTAGATCGTGAAGGTGACTATTATAGCTTCGTTGAGTCTTCTGTAGTCCACTCTCTGAATGTAGGACTTAGTAAGGCCTATAGTTGCAGGGTGACGTCTTGCTATGTTCATGACCCACCTTGGCAATGTCTCTTGAGTATGAATATTAGATTATTTTGACCATGATAGCTAGATGTAATTGCACTAATTGACGTAGCTCAATGACCTATAGTTATAATCAACCCTAGGAGTTATGTATCTTTATTTCCTAGTTCTTTCTAGAATCACGTCCCAAGAAGGAAAATGCTCGATGGAAACTCCTTTGGACTTTGTTGAATTATTATCCATGTTTATTATTAAGATATGATTAATTTATGTTTTGAGAATATCTAGTAGAACTCTTATCACAAGTGTAAGTTATAGCTTTATTCTCAATACATCTATTCTGCCTTCCTAGTGGTGAATTATAAATAACGATACCTGGAACTAACCTGGGTGAAATGCTGCAACGGAAGTATTTATCTGTGTGCTTGCGAATAACATTTTTATTTTCATTTTATGTAAAGTGCTTAGAATAATACAACCACATTTCTTACATCGTGTTAGGGATGAGAACTTAAATTAAGTGGTGTAAGGAATGCCAACAACGATCTGACTGCGAATTCGCAGTGGGCGACTGGGTTTATTTGAAGCTTCAGCCTTAAGTCGAGAGCTCCTTGGCCTTGTGCTCTAACCAAAAGTTGGCTTTCAAATTCTTCGGTCCATTTCAGGTGCTCGATCGAGTTAGCAGCACAGCATACAAGATCAAGCTTCTAGACTCGACGACGTTCCATCCCGTCTTCCACATTTCCCAGCTCAAGACGGCGGTTCCCCGAGAGGTAGTCCCCGCTGTGCTTCCTCCTGCACTGGAAGGTCTGCAGATTCCCATCAAGATCCTGCAACGGCGCATCGTGACTATCCACAGGACAAGTTAATTCCGCAACAAGCTCTCATTCAGTGGTCCAACATGGACAAGTCACTCGCCACGTGGGAAGACGTTGAAGAGCTCAAGCAACGCTTTCCTCGCGCGCCTGCTTGGGGACAAGCAGCTTCTCGTCGGGGAGGGAATGTCAGCGCCGACGACCACGACGTCGCAAGTGGGAGCGCGATCACCAACAATCCAGACGCGCTCTCCACCAAGCCTAACGCGCCCGGACCGTCCAAGCATTCGTACAAGTGGGCCCGAGTTGGAGTAGGAGCTAGGCTGGCACGACCAAAAGCATGCGCGAGCTGCGAACGAGCTCAAGTACAAATACACCTCGTGTGCTTGTAATAGGATTATGATCGAACAATTAAAGAACAGAACAATACAAGTTATCTTCCTCGAGTTCCTTGCAAGTTCTACCTACCCCTGCTCTGTTCTTCTAAACTATCCCCAAATTCTCCAACTCCTTTCCTCAATTCTGTCCAATTACCCGCTGGGTGCTAACACTAGAAATCCGTTGTGAAACGGTTTTGTATGGTATTTCGTAGAGTAAGCCTCCTAGGAGGAATTCGACGGGAAAAGAAATATTTCCCGCTTTCGTAAAATTTGTTCTTTCATTCATGCACTGGGTAGGCTGCTTGATCTCCTTTTGTGAAAACCAGATACTGGGTAGGCTATTAGGCTTCTTGGATACACCATATTCTTTCATTCATGCACTGGGTACTGTGAAATCTGAATCATGAAAATTTCTGGAGTATTTTGATCCTGCAGATTATCCTTGCCATTAGCATAATCGGCTCACGCATGGATCAGTTGTTTGCAGTGAGAAACTAACTGAGCCCTATAATTACACGCAGCATGCATCCTCTGAGAAGGGTGGAAGAGTGAAGCTGGAGCAAACACCATCTGAATATTGAACATTCATTCTTCTCAAGGTACAGACAATCAAGGTACAGAGAATAGAATGAACAAGAAACTAGTTTATTTCTCCAAGTTAAGCATTCATTCTATTCTCAAGGTACAGACAATTTCTTGTTTCTAGTTTCTTTTGCTCTAATTTCAGAATGGGGATGCCACCATCTTATACTTTTGGAAATGTTAGCTTAATTTGTTCAGTTGGGAGAAACCTCAAACATGCTGTAGATAAGTAGCACCAGTTCAGACATTCCTTTAAGTTCATAGTCAGCCATAATTGCAGAGTATGTCAAAGGCCCTGCATGTTCGCTGTATCTTTTTACCAATCCTTATCCTTATACTATCGAGATCCATCAAAGTTTAATTCACTATTCATTTCACTTGGTTGCTTTGATTTTGCAGTGGTTTGGTTCCCTTTGTAACCATATGATTCGCTGTTTATTCTTTTTGCAGAACCACGAGATCAGAAAACAGAGTCGGAAAGGACTTTACAAACAGTTAAGCTAGCCTAAAGGGACATGATATCTGGAGGTGGATCACTGATTAACTTGGTCTGAGATAATAATTTAGTCCAACTATTCAAGATTTTGACGCATGCAAAATTGATGTGATGTGCCATCTGCAAATTCAAAGGGTATAATGCTACTGACAATCCAAACTGAGCAGCGGACGAAAATTCCTAAATTCCTTCCAAAACTTTCGTTGCATTAGCAATTTCTTCCAGCCATTTGTTGGGGATCTCCCATTTGTTGTTCAATAATTTTTCCCCGCCAATTGAGGTGCCAGAACTCCAGTGAGCTGCTGGACATGAACGGGTGGCTGAAGCTGCAGCTAGGGCTGAGTGGCTGCAAAGGGCGTCTTAGGGAGGTGACCGCCTCTGTTAAGATGATTAACAGAGGCAGTTTTCTTAAAGTGACCGCCTGTAAAAATCTATGCAGTATACTATAGTAGTGCTTCGTATTTGTTAAGCGAGATTAATATGCTAGTAAAACAAAAACAAAAAAAATAAAATATTAGGCTTAAATAACCAGATCAAGAACTTTGTGGTCTTGGAAAAACATTGTGCCCACTGTTTGGTAATATATAGGGGCTTTGGGGGCAAAGAGGAAACAATTAAGAAGGTGACATACAATCAAAGGAACATATTTTTCTTAGCTAAATCAAGAATTTTCTGGTCTTTTCTTGAAAAATTATGGGCCCACTGTTTGGAAAATATATATACTCCTTCATCCTAAAATACAAGTAGTTTATAGACAAAACAAAGGGCTTGGCAAATACCATCTTGCCCTTCACTAATTGGGATGGAGGGAGTAGTGCAGTTGTTATTTTTCCTTCTTTAGCTGCAGCCCATTTTAGATGGCGTTGAGTCTAAAAGGAAATCTAAGTATTTCTTGCCAAAAAGAAAGAAGAGAGTGGAGGATGAGATCCAGAATACCTTATATTTTGGTGCAAATTTTGCACTTTAGATCTTTTGTAGCCTCGAGAGCAAATATGAAAGAATTAGGAAAGGTGAGCTAACATATATACTGATAAATATTTTTCTGGGATAGCTGAGGTTGAGCATCGGTTCTTTTAAGGAGTTGTTCGCGGAACGTAGCTTAAGTTGATTATTGTAGCAAAGATGCTCAACCTCGACAGTGACGGCAGTAGGCAGCAGCCGTGCCTGATGGCTCCCACGAGCATACAATTGATTGACTATGAAGGTGCGCAGCTGTATGTTGTGCTCAATTTGGTACATGATCAGCCATCTTTAACTAGAAAAAGGAGAAAGATATAAAGAAAAGATCTTTGCACGGAGCAAAATAATTTCAGAATGAAAAAATGTCGTGGTCTCCCTCCTATCTATGTCAATTATAGTGGCAAAAGAATATCTAATTACTATCTCTTTTTTTTATCCTGAAATTGACAAAGTACCAAAAACATAGAGTTGAGTCCTACGGTCCATTTTATTTATTATGAAAAAAATTCAGATCATGTCAACAACATATACTTTTTCCAAAGTGTTTCGCGGTCGACTTTACCTTAAACGGCTTTTGACAGTACTACTAGTTTAAGGTAAGGTGGTTTTGCGAATTAGTCCATGAAGCATCGAAGGTTCAATCGTTTGCTCGCATGCGGATTGATTAGCTGGCTTTGCCTACCACACATGTCTAATCATTGGAACCTTTTGCCCTAAAAAGCATTAATCATTGGATTATTAACAAGATCCAGTTGCGCCAACTCACTTTGGTACATCCGCACTGTTATATATTCGCATGCTTTTTTGTCATTTATAATGTGCCAAAATCATGCATGCGCGTGTAATTTATTACGTGGTCTTCAAACGAATAAAGCTTCAGGGATCATTTGATTTTAGGCCATAACATGCCGCAGTTGTTCACTGCCCTAAGTTAATCAAGTTTGATATGGTGCTTTGGCAGCGGTTTGGTTGCAGCTAGCAAAGATTAAACTCTTGCAAACTACTCTCTCCATATTCTTTTATTAGGCATGAAGAAGTTTAACTCAGATACCAAAATGTTACTGTATCATGGTGGATTGATTGTCCACTGGATGCAACGCTACATTGATCGTTACCCTATCCTGGCCCCGTCCAAAAAAACACCATGACATATTCATCTTACATTGGTGGGGGCATTAGGATTGCATTTTTTAATTTATTGAAAATATTTCATATTTGTGCGCGCGTATATATAGCAGCGTTATTTCGGAACAAACAAAAGTCTGTACTTCCTTTACGTGGATGCGTTGAATCTGCACGTCAAGATGCAAAAAAATGCAGTGGGGGAGTACGCATTGTGGCAGCAAGCAACGTGGAATAGGGGATCGACGAAAGGGATCAGGTCAGTGGTGACCACACTCACACGGCACAACGCAGGACAGCCCGGACCAGATAGAAGCTTCTCCTTGCGCTTTATTATACTTGGTACGTAGGTGAAGCCACCTTTACGCGACCCCGCTCCTACTTCAACTTCAATCATGAACCTGAACTACTCGCGCCACTACGCTAGCCAAAGCCAAGCTCTCGCCGCGTCGTCGTGCGATCGCTCGCGCACTATGCTTCTGCTCAGAATCGGATGGACGCGTCGAACTATGCAGGCAGTGAGGCAGGCAGGCGCACATGCGCCCGCCCCGGCAACGGCGTCGGTGCTCCCGCGCCCCGCGTGGGACCCCGCATCCATCCCCTCGCCTTCGCCTTGCCTTGGAGCGGCTCGCGATCGCGCTCGCGCGGCGCATTATTTGTGCTTGTGCCTGCCCTTGGCCGCGCCCGGCCGCACCGAACTCGCCCCGGCCATAATGCCGTGCGGGCGCCGCGCCGGGCAGCGACAGCGCAGTCATGCATGTGGCCGGCCAATTTGACCCGCCGGAGGACCCCACCGATTTACGGGCCGCCACATGCTCCGATCGCACATCCCTTTCGAGCAGCAACCACCGGCCTTCATGCCTCGGCATCGCACGCTCGCTGCCCCCAAGGCCATCCCGCAACGACCACGATGAAGTGAAAAACGCTATACAATTCTGCTGGTCATTCTCCTTCCATTCCAGTTCCGCTGCCACTGCCAGCCTACCTTCTTCTCCGATCCCCAACGAATCCCGATTCCCAACATTTATTCCTGGGGCAAGCAAACAAAGGGAGTAGATAGGTACTCGCATCATAAGAGAGGGCGGCTGCGAGGGCCACCTGCACCATAGGCCAGACCTCCTCTCTTGCCTAGCTCGTTGCGTAGTGCGTGTGTTAGCCTAGCTAGTGTGCTAGGTAGAGCCAGCTCGCCGACCGGCCGGCCGGTGATGGCAGGAAGATCAGTGCTCGCGCTGGCGATCATCGTCGCCGTCGCGGCGGCGGTGACCCCAGCGGCTACGGCGGTCGAGGGTGAGGTGAGCAAGAAGTGCGGTGGGTGCTCGCCGTGCGGCGGCGCCGACTGCCCGGTGCTGTACCCGTCGCCGACGCCGCCCGCGCTGCCACCCCCGCCGCCGTACTACTACTACAGCCCGCCGCCGCCCGCGACCTACCCCGGGGGGTCCGGGTGCCCGCCGCCGCCGGGCGCGTACATCCAGATCGGGAGCACGCCGCCGGGCAAGGGCCCGCTGTACCCGCAGGACCCGGGGTTCATGCCCAACGGCGCGCCGGCCCGCGCCGCGGCGGCTCCGCTCACGGTCGCTGCGCTCGCGGCGTTGGCGTGCGCAGGGGCCTTCTTGTGATCCTGCTCCTGCATGACAACTGGACGGTGAGCTTCTTCGATCGGTAAGTAGCGCGACGGTCACGGAGTCGAGATCCCCGGCGTTCCACGGGCTCCCCACTTTTCCCCAGTGTATTTATGCATGCTCCTGATAAAAATTTTCATTGGTCATTCATCATATGGGCTGCAGTAGTTCTTGGAATGTATGAAGGGTTTCTTTGTCTCCTATAGTTTTCTTTATAAAATTTGATGATTTTAGAACAATCACTTGTAAGAAATGGAACCAGCAGATTTAAGAAGAATGTGTAACCAGCAGATTCGAGATTTGTACGTTTTTCTCAGAGTCAACTTACGGTGGGTGTGCGTGTGTATCGTCAATCGGTGTGATCTACTCGTTCTCTGATCAACTTGCCGCTGTTCACGGCGCCGGGATCAGGGCGATCGAGCCGGTGACCATGTGTGTCATGATGGTCAGTTTTCAAATGTTTTTAATTCATCAGGATTCGTCTGCATGGGTCAGGATTGTGCTTAGTAAACAGATCAGTCATCCCAAGGGTTGCGACGAATTAGTCACAAAAAAAAAAGATCGCGACGAATTCACAACAATCATATGTATGGCCATCTGAGGCTCTGAGCTAGTGAGCTGCTACAGGTAGCATTAGCTGTGATTGTGTGAATGCAAATGCGTATGCCGTGCCATGATCTGGTTAGTTACATCCTCTTCTTTTGCACCCCAAATAGACATTTCACATACATGCATGATGTGTGTTCACCACTGTAGATCGCTTTAATAACACCCCCTCTACTTGGCACCTCCTCCCGCGATGACCTCTTTACCAACTTTGCGGACCTGAGTAATGCATTAGCCCACCAAAACCGTTGTCCTCAACTACCACGTAGAAGCCTTACCCTCCAATCGCTACACCAACACTCTCTACATGACAACATTAGCCATTAGGCAACCATGAACACCAACATATCGACTCCTCAACATGGCCTCCAGCCTCCTCGACTTAAATCTAGCCTCCATCTATAGAGATTGCCATCACCACCAAAGCACCATAGCCACCGCCTAAATGGCCACCACCACATTCTTCTAGCCTCTGCTTCTGCAACTGCAAGTGGCCTCAGCAGCCGTCATAGTGCCAAGCACCATCGCGCGCGAAGGCACCACTGCATGGACACCACTCTACCATAGTATCTCATGGCTTACCGGCACTTCCAGCAATAGTTACAGCCAAACAACTTCTCTGTCGTGCCGTCATGCATGATCTCCTCTCTGTCATACCATCATGCCTGGCCTACTTTGATGTTGCACCACGCACGTCCTCCGATCAATGTCGCCGTACCTCCAAGGAGGCCACGTCCACTTAACCAATGCTACATGCAACATCCTATGTGGCTACCACAACACCGAGTGAAACCTCCTCAATGACTATCCATTGGGAGTGACAGATCCATCAACCGCAACAAAGCCTAGAACATGTAGTTTGCGCTATATAAGTTTCAAAAATATGGACTTTGGTGCAGAATATAATGTCATGATGTGCATGCTAAACTAGAATGCATGAAGATCATGATATAAATCCTATATAATCTCGTAACCGCAATGCAATCCTTATGTTGTGTTGTAGATACCTAAAGAATCTTGGTGATCATGTCAGCTACTCCCTTTGTCCCCATTATATGTCGTCCAAGCACCAGACGGGAAACAAGACAAAGTCTAAAAGATTTGCACACCTATACCTAGTATTGCAACTTTTGGCTGGATATGTCATGAGTGCGTGTCTCTAATAGCCGTGTGATGCCGGGAGTGGAGGCAAAGGAATAAGATAGGCGCATGTGCCCTAGCTGTGCAGCTGGTGCTGTAGCCGTGCAGCCGATCAGGCCTAGCAAATGACAATTAAAATGGGACACAGTGTTGTAGCCAACACGACGCATAAATAGGGACGGAGGGAGTAGGCTGACAAAGAGAATGAATGGCATGCTCATTCAAACTTAAGGTGGTGATGAACGTCTCTGCTTCTGTACTCTTGTACTGCGCAAAAGAATATCATTTAGTACTTATTAATTAGAAATTAATTATTTCATAACATAAGACTAAAAATACTGTGGTGATACGCGCGTCATGGTACCCGTTAATTCATTTCCCGTACATATCGTGGTAACGTGCGGGCCACACATTGGCCCACGGCCCACGGGTGCAGAAAACGTAACCGAGCTGCAACGTCAACAAACCTCCGAGCAAGTGTTACATACCCAACTCCGATCCACTCGAAAGCAATTCATATTGGGCTCAATGAGTTCAGAGTCTCATCTAACCTATTGTGCATGACCAATTTATATATACTCAATACTCTAGTGGTCCTAATAATGCTTTAATAACACTTCTGTTTCCTGAGTTTGACTGCGTGTAGAATCGGATTTATACATATTTTAAACGATCTCCCCAGAGAATTTCTTGGTTGATAAGGTTGAGTTTCTAATTTAAAAGAAATGCTCGGTAAACCGAATCATCAGTTCGGAGGAACTAGAAAGTGTTGTTCCACGGTCATCAGAAAACTTCTTGTTCCACGATCATAAAACTGTAACATCAGTAGTAGTATACTGTATCACACAAGGGCCCTGTTTGGATACTTTAACTTGGTTAGAGGTTAAGAGTTATTTTCTAACTCTAAACTAGCCCTAAACTAACTCTAACTAAAGAGGTGTTTGATGCAAGGGTTAGATTAGCAATAAATATGCTTTTCCAATTATTTGGCTTATTTAAATCTTTTTTACAGCCGGATTTGGTGTGGCCATGTCTTGTGTGGCCTCCTCCCACTATCGTATGCATAAACCAAAATGTGTGAAATGCTGGTTGATTAATGGTACCTGAAGCATAGCTGACATATGAACCATTGGCTGACCTACAGAAGTTCCTTGCCTATTCATAACTTTGAGTTCCAATACTAACAGGCCTACTGTACGGCTGTGCAGCTGACAGATGATCTCCTTGCAATCCATCTTCTAACAACCCTTTTATTTTGATTTCATGAGTAACAGAAAGGAAAAATTTGAAGAAGAAACTCAAAATAAGCGATCTGCGAAATTCATTCATTCCACCAGGTGCATTCTCTGAAAGAGAGATGTCCTCTTTCAGCAAATTGAAAGTATCATCCAGCAACCCAGAATCATTCCACACTTATTACAAGTCCTCAATCAGGCTAAAAAAAATTACACTCCATGGAATAAAGCATGAGCCAACTCTTCACGGAAGGCATTCATGTTGACATCTTCAACAAGAGGTTCATCTTCTGGCCATGCTGATGCGAAGAGCTAGGCATTGGGTTATAATTTTCATCGCATCATATGCATCAAATTCCCTATCCACAATTCTACTCTCTCGAATAAAATTATGAAGAGCCATGCAAGCAACAATTACTGTAGTTTGCTTCTCCTATGGAAATCTTGGCATGTTCAACAAAATCCTAAATTTCATCTTCAACACTCCAAAAGTTCGCTCTATGACATTCCTAACTTTGGCATGTGCATGGTTAAATATTTCTTTCATACCTTGTGGCGGCGGACCATTTTGCCATTGCTCAACATGGTACCTTGTACATCTGTATGATGCTAGGTAGCCCGGCCGGTTTGAGTAGCCTGCATCAACCACATACCACTTTCCTACATATTTGCAAAGGCACACAATCAGACTTAGATGAACAAGTGTAATTGGAAAAAAATTAGCTAGACACTTCAAGTAGCAAACCTGGTGGTGGATGTGGAAATTTCTGATGATGAGTAGTTATGGCATCTTTGAAAACTCTCATGTCATGTGCTGAACCCGGCCATCCTGACAACACAAAGATAAATCTCATGTACAACATGTACTCGTGGTATATCTAACGAGTCAAGTTTGATGTACTATATGTTTGTGTTTCTCCTTATAAATTCAGTCAAGCAACCATTCTAAACCGCACTCTGCAGAGACTGCAGTTACATTCTGCAACAGGTTGGAGCTAGAACCATTGACATGGATCTTTTCAATTGATACTTGCAATTCCACTCGTAGAGCTAACTCATGCTTGAGTTTCCGATGTTGGCACAAAGCATGAGGTGGACATAACAGTTAATCGATTGCTGGTCGTATGCTAATTGACTGGACTTGAAAACTAATACTACGAGGCCATGAATGGATCTACCAAACCACACATCCACCCATAACCCAATTCCACAACAAGTCCCATCCAATCGCTAGCAATCGGACAAGACAGTTCGATCGATTCAACAACCCAGCGCACGAATCAGAAGGACGAAGGGATGGGAGCATCGGGGGTAGATCAGATAGAACCGGCCCCGGAGGCGGCGTCCCCTTGCGCACCCTGGGCGGCGGCGGCGGGATTTCCCAGATTCTCCGGCTTCGGCCGCTGGCGCTGCTGCGGTGTGGCCTTGACGAGCCTGAGCTACGCTACGATGCCGGGCGAGACTTCGAAGGCACCACCACCATCCGAATCGGAGTGCGGAGGGTGGCCTTGCGTTGGGGAGTGGGGAGGGAGGCGAGCCGGAGATAAACGGTGGTGGCGGCGATAAACGGAGGGCGGGGGTGGCGGCAGCGCGATGGAACACGGGAGGGAGGGAACCGGCGTCGCGATGCAATACGGGAGGGAGAAGAAGGGGATCCGGTGCGGGTGACACCACCAAAACTAACCTCAATAATCATTCCTTGGTGGGGATAGTTTTTTTAGTGGGTTAGTTTCAAATAACCCAATCGAATCCTATGTTTGATACTTTAAAATTATTTAAACTCTAAATAACTCAAACTAACTCTAACTGTTGGATCAAACAGGGCCAAGGTCTACGACTCAACGCCCGCCCACCACAACATGTGGCGCCACCACACAGTGGATCAATTATCTTACTAGTACCCGTTTTTCCAAGGCGCTCGTTCATTTCATTTTTCCTATTGGTTTATTGTCATGAAGCTTGTTCGTTTCTCTCGTACGTGATTATTTTTTCCTCCCGTGCCATGTTGCCTATTACTATTATATTACTGCTAATGTCAACGATAACGAACAAGGAACAAGCTAGTGAGCTTCTCTAACAATAGTCAATAAACCTGAAAGTGATAACGACCGATTCACCACATGCTGACAAGGGATTGCTCTGACTGAATCTCCAACACCTAGGAAGCCTAGCCATACAAAGAAACTGTCCTCGCTAACCACATTATCATGACTCACCATTTTAATTTGAACGATTTAATTACTCCACGGTTCGGGACCGTGCATATATCTCAACACGCCATGTAGCCCGCATCTATATCGTTACACTGCACACCTAATAAAATTTGCAAGACTCGTTCGCGGTAAGCGGCCTTTCAAACTGACGTAGGTTGCATCTCGTTCTCTGTAACTTGGGCCTTGAGCATTAAATATAGATTAAAAAATAATTAATTATATAGTTTAGTTATAAATTATAAAATAAATTTTTTAAATTTAGCTAATCTATAATTAAATACTAATTATCAAATACAAACAAAAGTGCTACGATTAGAAAATTTTTAAATTTTCACAACTAGACAAGGTCTTTGACAGAAGCGAAGCCAGCACTGCACCTACCTCCTGACCAACGCCACGCACCTCCTGCGAACGGTTAAACTCCTGAACATTTCTCCGCTGCAAATTATTATCTGGGCGCGCACGTGACGGCAGCAGCTCTCGACGATAGGCCTATAAAAACGGAGCCGGGAATGATTATTCATCCACAACAGCAGCTCAAATCTCTCTTCTCACAAGGCACCCACAAGGCCACAACTCCGCCGGACGAAGGTGACGGCCTTGTCAGCAAGGTGAGAACGAACAATGGAAGCCGAGGCGTTCCCGATTCGGTTCACCAAGGGCATCAGGTCCTACTGGCGCCGCCGCGACTACCAGCACGTGGACGGCGGCGCGGCGGGCCGCGGCAGGCGCCGGCAGCACGGGCTGGTGCGCCTCGGGGACGATGGCAGCAGCGAGCCCAGGCCGTCGCGGGGCGTGAGGGTCGGCGGCATGTCGCGGGCGCGACGTGTCGTCAGGGCGAGGACGCCCGCGCCGGCGCCGGCGTCGGCCCAGGTGGTGGAGACCGTGGCCAAGGCACCCATACGCGTGCTCGGGCGGATACGGGACGCCTACGTCGGCGTGATGCAGGGCGCGGCGCGGGGGCTGCCTAGCGCTCTGCCCAGCGCGCCCGAGGCGCTGTGGCAGAAGCGGGTGCCCGTGCGGCGGTCCGGTAGCCAGGCCCGGCAGAAGCCCGATGAGTTCGGCCAGAGGGTCGTCATGGAGATTTACAAGTCCGTGGCCGCGTCAAGGAACCTCTCCGGCATGCTCCACGCGTCCGACGCGCGATAATAGCGCAAGCAGATGTAGCGATTGGACATGATATACGTCAAGGAACCTCTCCGGCAAGCAGATGTAGCGATAATCTCGCGCACAACCGGCGGCAACACAAAGTCTTTCACATTTCTTTTTGCCTCTTGTTAACCCTCTGTACTTTATATACGTCTTTACGTGCTTAAACATAGCATGAGCCATGGGGTGGGTCGTTTTGCTGAACTTCTCCAATCCCAGTAATTTGTAGTGACCAATGTAATGATGTAACCGTTGTGTTATTTGTAAATTGTGGTTCTTTAAATGGTCTGACTATTAAATAGGAAGAAGAGAACAAGTGAAGGAAACGATAAAAATGCTGAAAAAAGAAAATAAATTGGTTAATGATAAAGATGAAAGATGGACGCACCTGTGGCAGGAGGACGGGGTAAGGAGCCAAGGAGCAGACGTGACGCACGTGCGTACGGCAGCACGTATCCGATTCGGGATCGTTCGGTCTCTTATGGAGTTGGATTGGATGCTCGCGTGATTGGATTTGCGTTTTCCGTGGCCCAAGCCCAAACAAATTGTTTGCCACTTGAGTGGCCAACATTCTTCGTCCATCCGGATGCACCCCTTCCACTCGCCTGTACGTCGACAATGGTGCGCACGGGGCACGCCCTCCCAGCTTCCTCGACAGCAACGCCGCCTCCGCCGCCACACTTCGTCCTGGTCCCTCTCGTGGCGCAGGGCCACCTCTTCCCGCTGGTCGACCTCGCGTGCCTCCTCGCAGAGCGCGGCATGCGCGCGAGCATCGTCACCACGCCGCTCAACGTCACGCGGCAGCGCGGCGTGGCCGAGCAGGCCGCGCGCGCTGGGCTGCTCCTCGAGTTCGTCGAGCTGCCCTTCCCGCCAGCTGACTCCAGTCTGCCGCCCGATTGCCAGAACGTCGACATGCTCGCCGACAATGGCCAGTTCCTCACCTTCTTCTTGGAGCTGCGGGAGCTCGCCGGCCCGTTCGACGCCTACGTGCGCTCGCTGACGCCGCGCCCCAGCTGCATCATCTCTGACTGGTGCAATCCGTGGACTGCCGGCGTGGCCAGGAACCTCGGCATCCCGCGGCTGTTCTTCTACGGGCCGTCGTGCTTCTTCTCTCTCTGCGACCTCCAGCCCTCCAACCACGGGCTGCACGAGCGCATAGCCGCGGGCGGCGACCAGGACAAGCATGCCGTGCCGGGAATGCCCGTGCCGGTTGTGGTGACGAAAGCCACCGCACCTGGTTTCTTCACCCACCCAGCGACCCAGGTGCTGCGCGATGAGGCCATGGAGGCCATGCGCACGGCCGATGGCGCAGTAGTGAACACGTTCTTGGACCTCGAGGCCCAGTTCGTGTCGTGCTACGAGGAGGCACTGGGCAAGCCGGTGTGGACGCTCGGCCCGCTCAGCCTCTGTAATCGGGACGCAGAGGCAACGGCGTCGCGCGGCAAGGTCGCTGCTGGCCAGCAGCAGGCCATCACGGCGTGGCTGGACAAGCAGGCCCCCGGCTCTGTCGTGTACGTCAGCTTCGGCAGCATCGCGCGCAAGCTTCCCAAGCAACTGTTCGAGGTCGGCCATGGCCTCGAGGACTCCGGCACGCCGTACCTCTGGGTCGTGAAGGAGTCCGAGGCAAGCATGGCGGAGGTGCAGCGGTGGCTACACGATCTGAAGGCGCGAACGGCCGAGCGCGGCCTCGTGGTCCGCGGCTGGGCGCCGCAGCTGGCTGTCCTGTCACACCGCGCCGTCGGCGGATTCGTCACGCACTGCGGGTGGAACTCTCTCCTCGAGGCCAATCGTGCAAGGCGTGCCGGTAGTGACGTGGCCACACTTCGGGGACCAGTCCTTCAACGAGCAGCTGGCTGTGGACGTCCTCGGGGTCGGCGTGCCCATCGGCGTGACAGCTCCGGTGCTCATTCTGGACGACGAGTCCGTGGCAGTCGGGCGGGGCGACATCGTGCGGGCCGTGTCCACGCTGATGGGTGCAGGGGAGATGGCTGACGAAAGGAGGAAGGCCAAGGAGTATGGGGAGAAAGCTCACAGGGCCATGGAGAAAGGAGGTTCGTCCTATGAAAACTTGTCCCGGCGGATAGAAAGCTTCATACGTAGTGACGTCAAAGAACACCACGACAGATGAGCGGCAAGGTGTTTCTGCATTTCTTCAATTCTTCGGATTTGGTGGACTGTAGATGATGCGTTGGTATGTGAATAGTGGCTCCAGTCACTCCCTATGTCTATAGAAGAATACAACTTTGATTAAATTTATTGTATTATATATAAAGTATATTTCATAATCAATATCATAAACGATATTGTTTTTTTATATAACTTTGGTTAAACTTGAAATCATTTGACTCATGAAAAAGTATAATTACATCTTTTGTAGATGAAGGGAATTTCGTGATGCGTCTATCTCGATTTAGCATGACAAGATCAGAGCTCAGTTGATAAAAACCATCGGATTCAAGGAATAGTGAATGTGGCTTTAAACTTCTTATTTCGAGGCAAATTACATGCCACTCAGCCTCAGTATCTTTTTGTTTTTCTTCAGTTTTATCAAAAAAAACCGATTAGGTAAGCATGTCTTTGATGCAAGTTAACTCGAGACATCTCTACTGCTATATAATGCATCAGTTTAAACTTTTTAAAGCCACACACTCATTTATCCCGCATAATCATTAACAATGCTAAGTGTACCAACAAAAATACACACAGCTACAATCAAAATTTTGAAATAAACGGATATGATTTATTCTACCACCTTCTTTCTCTTACTTACTCGTATCTAACGGTCCATATTGCTCGGATCAGTCCTCAGCGCTCATCCCACCCTGCGTCCACGGCCCACCTAGCTCATTACTCTCCCTCTCCCGAGTCCCGAGGCCCAAACGCCGCCCGCGGACGACTCATCTCCCCAGGCGCGACTCCGCACCCCTCCCCCATCTCTCTCCCGAGGCGCCGGCGGCGGGCGCTGGGCGACAGCGCCCCCACGGGCGGCGCGTCGGTGCGAGCGACCACCAGCAGCCTGCCTCCCTCAAGCCCACGCCGGCGGCGGCGCTCCCTCCCTCTCGAGCAGCCTATGGATTCAGGTTGTCGGCTTCGCGACGCATGAGGTAGGAGGGGCCTGGCGGGGCCGCCAGGGTGACCGCGTGGGAGCCCGCCCATGGATGGTGATGCCTACACCACGTTGTTGACGCCATGGTCGTCGAGATGCACGTCGGCCTCGCCTTCATCGACGCGCTGCCGACCGGGTACGCACGACACCTCTATCCCCACCTCACAGCCTGTCTTGTTTTATACAGATTCAATTTCTTCAACTGCTGGAAATAGATAGGTACGACAAGAGAATTGATTCTATTTGTTATTTTGGCCTTCACGTCAATGCCAAACCGGCCTTCGTAGTATAGCTGTCACTGGTATTAATCAATCATCATATTTCCTTGAAATATCTATCGACATCCCTACAATGCTAAATTACATACCCACATTTGTTTTCTTAAAATTTTAGTAAGAATCAGATTCTGCTTGTAGGCTTCGCTATACGAAAATCAGGAATAGGATAATAGGTTTGCGGCTTTGATATATATATATATATATATATATATATATATATTCATTTCATTTGTGGGGTGCTAAATTGTTTTTTTTATAGACAAAGGCATACAAAACTACGCGCATCTATGAAATGTTATGTAAAATGTTTGCTCAGGTATACGTTTAGAGCAACACGTTGGGTCAATGGTTTATAATAGCTACGCCCAACAGTATGATTTATATGGCATCAACAAATGCATATCTAGCTGAACTAATTATTTTTATTTTCTTTGTATAGATACCACTACAGTATGATGCTACAGTTCTGGTTGTTTCCTCACTGTGGTGATGCTTGATTCACTTGTCCTCTCTTTAGTTGCTGCTTACAACCAGGAAAAGCTGGCTAACTTCTTTGGCGAGTTAAAAAGTGTGGCTTCTGCAACTTTCCATAGGAATGCTACAAATAATGATGCCACCAAACACCTCCTTGAGAAAGGCAGTAGTTTAGGCCTTAATTCCATAATTTTGTGGCATGTGGCCTCGTCAAGCTCGTGTTGTCTCTGCACAAGGTTTGTTTCTAGAGACTAGAGCATGTGTGTTGTTCAATTAGCTTATCATTATAAATTATGTTTGCTTAGCAAACCACTTTGCTTAATGGGCTAATTCTAATTTATTAGCTTGTTCTCTAATGATTCTTGGAAGCTGCTGCTTTATGGTAAGCAATGCACCTGCTGTTATTTCAATTGGTTTAGTACTGTTTTTGAATCTTCAGTTCAATTGTAATCATGTCTTTTTGGATGAGTAGATATCTTCAGTTTAATTGCTAGCTAGGGATTTAATCTTCAGTTTAATAGTCTTATCTTCATTGTTCTTATATTGGGGCCACCAATTGTTCATGTTTTTTTTTGTTCCTGGTTTAGATCTTCTTGTTCAATTTACTTGGCAGTGTTAATATTTACTCAGTGACTCGGTGTTGTTTATAAATGTCAATTTGTTTCAGTTTCTTATTCCCCCAAATATGCAGGAAGCCTTTCTGATTGCGTAATATTGCCACTGCCTCTGCCTGTGCTAGCCTCTGCCATCTGGCAGCAGACGAGCATGCCCTTAGGTGAGCAACAACAAAATCCTGAAACCCATTCAACTTGCAGAGTACTTACTTTTTTAAGCATAGGTTTCTTATTCGGTCTTGTTAGGTGTGAGCAACTAGAAATACCATATTTTGGCATTTTTTCCCCTTCTGCTTAGCAAAAATATGAAAGGTCGGTCAAAGCTGCTCAAGATTATGGGATCAATCATGAAAGAGAGTCCAAAGTTTATTTTCTTTGTGCTTTGAAAAAACAGATGATACTTTCATTTGGTTTCAGTTGAGAAGCTGATCCATTTGTCTCTCCATGCTGGTTATTAATTATTCATCTGTAATCCTCAGCGAACACATGGATTTCTGATCCCAAGTGAAATAGTTAACTGCAGTACTGCACCTTCCATGCCGCAGTGCCCCTACATGAGGTGAGTTTTGTGCTGGTTTTGGCATCCCGATTCAGATACATTTCGAATACATGATTTTGATCAATTCCAATCATGCAGTTGTAGCATAATTTGCCAAGCTGCAAAGATTCCTATTTCTTTTACTTGCGTATGAAGATGCATCGATTTGTTTCATGTTTTCCTCTGATCATATGAACTGAACAAAATATTGTAGAAGTGGTCTTAGGATTTTCCTTTTTCTTTATAGATTATTCCATATATCATTCTTTGTAGAATCCAATTACTTTGATATGAACACAGTTTGCATCTTGCATTTTTCTCATGCTTTTATCACAATTGCCATTGCTAGAAATATTAATTCACATTTTCTATTTTGTCTAAATCTAGATTGCTGGTAGCCTGGTATTGCCCTTTCTATTGTACTTGTGTTGAATCATCTTTTGTTTTACCCTCTCTTCCACAGGACAGTGCACTCCAAATAGATGAATTGCTAGACAAACCAAGTAATTCTTTTTTGCTCAGCTTGTTGACCAACCTGATGTAGCCCCACTTTCAAGATTTAATGCCTGTCCTGATGTAGCTCCACTTTCATGATTTAATGCTTGTAGACCAGCAAGCCTACTTCCTCGAGAAGATTAGAAGAATGTAGTGATCTGATTGCTGCAGTGAATTGTTCCCTGTTTATTTTACGACGATTTTTGGGCGGGTGTGTCCGTTGGCTGCTGGGGCGTGCTGGCTTGCTGCGGGCGATTTTGGGCCGCCGCCCTCACCTGGTTTCAAGTATGACACCTCTCCTGCAGCAGGGCTCCTCTCTAAAAGGCTGCGAAGGTGAGTCGCGAGCTTTCTTCTTGCCCAACTGAAAATAGACTCTGAGTTTTGTATAGTGAGGAGGTGAAGTGGAAATGATATTCTTAATTTGGAATGAGAAGAACTGATGTATATTCTTAATTTGGAATGAGAAGAACTGATGTATCATGCTACAAACATTAAAGGAAGGGGAGGTCCTCTGACTTCTGTTGTCACTCTGGGTTCATGAGTGCAGGCATTTAAAAGGTTCATGAGTGTAGACATTTAGAAATTGTTATAGTTGGCTAAATATTTCTAATTTTTTTGGCGAAATAGCCGTTTTGGCCCCTCAGCTATCACCGAAGGCTCAAATTGGCCCCTGAACTATCAAAAGAGCCACTTTGGCCCTTAATCTCATGGTTTTTTTTACTCAATTTCATCCATTATCCGTGATCGATGACACGTGGACAGATGGACTGTGAAAAGGTCGGAAACTGCCCCTCATTATTTTCTTTACTTGTTGTCCGCTCACGCCGTGGAGGCCAGCCACCGATTGTGAAAAGGTTGGACTGTGATTTGAATTGGGGATTGATTTTGATAAATATTCGTCAATTTGGTGTAGCTTGAAACACTTCTGGAATAACTTTTGGATGGAATTGTGGTGAGGACAAGGCTCACATGTTGGCATGGAATGGCTCCAATTTTGTGTTGTTGGTCTGGCTCCAATTAGAGAGGGGCATGATCGACTTTTCGCATGTTCATCTGTCCATGTGTCCAGCAAAATAGGCGAATGGATAAAATTGAGTCGAAAACCATAAGATTAAGGGCCAATTTAAGCCTACGGTGATAGTTGAAGGGCGAAAACGGCTATTTCGCCTTTTTTTTTAAATTTAGCTATATAATACAAAATCTTTGAATAGCGTTGCATATGTACATGACAAAATCTATAATATATACTGAATTTCTATAAATATATAGTGAAAATGATTGCAATGAATTAGAATCTTTTAAATTTTTTGCTGTACTCTATTGATGTGACGACATAGTTTTATTGTTTTTAGGAGCATCTCTAAAATGAAGCCGTGGCAACGCACGGGCATTATACTAGTTTGTTAAATATAAATAGCAGGTGTTTGATTTTTGTTCAAATCCAAACATACGAAGGTGCCGTTTGCCAGAACTTAAAACAGAACTGTAAAATCATCACTCTTCAAGGTCACGGTCATTCATGGGAGACTTGGCTTGAAGTCATTGGCAGACGTTTAGCTGTCATTTCTCCGCTCTCAGCTTCAGGGCATCCTAGCTATGAATAGTCCAAGGACCAAAGACTTTGACTCAGTCTTCAGTCTTGAGATAGATACAGAAATTGCAATATTTGACACCTAATATGTATGCATTACTTCAATTAACACCTATTCTGCGTGAATTTGATATATTAGGTGTGAATTGCTTTGTTTCAGGGGATTCTCCTCCCTTTTCTCTATCTCTCTTCATTTTTTTTTACCTTGCCGTGTTTACAGGACAATGTTGTTCCCGATCTTTGTCTCACGTCTCTCACTCATCAGAGCCATAGATGTCACTACCGTGCAAGGGCTTTGTCCTCGATCACAGACGCTGCCACCCATAGCTATTGGACCACACCGGACCGGCAATCACCGCACCGAGAGGCCAAATACTCATCACTTATTTTCTCCTACAGTGAGTAACACTCTTCCTTTTCTAAAAACAGTGAATAACACTCCTTCCCTTTTCATGCCCTCACAAAGGTCCACTGGACATGGACAGTGGTCATCAGAGCAATCATGCACAATGTTTTCTGTGGTCTCTGCAATAATTGGTGGAGCAATTTCTTCTGCTTTGAGTATGTCATCTGGTGGTGTTACTCTCTCGTACGATCAACTGGGTAATGATGTAATCTTTATTTTAATGCACTTATATTCACCTTAATCCATATCTGCTGGAGTAGGTTATACTAAAATATAATTTTCACCGTAACCCACTGCAACACACGTGGATTGATAACAAGTCCATACAATGGCTTTTGCTAAAAGAAAAGGTCATCCTAAATTAATGGGCCAAGCAAACACCAAGCTACGACATTGCTTCTGCAGAAAAGGACGACTGAAGTCAATCGTCAAGAACATCCTTGTTGTCATGCATATTATGATAGCTATATAAACAGTTCTTCAAACAAAGTGCATGCACCAATCAGTGAATTAAGTGGGCTAGGAGATCACGGGTACGGTGCCCTTTTCGGTCGGACTACCAGACAATTAATAAATATGACCCGGTTGCTATCTTTTTTTTTTTTTGACTAGCATGCATTGTACTGCGATGCATTTTCTGAATTCTGAAAGCATATAATTAATAGGATCCATTCGATTCAATAATCTGGAATGGTTGTCCGAATCCCATATGCATACCGTACACGGCACACCCATGCATTCGCCTCGCAACCAGTTGTGGATTTGATATTTTGATAAGCGATAGCACGTAGTAGTAGACTAGTAGTGTTTAGGAAAAAGCTAACGCACTGCCTGCTACTTGACTTTTATGACCAGCCACGAAGCTTTCAAAGTTTCAACACGAGTCTTCCCATTCGAGTCAAGCTTAGCTCGTACACGGGTCCACGGTAAGCACACACTCTGCCTTGATCAAAGATCGACGCGGCATAGATTAGTTATTACTCAGGGGCTCATGGCATATATATCAGCAGTGTTGAAAATAAGGGTACCATACTATCATAAGCTTGCTGGTGGGGAAGATGGTCGGAAAGGTTGGTGAGGAAGAAGCAACAATGGAGGAGCCGGAGCACCTGGGGATCTCTACCAATGCAACGGGACCTTAGTTCAAAGGGATTATGGTGTTTCTACTCCTATTCCAAAGTCTGATAATAATTTTATCTTTTTTTAAACTTTATGATTTTATCCTTATTTTTCTTCAACGAAGCTCTCGTTTACCGTTGGCACGTAACACCATCTAAGATTGATTGATTAAATGACTACAGAAAGAAAAAACACTTGCACAAAAAGACAAGGATACCCTTATGTTCCTCTCTTACAGTTGGGATGTGATATTTGACGTATCTGTGTGACTGTGTGATATTAAATTATGTTTATGTGGATTTGTAACTAAATGTTGCTGATTTTTTTTTATAAAAATATGTGCAAAAAATGAGAGCCACTAAAAATAGAGTAAAAGCACAACATAATAAAACAAGGGTAAAGGGTAAAGTCATCATTTTGTCTAATAGTTGACACCGTCAGAGGGACTTAATAGACCAGGGATAAAATCTTTCTTCGTTTAAAATTACAGGGGTAAAATCATAAAGTTAAAAGAATAAGGACAAAATCATAAACGGACTTCAAAATAGGGTAAAAACGTTTAAGCCTCTAATTTAAACAAGAGCCACGGGTCAAACTGTATGACTGGACGACCAAGATCTAGAGATCACCATGACCGCCTCACCTGTCCATGTCCATCGAGATTATATATGGATATGGAGTTTCGTTAGGAACAAAGACTACTTTCAAATCAAATGGTTGACAAACTTTCATCTGTTTCCATGCCAGCAAACGCAGTGCAGAATGCTGCGAAAATCCCCCAGTCTAGCCTTCCTGATTTCTCTTCTCTCTCTTCTACTGCACTCGTCGGCGTCGGCGTCGGCGCAACACACGCTGGGCGCCGGCTCCTCCCTGTCCGTGGAAGACCACGCGCGGCCCTTCCTTGTGTCCCCCGACGCCACCTTCTCCTGCGGCTTCCTGGAGGCCGGCAACAACGCCTTCGCCTTCTCCGTCTGGTACACCGACGCAGAGAACAAGGCCGCCGTCTGGACGGCGAATCCCGGCGCGCCCGTGAAAGGCAGGGGATCCAGGATCTCGTTCCGTCGCGACGGGGGCCTGGCTCTCTCCGGCGCCAACGGGACGACGGTGTGGGAGAGCAAGACGCGCGGCGCGGGTCTCTCCGTCTCCCTCCTCGACTCCGGAAACCTCGTCATCTCGGACCCGTCGTCGAGCGGTGGCCGTCCCCTGTGGCAAAGCTTCGACTGGCCGGGGGACACGCTAGTGCCATCGCAGCGGCTTACCAAGGACATCACGCTGATGTCCAGGTACTTCTTCCTCTACTACGACAACGACAACGTGCTGCGGCTCCGCTACCACGGCCCCGACATATCGAGCATCTACTGGCCGAACCCGAATTACGGTGTGTTTCCCAACGGCCGGACGGCCTACAACAGCTCCAGGATCGCCGTCCTCGACGACACCGGCGTCTTCTTGTCCAGCGACAACCTGCGAGCCGTCGCCTCCGACCTGGGCCGCCCCGGTGTCAAGAGACGGCTGACACTCGATCCGGACGGCAATCTGAGAATCTATAGCCTCGACCCGTCCACCGGGGGCTGGACGGTGACGTGGGCGGCGATGGCGCAGGCGCTCCACGCACGGGCTGTGCGGCCAGAACGCGATCTGCGTGTACCAGCCGAGCCTCAGATGCCGGTGGGAAATTTCCCCCCCGTTTGAATGCTCAAAAAAAATAATGTATATCCCATTCGAGTCAAGCTTAGCTCGCCTTTTCATCACGTCGTGTGCAATGGGCGGGGTCCATGGTAAGCATACTCTGCCTTGATCTCAAAAGATCGACGCGGCATAGATTAGTTATTACTTAGGGGCTCAGGGCATATATATCAGCAGTGTTGAAAATAAGGGTGAAGTCCCGCTCTCCAAAAAAATTAAGGGTGTCATACTGTCATAAGCTTGCTGGTGGGGAAGATGGTCAGAAAGGTTGGTGAGGAAGCAACAATGGAGGAGCCGGAGCACCTGGCCGATCTCTACCAAAGTACCAATGCAAAGGGACCTTAATTTAAACAAGAGCCACGGGTCAAACTGTACGCATGCGTCCATACGATACAGTACAAGAATGTATGACTGGACGACCAAGATCTAGAGATGTCCATGACCGCCTCACCTAAATAAATCTCGCCCGCGTGCGTCACTCGTCTGTCCATGTCCATCGAGATTATATATATGGATATGGAGTTTCGTTAGGAACAAAGACTACTTCCAAATCAAATGGCTGACACACTATCATTTGTTTCCATGCCAGCAAAACAGTGCAGAATGCTGCGAAAATTCCCCCGTCTAGCCTTGCTGATTTCTCTGCTCTCTCTTCTACTGCACTCGTCGGCGTCGGCGTCGGCGCAGCACACGCTGGGCGCCGGCTCCTCCCTGTCCGTGGAAGACCACGCGCGGCCGTTCCTGGTGTCTCCCGACGCCACCTTCTCCTGCGGCTTCCTGGAGGCCGGCAACAACGCCTTCGCCTTCTCCGTCTGGTACACCGACGCAGAGAACAGGACCGCCGTCTGGACGGCGAACCCCGGCGCGCCCGTGAACGGCAGGGGATCCAGGATCTCGTTCCGTCGCGACGGGGGCCTGGCTCTCTCCGGCGCCCACGGGACGACGGTGTGGGAGAGCAAGACGCGCGGCGCGGGTCTCTCCATCTCCCTCCTCAACTCCGGCAACCTCGTCATCACGGACCCGTCGAGCGGCGGCGGCGGCGGCAGCACCCTGTGGCAAAGCTTCGACTCGCCGAGGGACACGCTGGTCCCATCGCAGCGGCTTACCAAGGACATCACGCTGATGTCCAGGTACTTCTTCCTCTACTACGACAACGACAACGTGCTGCGGCTCCGCTACGACGGCCCCGACATATCGAGCATCTACTGGCCGAACCCGGATTACGGCGTGTTCCCCAACGGCCGGACGGCCTACAACAGCTCCAGGATCGGTGTCCTTGACGACACCGGCGTCTTCGAGTCCAGCGACAGCCTGCGAGCCGTCGCCTCCGACCTGGGCGTCCCCGGAGTCAAGAGACGGCTGACCCTCGATCCGGACGGCAACCTGAGAATCTACAGCCTGGACCCGTCGACCGGCCGCTGGACGGTGACGTGGGCGGCGATGGCGCAGGCGTGCTCCGCGCACGGGCTGTGCGGCCGGAACGCGATGTGCGTGTACCGGCCGAGCGTCAGATGCCTGTGCGTGCCCGGGCACGAGATGGTCGACCGGCACGACTGGCGACAAGGTTGCACGCCCATGTTCAGCGTCCCCAACTGCAGCCAAGCGGCGGCGCCACCGGAGCAGCGGTTCAAGTTCGTCGAGGTGCCGCACACCGACTTCTACGGCTACGGCGTGGGGTACAACAAGACTGTCACGTTCGAGCACTGCAAGAAACTGTGCTTGGAGATGTGCTCGTGCGCCGCCTTCTCCTACCGGCCGTTCGAAGGCGGGGGCGCCTGCTACCCGAAAGGCTTCCTCTACAACGGCTACACGTCGCCAAACTTCCAAGGGAACATCTACCTCAAAGTACCAATCGATTTCGATGCTTCGGCACAGTCAGTCTCTGCACGTAGCTCCCAAGGCCTTGCTTGCAATCCTGACGGTCCCGAGATCGTCCAAGGAACTCCGGACACGTTCCGGCATTGTCCTCATTGGTCGTACCTGTTTGCGTTCGCCGGAGTGCTGGGAGTTCTTGACATTATCCTGATTGCAACAAGCTGGTGGTTCCTCTCCAGCAAGCAGAGCATACCCAGCTCAATGGAGGCCGGCTACAGGATGGTGACGGGCCAGTTCAGGAGGTTCACGTACCGGGAGCTCAAGGACGCGACGGGGAACTTCAAGGAGGAGCTGGGCCGTGGCGGCTCCGGCGTCGTGTACCGCGGCGTGCTGGAGAAAGGGAAGGTGGTGGCCGTGAAGAAGCTGACGAACGTGGCGTGGGGCGACGAGGAATTCTGGGCGGAGATGACGGTGATCGGGCGGATCAACCACATCAATCTGGTCAGGATCTGGGGGTTCTGCTCCCAGGGAAAGCACAAGCTGCTGGTGTACGAGTACGTGGAGAACCAGTCGCTGGACAGGCACCTGTTCGACACGGACAGGGTGACGACGCCGCTGCCGTGGCGCGACCTGTACAGGATCGCGCTGGGCACGGCCAGGGGCCTCGCCTACCTTCACCACGAGTGCCTCGAGTGGGTCATCCACTGCGACGTGAAGCCGGAGAACATCCTGCTGACGCGCGAGTTCGACGCCAAGATCGCCGACTTCGGGCTGGCCAAGCTCTCCAAGAGGGACGGCGCCGGCGGCGAAAGCATGCCGCTCTCTCACATGAGGGGGACGACGGGGTACATGGCGCCAGAGTGGGCGCTGAACGTTCCCATCAATGCCAAGGTGGACGTGTACAGCTACGGGATCGTGCTGCTGGAGATGGTTATGGGGTGCAGGGTGTGTGACCAGACGACGGCGAGCGGGGAGCGCCTGGAGATGTCGCAGATCGCTCAGGCGTTGAGGCAGGTGGTGGCTTCCGGCAACGTCATGCCCTTGGTCGACGGTAGGTGGCAGGGGCAGTTTAATCCCCGGCAGGCCCTGGAAATGGTGCGGATCTCCTTATCGTGTATGGAGGACAGGAGCAACCGGCCAACAATGGACGACGTTGCCAAGGCTCTCACAGCCTGCGACGACGAGGACGAACATCCTGCATACAGGTTGCGAGCAAGCTTGGCTGTTGATGACCTGTTGTTTTACTGTTAGAAATAGGAGATACACTTGTTTTTTTTTTGTCTGACAGGATAGAGTTGGTGGGTTAGAAACTTAGGATCCTATCAAATTTTACAAAGTATGTGCTTTTACACATGATTTGTAATATATTATAAAATAAAAACTGAAGCAAAGGATGATTTTGATACACAAGTCCATCAACCCGTGCTCTCGCACGGGTTAGAACTTTAGGAGTAAATATTTATATTACTATTTACTTTTAAGTATCATGATGACATGGGTAGTTAAATATATCGGTGGTATTGGCAGTGTCAAAAATATTTTTTGAAAGAAAAAATCCAGGTAGTTAAAAAAATATGAAAATATCATTTCAAAAAATTTAACCCTACACCAAGTCTCTTAAGATTAGTGATGGAGTTCGGTGTGAGATTACGATGGGGGAAGACATAGACACCTATGGTATATACTGTCTTCATTCTAAATGATAAGTCGTTGACTTTCGTGGTTTATACATTTTGCTATGTATTTCGATAATATTATTATATTGAGATGCATAACAAAATAAATGTAACAAAAAAACAATGTGGATAATAATTGGAATGAAGGAAGTAACAATATCCTCGCTTCTCAAGATGTTTGGTTTTTAGGAACAAAATTTTATGTAGCAGTGGTTATATTATCAATATAGATATGTCAAACATTTTAATTAAAATATAAAAATATATATCTTAAGTGTGTATGTGAGAGAGATTTACATGTTGGCATAATGTGTATGTTTACTTTAATCAAATTTAAAGTATTATTTTTTAAAATGAGCAATGAAGAAACAAATTGTGCTTTTAATATTTTTTGTAAGCTAATAAAATAATTGTAATATATAATTTAGACAGTATTATCTTTTATAATTAGTAGAATATATTAAATAAGTAGTAAATCGATATAGGTGGCCTTATTCATAACATCGTGCAATCTTGGTCGTCCCCTATTTTTCTTAACACTATTAGCATGTACACTAGAAGTAATATAACGACATTACAATCATAGTAAACAATAAGAATCATACTGAGACTTATTTGTTCGTCGCTACCATGCAAGATTGCATCTCATAATCCGGTATTCGATGGTTAATTTATTTTTTCATAGTTCTTTTGTTGTCTTATTAATTAATCTCACTTAAAGTTTGCTAATCGTCGTAGTAAGAAACTGAAATGTTATAATGACGATGACATTAATTTACCTTTTTATATAGAATTACTTCACAAAAATTGAATGACAAACGCCACGATCATGGGTAGACCAGAGAAATAGATTTTTATTTGTGTGTTGTTGATGAAAGTTGGAGCTCTTGATTTTTGATATATATATTTCCTATGGCATTTCATTAATAAATACAATAATTAATTAAACATGATAGATATGACAATCTAATATTTTTATTTTATACTTTGTATTAATCAACTATGAAAAGAATGTTTGTAATGCAAAATTTTTCAAGTTTTTTCTTTAAAAAAATATATTTGTTATATTGCTATAGATGGGAATTTTTACAAAATAAAATAAATCCAATGGTTATTTTAAGATTTTTTATTTAATGCCAAGATGTTTATGATTAATATGATATTTTCTAGTATTTTTGTAATGCACTTCTAGTAAGGATTAGATTAAGAAACCGTAAACCTATATTGATACATTAACCAAGTGAATGTGATTAGATGGTCAATCTAATATTTTATATTAAATTAATATGAGGCAGATTTTTTTCTCCTATCTGTATGAACAAACGTTTGCACCTTTTCTTTACAACAAAATAAATTTATTAATATAGTTACAAACGTGGTGGCTACAAATATTAGTATTAATATTAAGATATATTAACTAAGCCAATGTTATAGATAGGATAATCTAATATTTTATATTAACCAACTATAAGGCAACGTTACATTTTTCTTTTGGTTTGAAAAATAGATTTTATTTTGTATAATAGCAGAGGTATAGGTAATTTATATGCAAAATAGTTATAAACATGATGGCTATAAATATTTGTATCAATATTAAAATATATTAACTAAGTCAACGTGATAGATGGACCAATCTAATATTTTATATTCACCAACTATGAGGCAACATCATAATATTTTTTTTGTTTTTGAAAATAGACTTTATTTAGTATAATGGCACGTGTGGGTAATTTATATGCAAATTTAGGGGGTTATTTTATGTATTTTTTATAATGGCAAAGGTGGATAATTTCTTATCAATTACAATAGATCCAATGGCTAGTATCGAAGATGATGATTAGAGTCTAGGAAATTAAAGGCTAGATGTTTCTGATTATTGTGAAATTTTCTTGGATTTATATTTTTTCTAGTGTATCTGATGAGAGTTAACGTGGTGTCTCTGTTGAAGCCTCTAATTAGTAATAAGTAAGATAAGATGTTCATCTCCAAAAGAATTATTATATTTTAAATATTAGTAGGTATAGAAAATATATAAATTTGGTTCACGTGACTACTCTTGGGTCGGCGGGAGGGGGACGAAGATGAAGATAAAGTACCAAGCAAGCTTATCAATCCCATTATGATGTTCCATTCAGGTACCAACTGAAATGGCTGGTCGATCCCATTTGACTCTTGATTCTTGAAAATTAGGTTATATCATGCATTTAAATGTTATTAGGTCCAATAAAGAAACATTTTCCTATTTCTTGTATTACCTTATACTGTAAGAGGCAATATATGACAATTACTATCTACATCAATGGTTCATACTCATTTCATACCGTATGAAAGCAACACTCTAAAAGATTTATAGAGACTAATAGTTCAGATTTGATGGAGAAGAAAGTTTCGGACAAATAAAGAAACTTGTGCTGTGAGTAATATGCCAGCATATGTATGCACTTAAAACTACTAGCCGTCATCACGGAAAAAGTTTCAAGTACAAGGCACAAGCGATCGACAGGGTCCCCACTGACGGCAAAGGCCGTTCGGCTAGGGCCGTCCAAACAACGCCGGGCTCCACCACGGGGGCGCCCACGCTGTGCCTCCTGACTCCCTGTACCCGACCCGCTTGTGGAGGCGATGTGCACAGGTGATGGCCCTCCGGCAACGATCGCCTCCTTTGATCCGACATTGGAGGAGCTCCTCGCCGTCGCATTCGTCGTGAGTCATTCCGTTGAAGTCCCCCCCTCCCCCTCCCCATTTGCAGAAACGCCTCCGGTGACGGTTGCTCCCTCACCTCGGCCGTCGGCGCAGGGCTTGGCATAGCTCACTCCTCCTCGTATGGGCTAACCCGACGTCGACATTGGCGACGACACGCCCATGTCATGCGAGGCCACTCGGCGCCTCTCTTCGTTTCTTCATGAGGTGCGGGTCGAGCAGGAGTCGTCGCCTCTAATTACCTCCCCACCACGACAAGGGCGAGAACCAGGAGGCCCTGCCTGTCACGTGCAAGAGCAGACGGATCGTCGCCCAACCGTTGGCATACATACCGGCCTCCAAGAGGGGCGAGGTACTCCTCAACTAGCGATTGGGGTCGCGTCGCCGGCCGCTCCGGTTTCACCTACGCCCAAGGAAAACAGTTGACTCCATGCGTACTTGGACCTTGTCATCGAGTCAGGTGGAGGCCTTTGACACGATGTTCCCGATGTTCAATGGGCGCACGTGGGAGGTCTTCATGGAAGACCCGTCGAGCGCTGCAGTGTTTGCAAATTTCGTTGTTCCATTTATGTAATATCGAACCAGGAAATAGTGCCCTAGGTTGTTCCGAATGTTAGACCAACTAGCGTGCTTGAAGCGCGTTGTTTGCACTGTGAACTCTCTTCTTCTTTTATTTTTTTGACTCTTTTCTTTTTATTAAAAAAATACACAAAACTTTTGAGTATTTGAGAGAGAAAACGTAGTCAAATAAATCACAGAGCCTCGGCACAAGATCCAACACTATCATACGGAAAAAAAGATAGGTTTCAACCACATTTCCTTCCATCTCTAGTGAACGCAATCTTGGGATTTTTTTAAAATTTAATCCTTTTTAATCAAAAATCCAAAAAAATCTTGTTTCAAACATATTTTCACACAGTAACCGCTTTTGTCGTGCCAAATTATTTGGCGCGACAAAAGCATGTCGTCGCGCCAAATGATTTGGCGCGACTACCTTGACACCGTGGCTCGGTCTTTGACCGGATGCTTGCGTGGAAAGTAGTGGGGCCCACCCCATCGCGCCAAATGATTTGGCGCGACTGGGCGATATAAATGCTGATGTCAGGCCCACTCTCTCCCTCTCCTTCCTCTCCAGGTTCCATTGTTTCCCCGAGCTCATTCTCTTTTCCTCTCCTTTTTCTCTCCTTTTTTCCTCTCCTTTTTCTCTCTTTCAACCAAGATTTGTGTGAGGGTTTTGGTGCAATCTTTCAAGTGCTAGAGGTATGCTTCCCCGATCTATGGTTTGCTTGCATGATTTTTGCTAATTTTTTATACATTGATTTAATTTGGATTTAGGGTTTGTGAAGAATGATGAGAAATGATTGGTAGTGTTGTTGTGCTTGTACTATTTGTGGATGATTTAGTTGTGTGCTTTGTTCAAATGGAAGATAAATGGTATTGTTCATGTGTTCTTGGGTTTGGAGAAAATGGATGAAAAATATTGTAGTTGTGTAGTATTTGTTCTAGGGGTTGTTTGGTAGTGATGTGGTTCTTCTACTCCTTGTCGATGATTTTGTTGAATGGTTTGATGAAATAGAACAAAATGGTATTTTTCATGTGTTCTAGGGTTCATGTGTTGTAGGGTTTGGTGTAAATGGATGAAAACTATTGGTAGGTTGTGTGGATTGGGTCATTTTGATTTGAGTACGTGTTTTTGATTTAGAGTTGCTTCTTATAAATGTTTATAGCCAAGTGTTGTGCATTGAATTTGTATATTTTTTAATCTATATTAGGTTTGATGGAGGTTGGCAACGAGGATCCGTTCGTGCACCATCCCCCTGTCCACGATGATAAAGAGTTACACCCACCGGATGCACCACCACCAAACTATAAATGTGGTTGGCCGGCATGGGTGAAGCAGTCAAGGCACCCCTTATCGTCTAGTCGTGCCTTTTTTGCTGTCGATTTCGGCGACCCCCCATACCAATTCAGAGCATGGATGCGACTTCTATCGGTGGATTGATGGTTGTGACAAGTGGTGTAACAACCCCAAAAATCCCAAACACCAAAAATCACAACCAACAAAATTTTTTCTAAAATAACCTATGGTTGGTGAGTGTCATGTAGGAAACCATCCAGTAGTTGCACAAGTAGCACCTAATGTTAGTATGAGCATGCGAGTTAATCCCAGAGTTTGATTTGCTTCTTGTTGATTTTATGTGATGAATAATAAAATCAACAACCCTTTCATATCACATGTGTGTAACTAACTTGGACACGGCTTCCAACGTCACCATGAGACCCTAGGGGACCCACCAAGTGTGTATGTCATGATCTCTAACTTCATGACTAACTTGATCATGGCATAGTTTAGTTAGTGGCTAAAAATAGAAATAGAAAAGGGAAAAGAAAAGGGGGAGAAAATGGAAAGGGGTAAACTAGCCTGAGCAGCAATACGGCCCAGCCCAGCTGGCCTGCCACCCCCCGCCTGTTGTCCCGTTCGCGCCCTACCGCGGCCCAACTGGCCAAGTCGGCCCAACAAGCCACCGCGCTGCCCCCGCGGCCCACCAAGACGCCGGCCCCAGGCCGATGCGCCACGCCCGCCTGCCTCCCCGCGCGGCCAGCCTAGTTAGGCCGAGCGGCCCAACATGGACCGCCAGCGCACGCCTGCGCGCCCGCGTCTTCTCCTTGAGCCGCTGCCAGTGGTCCCGCCTTGTCAGCATCCCTTTCCTCCCTTTTCTGGGAGCTCGCCCGTCCTGTTCGATGTTCCAGTTATGGAACGGCCGACCTCCATCGTTCGTCCCGCGCCCGCACCCTCGCGATGCCGTCTGCCTGTGCTGCGCGTTCCTGGGTTGCCCTAACCCTAAACGAGCGCTCGCCTTGGCCGCCAGATGGGCATCTCCCATCGGCGCCGTCCGTGTCCGCCATGTCCGTCGCCGCCGTTTTATAAAAGGAGGGGCGTCGGGCCGTTAGGGTTTACCTCATGCTGCAGCTGCCTTGGCCTCACCCACACCGCCTGCTGCTGCCGAAGGAAGAAGGGGAGAGGAAAGGAGAGGAAGGAGGCGAGAGAGGAGCTACCGCTGCGGAGTAGAGGAGCTACGGCTGGAGCACCGCCGTCGCCACTCGCGCGCCGGAGGAGGACCCGGTGGCCCCGCTCAACCAACGCGACACCGCTGCTCTACCTCGTGGTTGACCATTGACTGGGTCCCACCTATCATTAATCGTTGACCTGGGACCCACCTGTCAGTGACTAAGCCAGTCGGCCCCACCTGCCAGCACTGATGTCAGCATGATGTCAGCATGACATCAGCCTTGCGCCACCACTGCTGGACCTGCAGTGCCATGTGGACTAGCCAGATTGCGCCATGTGTCAACCCCTGGTTTAATCAGCCTTTTTTTTTCAGAAAATGAATTAAACTTTGGAAATTCATAACTAATTCATACGAACTCCAAAAAATATGAACCAAGTGTCCAAATTTTTATAAAAATAAGCTCTATGTCATAGGCTTATGTATGATTACATTTGGAGTTATTGGATTTCATTTGGTTCTTTGTGTTAATCTATAGGGGTTGCTCCCACGACCATTATGTCTTGATTTTAGATTTCGTGAAGGAGTTACCCGAGGAGGAGGACTAGGAGTGCACCAAGGACTTGAGGGAGCACTTGAGTGACAGCTATTCAGGTGCCACACCCCACCCAACCTCGTAGAATCCTATTATGTATGGCATAATATCTAGTTTGCTAGTGCTTTATTTATAAATATCACCTGATGATAGGTTGCATATTAGAATTGCTTGATGAGACTTTACCTTGTCGCAACCTTACCCCTGCACACCCGCTGATAGGCTAGACGCATGCTTATTTACTTATGATGCTTTACTTCTACTACGCTTATATCTGTGAAGTGATGCGTGGTGGAGAGTATGGTATGGTATATGGTTAAGGCACGTGGTGCCACTTTACTCAGGGAGAGTGCTGCGTGTGTCTTGGGTGTGTGGTGAGGGTTGAGTCGATCGGACAGGATTCTACGACGAGCTATGAGGGCGAGTCTTGCCGGGGTGTGTGTTCTGGGCATCCCTATGTGAGGTATCTATGGCTGATACATTGTGAGGTAAATGGTGATCCCGGGGGTGAGAGCCTTCGTGGAGCGAAGCCCCAGGTAGGAGGTGCTGTTGTAGCACGGACTGTTGTAGTCCCTATGAGAAGATAATCCTGTCTGACCCCCTAAGACCTGATATCTCTTGAGAACCGGAACCTTGGGACCTACGTGCTCACCACTTGCCCCTAAATGGGTGGGGGACGGATGTCTGACTAGCTAGGACGGTGCCACTACTACTAGGTTGTTAGAATATAGTGTCGGGAGGTACGAGCATTGGGTCCCATACCCTCCTTAAAGCCGTAAAGTTACCTTGGTGGCCCGGGTAACTACGCCTCACAGTCTCAGTGTGCCAGTGTACCTATCGGTGTTCCGGTAGTACTTTGGGGTGTCCCAGTACTGAGTGGTAGGGTGGCATCGCACTGGTTAGAAAGCAGCCGAAATCAGCCTAGGCGGAGTGCACCGCCGAGGATGGTGATCTTATGGTTACGGGAGTACACACTCTGCAGAGTTTTGAATCTATATATAGTCTGCGGTCTCGGTATGGCTTTTCCCTCGACCTACGCTTCTCGGAAGTAGTGAAATGAGTCCTTCTATTCTCCCCTGGTGTTACCCTTCCAGCTGTGAGCCGCTGAGACAGGCTCCGAGAGGGAGTTGGACCTGTCGACTGAGTGCGAGAGTGTGAGATGTGTGTGATGATGTTGGGATGTGATGGATATGTGGATGAGATGGGTTAAAACTTGATGAACTATATTATATAATATTGGTCACTACTTGCATAGGAAACAACAACCATATATTAGGCCCCTTTGATTATATCCTTTGCATCCCACCAAATACTACATAGCAGAAGCAAAACATAGTGTGGGAGATGTGGCCAGTATAAAATGTACTAAAAATTTGGATCCAGGTTTGGATGATGGCTTGCCGACACCCCTGAAGGACAAAAGGATTTGATGGTCTCGTGCCTACGCTCAAGATGGTGAAAGACAATGCTTTCGCAATATCCCTCTACTTCCGCAGTTGTTCTGGATGCTAGATACTCTGATGATTCCGCCATGTGGCGATGTAATAAATTATGTAAACCCCTCTATTGTATTCTTTTAATCGATGTATGGCTTTGTAATCAACTGATATTGGATAAGTTGATGCTTGGACCTCCTAGGCTATCATTATATCCTTCATTCTATGTATTTTCCCTTCGTGGAAAATTAAGGATGTTTTAAGTGGGATCGTCGCATCATGAACTTTCCCTATGACCCCTGGAAGAGTTGTCCTCTCTTAGAGTTTGTTCGGTGGGTGGCACTGGTGGATCCTCCTAAGTTGAACGCTCTTTAGAAGCTTCTTGCTGAAGTGGAGCGTAAAGAAAATCCTCCAAAATGCCACTGTGACAAGGTTGCTTTTCTCCAAGAACCAAACCAGGAGGGAATGTTTCTACCCTTCTTCCATTGTGGTCAACGTGGTGCCCTAAGTGTTATTCAATTATTGTCCCATTTCTTGTATTCATTTGCTTTCATGACATTATAACACTTTGGTTGCAAAATTATGATTTATAGGGTGGTTTCTCAGCTTGTGACTTTGATGAGTACATTTATAGACCGAAATCATAGTGGCCTTCAGAGGCAGAGATTCAAGAGTTTACACTTGGGAAACTTCCATGGCTATGCTTGAGGTTGCTGGACATCAAGTGCAGGTGTGGCATCAAGGATTGTGAAGGACTTGTTCCTTCTGAGCTAGGGTATGGCCACTATTGTGGTTATGCTTATGGAGGGCCCAATGAGTTCTTTGTGGGTTGACTCTCTTAACGCCTTAATATTTTTCAATTAGGCAAACTGGTTTCATATGGTCACTGGTTTGTATTTATTTAGAAGGAGAAGACATGCGACTGGGAGGATTTCCCAAATTGTGGAAAGATATTGGCGGAACTCAATATTGATGGCCTGGTGCATACTCCCGACTTGCCCGAGAAGATGAGACTGAAATTGCACGCCTATAGGACAAGAACCCGGTTTTGGCACAGTGTACGAACATGTCAAGGCGAGGCAAGGAACAATGTTCTCTTTGACAATGAGCGCTTGGTGAGCCCACAGAAGAGGAAGGGATGGATTAAGCCGCATGATCAGGAGGCTATGAACAGATTTTGGCGCGAGAACAAGGCCCGCTATGATTAAATGGACGAGGATCGTAGGAACTGGGCTGCCCACATGGAAAGGCGAGATTGAGGAGTGAGGACTGTTGGCGTGTTGAGCATGGCAAGGCCCCCAAAGGATTTGTGTCGTGATCTTTGTTACTACCCGAACCCCAAATATTTCATTTGGACTACTTAATATTTCATTAGTTCCCATCAACAATTGGTCCTTTTTCGTAGTTCCCGATTCGCCACCGAACAACGGTCATCTCCCAGTCACTAAGGAGGAGGAGGAGAACGACGAAGAAGGATTTGTGTGCAACTACAGCCCCGACCACGAGCGGGAGTGGCTCCCTGAAGACTATGAGTATGACAATTCCCCACGAGCCCACCTGACTGGGTTGACTTACCCCACTAGTAGATGATGCACCATTAGGTTTGGTGATGATACATGGTGCTTTGAACTAATGTGTGGGGATGTATCGAACTCTTTTGTAATTCATGTCGAGACGACCTTGTGATGTAAGAACTATTGGAACTAATGGGGTGTAAGAACTCTTGTCGCGGCGACTTTGTGTTGGAAGAAGTTAAGACTAGATGTGCTTGTAAGACTAATTTGTGGATGATCATGTGATCTCGATGGTGATGTGTCATTGTAGACTTTGTGTGTGTTGTGCACATTCTCTTGCTGAAACAACCACCTGAAACAAGGACTTCAACAAAACAAAAAGTTCCTCCAAATTATAGTGAGTTTTAGCCAACTATTTGTGTACGGGCTAGTCGCGCCAAATCATTTGGCGTGACAAAACCACATGGTCGCGCCAAATCATTTGGCGCGACCAGATCGTCGAACAAAAATAGTTGGCTAAAAACTCACTATAATTCAGAGAAAATACTGGTTGCGCCAAATGATTTGGCGCGGCCCACCTGATAAATTTTTTTATATCTATTTGTTTCACTTCCAAAATCACAGGTTTTCTAAACAAATGTCACAGAAAATGATCAAAACCATAATATCACAGAAATTAACATCACGAAGACATAGTCCACTTCAAACACACACATAGTCCACGTCAAACATAGTTCACAAAGTCCATAGTCCACTACAAACACCCACATCGGCCATCACAAAGACATAGTTCCCACAGTTCCATCACAAAGATCACATCAAATAGTTCACAATTCTTCCACAAACCCATCTCCTTCAACGGCGGCGACAGGTGCTGCTTGGCATGTATGGTTGCTTCCTACGACGCTCCCGACCAGGATTTGTGGGTTGCAGATTTGCACTTCCCACCACGGATCGGTCACGATGTCACGTAGGGTTTCGCCTTAGCGGTGGAGATTCCTAAACAGGTCAATTGGATTTCATCTTAGAGCTAGAAGCATGTCTATGTGCCATTAGAGAGCTACAATTTGACTATGTTGAAGTCTCTTTGCTACTACGCACCTGAGTTTGTGTTCCATGTGGAGCATCGAAGAGTTGGGAACCCGCCAATTCCTCCTGCTCATCACCTCCATCCCCATGGCCATCATCACTTGAACTTGAGGCTTAAACGTAAGTGCCCGACGGCGGTCTAGAACGGGAGCTACCTCCAACTTGCTGAGCCGGTGCGGATGGTCCTGCTGCCTCAAGTTCATAGTTGCGCTGCACATCGTCCGCTTTCAGGCAGCTCATCTTCCGTGCCATGCGTCGATAATACTTCAACACTTTCTGTAAACATATAATGACAAACGTTAAGAAATTGAATCATTATGAGAATTAAAAATGGGTAAAATACTTTAAGTTGTACCTCTACAAATACTTGAAGTCTCGTGCCTTCCCGGCCCCTAGCTTGGCCAAGGTAATATCCAGCATCATTGCAGAGGAGAGCTAGCTACGTGGACTATTGATGAAGCGATGTTAGTTCGTCGTTTTAGAACTCCATGTCTAAAGAGATGTGTCAAAGGGATTTATTACCATGTAGTTCTCTATTGGAGCCCTCTCTGGCTGGACGCCCCTCCTTGTGATTACATCATAGGGGTCTTCTTCATCGCTCTCTTGCTCTACGATTGGAATGCTTGAAGCCAGCAGTCTCACATGGACTCTTGGCGCTTTGTGAAGGTAGATGAGGTACTCACAGTACTGGTTCACAATTGAAGCTACCCCATCATCCGGATCCACCATCTCCTTGTTCATCCATTAAAGCACATATGCCTCGTGTATTTGCAACTAGTTTGCATTGCCACCAAACCTTTTCTTCCTCGATGTCCTGCAATGAGGTGAAACACAAAAATTAAGATTTCATTGCATTCATGAACAAGCGAGGCATAATTGAGGTTGAAGTTGCTTATTCATGCAATGCTCGAGTTGTATGCTCGTAGCCTAAGAGCAGCCAATCCTGTTTGCGGCCAAATTGCTTGCAGCATCTTCGAGGCTGGTAGTGCTCCACCACATAGTAGAAGATGAGGGGTGTATTTGATCTCCAGATCATCCTGTCAGCTTGAACTTGAGCAGGAACACCCAATGTGTGGATGTCGTAGCTTTCATATGGTGCCCATTCAACCTGCACATTTTTCAAATTATTATAGTTAGTAAAACATCCTTATTATGCAATGACATGACAACAACACATGTTTTCATACAACTTACCGCGCCTGGAGTGAGTACATCCAAATTGTTGGAGTAATTAGCATAGTGACATTCTGCATTGCCCAGCACTAACTTCGTGTTGCTCCAAAGGTAGCAAACGGGGGGCCTTGAATCTGCGTGAGGCCATTCCTGCAAAACAAACAACGAAAGGAGAAATAAGCTTAGACCATGTAATTGAATAGTAAATAGACCATGTATTCGCAGTTGAATACTTACATCAACTTGTATTCTATGTGGTTTCCCAATGGGGATGCGCAGCCAGATCCAAATCTAAAGTAAGTAGCAACAACCACCGAGGTTTCTCTAGTCATTCGCCCTCGTACATCCCTCACATAGTTGCCGATACAACTATGCGAGGGTGGCAGAACCCCAGCTGTAGAGTGCGATGGTCTCCCAATTCTGACTAAGAATTGGGAGCACCATCCAGGAGACGGTGTTCCCTAAAGCGTCTGGCAGGAGAAAGGACGCCACCATGTGCCATAGCCACACGCGTGCGTGCCTCTCGACAATGGAAGGGTCTGCCAGATCTGGAAGCCTCTCATTGAAGTTGTCTTTCAGCCACTTTGACCTCACACTAGAGGTCCTCCTATCCTTCTGATCTGCAGCAGGGACTTCTAGAGGGATGTCGGTGAACTATTCCACCATGTCCCTCCAGTTCTCAGTGTTGACGTCGCCACACACCGGTATACTGCTAACACGAAGCCCTAGGATGTAGCTCACATCCTGCAGGAGTGGTGCCATCTCTCCACTGGGTAGGTGGAAGGTGTGGGTCGCCGGGCGCCAATGGTCCACTGACGTCGTCAGTAGAGCGCTGTCCATCTCTGGAAGCCCCGCAACGATAGCGCGAGCCAAGTGCAGAAACCCAGCCCTCTCCAGGTAAGGGGTGTAGTGCTCATCCCACTTCAGGATCTTGTAAACGCGGGCACGAAGTGGTTTCAACACCTGCACAAAAACAAGAAATGCAAGAATAAAAAACGAGGTCGCAATGTATCAATAACACAATGTAAAGACAATGTATGGAGCCATTTTTCACTTACCTTCCCCTGGTTGGCCATCAGGTGGGCTCGGTGGTTTTTATCCACCTGCGGGTCCAAAAGCTCGTACTATAGGGGGGCCACCATCCTAAAAATATGAAACAATAAGACAAGGTTAGATATATGTTCAAAGAATTAAGCATGTAACGTAAAGATGAAGTATAAAAAAAATAATGACCAACATAAAAACAAGAACTATGGAGTACCTATCTCCGTTGGGGTCCACTAGGACCTGCGTGTTCTCTAGCAAGTTTGAGGGCCTTCATATGTCTATCATGAGTGATGGCTGTATGACCAGGTCTGTGGCATTTTAAGCACCGCACCTGACCGGGTGCCTCATCAAAGTCACCCAAACCATACCTATCTTTACCATAATGTTGGCAGTCCTTAACGGTTATTTTACACCTCCAATTAAAGACCAAAAGGGGCGAATTATATACTTACATATGCATATATATTTATTATTAACCCAATTCCACTTGTACTTGGAGAAATACTTTTTTGCAGGAATATATACAAAAAGTACAAGAAATCATTTTTAGAAATACGCTTTTTGGAAAGCGTAAAATCAAGGAATTGGAGAGAAGCCCACCTCGGGGCCAAATTGGACCGAGTGCACCACATGGGCACGGTCCAGGCCTACTCCACAACCGACCATCCAAGGTCGGTCAGGGGGATGCACCAACCAGGGGCGCGCGCCCCTGGCCTGGCGCGCGACCGCCCCAGGAGGCCAGCCAGGCCCATCCTCTAGGAGGTAGTTCCTACCTTCCATGTGGAGCATAGGCGGTTGTGCACTTGAAAAATCTAGCCCTGAACCGCCTATGACCAACTATAAGAAGAGGAGGAGAGCACACCACACACCCCCCCATTTGGAGCAATCTACCTCTCTCTCTACATTTGTTCTTTATCCTAGTAGTAGTTGTTGGAGCAAGGTTAGAAGCTAGCAAGGAGGGCTTGTCTCCTGGGAAGCAAAGCTACTCTTGGTAATATTTCTATGGAGAGTTCTTCCCTATTCAAGTTCTCTACTCTTATATACATTATCGCATATGAACTAGAGTATAGTCTAGAGCATGATATATTCAATGATTATGAACTAGACTATAGTCCATATGAGAATTGTTCATCATGTTCATACATGTTCTTCATCGTTCATATGATATGCAAGAACGGTGATGATGATAGGAATAGGGTGATGGTTTGATGTTCCTTCGGGTTTGCCTATGTCCTAGCTCGTCCATCCGTAGGGTGGGGGTCCTGGAGGATGTAGGTAGTACCCTAGTATGCAGGCGTGGTGTCCGGATACGAGGGGGCCTTCAGATGTGACGGCATGCCACGGTTGAGGGGTAGGCGGCGGGGAGTGACCTAGTCCCATCCATCCTTCATAATCCCCCATGTTCGTGTGTCGTGTAGGAGTTCGTAAACGTCCCCATCAAATGACAGATTAGCTGCCGGGATCTCCCTGTTACCTTAGACCTAGACTTGTTGCCTGACCTGTATATCATATGACTTAGCTGTTCAATGCATATGTATAAGATGCGCCTGCTCCACGTAGTTTTTCTTTTATTCTTTTATTCTTTCATTCATTTATTCTTTATTTCTATTTATCCTTATGGTAGATCCAAGTGTGTGTCCACTATCTATCCAACATTTATCGCTTACCCCTGCATAGCATTTGGCCTCACTTCTATGATATGAAGTCATAATCTTTCTATGCTAGAGGTACCTGTACCCGCCTTCCTTTGGAAAAATATAAATAATGATACCCTGATAATACTTTCAGGTGAAATGCTACAATGATAGATCCGCGCGCTTGCGGATATTTCTAAAAGGGTGAAGATCTATCACATGGAAATCCTTATATCGTCACTAGAGAATCAATTCTAGTGACGGTATTAAGACCTGCCTACAAAAGGCGTTTCTGGCGTAACCGCCGGGGATGGGTTCCCTACCTGTCTTTTGGTGTTTGTGCTAAGAAACGCCAACACATAACCATTAGCTTCATCCATTTCTCCTTGGAGCCGCTTTTTCTTCCTCTTACCCTTCTTTGTTTTTAAAAGATCAGGGTCCGGGACATAATCCGACCTAAGATACTTAGGCCACTGTGTGGGATCTAGGTATGGCTCGAAGCTACCAAACTTTGAGAGTGTGGGACATGCGATAAAAGGGAGACATGAACTTCTCATCCTCATGGTCTATACCCCTATATGTACAGGCTATGATAACATGGGAGCAGGGCGCATGATAAAGTTGTGGAATGCTACAAGAGCATTCAACCTTCTCAAGGTCCAACTTGTAATTCTAGCGACCGTGCCTCTCTCCACCCAGAGTGGTGACTCTAGCAGAATCAACATTGTATACTAGCCTTGATGGTCCATACACATCAC
>CM041634.1:37029190-37043077 GCA_023333625.1 Bothriochloa decipiens
ACAAGAGGTGAGATGGTTGAGCTGATGAGATGAAAAGATACTCAACCGGAAATGGTTACTTTCTGTTGAATAATTATTACCATGCTTGTTTAGTACAGGTGCTAATGTAGCATGATAAGGATAATCAGATTAAAATACATTGCTAGAAGGTTCTTATTAATTGTTTCTTAATGCAAGCTTTTCCGCAAATTTTAAATGAGTCAGCTATCCTACTTATACAGCCTTGCATACTCCTTGGAGTCTCTTTATTTTAGTTTATGATGGGTAAGTCTAGCTGAGTACATCCTCGTACTCAGGGTTTATTTTCCCATGTTTTTGCAGATGGTGAGATGCTTTATGGTTATTGTCAGAACTGTTTCTATCCCGCCTTGGGCGATGACTAGATCTTGGGCATGGTCACTCTTCTCTACTTGATGCTTTTGCTGGATGTGGACCAAGGACCTGGCACTATATTTCAAATGTGTGTGTGTGGTATTTGAACTTAAATCGCTTCCGCTTTTATTTGAAACTGAACTGGTTTGTAATAACTCTATTTCGTACTCCGATGATGTTTTAAACTATGTGCGAACTGTGTACTTGTGAATGGAATCGCTAAACTATTACGATCTTGGTCGTGCCGAAAAAAGTTTGAAATCCTTCGAGATTTCACGGACTACCGGGTTTATTAGGTCTCAATCATATGATTTGCTGAATTAATGGCGGATTATGTGCTTGTGCTCTAATAAATTGGTCGGTTCTGTTACACACAATTTCTTTTTTCTTATGCCGGTGCCATATGTTGGCTGCGAAATGCCTCATGCACCACCGATGCTCAAGCGGCAGCCGTCCATCTAGTTCCTCTCACGTAGCTTTAAGCAGACCATGATGTCGGTCTAAGATCATGCAAATGTTGTGACAGTTACGTATGACATTCTGCCGCACAAGCCTCAAGAACCAGCACCAGCTATCATCATTCTCTCCCTCGGCCAAAGCAAACGCTAAAGGAACAATCTGATTGTCGGGGTCAACTCCAATAGCAATCATCAACACCCCTCGATACTTCCTTGTAAGAAAGGTGCCATCAACAAGCACTAAGGGCCGACAATGCTTGAAAGCCTCACATGACTGTGAAAAACACCAAAACACCCTCTGCAGAATCATCTTGGGAATGCTGTCCACATCATCTACAATGCAGCCGACATAAGGATACCATCTAAGGCCAGGATTGAAGTGTTTCATGGCATTTAGAATCCTAGGCACTTGGTTGTAGGCCTCCTTCCAGTCACCCCACAACAACTGTATAGCATGTTGCTTTGCCCTCCAGGCCTTAGAGTACTTCACTCTATAACCAGTGAAGCCCTTAATTGTCTCGATCAGCGAGGAAACAGATGTGTCACTGTCAGCCCTAACAACAGCAACAACACGACCGCCCAAGTAACGATCCATGTTCTGGGGATGAGCCTTCTTTGCCTTTTTGGTACGACATGTGTGAGGTTACTTAAAGTTTTGCATCCTCCATTTTTTGTTCCTCATCTTTCGAACCCATACTCCCCAACCCACCTAGACTTACACAGGACCGTGTACCGCTTCTCCTTATCACTGTGACTCACTTTGTAAGGCATGTGAACCCTCACGGCATAGTCTTGCAGAAATAATTTGACATTGTCAAGCGTTTCAAACACCATCCCCTTCCTAATCTCCATATCCTCACTTTCTGGCACCTCATCTTCGAACATCGACAATCCTGTGCCGCAAACGGCCTCATCCAACATACTAAAGTCCATGAAGTTTGGAACCCTAGGTACATCAACATGGACGGCCCTCAACATCCTTCGTTCGACGTCATTCAACTCCAATCTCAATGAGCCGTCAACTGCGGCTCGTAAGGACTCCTAAAACCCACACTCACGGCTATCGATTCCTTCATCATTACTAGGGTCCCACCGTTTCTCCGCACCCAACAACAAATCATCCAACAAATCATCCGATGAATCATCAGAACAACCATCGTTTGAGGTGACATCACCTTCCACCTCTTCTCCAACATCAACACCCCCATCCTCCGATCCTTCCGATATACTATCACACATAGCATCTTCATCATAATACCCTTCTTCATCGAACTCATCACCAATGACATCGAGGTCATCCTCTATATCTACTTATCTAGCTCGAGTTCCTTGCAACTCTTGTTCTTGGGTTAGGTTCTCAACGGCCTCCACATCAACACTAGCATCCACAGGCACATAAGAAAGACTACATCCCTTCTCCACCACAACTTCCAAGCACCTAACGTTGCTACTCTTCACAACATCTATGTAGTCCTTCCAATCTTTCTCACAAGAGAGTGGCATCATGACATAATGTGGTCGTTCCTTCCCACAGTCCAATCTTGCTCTAACACTTAGTGGCCACCCAAACTTCTCACCACACTTGGTAAGCAAATCATCAAATGTAGGAGGACCACTGAAGAACTCTACTTGTTTTTTCATGCATTCAAACTTACCATCATCTTTTACTATGCCACCATAATAGAAACAAACTAACCGTTCCATCTACAAAATATGAACTATACTATACCAAAATAGATCAAAGTATTATACCAATATACATTATCATTGCATAAACAACCTAAGTAATATGAACAACTACTCTATAATATAGCATACAACTACTCTCTAATATAACATACCAAAAAATCTATATCCAACAACAACAACAACATAGCCTTTTGTCTCAAGAAATTTGGGGTAGGCTAGAGATAAAACCCAAAAGAGACCAGGAAACAAAGGACACATAGAGGGTACAAGAAAAAAGGATTACGGTTCAGGCACGTTAATTGCTAGTCTCCAAGCACTCCTATCCATAGCTAAATCCTTAGGGATATTCCACTCCTTAAGGTCTCTCTTAACCGGCTCGTTCCAAGTCAGTTTAGGTCAACCTCTACCGTTCTTTACATTATCGACCCGCTTTAGAACCCCACTACGCACCGGCACCTCAGGTGGCCTCCGAAAAATCTATATCCAACAAAGCAAAATCATTCAAATGGTGTAACCAATTCAAATTCATTCACATCTACTAATATAGCATACAACACTCTCTAACTCCACCAAAACAAAGCAACTAAATCAGCCATGTGTGAAGTAAGTATGAACATGCAACACGTAGTTTATGCCAAATTCGTAGGACAACTAACAACTAATTCGATTGTACGCATCACATTGCACCAACTTACGATTCAACCACTCACTATTTCAAAATCAATAACCCTAGACAATATATCACAACAAATCCATGGGAGAGAAGAGGAGAAGAGGGAGCAGGACCTTGCTGCTGCCTTCTTGGCGCTTGTGGAGGTGGGGGGTCGGGGGTGGCAGCGACCAAGAGACAGCGGCGGCGCCGGCGCCGCGCCTGGCCGAGCGGAGGAGGGGGCCCCCATGCGCGGCCTTTAAGCCGACGGGGCCTCCCCAGGCGCCGGCGTGGGTGGCAGCTGAGGGCCGGGGACGCGGACGAGGTGGGCCCCCCCCCCGGTGGCGAAGATAGACGGCGGCGGCGGCGCGGCGGCGCGGCGACGCAGGGGAGGGGCCTCGGCTGAGTCGGAGGAAGGGAAGAGGAGAAGTGAAAATGAAGTTGGGCCGGGTCGACGGCCGAACCCTAAATCGCCCGGTCGCGCCAAATCATTTGGCGCGACTGGGTGGGCCCCATCACTTTACACGCTGCCTCCGGTCAACGAATGTGCCACGGTGTAAAGCCAGTCGCGCCAAATCATTTGGCATGATCATGTGCATTTGTCGTGCCAAATGCCAAATGATTTGGCGCGATAAAAAAATTATAGCGTAAAAATATGTTTGAAACAGGTTTTTTTGGATTTTTTATTAAAAAGTATTAAAATTTTTAAAAAAATCCGCAATCCGGTTGCCTGCTTAATCTACTGCCTTATTGGGTCCCGTTGCATCGAATGCATCGATTAAACAGTGCAGCCACCACCTAAGCAAATATTGTACACCCCAAAAAAATAGATTACATGTCGTTTAAAATAAAAAGATTACATGAACAGAAGACACAATTTAAGCAGCTGAGACCCAGCTGACCGACCACGAAGCTATCTTGTGTATGAATATTCACATTGGCTGAAAACTAATTCTACCATCAGGTTTACTTTACTTTATGCTCTTATAGATGTTACTCGTATACATATATCTTAATTATTTACGTTGTTGTTCGTATTTTTATACATTTTCATGTGGATTACAAACTTTGACTCGCTGACGTTAGATGGAACAAAAACCAATGGCTCCAGCGCGGGCGAAAGGCTGCTGGCCTTCTCCGCGCCCTGCCGCGTGCCGGCTTTCACTAAGGGCGGGGCAGGTGGAGGCGTTCGGCGGCGGTGAGCGTGTGGCGGAAGTGGCAGCGGTGGCCGTAGGGGCAGACCTCGCCGGCGAGCACCATGCGGCAGACCTGGGTCTTGTAGCGCGGATGGCGGATGACGGGGCGGAGCTCGGCGACGCCGTGAGCGAACTGGCACTGGTCGCCGTAGGGGCACGTCCCCGTCTCCTCCCACTTGTTGCACAGCTCCGTCTTGAACATGCCCTGGTTGTACACCTCCAGCTCCATGCCGCCCGCCGCCGTGTGTGGCGGCGGCTCCTTGGGTTCCTCACCTTTCCTGTCGCCGCCATTGCCCTTGCTGTACAAGCGCTGCTGATCCGTGCATCACATCGCATCAAGGTGCATACAATGCAACAATGTCAGACGATACCAATTAACAAGCGGGGAATGTGATGAGGTTGGCGAGGTGTCAACTGGGCTCACCGAACTTGGGTTGGTGGTCGGGTTCGACGGGCGATGCTTGCGGTTGTTTGCCGCCGGCGTGGCGGCGACCTGCAACTGTTTGGGCTGGTTCATCTTGAGGTACTCGTTGGAGCGGACGGAAATGCTCTTGGGCAGCACGGCGGGCTTCTCGGGAGCCATCGCGCACTCCTTTAAGGCGGCCTGGTGCTCCCCTAAGCTGCGGAGCCTGCGGACCTCGTCGGCGATGGCGGCGGCGGCGGCCTGCTTGCCAATGCCGCTGAGGAGCGCGAGGCGGCGCGTGAGGTCGCCGTTGGCGACGCGGAGCTCGGCATTCTCGCGGCGGAGCGCGGCGGCCTCGTCCGCGGCGTCGGCGAGGCGGGCGAGGCAGAGCTCGTAGCGGTCGGCCACCTCCTGGTACTGCAGCGCGAGGCGGGCGAGCTGGAGCCTGTGGCCCGTGGCGGCGTCCGAGGCCGGGGCGTCGTCGCAGTCATCGTCGATGAGGGAGGCGGAGGAGGACGGCGAGAGCGAGACGGAGGAGGTGGTGGCGAGCGGCGACGGCGAGGAGAAGCCGCCGAAGCTGGGGCTGAACGGCGACGAGCAGCGGAACAGCGCGTCATCGCCGCCGATGGAGGCGAGGTTGAGGTTGAGGTAGCGCGACGACGAGGCGAGGCGCTGGTCTCCGAAGGCGAACGGCTTGAGCTCCAAGGCCGAGCGGAGGCGGCCGTCATTGCCCGGAGAGATGAGAGCTTCCTGCATGGTCGACCGAGGCTTCTTCCAACGCAGACAAGTAGCGGCCTCGATCTGCGAATTGACGAAACAAACTGAAATGGTGTTCTTGCTCAAACCACAAAGGCGCTATTTACGACAGAAAACGACTTGAGTAGAACAGATTATAAAAGATCAGAGGTCAGAAAAATTCAGCAAGCTGCCAAATGCACGATCCGAGTTTTGACTGCCTGCTCCCCTGTACTAACGTCTAAGCAAAGTCCAACCACCAGTGACCTTGGATGAACTCGAAACGACCAGACGACGGTACCAAAAATGTCAAGAAACTGTACTTGCTTGGTTCCATCCGATCCGATGCAACCACTGAATCACAAGCAAAGCAGCCAAATCGAAGACCCAACCAACTACAATTGCGATCGGGGCGACAGAAAGAGTGCAGTCAAATTGAGCTGCTGGACCACGAGCAAACGTACCTCGTGGAAGAAGAATCGATGGAAGCAGAGGACGATCGATGACTGTGGAGGGAGAGGCGGGTGCTGGGAAGGAACGCGTGGCGTCGTGCCTATATAGCTGGGGAGTATGCCATCAGCAGGGGAGACCGTGGGGCCCGCACGTCTGCGACGCGAGAACAAGACGGCAGGTGGAATGAACCGCACGATCGTACAGGAACAACAGGAGCACGGCCGGGGTTCGGAACGTCCGTCGGGTTCGTTCTCCCTCTTTCCCAGTCGGTGGTTGGCAAGATGGATGCTCTGCTTCTGGTTGGGTTTGAAACATTTGGACCTCTGTGACCTTTGCTTGTTCTATTTTACTTACCCCGTCAATGGAGCAGTTTGCGGTTAGCAGTACAAGTTTGGTGCCGCACGACGAGCTGTGATGCTTGCAAATCACGGTTCAAGTGTTCAACACAATGTAACAAACTGAGAGAGCCGGCGATTGTGCTCATCAGCATTTTTGTCCTGTCTCGTCTCGTGGAAATCGATGGCTGAGACTGTACAAACAACATAATATATTTACCATTCCAACTTTCCAAGGCCACGCCAATTTGTTTCTCTAAAAGGTAACAAGGGACATTGTGTCCATGTGTTCTTTTCAGAATTCAGAGTTAACAGAATAACAGCTGACCCACCGCCCTTTTACCTTATCGATCAGTCCGGTTGGGGAAATGGTAATCGTGCCAACACGGGAGGTGCTAACGTTAATTTCTTCGACCACACTTCATCGAGCAAGCCGATGCGGACAAGTCGGCCCGTGGCGGCTTTATGTCAGGCGAGGTCACGTCGGGGAGGTTGCATTTCCCACTCCTACTCATCCTCCTACAGTTCCGAAGTCGGGAAACCATCTATCTCTCTCTGCCATCCTCAGCACAATCTAGGAAGTGACCATTTTCTGTATACATCCAAGAAACTTGTGCATAATCCAACAGTCCAGAACGTAGTAGGAATATACTCTGTACTGAAGTACTGCGTACCCAGTAGTACCACACTAGCACCAAGTCCTCTGTTCTTGTACCGCTGCTTTCAAGTAGGTAGCTAGTACGTCGGATCATTGCCAACCTTTTTTTTTTCCGAAAACGCGGGTGTGCACGAGTTGCTTTAAAGGAAAAAGGCTTTTAATACACATCTTGTCGCGTTCGCAGACGAGTTGTCTTAGAGCACGGCAAGAAAGCACACTACGTAAATCATCGGTTCAAACGGTGGAGCGAACTGGTTGTATTAACTGACTAAACTATTGTGCGACAAGAGACCCAGATTACAGCGCCTAAATCCATCGCGGCGCGGAGCGCGTCGCACGTCCCCGTAGTTGCGGGAACATCTCCTTCATGGACTCCTTGCGTGAAGACGGAACGTTGTTGCCGAAGAACGTCTCGCGAAATCTCACCGCAAGCATAGGGTCCGGATAGTTGCTGACCTCGTTCGCCGGCAGTTCGCCCCACTTGCTAAGCATAACCCGGCGAGCCTGCCTCTCAGGCTCGGGTCGCGGTAGGCAGATTTAGCTGCGAGGCGGTCGCTGCGTCGCACGCGCCAGATGTCATCGACACGGGAGGTGCACAGCCTCGGCGGCCCCGCGATGGGCAGCGTCAGGTTGTCGGTGAACGCTGCGACAGACACCTCCGTAGGCAATGGGCCTCCCGCGACGGCGGGGGCGGCAGGGAGGCATCACGGGCCTCCCCCAGCATGTCGTCGTTCGGGAACACTGCACCTGTGGGCATCGCGGCTTGCCGTGCCTCCAGATCGAGGGGCACCGACGGCTGCTCTGCGACATGGACCACAACGTGCGCAGGGGTCGCCGTTGGAGTGGAGACCCCAACGCCCGCTTTCGCCGTGTCCTCGCCGCCCGGCGCCAGCACTCCAGTAGCAGCAGTGGTGGCCGTTAGCGGAGAGCCCACTTGCGCGCCATCCTTGCCAATGGCCTCGGAGTCCTCGTCGGCCGCGAAGTAAAGCCGGGTCATCCTTGGCGGTGACAACGCTGATGCAGCGACCGGGGTAGACGAGCGCGCGACGAGGGAGGCAACGAGCTCATCGAGCATCGGGTCCACCCAAATGGGAGGCCCCACACCCACACAGAGCTTGAGTGCCAGTGGGTTAGAGGCGGCAGGGCCGTTGTCGACGCAACAATCGATGTTGAACCTCTTTGGCGGCTTGCTCCGCGGCTGCCTGCATCGACGATGGGCGCCGGAAGCACCCTCCACATCCCTCCTCATGGCACCCTCCGAGACACCGATGGGCACTTGCGAGGTGTGCCGCGGGTGCCACCCACGACGGACGTAGGGGCCGGGCAGAGGATCTGTCCAATGAGGACAGAGGCCGTGTGCGGTTCAGTCGCCTGGCCCTCACCGTCGGCATCAACTCGGGGCAGACAACGGAGCTTTTAGCCTCTTGCCCGGTGGTTGGTGCTGAGGCAGAGGAGGCAGCGGGACGGGAAGGACAACCTGGCAGCAATATGGTCTCCCGCGAGACAGTTGCAGCAGAGTCCGACGAGTGAAGGAGGCACTGGCCGTCGGCGACGAAGGTGGCGGCGTCCCCGCCGACGGATTCGAACAAGTGTGAAGCCGTCGGCGTCGACCGTCGGAGCTGCACGGTGGTGGTGCGATGGCCTCGGCTGGCCTCGGCGATGGTGCACGCGGGCACGCACGGCTGGCAGCGGGCCAAGCCGCTGGTGCACGGGCACCCTGGCGACCATTTGGTGGTGGGCCGCAGGGAGGTTGTTGGCGACCCGAGACTTGGCTCGACGACGATGGCGCTGCTTCTTCTTGCTGATGACGATGGAATCTCTCTGCGCAGCGTCCGAGGCCCCAGGGGGAGGCATGGAATGGGGAACCTTGCGGGCGACGTCCACGTTTGACAGGGGCACGGCAAAGAGGGTCGGCTCATCATCGGAGCTAGCCGCGCCAGAGTCATCCTCCCAACGCCGAAACTTGCTCCTGCCAGCTGACGGGAAGAACGGAGGTGCATGTGCAGAGAGGGAGGAAGGCCTGGCCGAGCAAGCATCCTCCGCCTCGTCCTCCTCCTCCTCCCCATCTTCCTCATCTTCCGGGACGTCCTCGATGACGATCCAAAACTCGTCCTCCGCACGTCGAACGGCAGCAGGCATGGGCGAGGCGACAATTGCAGTGGCGGCGCCCCTCAAGCCATCCCCACGGGATGGGGAGGCGAGGTTGTTCAGAAGCTACAGCTTTAGATCCTTCATGTTTCATGTTGGCATGCGCTACCATTTTGACCACGGCGGAATCTGATATGTTCCGAGTATTTAGAATTGAAGGAACGAAACAAAACGTAGCTAGTGCTGTGGCCAAGCCAAGGCCATGCCCAACCCTAAGCCACCATTTCCATGTTAGCACAAATACCCCACATCAACCGGAACATTAGCCCTGCGGCGTGTCGTAGCGCACCGTCCAGAAGATTCAACCGCTTCATCCAAACCAAAAAAAAAAAAAAGTCAAGCCACAGCTCAAACGGGCATTGTGGCAGAAGAACAATGATGCTCACATGTTTCTGTTTGATCAAGCTAACAAAGAGGTAGGAGGAGGAGTATTGCAAAGCCTTAGCCTCAGAGTACTCGCATTGTGACTTTAAATATTCCAGTAGTGCTTCATCTACGTGTAAGTGCAGATAAGGTCACACAGAACTGTTAGTCTACACTGGTCTTGACCTAAGTTACCCAACTTCTTTTTTTCTCTCTTCTTTTTATGTGTAGCTTTGTAAATATGTTACAGCTAACTATATTTTAGAAGAAAATAAAAGTATTTGGTGATAGGCTCGTGGCCATGCATTCTGGCCAACCTAATTCGAGGTGTGCTTTTTTATTTTATATAAAAGAAAAAAGATCTAAAGCTTGTAGGTGGGATTTGGCTATGGAACTGTTGTGGCTTCACATATTCTAGCAGAGCACTGTAGTACCAAACATGCCCTAGGCCCGGCGCAGTCACGTTCACGTCACAAGAAACAATAGGTGCGATTTAATTAAACTCCACATCAAGCATCCATTTAGTCGTTGCTTAACAATAAATTAATCTTGGTTCTGGAGGGAGCACGGCTAACGAATCGTGGCGGGTCCGGTCCACATCCTACTACACACGCACGACATAGGAGTGCCTCTATCGGGTACACACACGCACATATATTATTACTCCTATATACATGGCATCCTCTTGCCGTCAGTGAGGTGAGTGAGTGACAGTGAAGGCTCATCTCTCCGTTGGCAATGCAAGGCACCGGCTAGCTCCTCCGATGGATCGAGAGCTTGCTTTGCTTTCACGGGTGCGTCCCTCTCGGCGCTACCCACCTCGATCGCGGCAGCCGTCTCCGCCTTAGGAAAATCAGAGTAACAAACAAACTCGGCCAGCGGTCACACCACACCGCGCACTGCATCGTCCCCTGCAATCATGTTGCTTCCTCCGTACAGCTTTAACTAACTCCGAGTTCTCCTACCGCGGAGCCGGAGCGCGCGGCGGCACGTCGGAATCATCGTCTCCTTTCCTCGTCTGGGCCGGAGACGGGGGGCAGCCGCGCGAGCGAAAGAAAGCCGAAGAAAACAAAGCTTTCTTGCGTCGTGTGCATGGTGTGCGCGAGAGACTTCCCGCTTTCAGTGACGGCCAAACGAATCGATGGACCTTTTTTTTAGGTGAGCAGGGCGATTACGCACGTACCCTGGTCTGGATCTGCGCTGCGGTCGCCGGTTGCCATCCGGTTTGTTATGCACTGTGTTTGGATGGTGATGCCGACGGGTCGTGCGAATGAAGGCATGCACGCTGATGGATCCATCCACCGAGCTGATGCTGCTGCTGCTGGGGACGGACGGACTGATGTGCCGCTTGGACCAGAAATGGATGTTTATATGCTAGCTTTGGATGGTTGCCGTGGCTATCCGATCCTATTGTAGGAGTATGTCGCGCCAGCAGACATGGGATGGAGGACGATGAACTGTTGAACATCTCATTAGGAACAGAAACTGTTGACATACTCTCATCGACCACGGGAACAACACCACGGGGAGACATTCATTCATATTTGTTGACGATGAGGGATAAAACATAATTACAGGAGCTTTTAAATGACCTCGATCCCTATTTGAGTTTTTTTTCCAAAAAAATCCCTCTACAACTTGGTAAAACAAGTATTTGAGAACAAGAAGTTGGTAAAACTCACCCCCAACTCTGTGACTTTCATGCCAAATAGGAAGCACATATCTCCGCCTAACATCTAATTTTTTTTTACTTCGACCACAATTTTCTCTATTTTAGCGTGAGGGCATGCAGTTCCCAATCACCGCCACTCCTTCCCGACCTTTACATTGTCATCCCGCCCCTTGAAGGTACAAAGCCCTAGCCATCTCTAGCCACCGCCAACCATCCTCCCTCCCACCACCTCCACCATCCCCACCACCCCACACACACATGGCTTTGCCTGTCCTTCGCCTGATGACCATGGCTGTGACCTGGTGGAGCAAGCAACATAGCTCTCTTCACAGCGTTTTGCCATTCCTAGAATTACAAGGGTTTTGTGGTCTAATTGAGAAGCTTTATAGGATTTGCACCGCCCATGTCATAGCATTGATGCTTTGGAGTTCATGTTTTGAATTGGTACCAAGTGCCTTTAAGTGTGTTCTTCAATTGAGATATTTTTTACCTCTTCTTGATGATTGCATTGTCAACAAGGGATAAGAAAAGGGGGCTACACAAGTAAGGTCTAATGCATTAATATGCCATAGGAGTCCATAATTTGAGGTGGATCATGCATCTTTTGCATTTAATTGTGTTTGAATTTTAATATCTTCTTGAGGTACTGGTGCCTTGCGTTATTTGTGCTTCGTTCATGGCCTCGTTGGGCCTTCACCTCTTCTTAAGGAGCTATGGATTATTTGTCTCTATTGTATCAAGCTAATGCATGTGTTAGTGTTTGGTCCCGAGGACCCTAAACCAACCAGTAAATTTGTGCTACGTGTCCCTAATCCAGATGGTGATGCTAGAAAAACACACAATTTATCCTGGTTCGGGCAAGAGAATGCCCTACGTCTAGTTGGGGGGGGGGAGGGAGGGGGATGGATTGTATTTCCTTGCACCGAAGTGCTTGTGTAGGGGTTACAAGCGGGTGAGAGGGGAAACAGGCTCCCAAGTCTCAAGAGGAGAATGGTTGCCCGAAATGTTGGTTGCAAATGAGCAGAACCCTAAGTCTAGAGCTACTTAGTTCTTCCTTGCCCTAGAGCTAGCCCTGGCCCCCTTTTATAGGCCAAAGGGGAGGCACAGGTTTATAGAAAACCCTAGGGTGGTGCCTTGGGGATGATGGAGCAATGTGTGCTTGTAGGGATCACAGCTGCAACATACTTCAGACATGTCGTTCGTCCTTCTGAGCGTCACGATGATGTCGGTGATGGGCGGTGAAAGACCCCTGCTTCTATTGAGGGTGTGCGAACCCCTGCTAGAGACGTGCGGGTGATGTTCTTGTGTTGATCGACGGCGCTCGAGGTCGGGTCGGGGCGTAGCGGCGGGGTCGACGAGGAGTAGATAAGACCTAATCCTGGTTTGCGTTGTCATATAGCGAATCGAGGGGGTCTTGGAGGCAGAGCAGTGCTTGGCATGGCATAACAGTGATAGTAAATCACCGCACGTCGGGTATGGGGCGGTAGAAGTTGGATTTGACCACGGTACTTCTTCCCTGTTGACATTGTCTTTCCGTCGGTCGAGGGTCCCCGTTGAGCGGGCCTCGTACGGACGGAGCGCGGTTGAGAGTAGCCCGGTCTCTTGACACCCGCGTAGGTTGGTCCTTGGTGCGTGATGTTTTAAGGCCTTAAACCACAAATCCCTCGGGGTTTGTTTCCTTTAATCCTTGATTTTGGGTATCCCTAATTCAGGTACCCGACAGCATGTCTTTCAGACCAGAATTTTTTGGAGAGGATTTCCTCAATCGGCTTTGGTAACCTTTTTGTCAATCGGTTTCAAGAGCTTTTATTTGCCAAGTAGGGTCTCATGCCAATTGGCTTCGATAACCTTTTATTCTCCAAAAAAAGGATGGTTCCATCTGACACCAAAAAAGATGTAGGGACTTTTTCGAACCTCATGGTCATGGCCAAAACCCTCGATTATTAGACTAGACCATAAGTTACTTATGGAATAATTAAACTTTAGCTTTTTAATATAGGTATAGATACAAACAATATGCTATGTCAATAATACTTCATGTTAGACTTCTTGGCCTTGTTATCAAAGTTGTGGACAGCTCCGAGGTTGCCCACAAGCCATAGGACACCCTCACACACTAAGAAACAGTTCCTGGCCCAAAACATGTTGTGGCACAAAAATTCAGCCAAAGTATTGTAACTTATTTTGGGAAATTAATGATAATAGAAAGCCTAAAATGCCTATATTTTAGCTAAAGTGTTTCATTTCGTGCTAGGGGTAAAAAAGTCATTTCCTTGCTTTTAACACCTTTACCTTGTGAAACAAATAGAAGGGCCAAATATCAAAACAAAATTTATTTTGGGCCAAATAAGCAAGTTGAATAGAAATAGGGCCAAGAAACTAAGTTGACTTTTTCTAGGGCCAAGAAACTATCTCTTTATTCTTCGGAAAAGTAATGATTCCATCGGACACAAGAAAGATGTGGGAATTTGTTACCAAAAGATGCAGGAACAATATGATATGTCAATACTTCATGTTAGCCTTCTTGGCCTTGTTTATCAAAGTTGTGGGCGACTCTGAGGTTGTCCATGAGCCATAAACCTTAGGACACCCCTCTCACGTGCTAAGCAACAATTGCCATGTTTCTTCTTGTTTTGCTTAGATCATTCTGTTATCAATTGGTTCCAAATCGTATCTTTTGTGTTCTTGAATTCACTTGCAGAAAATAAGTCACACTATATCACGTATGGTTGATAACTACTTCCTCTATTCCAAAT
>CM041634.1:37043477-37130171 GCA_023333625.1 Bothriochloa decipiens
ATTTGGAATATACGGAGTAGCAGAGATGTATTTATTGCAAAGGCTTAAAATTTTTAATTGGAACCTTTATGATGACTAATCTTATATAGTACGGAGTATGTTCTTTGTCAATTTGATCACAAAAAGAAGTTCTTCAATTTGACTATCTTCGTACCGATTCTATTAGTTTGGTACACAAGCAATCTTAATCTCACATAAATAAGGTCACAAATCCACCATAGTTTTAGTCTCACATAAATAAAGTCACATCAAATGTTTACAAATCATCATAGTTTTAGTCTCACATAAATAAGGTCACATGAAAGTGTGAAATCCAACATACATTGGTCTCACATACAAAGAGCGAATGCAGCAAGCATAGCACAAATCAAGGAATACGCCTTATTTTGCTTCATGTGCTCATGGCAGGGCTACTAAGAAGTCCTTTCTTGCTTCTTGTACCCATCGATGGGCCATCAAGTGGCACCTTAGGATGATGAGGCCGTCGTCTTTCAGGAACAAGGCTTTGGGAGAGATGGGCAGCGCCTTCACACCGAGGGATATGGCGGTCAGGTTGAGGTAGTTGTAGGTGCTCCTGGGTGCCTTGGAAGGTACTATTGGAGAAAAAAATTATAAATATTATCAAAATTATTTATAAGCTAGAGAGAGATCAGGTATTAACTCATTGAAACAATTGACCTTGAATGCGATCAGCCAACAATAAGATGTGTTTATACCTCAATATAGATATTTTTTAGTTGCATATGTGATCTTATCAATACCATTTTCAAAAGCTGCAGCCCTAAACCGTTTCATTTTGATGATCTATCACATGTTCAGGTCATTTAGTGTTCTAAATTGGCCAGACTTTCTACAGCATGCTTCACAAGATTATTCAGCAAAGCGCTATGTGTAGACCGAACCCAGCAAGCACTATATGGAGAGATTATTAATGCCAAAGTCTAGAAAGGTCACCGCTTCTCCAGCTGCAGCACACATTGCAAACAACCCCCAATCTGAGAAGTGAGAACTACTGCACCCAAATTGTCTCACGAACAAACAAGAACACACATTCACCCAAATTCGCCAAATAAAAAATTTTAATCGACGTGTCCCTAGCACTAATGTCTCACCCCCGAATTTGACCTGAGATTGTACAATGTTCCTTCAAAGTGTTGTCTGGTGCAAGAGTGTACAGAGATGTCAGATAACATTCAAGCTTTAATTTATCTATTATTTGCACAAGAATTTTAGGATTTACATGTAAAAAATGTTCCTTGAGTTTTAGCCTTTGAAGCAAGGAAGTTATTGTTAAGAATTTGGCAAAAAATACTTTAGTATCTATAAATTTAACCAAATGGTCAAGGTAGGGCGTCTAATGTTCTAGTTGACAATGAAAAACTTGATGGATCTGGACACAGGAAGATGTACTTGTAGCAGCTCCTACACATTATTTGAAAAAGAACAAATCCACATTTGTGAAGTTTCATTCGACAACTACATAGAGAAATAAAAAAAATGCTATTGATCTCTTGACTAGCAGCACCTATGAGGTTAAAAAGATGCTAAAGCGCTCACAAAATTTCGAGATACCAATTCAAAAGACTGATCAAAATTACACTTACCTGATTGCATAGCATCAGTGATCCATGCATAGAGTAGTTGCAGTTTTGGATATGGTCCTATATTGTAAACAAACAAAATTGCTGAACAGTATGGAATCTTAAATAAGCTTACATAAATAGACATCTACATTCATCTAGAGCATTTTTTGATACTGAATCGGATTATGACAAGTCTAGATTAAAATGGTACTAAAATCCACCTATTCTATATTGTGAAAAATGCAGTGTTTATTTTAAAAAACACCAATAGGAAATTGGTGACCATAGTTACAGTTTAAATAGAGGCACATCTTTAGGTGATGCACGGCTGACTACCGGTTGCACTTATCACCATCAGGCATGCATTTTAGTTGATGTCCCTGTGGTAGTTGGTAATTTTGCATTTCCATTTGATTTTATTGTCTTGGAAATGGAGGATACGAGTGAGCCTATAATTTTGGGAAGGCCCCTTTTAGCTACTGCAAGGGCTGTCATAGATGTGAAAGATGAAGCCATAGTATAAAAATATCAAAAATGTAAAACAAAAGTATCAATAGTGATTTAACGCACTTTCAGAATTAATGTAACTCAATAGAGGAAAGAGACTCAAATATAATCAACAACGCTTTTGGCTGGTCACACAAGCCGGCATATTTCGGCTTAAGTCGGCTTATTTCATCTCAGATAATACTATTGAATTAGCCAAAATCTGTCGGCTTATCTGCCAGGCAAACAGGGCCATGGTTTAAACAAAATATCTGGAACAAATTCATGAAGCAAATTCTCCTCATGACACGGCGATTACAGTTACCTCTTCACGGACTTCTTTGCACGCTTGTCGCTTGTCGCGGCGGCGATGCTACGAAATTGGAGTTGAGGGTAGCTTTGCGACCAGGATCCGACAGGACGGCCCACGCGTCGGCTATGATGCGGGTAGCGTCGGCGAAGACGGGTGACAACGGGTCGCAGGGGTGGCAGGGGTTGAGCAGATCGAAGGCTTGGCGATAGTAAGATCAATGAGGGCGGGGTCGCGGTAAGCTGTTTAGGTGGGGTTGAGGCCAAAGACGGCGTAGGGGTTGATGTCCCCGGACGGGAGGCGGAACTGCACATGGATGGCGCGGAGGGCGGAGACAGCGACCAAGAGGGCGTTGCCGCCCCGGGTGCATGGGTCGAGGCTAAGGGCCCTGTTGACCAACTTACAGCAGCCCTCGATGTTGCCCTCGGTTCTGCGTGACAGCAGGAGATCCTTGGCGGTGCTCACATACCGCTGCGCCTCTTGCCGCCACTAAGGATTATTGGTTGGACGCCTGGGGATGAAAGGATTCATGGCTACGGTGCGACAGCGAGAGTGGACGCCGAGACCGCGCGCGGCGCGGCGGCTGGAGGACGGGAGTGGCCTCCCAGATCCGTTCGAATCGAATGGAAACAGAAACCTCTGCGACGAATTATGAGGTCAAAGGACCCAAGCCCAACATTTGAACAATCCGTGGTTTCTCAGGCCCATGGATTGCTTTGCTGCGGAGGCCGGCCTTCTATCTTATTTCTTCCGAGAACTATCGGCCTTCCAGTTTTGATGCCATATCCCGATATCCCAGAAGTTTTGGCGACGGCCGCAGCCTACTAGAAACTCCGCTAGACGACGTCCCTTCGTGGATGGGTGAGAACTGAGAAGCCGATTTGCACTAAGGATTATTGAAGGAAGAAAAAAGTCGTTTGGACATGTACCGGTACACCGTACACCAACAGCTTCTCGTGATGTCGTCACGGGCATAGCAGTAGTCAGTAGACCCTGAGACCCGAGGAGCACGATGTTGGGGTGGCGGACTGGCGGTGGCGGAGGTCGCTAAAATCCCTTGCAGGCCAGCAAGGTTGCGCGGCGGCGGCGACGCAGTTGAGACGAGAGAGAGCGAGTTCGACCTGATCGATTTCCCGGCGCGCCGGGACGGACCCCGACGGCCCGACCCGACCCGACGTGCTGCTCTCCCGGCGCCCCATCGATTTCCTCGTCCTCACTCGCCTTCCCTTTCCCTCGGCGACGACACCACCACTCCATTTCTCCGCTCGGTCGACGTGCCCCCTTCGCTCGTTAATTCTTAAACCCTCCCCCTCCCCCCTTCCCGTCAGTTCCACGAGCTCCGGAGCACCACACCCATCAGCACCTCGTGATAGCCTCCTACTCCTAGGTAGTTCCTCCGCCCGCATGGCGCCGTCCGCGGCCCGCTCCATGGCCTCCGTCTCCCGGGCCCTGCGCCCGCGGCCGCGGCCGCGCGCCGCCTTCTGCTCGGCTGCTCGTCTCGGTACGCGCCTCCTCCCTCGCTGCTATTATTCCTGATTCTCGTTCGTTTGATTGAGGTGGTTTCGTTGACTTGGATGCGGTTACGGATAGATGCAGGGTGCGGATTGGGGATTGCCTGCTCGATGCCAAGTCACGGAATGGGGAACGAGAAACGCGAGCTGGGATTGGCCGTTGCGTCTGCACCAGCTGCTACTACTATTACCCCGGTTCTCAGGTATGCTCGTCTGACTTAACCAGCCCTCTGGAATTGCTATTGTGTAACGAGATCTCTGTTTGGCTGCTCAGGGCATGGATTGGCCAAATGTGATGTCAGGACCGGCGTTTGACTTTGTCAATGTGGTTTTAGAGTGTTGTCTAGTCAGTTTTGTGCTACTCTGAAGCAGAGTCCTAGACACATGTGTCTGAGTCTAGACTTTAGAGAGAATTCTTAGACTTCAGAAAGCTTTGGTTTCACTGCCTCACTCGGTTCTCAGGACCACACTGCATTTTTCCAGTGAAACCTATTTGCTTTAGAAAACTGACAGTAAGCGAAAGGTATTTATTTGGTTCCTTTGATGAATTCGGCTTACTAATTGTAACATTTTCATTATTGAGTTTTTCATTCATCATCCACTATAGTAATTTTTGTTTTCGATATCATGATAACACCAAATACATCCTTATTTCTTTTGGCTAAAAAGTATCCTTTTGCAATTCTTAATTCTGTCAGTCTCTTGCTTTACTTAGACTTGTGGGTGATGTCACCTCACTCCTCAGAGACTGTAGACTTGCTGAAATAATTCTTCATCGTGTGAACTAGCTAAACTGCTCTTTTGATAGTCTATTATTTTCGACACTCAACTAAGTTATTGATAATTGTTGTTATGCATTCCTAAAGTTGAATCTGTATAATTTCTTACCTCAGGAGCCGACAAATTTTGTGCAAGGCTGAAGCTAACGTATCAAGTAATCTTCCAGATAGCTTGCCTACAGGAGTAAGCCAGTATGAAAAAATTGTTGAGCTGCTCACCACTCTTTTCCCTGTCTGGGTATGTATTACAAGAGCATCTGAAGGTTTTCTTTTCTTTTGCCTACTAGCGTACATTTACGCATGGTGGATATGACACAAGTTTTTGTAAATCTACTAATACCTAAGATCACCTATGCAGGTTATACTAGGTACTATCATTGGCATCTACAAACCATCTATGGTAACAGTTCTACCACTTTCAGTTGCCATTACTGTCTGTGGAACCAGCAGTTAACACCTTACCATTTTGTTGGGTTTTGATTGGACAACCCACAGGTTACCTGGTTGGAGACCGACCTTTTCACTATGGGCTTAGGATTCCTAATGCTGTCGGTGGGACTAACGTTGACATTAGAAGATTTTAGGAGATGCTTGAGGAATCCATGGACAGTATGTTTCTGCACCTAGACACCTGTATTGATAAGGAAATAGTGATATTGTCTTTTCTGTATCCAATATCCAGTTAATCTATAAGTTATTATGTATGTTCTGCTGAATTGCTTCTTTGCAGGTTGGTGTGGGGTTTCTTGCACAGTATTTGATCAAACCTATGCTTGGATTTTCTATTGCATTGGTAACTCTCCTATAGACACAAAAATATGTATAATGGTTGTTTATATTTCGAATGCTTTGTTGTAAACTGTATGACACTTCAATGTTTGTTGGTTATTGATTTTTATGGTAAACAATATGTTCTGTGCATTGTAATCATGATTAAGTGTTGTATTGTTAATTAAATGTTGGTTATGTCATAAAGTTTGATCACTGAGTGCACAGTTGGCTAACTGAAGTAAATGATCACTCCTTATAACATGTTTTATTTCCCTTCACTTTATACTTAGATGAGCACATTTGTTGCTGGATTGAGGTTTGCATGTGTCAACAATAAGTGTACAATGCTGTGATCATGTTCACATCCTGGCAATACTTATTTTTGCAGTTTAATCAATCACAATTTTTGTACCTTTATTTTGAGATGCTGCTATGAGGGACTTTCTTTCTCTGCTATACAAGCTTATTTGAGAATTTTACATAAACTTAGCAAAGATTAAATGAAAAAAATTGAAGAGACCTGGCAAGAAACTTACCTGCCATCAGATTTGCCAGATATGAATGCACCCGGTTTCTCTCTCTTGAATATGCAGGAGAGCTGTGTATTACTGCATTAAGAAGAACCCAGTTTCTCTACCTCTTCGTTTTTTCCCTTTAATCTTCTGTATTTTCTTTTTAAGGTGGTCTTACTATCTCATTTGATTCGGGCATATTTTAATGCAAAAAAATTAGCCAATGTCTTCCATCACTTACAGTAATATCTGTTTAGCTCTTCATCGTGTACATTTCACTAAAGTGTTTCTACCAGACATTTCATTTTAATGCCTGCATTTATAAGCACATAATTTAGGTGCTTTATTTTGCAGGCCTTGAAGCTATCAGCTCCTCTTGCAACTGGTCTTATCTTGGTCTCCTGTTGCCCTGGTGGACAAGCATCAAATGTTGCAACTTATATATCCAAGGGAAATGTTGCGCTTTCAGTTCTTATGACCACGTAAGCTTGATGCTTTGCTTGCAAAAGAAAGGAATTTGTTTGGTACTTGTGTTAATCGTTTTGACATCCATACATCTGCATCTGAGCTTCTTTATCCATTACTAAAGCTGTAGATACTTAGCATCCATATACTTGTATCCTCTTTTTAAGAATATACACTGCATATATTTGCATTAAGAAGAACAGTAATTTTTAAGAGTTCACAATTGAGCCACCAGGGTACTCACACACATTTGCAATATTGACATCACGCACGCAGTTACTCGTACACATTTGCTCATGCTATGGGATTATACGCATCTATCCTGACACACTTTCTGTTACACTTATCATTTTATTATTGTGCTATCTGTTTCCAGATGGAGCGTTTAATTCCAAAAGGTTTATACTATCACTGTCACAATATTGATTTGGACAGTGCATTCCTGTTGCGCTGTTGCTAGCCTTATGCTGTCGAGTTCATCTTATGCCAGATCTCTCTGTAACATCAGTCCCACGAATTAATGTCAACAATGCTCTGCTGTTATCTGAATCAAAATTTGGATTTAGTTGAGGGTTACATGGCGAAATTTTGGAGTGAAAAAAGACTTTCAGAATTAACATAGGCGATGTCAAGTTTAAGTAGCTTCTAGTCATGATTCAATAATGAGGTTTATACCCTCTGTAGTATCATAGCAGAAGACGTTTGTGTAATCTTTTTCTGTAGAATTTGGTTAGCAGGCCATTGACTCTTGCACGTAATATTTCTGATTTCACCCTATTGTTCTGTATGCTACTTAGTTTTTGATTCAGAGATATTCTTTAGATGCTATTTATTGCTTCCTTCAGCCTACTTCTCTATTGCATTCTAACATTCCCCCCGTGCATGTTATAGTTGTTCAACTGTTGGTGCTATAGTGATGACACCCCTCCTGACTAAACTCCTTGCCGGTCAACTAGTTCCTGTTGATGCAGCAGTAAGGACACTACAATTCTATTCCAATTTGTCTCCTTAATTTTTTCTGCCTAAGTTAAAAGGATATTTTGTTTATGCAGGGATTGGCCATCAGTACTTTCCAGGTTGTTTTGGTACCAACTGTTGTTGGAGGTGCTTAAAAAGCTTAACGGGAGATTAATTTACTGACTTTTAGTGTCTTAGAAATATTTCATGACAGCTGATGTGACTATTTCTCTTTCACTGTGCAGTATTGGCCCATGAATATTTTCCTAAGTTTACTAGGCGCATTATCACCGTAACGCCCCTGATTGGTGTCCTCCTCACCACTTTGCTTTGTGCGAGCCCTGTAAGTCTTATATAGAACTTTCCTGAGTAAGATTCAAGCCTTTGTATAACTGTTTGTTAGTAATTGAAAATCATTTTTTATATATTACATGAAAACCAGAATCCACTTATGTTGACTTAGAGAAAATGCAATAACCCATTCTAACCTAGACAAGCATGTGATGATTCTTAGCTTGCTCAGGTGACCTTATTTTTTCTTAGTAATGCGTGTAGGTATATCCTATTCCCTTATAATCCCTCCGTTCAAACTGTAAGTCGTTTTAGTTTTGTCCTAAGTCAAACTTGTCTAGCTTTGACCAAGTTGATAGAAAAATAGATTAACATCTACAATATCAATAAATGTAGTATCAAAATATATGTCATGTTTTATGTAAGGAAGTCTTACTTAGGACAAAGCTATAATGACTTACAATTTGGAGCTAATGGAGTATATTAGTAATAGTCATAATGATATTTGGAATAGTATGAATGGATACTATTTTTTCTCTAGTTTTGATTCAAAACTGAACTTTTGCAAGATTGGACAAGTTGCACAAGTGTTGAAAACTCAAGGTGGTCAACTTTTTATCCCTGTTGCTCTGCTTCATGTTGCTGCATTTGCTCTTGGGTACTGGTTATCGAGATTATCTACCTTTGGGGAATCAACCTCTAGGACCATCTCAATTGAATGTGGGATGCAGGTAAAGATATGTTGATATGCTCAGGTTCAATCTTTTTTCATCTAGGCATAGAAATTTGTAGCACCGTTAAAAGCTAGATGGTTCTTATTCATTGTTTGGGATGTTATCAAATACTTATGGACAAGTAAAGAATCAATTTGATCAATTACTCTGCTGGTATGGTTTGTTATGAATTATGTAGGTTGCTTAAACACCAATATTCATAACATTCTTTTGCTGCCTAATCGCTCAAACATGTTATCTGTCAATTGGTTGATGATGTGTAGACGGCCTCTTGATGAATCTGTTTAGTTTTCCACTATTGATATAAAATAAAATGAGATTGACTTTTGCAATTGATACTCTGTTCTATTGAACGAAGTTGGTAGGCACTGAACCTCGGTGATTGTATTAGCAGTTTGGTTCGCAAAGCATCAAAACATCTTAGCTGAATGACTACCCTTCAGTTACCCTTGCCTAGAGCAATGTGCATTTTCATACGTTTAGTGCTTACCAATCTCACCTTCTTTCTGGCAGAGTTCTGCACTTGGATTTTTACTTGCTCAAAAGCATTTCACAAATCCACTCGTTGCTGTTCCTTCAGCTGTCAGCGTTGTGTGCATGGCTGTAAGTTTTCTAGCTCCCCTCTCTAATCCCTGCACTCATTCATTTGCATTCACCAATAAATATTTATTTGGACAGCGTAAAATTTTACTTTTTCCATGACAGCTTGGAGGGAGTGCTCTTGCAGTTTACTGGAGAAACAAAGGGCTTCCAGCGAATGACAAAGATGATTTCAAGGAGTGATGAAACTCAACACATGAGCACCTAGTTATTAGGGTGCAGTTACATCACAAGGATATTCATGTTCCAATACTTTAGGCATAGATAGGAAGGCTATTGTTGATTACCATTAGGGTTTCTGCTTTGCCTATGTTTGGTGTGTAGTATAGTACTCATTTCACAAATAAATCAATTTATTATAGCGTTGCCCCGTCAATGATCAATTTCTAGAGTTGTCCTAAGTCATGTACTTATTTTATGTTTAACCAAATTTATTCAAAAAACGGAATAAATATTATGATACCAAATAAGCAGATTATGATGTCTAATCTAATAATACTAATTTAATGCCATTGGTCTTGGTGCTCTTTTCTATAAATTTTAAATTTTTTTGAAATAAACTGCTTCCGTGTGAAATTCATAGTAACCAAACTATCGTACTTTTAAAGTTGTCTTGAAGTTGGCCAAATTAAGCTGGCAACGCACGGACGTGATTTATCACTTGTTTGCTGGCGCGGACATGATCATCACAGTATTGCACGGTACTGGTTATTGCACGTCAAAACCATGGGTTGGTAAAACTCTACAGAACTTGTACGTTTCCTCGGCCCTGCAGCGTCAGCACGGGTTTCCTGCGTCTGCGTGCTGCGTTGCATGTGCCCTCCTGAGCTCAGCGCATACTCCTAGTACTGCTCAAGCACACGCATGCAATTGATGAAGAGAGCTGCCGCGCCGGTGCAGCTGACGCACATACCACCAGCCCCTGAGGTCACCGGGCAACTGCACTCTACTGTACACAGCGTGCATGCCTGAGGGTCACCGGCGAGTGGTACTGTGCAAATATATATATATATACTTATTGCAGCGCAGCGCAGCGCAGCGCAGCGCTGACAGGATCACGTAGTAGAAGTGGATACTAGTAGCACGCACCCCCGCTGCCCGCCGGTACGTGTACGTACTAGGCACTATCGGCGTCCGTCAATCCGGCGAGAGGGCGGGGCAAGGGACCATCGGTAGTCGTAGCACCGGCTGGACTGCACCACACGCGACATTATGGCTCGAATGCTCGCTCGTTCGCTTCCGTGCGTGCAGGCGCAGCATGGCTAGCTACGGCATCTTTCCGTCATTTCTGATGGGTAGGAAGGAGAATCCACCGGCGGATCCAGCTTATCATGGCGCCATCATAAGACGCAGTCGCCATGCTGCCCTCGCTCTTGCTCTCGCTGCCCGTACTGCTAGTGTGCTAGCTGCATGCTGCCTTCCTCCGTCAAGCATGAAACGTCAAATCGACACGTACTATGAACCATACCAAGGACCAGCTGGCATTGTAGAACGTCGAGAAAGATGATCGCCATGTCCAGTCCACTGGAAGCTTAGGGCAACTTTAAACGTACTACTCCCTCGATCAAATAATTTTAAATACAATAAAATCTATATAAAATAGAAACATTTATGATGCACAACAAGTATTTAGGAGTAGGTAACTATAAATATATTTTATGGTGAAATGTTGATACGTACTGTTTTTCTATGAATTTGATTATACAAAATTTTACTTATTCTATTAAATTTTTCTTTATAAGATGAAGATTATTCATTGGATATTTAGTTTGACAACCACCGCCCCAATGTTTAACTATGGTACTCAAGCACCTTCCTAGACAAAACATTAAAGCTGCCCTTGCATCATCGACTTCAGTTTCATGACTGAAGCTTACCAACGGTAAGCGGGTGACTGAAATCCCGTAGCGGTGCCCTAATAATCATCATCAAGACTCAAGAACGAGATACATGGGCCTTCATGTCACGCGCCGCGTTGCTCCTTCCGTTTGCCCGTATGAGAGCGAGGCGTGCAATTGAATGGTGGAGTGGTGCCGGGGTGGGGCGATGCAGCGGACGCCAGGGCTGCCCGATCCCATCAAGAGCTTCCCGTCACGCATTCCTCGGCGGGAAAAGCTCGTGGGCGCAGTGTGTGTGGGGACGGCTGCGATCGAATATCCCGGCCCGCCGGGCGTGGATCCTACAGTACGCCCGCTGGATCGCGCCACCGCCGTCTCACACATGACAAGCCCACGCCGCTAGCCGCGTGGCCCTGCATGCCGCACGCTGAGCTGCTGTGCTGCGCCTGCGCGCACAGGCCTGGGCGCCTGGCGTGGCCGGTGGAGATGACCTGAGGCTGACGCCACGCCGTACCACCAGCCTGCGACCTGCGGACCGCAGCGGCTCCGATCCGGCCGTCGCGCTGGCGAGCTCCGCCGTATGCTTGGGGTGGCTCCACGCCACTGGCCGTCCGTCCCGTCCCAGCGGACGGTGAATGATTGAGATGATGATGACGAGGTACTTTATTACCTTTTTTTCTGTGTCTCTATTAATCGTCCTTTCCTTCGTCAGCGCCGCGAAGCAGAATCCCTACTTTACTTGGCAAGTCCTGCGAATACAGTTTCTTGAGTGATCGCCACCCTCCTTTCCTCCTTCATTTTCTTTCTGGACAAGTAATAATGATGACCGGAAGGTTTTCGACACCATGGAGTACGTTCTGCTTCCTTTTTTCCTTCCATTCGTTCTGTTGACCCACCTAGCTCTGTTCTTCTGAATATAAGATGTCCTAAAAAAAATTTAGAATAGGTTCCAGGACAAAGCAATGACTACTCCCTCAACGTTTTAGATTTTCTAAAGACACATTTTGATATACAATATGTCTAGATATATAACAAAAACAATAAGTCTAAAAAAAATTAAAATATCTTATAGTTAATAATTGAGAAAGCATATAACTTAACTTTCTTATAATTAGACTGCTTTGAACCTAGCGGTGGGTTTCACAGTAGACATTGGAAGTTAATTTTATATACAATTCTTTATAAGCTAGGACAAAATTTCAATTCTTTCATACATTATATTTTATAATATGTAGAGAGCAAGAACAAATAGTACTCTCTCCATTCCTAATAAATTAATTCATAGAGTTGTTTTAAGTCAAATTGCTTTATATTCAACCAGATTCTTAGAAAAGAGCATAAATATTTATGACATCAAATGAGTATGTTTATGAAAATATATTTTATTATGGTGCATCTAATGGTATAGTTTGGTATCGTAAATCTTGGTACTCTTTCATATAAATTCAGGAAATATAAAGATATTTGAGAGAACTGTAAGAAATGGTTTAATTAGGACGGAGAGAACCAACAAATGATCTCATTACTGTTACCATTTTTTTACTTTATTTTAATGTGTGGAAAATGAGGGCATCCTCCTCTGGATAAGAATGTAGATAAAGTCTCGCCAAAAGAATCCGTAGGGAGGCTCAAGCCTTATTCACGTTGCCATGGATAGATCATCTCCTACTGCGCGGCCGGTGTTGGCGCGTTGCTTTGCTTGACCGTGGTGGCTTTTGTCCCCATAACCTATCGTTACTTAGTTGTAGTCCTACATATGACGTCCATCATATCACTTCGAGACGACGGCCAAATTGCATATTTGGAGATTTCCCTGTCACCATCGGTTGGGCTGGACCATCGTCGACGACGGATGCCAAAGTGCTGGGCTACAAAGCGACAAATTAAAACAGATGATTATTCCATCGCTAGAACATTATTTATGTGCAGAGGCGAGATACTGTAGTACTACTAGCACTTCGATGATACCGGTGCTGTGCATCGTGATTAATCTACGGCAGTCTCTGAATTTCACCCCTGTTGGTTGATGGCTATAAACCGATGGCTCCACTAGTTCACAGCTCATTTCACCACGAAACAGTAACCTCTACAGCGGTCCTAGCTAGTAGTAATTCATATGGGGATCCACAGATATCTCCCAAACTACTGCATGCATGGTATATGATCCATCCAGGCTGAAGCCTGGACGGCTAGACGAGCCTCAAAAAGTGAGTGTATGCATAGTATGCTTCCTTGTTCCACGACTTCATTTACTTTATAAATGCATGGGGTGGATGGGTCTTTCTTCTGTGGTTCCATTTGCAGCAATATATTGGCGCCATTGGAGGACCAGGCTATGGGCTACCGCCTAGAGAGTCCGGTCCAGCGTTACTGCTGCTCTACGTGTCAGCCTACGAATTCAAGATCCTTCCCCCATATAATTTGACTCATCGGGTTCTGCATCAGTCATACGTTAGGCAAAGACTACGGAGGTATTTGGATTATGAGCTAATAATTAGCTTTGGATACCAATTAAAAAAAGCCTAGATGTCAGCTAATTTTGGCTAATTGGTGGTTAGAGTCCATTAACCTTATCTCCATGTTTAACTTATTTTCACAACGGTTCTAATCATGCCATTAATACAATCCTGCTTGTAGGCTGCGAAGGTGTCACAACTACTGTTATCCCAGAAACTGTCTATGTCTATCATGAATGATAAGGAGATTGTTAGATTTGAGTTCTCGATAAATCAGATACAGACTTGCATCTACACCGAATGCGATAGTGTGCGTCAACTGCCACTTGGCGATGCTTGATGTTGTTGGTAGCTTTGAACAACGAGCCGGTGTTGTAGAATCTGCCAATACAAAATCAGATGTGCAATCATTCTTGCTAGTGATGGATTAGAAATATAGATTGGCTGCTGCCACGTTGCTATTGCGTCAGCTTCATCTCTTGAGTGGTGGTACCTCTATAGTGCATCCATAGTAGCCTCATCAATTATTGTTGCTTCATCTACGGGAAAGGGCGCCCTCAAGGGTATGTCACAAAGCTCCAAAGTGTGGATTGGGGGTAGATTTGCTAGTAATGGGTCTTCACGGTGGCGGTTGCTATGGCTGCATGAAAGGCCTCCTCTGTCCCCATACATGAAGACTCACAACAGTAATCCTGACAAAGATGAGACTCTCTGTTGCGCTACACTTTCACACAGGCCTCTACATCTCCTTCACCAAACTTTACATCATTGTGCAAAAACACCACGATCGAAGTGTCCGAGGGTTGAAATTGAATCGCATGAGCTGATGTAGAAAGAACACTTTATATATCCAGCCCAGACCAGAGGGGTTGTTGATTGTGTTCCTTAAATTCAAGATGACATTGTTGAACTGGTTTAGGTTCCTTGCCTTCAAAGCCATTAGCTGACCATACAGCTGGGTGAAGAGGGTATACTTTCCCATGGCATCCTTAAGAGTCAGATGAGACTTGAGGAGAAGGTAGCGATTAGGTGTGAGGTGGGTCATGATGTCCAGGAGGTCTTCAACCTCTGGTGAGGCAGTTTCAAACCTCTGTTCGGCCGGTAGAAAAGCCGGCAGAATTCGGCAGATTCAATAGTGATTTGTGAGAGGAAATAAGCCGAAATATGCCAAAATCTGCCGGCTGAACACAGCCATGATACAAATGGTATCGTGCAATATTAGCCAACCCAACCATGTTAATTGATTTGCGAACTTCATGCAGTGAGAATAAGATATGACATACACAATTTAATGGAACAGCATACACAGTTTAACAAAACGATCCAAAGTAATAGTCTTGAGATATAGAATATTTTATGCCAACCTAGAGAAGGGCTAGGGTAGGAATTCATTATTTGCATATTAAGAATGTTGCTCTATTCAGCAAATAGTTGTTCAAGCTACTAACGATAGATGGAACATGGCAACAAATACTACATAATACTCCCTTCATCCTAATATCTTAGGCGTAACTATTTTCTATTCATGACCCATAGAGGTGCATACATCTATATAGCGGTACTAGGGTGAGAGAGAGAATTAAAGCTAGTTTTAGTCTTTGAATCGGATGTGGTTATGCCTTATATAATAGGACGGATGGAGGAAATATCTTGGATCTTAATCTCTCACAGGTCTATTGAAAGACTATGGAGTCTCATGAAGGTTAAATAATATTTTCTTTACTTTGGATCTTCATAATCAAAGATGGCTCACAAATTATATTTTGGGAGAACAAATGGTTTGACAATATGATAGTATGCCTATTTGTACAACATAGTTATAAACAAATTGGCCATCATCATAGAAAATGTTTTGAGTTCCTCACCTCTGGACGCAAAGGATTCGATATGATCTAAGTTAGCAGCATGGAACAATTTGTTACCATACATTGCTAATATTCCGTTGACACGGGAACAAGATAGGTTTCATTAGAATGTACATCCAAATGGTTAGTTCTCATTAAAATCCCTTTATATGGAGCTAATTCAATTAGATGTCCCCGGTATTAACAAAAGAATGTGGAAATTAAAGCCCGTTTAGAAGTTAGGATTTTCATTTGGTACTTAAGAAGGGGAGTGACACTGACGAAAGATCATCTTTCATCAGTATCTAAATAAGACTTGAAGTCTTAGTTTTTATCTCTCTCTTCGATAAATACACAGCTATATGAGCAAATTACCATAAATAGAAGGATAATAAATAGGCTCAAACTCTATGATAAAGTCTGCACTATGAGTGCCACACCACCAAATAGAAATCCCCTTGCTACGTGTCTCCATTTCATTGCAAATGCAGCATGAGACATGAGATAAAATTTGTGAACGCCAACTGTAGGGGGCTTCAAATTTGTCCTAAATTCGTATCATACTGCTCCAGTACACACCAACCTCAGACAAACCTACGGACGTGCGTAGCAACGGGGCAACCTTGAGCGCATAAACCACCTACTAATAATAATAATAATAAAACGAGATGGTAGGCCCTGGATTACGGGGATAAATGGACCAGGCTACGCAGTAGTGTAACCGGTAGGGAGGCACGTACGTACGCACACTCACTATATGCGCCGAGGCCCGAGCCGAAGCGAGCGTGACGGATCCCGGAGGACCACGCCCCGGCCAGTCCACTTGCATTGCGAGCGTGATTAGGACGACGACGACTCTTGGGGGCCCACGGTGCAGTGGGCCGGCTGTCAGCCGAGAATCATCACCATCATCATCAATGATTGATGGAACAAACGACGCGGGGCCACGTACGCCCACGAACGCATGCACTGCAGCATGCAGCCACCGCCGCCGGCGGCCGCATGCGGCATGCCCGAGACCCGGGGAACTTGCCGCCAAGGCATGCCCCACGCGGCGCGAGCTACTGGAGCCACCCTTCCTCTCTAGAACTAGCTAGCCTTCAAGCTCTAGCTAGCCGTGGGGGCCATCCATGCAGGGCGCCATGGCCGATGATCGAGCTGAGCTCTAGCTTAAAAATTCGCGTTGCATGGCTCGGGCGAGCTTGTCTCCTACTGGTCCTGCTGCGTCCTGCCGTGCATGCCGCATTCCTCGGCATGCTCCGGCCGGCCGGCCGCTACCGCTCTAGTAGTATCTAGCTAGGTTGGCCGGCGGAGGAGAACGGTAGAAGACGACTAGCTCATTTTCTTTCCTTTTTTTCCCTTCTCCTGCCGGCCGGCCGTCCGGCGAAAATAGTCTATTAACGTCGATCTTGATGTTGGCATGGTCGTGCCTGATCATCAGATTCTTGAAATCTTAATAATCGGATGGCCTGCCAGCTGCTGGCATATGCATGCGGTACTGTCCTCGGCCATGCATGCAGCGAATCCTCGTCCGGATCAGAGTAGCAATAGCAACATGGTCACCAGGCTTGGCAATAAATGTTCCCGGCCATCAAAGCCCTGCCTGTAGCTTCTTGTACGTGACTGGCCTGCATGCCGCTCGGTCTCGGACGCATGAAATGCAAATACGGAGTACGGAGAGAGTTGTACGAGGGCTCAGCGCCTCAACCTCAGGGCTGCTGGCACGCACGGCCCATCGTTTTGATCTCCATGCATCAGACTCTCCCAGTTGACTTGTACCCGGCAATCAACGTATTGCTGGCAGATTGCTCTCACTGCTCGACCAACCGACCCTAGGGTAGCCATTGATTCCTGGATCAGAGCTGCCGCCGCCTGCTGAATACAGTAGTACGTCGCAAGACGCAACAGATGCCGAAATTTCGTAGCCTGTGTCATTTTATTTGTATTTGATAAATATTATCTAATCATATTTTAACTAAGATAAAAAGATTCGTCTCGTGATTTATAACTAATCTGTATAATTAATTATTTATTTTATTAATATTTGATGTGACGGAGATTGAGCGAAATTTTTAGCATTTTCTGAGGCAGCTACACCAGGCCGTAAGCTCATCAAGGCTCATCGTCCGTGTTGCTCCAACTAGAAAAACCATATGGGACGGCATCGCCAGTGCCACTGGGCATCGCTCGCCCGGCCCCTCACTGCATGCAGTGCACCGCTGGGTGGCTGGCTGGTGCTGGTTGGCCGCACTATTTCCATTTACTCCATGCTGACCAGTGACCACCGATTTCTCCAACAGAGCCCCGCACCGGCCGTCGACTTGGTTTTTGTGTTTTGGAGTAGAGAAATTCCAAGGAGTTTCACATAGAGTAGAACACTTCTTCTGACCACAAATAGTAGGCACAATTAATCCAATTTGGGAATACTACTGTTCCCACTGCACCCATGGCCAGTTGGCCACTGCCCTTCATTCTGGCAAACAGGAGCACAGGAAGCTAGCATTCAGCATTTCATTGTCTATGAAAAGAAATTCAAAGGGACCGAGATGTTGCAATGCGAAAAGGATGTAGCCGCGCCAAAGACATGGAGGAGGAGTGGAGGAGGATGATGTGGGAGTAGACAGGGTTAATGTATTAATTAATTGGATGGGGATGGAGCAAATATGGCTTGTCAAATTAAAATTGATTGACTAAATAAAAGTCACTTATTCTATGATACTGACATGTATCTTGATTGTACTATACTCTCTCCCCTTAATTAAAGTAGACGTACATTATTAACATCGTCATGGTCTTTAGAATATAGATTTGTGTTATAATAATTCTTATATATATGACTTTAGTAATTGACCAATAAAAGAAGTCTCCATGCTAATTCTCATGGAACAGAAGTTATTGCATTAATCAGAGAAAATAAAATCGAAGTGCCCATAGTCATTTGATAAAAAAGTACCGACCACGGCCATTACAAAAAAAAAAAAAAAACTTACATACTTACATCATACTTAATGCATATATTCAAGGTTGAAATTGAAATGATATATAATATAGAAAAAACATATCAATTTTGGGAAAAATGGTAAACAAATCAAATGAGATAAACTCCAATGCAAGAGAACAACATCAATAATCTATCTATGTATTGTAAAAAATACAAGCATCCGCGTTTGTTATTGACCTACCTAATTAAAATCGTTGTCCCCGAACAATAGATGAAGATAATACCTCGATGTGAGGCAAAAATATATTTACGGTTGACGCATATGGTGCTATATAGCAAAGCCGTGTTAAGTGGTAGTCGACATTAGATTGCGCATTCTCGCATATAACAAGATGAATTCAATAAAGCAAAAGACAAATACATTGGCGAAACCTAGCATTTTTTGGCAAAAAGGATATGGGATGCATCTCCATATATCAAGAACATAGTGTCTGCCAAATATAAGGGCAAAGTATAGCATGCAAATCGCCTATAGTGAAACACCTACTTCGATAAAACATTGATAAAAGTAATATATTCGATATTACCGAGAAATGAGTGGAATATATGTGAAGAGTCATTAAGCTATGTCGGGGATGGTGAACAGCATCATAAGTGCACGGTGAGAGCCATCTTTCTAGTTATAATACATTCACAGCCATATCTCTTTTTCATAATAGAAGATTTAAAGTTTCCAAGAAATAAATTGTGACCAGGGCCAACGCATGAGCATATATCTTGTAACATTATAAATATTCAAGTTTCTACACACTAGTCCATGACTAATGGACTAACTATTAGTCTGCGTGTTTACATCTCGAAAGAGACTAAAATTGGTTAAAAACTTGTTCGTTTTATGGATCCAATAATCCAAACAGGACCCAAAAGAGTATTTTACAGCCGAAGTTTGGATTCATGCACGCAACTTCGAACGTCACTCTTAACCTCATGAATCACATACTGTTTGCTGTGCCATCTGTATACTAGCACTCTGCCTTTTGTCAAAAGGAACACCACTCCGTCTTTGTGTTTAAACAACAGGGACATCATCCATCTTTGGACCATTTAGCCACTAACCAAAACTTGAAATACAGGCGGCTATCTAGAGGCTCCCACACCGCAACCATCCCACTCCTACAGTCGTCGAATCAAGCAAGTGAAAACCGAATGGGAGGCTTAACAATGATCTTGACGCATGCTTTCGAGAGCGACAAGTGCTATTCCAAATTTGCAACCGCGCAGAGGACGACGAAGGACCTAGTATCACCCACCCACCTACGCACTGGAGTAGCTAGCTATAGCTAGCGTGGAGGACCATGTCTCGGCACGAGGCACCAGCATTGGAACATACACTCACTCATCTTTCGTTTTCCATCCAAATCCAAACGGAGGGAGAACCCATCACATGAACGCTCCATTCCACTAGGAATTCATATTGAAAAAACACACTCCGTCCCACTAGTACTAGTACCACTACATACTACGAGAGCTAGCACAAAGAAGGCTCCACTGTGCCCGCGAGCGCTCTGCAAAGTCCGCGAGGCGATCAAGCGTAGCGCAGTACTCCTATACTACGTAGTACGTGCTCTACTACACCCAAACCCCTATAAAACCCCATCCACAGTAAAACCCCAAGCACTTGTCATCGCACGCGCACGGTAAAAAAAAAACGCAGCCACACACACACACCCGTCCCCAGCAGACTCTCTCGCTCCAAGCAAGGCGCGATGGACGACGACATGGCGCAGCAGCAGCAAGAAGAACGCCAAGGCCGCGCGCGAGCGGCGACGACGTGGGTCCCCGGCGCGGTCATCGTCGGCGCGGGCCCGTCGGGGCTGGCCGCGGCCGCGTGCCTGGCGGCGCGCGGGGTGCCGTCCACGGTGCTGGAGGCGTCCGACTCGCTGGCGGCCACGTGGCGCCACCGCACCTACGACCGCCTGACGCTCCACCTCCCGAAGCGCTTCTGCGAGCTGCCGCTGCTCCCGTTCCCGCGGGACTACCCGGCGTACCCGTCCAAGGGCCAGTTCGTGGCCTACCTGGAGTCCTACGCCGCCGCGGCGGGCGTGGCGCCGCGGTTCGGGTGCCGCGTCGAGGAGGCCGCGTTCGACGCGGGCGCCGGGGCCTGGGCGGTGCGCGTGCGCCAGGCGGGCGGCGGAGAGCTGCTCCTGCTAGCGCGGTGGCTGGTGGTGGCGACGGGGGAGAACGCGGTGCCGCGCGTGCCGGACCTGCCCGGCGCGCCGCGGTTCGCGGGGCGGGTGCTGCACACGTGCGACTACAAGTCCGGGGAGGAGTTCGCCGGGAAGAAGGTGCTGGTGGTGGGCTGCGGCAACTCCGGCATGGAGGTCAGCCTGGATTTGTGCCGGCATGGCGCCACGCCGTCGATGGTGGTGCGTAACACGGTAAGTGTAACTAATGATCCGCCCACTTCTGACCGTGCTTACTTACTCCTAGAGCGGCGGACATATTGCTACTCATTGCTGGGGTCCTGTCCTTTTCTACTCTCGTTGTCTTGCTTTGGACAGCGCAAGTACGAGTGCTGGCTGCGAGTTTTGTGCCATCCTGCTTTCCGCTTGGATGATTGTGGTTTTTATTATGCGCGTCGCACTTGGTCTTGCTGCGATCTTGTTGGCCGGGGCATGCTGCTTCATTTTGTGCATGGTCATATTTGGCGACGCTAAGCATAATTAGACAACCTACTAACGTGTAGTACGGTGTTTGGGATGTCTCTGTCTTGTCGTTCCATGTCGTTCTCAGCACCCACCCATGACACATAATACTAGCTGCTTGCTCTGGTTTCTCTTCCATGGAGTACTTCTTATACTACCGGCTACCGTAAATATTACATTACATAACAATGATGATCGTCCTTCGTTCTCATCACAGAAGATCTGATCGAGCACATACTATGAACTGAAACTTGTGTGCAGGTTCACGTGCTACCGAGGGAGATGCTGGGTCTGTCGACGTTCGGCATCGCCATGGCGCTGCTGAAGCTGTTCCCCGTCAAGGTGGTGGACCGGATCCTCCTGGCGGCGGCGAGGCTGGCGCTGGGCGACACGAGCAAGCTTGGGCTGAGGCGTCCCAAGACGGGGCCCATCGAGCTGAAGAACCTCACGGGCCGAACCCCTGTGCTGGACGTCGGGACGCTAGCCCACATCAAAACCGGCAAAATTAAGGTTAGTAGTGCTATCGCTGCCTGCTTTCACCAAAGTAGCAAGCAGGCAGCAGCAGCGCAGTTGTAGAAATTACACATGAGGATGACCAGTCAAACGCCGTGGGAATTTGAGCCCCGGGCACGGGGGAGCCGGCCGTGGGCGCCAGTGCCTCTTCTGGCATGGCAGCCCGGCCGGAGTTAAGGCTCCCATTGCTGAAAAATGCATCGTTCGTCCTGGAAATGCATTTCCGTTGAAGAGTCGCTGATCCGAAACACATGATCTCGCCAGGTAGTGGGAGCAGTGAAGGAGGTGACCCAGCGCGGGGTCAGGTTCGCGGACGGCAAGGAGGAGCACTTCGACGCAATCATACAGGCCACGGGGTACAGGAGCAACGTGCCGTCCTGGCTCAAGGTAAATCCCTCTCATTTCTTCACCTTTCCTTCCTAGTATACTGCTGCCTCTGCAACGACGATGAAGAAGTGAAGTGACGCCGACGCCGACGGAAAAGGACTAGTCGCCTGTTCGTTCGGCGGAGGTTTTGGGGACCTGGCCGCGCTGCAGCGCGCATGTCGTCACCCCCATCCTGCCCCGTTGTTGCCCTTCTCGTGTATGCTGGGCGCGCAGGGGCAGCTCGTGCGTTCCCCGCGGGGAGCGTTCCTTTCTCCCGAAGTGTCCCTCGGCGCCAAGTGATCGAGTCAGTGACTCACCCGGGGGCATAGGCGCGTGCACAGTGACTCACCAGGGGCCCAGTCGGCTGCCTTGGCGCCGGCCGGCGTCCCTAGCTCACGAGGGTGACGACGACGGGTGTACGGACTCGAGACTTTGGATATACACTTCACTTTGCTTTGGGTCCAGGTCCAGCGGTCCAAAATCAAGTGCACTTGAGTTTGTATGCAACGAGAATCAACAACCCTGTTGCCTTTACCATTATTTTTCTGTATGTATAATGTACGTAAATATGCTATTCAGCTGTTGCGTTATTAAAAGATCGAAACCATACTTTGCAGGATGGAGGTGACGTGTTCACGAGAGAAGGGATGCCGAGAATCCCCTTCCCGAACGGGTGGAAAGGCAAGAACGGGCTCTACACCGTCGGCTTCTCGCAGAGGGGGCTGCTCGGCACCTCGGCGGACGCCCTCAACATCGCCAGAGACATACATTCACAGTGGATGGACATGAGCTGCAGACCCGCCGGTAACAGTATTGTGCTTCAATGTAACAGTGACAATGCTGCAGTTTGACTGACCCTCCCTCTCGTGTAAATGTACAGAACCCCAAGTGGTTTTATATATTGATTGTCTACAAAAGGTAGCATTGTGTTTGTATACATGACAATATGTCAGTATGTTTTTTGTTTGCCTTTAGACAGATCGATCTAGATATGGCTTCTAGACGTGCCTATGTTCTTTCTAGTCTAGGATTTAATACGAGAACAGCTTCGGTACGGGAGAGCAGGGGGGAACGTGATGGACCCAAAGTAGCAAATATGTGTGGTCCATCAATGGACTTGGGCTTCATCTTTTGGGCCGAAATTAGTGAGAGGGGTATCTAAAGGTTCTTTTGTTGTGAGTCTTGCGACACATAAACACAAGAAGTTAGTGCGTGAGAGATAACCGCACACCACTATCATGGCCTCCTGCATCTTGCATCGTCATTGATGCACCCACCACCAAAAGCTCATGCATCGTAACTGCGCCCACATGGGGAATGAAGGAGCTGAAGAGTCATATATTGTCATGTTTGGGGCACATATGTATCAAAATTGTACTGGTTTTGGAATATTAGACAACCCGAGATACATAGAAATATTTCATTTCGCTCTAGGGGTAAAATGGTCATTTTACCTTGCTGTTAACACTGCCAACATGACAAACTAACGAAAGGACCAAATTCCCAAAGAAATTTCAACTCAAGGCCAAAAACCAAAGTTTGACGAAATTTGGGGCAGAAAACTAAAAGCAAAGCTTTTCAGGGCAAAAAACCCAATTTCCCCAATTTTTATGGAGTGGCTAGCCAAATAAAGATTTGGAATGTAGACTATATAATGGAGATGCTCTAATATAGGATGTTATCTCGTATGCTAAATATAGCCTCGCCGTACTAGAAAGTTTTTAAGTTTTTTTTGGCAGAGTACTTTATTTTTAGAGGTTGATGTAGTTGACTAAATCATGAATTTAGCCCTCTATTTTTAACAACTCTATTGGAGTTGCTAAAGAAACTGGGATGTTAAGGCTTGGCACTGAAATTTCGATTTGGTAAGCCTATTTCCTTGATACTAAATGCTTGGGGAGTTCGGAGCCCATCATGGCCCATGGCATAGTCAGTTGTGATGGCGTGAACTGCTCGGTCCGATGCACAATAAAATCTTCAACATCACATGCCAATGGCCCATGACCACAGAGCAAAGTTTGACTGGGTCTTGGCCCATTGGCGATTGCGTGTCTGCTGCTGTTTCCCTGTCGCATTCATGGTTGTGGCCTTTCGTGAAGATGTAGATAATTTCACAATTTATACCCCTGTATATATAAATACAGTAACAGTATACTCTTTTCATCTAAGAAAATATCTTTTTCTTTGTGTATATTGATCAAGCATCTTCGTCGCCTGCACCTTTGTTCCCGGCTTGCCGCCGGCCAGAGCCCCAACGGCCGACCAGCGCTCGGTAGTCCACGTCCCTGAGGCGCAGCAGCAGGTGCAGAACAATCCCCGTGATGAACCCCAGCGCGGCGCCGCTGGAGCCCGTGAGCGACACGCCGGCGGTGATAAGCATGACGAAGGACTCCTCCTTGGTACCCATGTCGCGCGACGCCATGGCGAGCTCGATCCCGGAGAAGAGCAGCATGACGCCCAGTATCCCGATCGGGAACTGGCCGAGGATGGTCACGAACGAGTTCCCGAACACGAGCCCCAGCGCCAGCTTGCCGATGGCCAGGAACACCACGGACGCGCCGCTCCGGCCGCCGAACCGGTACTGCCCGGCCAGCCCGCCCGCGCCGTGAGCACGGCATGGCGCCGAACCAGCAGCCGACAAAGTTCATGAGGCCCACGCTCACCGACACCCGCGCCGGGGAGAGCTCGGCCCGCTCCGGGAACAGATCCGACGAGAGCTTGCACACGGCGATGACCGAGTTGAGCACGGACAGCGGGAGCTGCGGCACGGCGCCTTCCCAGAAACCGACCTTGAAATCGTCCCATGTGATCCTGACGAGCCGCAGAGGCGCCGGGCCGAAGCGAAGGCCTCGCAGAATCGACGGGTCGCGCACGAAGCAGAGCACGAGCCCGAGCGCGAACACGATGAGCGCCGCCGGGACGCGGCTGCAGGAGCGGCGGCGGCGATCGCTGGCGGCGACATCCTCGTGGTCGCCGGAGCCGGTGGCGAGGATGATGAAGAGCAGCGCGGCGAGCGCGAGGACGAGGCCGTCGAGGCCGAGGAGCGGGCGCGCGGCGGCCGTGGAAGCGGAGGAGGAGCGCGAGAAGTCCTGGACGTAGCGGACGTACTTGACGGCGGTGAAGGCGAAGGAGAGGCCCTGCGAGAGCTGGACGCCGCGCACGACGGGGAGCGGGAGGAGGCGGTAGATGCACGTCATGAGGCCCGTGGCGCCGAGGACCAGCAGGACGGCGGCGACCGCGAGCCCCGCGGCCATGATCTGCGGGACGGTGAGGTGCGCGGAGGAGAGCGCGACGGCGGCGATCGACTTCATCGGCTGCACCGGCATCGGGATGCCGAAGAGCAGGCCCGTGGCGAAGTTGTAGAGCGCCGTGAAGATGAGCGTCGTGCCCAGGTCCAGGTGCGACGCCAGCGACAGCGCCAGCACGATCGGGATGTAGGTGCCCAGGTCGCCCACCGCGCCGCCCAGCTCGGACCACACGGACGTGTTGAGGCGGATGCTTGAGGGGAGGAACCCGAGGCGGCGGCCGCCGCTGCCATCGCCGGGGAGGAGCGGGTCTGCGGCGGCGGACGCCATGGGTCGTTGCAACGACTTTGCTTGGATATTTTCCCCTGCACGTCTCTGAGCCTCTTCTGACCGGTGGTGGATGCTGGATGGTTGCGTTGCGCTCGGGCTTCCCCACTTGAGCTATAAAATACTGTGCGGCTTTCTGTTTTCAAGAATTTAGCACAAGATGCGATCTTGATGCTCTTTCTTTAATACTGCCTTGTCTCGTTTCTTCTCTCTCTGCGACTGTGCCTGTGAACGATGACAGTGATGGTTGATCTTTATTTTTCGAGAGCTCAGATTGGTTACTTAGATTGTAAACAATGCCAAATGAAGCCTGCCTCGTCTCCGTTCTCTCTGTGCAGCCCTCAGCATTGATCAAGCGTCGTTCACTCCTAGTCCTACACTTCAATGAACGCCGTGGGACTCGGAAACAATTTAGAAGTAGAAACAGCCTGCTGTAGTAGTGTAGTGCTGTCTTTTTCCAGATTCTAGAAATATGACATCTTTGTGAATGTCTTTTGGCTTTCTTCTGTTCTCGGACCCATGCTGTACGATTTTGATGTTGTGCGCCAATTGTACCCTGTGTCGCTGACACGCGGTGGCATCAAGACTGCTTCACATCGTATGGGATCCAAGGACACTAATGGTCAATGGCTGAAACGTGGACGTGTCAAGCGGCCTTGCAAGCTGCCAGAGGGCCAGTTAACGTCGCGTGGCCACCTGGGTACTTATGTCACCTGTTGAGTTCGTGATAGCAAGACTGGTGTTCGAGTCCTGATGGACGCGAATTTCTGGTACCCACCTAAATAATCTACGGGAGGTCTCTCGACGCGTGGAACCATAAAGGAACTGTGACGTATTCGTCGTCTACAGAGCATATATCTCTGGTGATTTCTTCAAAGACGCGTCTTTGTATCTGTATATAGTTGTAGGTTTGTTTGTGTATTTAGGTGCGAGTGTGGTGTGCGTTTGTGTGGTGTAGGTATGCGTATACGAGCAGATGCTACGACTGTATCCAGACGAAGATGTAAAAAAAAGTCTTGCTATCCCGCTAGCCAGTCGAGCCAAGGCTCGCTCCCGTGATAGCAAGACTTGCGTGGTCACCGGTCACCGCATACACCGTTCCAGGAGCCGTAGCAGGTTGGTGTATCCTCCTGGTTTCTTCTCCACGGTACCTTCCTATCCATATCATTGTCGCCGCGGTTCCTTTCTATCCATATCATTGTCGCATATGCAGATTGCAGGCTCTCCCCCACTGAACGTTCGTACTTGTGACAGTGTTTCCTCCGTCGATCATACAAACAATCACCTCTTAACCAGTATACCTAATCACCTAAGCAAATTAAGCCCAGCCTAGCCTGAGCCCTGAGCTGGTGGATTTTAACCCACCCATGAATCTTCCTAGATAGGCCTAGGCACTAGATCTCGTTGCCTAGAAAAGATTCAATATTGTTTTTAGTTCTTTTTAAATTACACAATACAACGCAGATGTTACATTGTAAAATGCTCACAGAATATAATATCTAGATGCATAACAAAATAGATTAGGGGCATCCTCAGGGCCTTGCGGGCCATGCGAGCAAACATGCGCCCCCCCTCCAAAAAAAACCATGAACTCCAAAATTTACTAAGTGTCCTAAGTATATATATCAATTTTATGCTTTGTTTCTATCATTCTATGAGAAAATCAGTTAAACATGCCTTATGTTGCCCAAAAGTCTAACTCCCTCGATCATGACTTCAGGCATTGCGGCTGACGATTAACATAACCCTTCGACCTTAATCACCTGGAGGCTGGACGAATTGACTTCCTACTCCTCCATGTCGCCGTTATTCGTCGTTTGAGACCTAGTTGCCATCCAGACCCAGGTCGGCGACGGAGATCGTCCGGTAAATCAACTAGATATTAGGCCTCTCCTTAGTATTTTGAACTGGGCCTCATAATTTCACTAGACACCGTTGAATGTATATATAAAAAAAGTCAAAGCGCCTCATAATAGTCGGGAGAAATCAGCTATTTGATAGGAAACTAATTTTTTTAGATTTTTTTTAAAGAAAACTCTACTTGTAGTTGCCCTTATTTGCCTATTGCCTTCAAATGACAGCCGGTAAACGCCCCGCCGTACCGAGAACCGAACGCCCGATGCGGGCATGCGCTACCTCTACTTCCGCCCCAACGCACGCCATGCCCGCCCCGAGCGCCACCCACTCCTCACTCACCTCGACGCCTGCTCCTCGCGGGCCCACCTGGCGGAGCTCCACGCCCGCCTCGTTCGCGCCCACCTCGCCCCCGACTCCGCCGTGGCCGGCCGGCTCGTCGCGCTCCTCGCGTCACCCGCGCTGGGCCACGACATGCGCTACGCCCGCAGGGTGTTCGACGGTATATCCCAACCTAAGGCGGCCGTCTGGAACTGCATGATCAGAGGCTACACCAACCACGGCGCGCCTTCGGACGCGCTGGCGACGTTCAGGGCCATGCTTTGGAGAGGGGTCTCCCCTGACAGCTACACCATGGCCGCGGCTGTGTCTGCGAGCACCGCTCTTGCCAACTGCCAGTGGCGAGCCACCGGAGACGCGGTCCATGCCATGGTTCGGAAAGTTGGGTGCGCGTCAGATCTGTTCGTCATGTCAGGTCTTGTTAATCTATATGGGGCTTTTAGAAGCGCCGAAGATGCAAGGAAGGTTTTTGTGGAAATGCATGAGAGGGATGTGGTGTCTTGGACGTCGATGATCTCAGCTTTTGCGCAATGTCGTATGTGGGATGATGCTTTGAGGTTTCTTGCTCAGATGCAGGCTGACGGGATTAATCCTAACAAAGTCACCATTATTAGCCTGCTTTCTGCTTGTGGGCACGGGCAGGATGTTGACAAAGGCCGGTGGGTGTATGGCCAGCTTAGTGAATATGGCATTGAGCCTGATGCGGACATAGAAAATTCAGCCATTAGCATGTATGCGAAATGTGGATGCATGTCTGATGCTCTGCAAGTATTTAGGGCTTTGCCTGTGAGAAGTACTAAATCATGGAACATACTGATTGATGGATTCGTGCAAAATCAGAGGCATAAAGAAGCATTAACAGTGTTTCAGGAGTTGATATCAACTGGCATAACTCCAGATGCTGTAACACTTGTAAGTGTCTTATCAGCATGTGCTCAGCTTGGAGATCTACAGCAAGCTAGGGATATCCACAGTTACATAAAAAATCATGGGATCCATTGTGACACTCTCCTTACAAATTCTTTGATCAACATATATGCTAAATGTGGCGATATGGCAGTAGCTAACGTGGCTTTCCAGACTATGAAACAAAGGGATGTTGTTTCATGGACAACTATGGTTTGTGGTTATGTGCATGGGCGTCAATTTACAGCAGCCTTCAAATTTTTTGAAGAGATGAAGAGTGCAGGAATTGTAGCAAGTGAAATGGCACTGGTAAGTCTGCTCTCTGCATGTTCACAGCTTGGGGAACTTGATAAAGGAAGGGAGATTCACTCTTATATAGAAGACAAGAATGTGAGAAAAGATGTATACCTTGAAAGTGCCCTAGTCGACATGTATGCAAAATGTGGCTGCATCGACATTGCTACTGAAATATTTAGTAAAATGCAGAATAAGCAAACCATCACATGGAATTCTATGATTGGAGGGTTTTCAAGCAATGGACACGGGAAAGAAGCAGTCCAACTCTTCAACCAAATGCTAAAATTTGGACACCCCAAACCTGATGGCATTACTTTTAAGGCAGTTCTTGGTGCTTGTGCTCATGTAGGAATGGTTAATGAGGGGCTCCAGCACTTCTATTCCATGTCAAGCTTTACAATTGCCCCTGATATTGAACACTATGGTTGCATAGTAGACCTCCTAAGTAGAGCTGGTCTACTTGAAGAAGCATTTGAGTTCATCAAGAAGATGCCAATAGAGCCTAATCCTGTAATCTGGGGATCACTTCTTTCAGCTTGTAGGTTTCATCACAAAATTGATTTAGCAAGGAAAATTGGACAACACATAATGAAGTTAGCTCCAAATGATGTGGGGGCACATGTGCTGATCTCAAATTTACATGCTGAAGGTGGTGACTGGGATGATGTACAGGAAATAAGAGAGCAGATGGGAAGCAAGGGTATAGAGAAGTCTCCTGGCCATAGCTCCATCCAAGTAGAAACATTCATAATGTAGTTTAGCAGGAATATGATATCTTCCTGTTAATACACGACTGACAGGAGAAATGCTAACCAGTGTAGTTTCTGATCTACAGGGCATGAGACCTTACATTTCAATTTCCAATGACCTGTGTACTTGTGATTATTATTCTTATATTGTTTTGGGCTCAACACTGCGTAAGGAATTATGTCAGACACATCTTTTAATAGCTGGATACTCACACTCAGCAATGTCGCGAGTTCATCTGATTTGTGGTAGCATGACTTGGATAACCTTTACGTGCATAACTGAAGCTGTGACGAGAACAAAAGACATTCCATATGAAATTTAGAACATACCTATTGTTCGCTCTTAGATAATCAAGGGTTCTGAGTTTTAACTTAACGTAGGTATTAGTAGTTGTAGTTCTCAACTCTCATCCTCTCTGTATTTGAGTTATGCAAATATCATTGAACAATCATTTATAAAGATTGTTCATTTCAGCTGTTCCAAATAAATTATCATTTGCATTTCAACAATGGCACTGTTCAAGGCTTCAAGCAGTTCAGATTCTTCCATTATCCAAGCTTACAGATCCAAATAGATGACTGCTGAAATTACAGGCAAGCTCAGCCAGCACTCTCTGTACTTCGAACTTCAGAGTTGGCATTCTTCCATTACCAAGCTGCACATTGAGGTAAGATATTTGCACGTACTTCATCAATCTCCAATTTTTTTATGTCGCTTATGAAGTGTGAGCTTCCATTTTGGATATTGAATTCAGTTTTTCATATTTGTTTCGATTTTTTTCAGTTTTCATATTGCTGGAAACAGAACTTAAGCTTTCAGGAGGTCAAAGGCTGAGATTAAAGGCAAAGCTAATCAAGAGGTATGGGTTAATGGACTTTACATCTTTCTGGCAAACATCTCTGGTTTAATATTTGTTTCGATTTTTTTTCAGTTTTCATATTGCTGGAAACAGAACTTAAGCTTTCAGGAGGTCAAAGGCTGAGATTAAAGGCAAAGCTAATCAAGAGGTATGGGTTAATGAACTTTACATCTATCTGGCAAACATCTCTGGTTTAATAATCTGTGATAAAAGCAAAAAAGGAACAGTAAATTTCACAAACCAGTCCCAAGTAAGCAGCTGGAGTTACTGAATTGTGCCTGTTGGCAACTGTATAAGAACTTTAAATTCACGAGGGACATGACTTGAATCAGCTGGATAACGTTCATGAACATAACCGAAGCTGTGACAAGAACTAAAGGAAACTGTTTGAAACAACTAAGGCTTGTATACCTAATTATTGTGTAAGAACAGAATGTGTGTAACATTTACTTGACTCAACAATTGCATGTGATTAGAATTTACCGGTTGTTAAGTTATTAGGTAAGGTAAGGAACTATCAGATCTGTTAGTTTTTTTTCCTAATCGTGTATGTACACAATAGAATACTCAATAAAGCTTTGTTTTATCTGATTTTCGCTCGACGAGCTCACGCTTCTCCATCACGCCGCTGCTTCTTGGGGCCATGGCCGTCGACCGCGTCGTCGACCGACGACCTCGCCTCTTCGTGCTCGTGCTGCTGCTCGCTTCCTCCGTCGAGTTTCTTCCATGGCGGCTGCGCGGGATCCGGCGGCAGCGCCTACGGATCCGCGGGATCCGACGGTGGCATTCGCGGATCCAGCCATGGCGTTGGTGGCGGAGCCGGATCCGGCGGCGGCCGCGGCCGCGGATCCGGCGAGGGCGATGGTGGCATCCGGGCAAATCCGGTCCGGTGGCCTCCTCCTCCTTCGCTCTCCTCTCTCGCGCCGTTTCCCGATTTTCTTCTTCAACTTCGGGGGCATTCTCACCAGAGGCTGAAGAAGATGGTGGTACCGTGCCCTCCCTCCCAGCGCGATGATCCCTCCCCCCATCTTTGTTTCTTTTCGTTTTATCTTGTTGTTTCAATTTGTTTGACATTTTTGTTTCTTTTCCCCGTGCTCTAAGTTTCAGTTCGTTTTTGTTTTTCGGCAACCATGCATGTTTGTTTCAAAATGTTTGACCATTTTGTTTCAATCGGTGTGTATTGCTCGTTTCTGCAACAATATGTTCATGTTGTGCATGATCTTTTCCCATCTGTTTGCACTGGGTTATTGCTGATGGAGGAGTCTTTTTTTTCAATAGATTATTTCTTTTTGTTTTAGTGGATATTTTTCATTTGGTGCACTAGGGCTCCGGCGATTGTTTCCGCCGAGGTGGAGGTGGTGGAGGCGATTAGGTTTTTTAACGCTTTTCTCACTTTTGTTGCATATAATTTTTTTGTCTATTTTTATTTCTATTTTGTTGCAGTATTGATTTTTGTTTTGTTTTCAGTATTTGTTCTTCAGTTTGTTTCAGTAGGTTTATTGTTTCATTTTTTTGTTTTTTTGTTTGTTTCAGCAAATCGGCGGTCATGTTTGGAGATGGCGGTGCTGGATTTTGTTCGCGCCATTTGTCAGAGCCAGCTTGGGGCGGAGCGGAATCCCTGCGGAAGGGCAGCGCCGGGGGGTGGGTAGCGCGAGGGGTCTGGAGGGGCTGCACGTGACGCGAGCGGCAAGTGGGATGGAGAGTATTAGGTGGGCGTGTAGGGCAGGGCTGGGCCGGGCGTTGTTTCATTTTTGTTTTTTTTGTTTGTTTTAGCAAATAGGTGGTCATATTTGGAGGCAATGGGCGGTGGTGGATCTTGTTCGCGCGGTTTATCGGTGGTAGCTTAGGGCGGAGCAGAATCCGCGCGGGAGGGCAGGGGCAACTCGGGGGATCTGGAGGGGAAGGACGCGGCGGTGGTGGATCTTGTTCGCACGGTCTGTCGGTGGCAGCGCGGGGGTCTGGAGGGGGAAGGACGGCCTCTCCGCGATTCAGCACGCGGGGCTGCACGTGATGCAAGCGACAAGTGGGATGGGGAGTATTGGGCGGGTGTGTAGGGTAGGGCCGGGCCGGGCGTTGTTTCATTTTTGTTTTTTTTTGTTTTAGCAAATCGGCGGTCATGTTTGGAGGCAATTGGCGGTGGTGGATCTTGTTCGCGCGGTTTGTCAGTGGCAGCTTGGGGCAGAGCAGAATCCATGCGGGAGGGCAGGGGCAGCGCGGGGATCTAGAGGGGGAAGGACGCCCTCTCCTCGCCGGGCTGCACGTGACACGAGCGGCAAGTGGGATGGGGAGTATTGGGCGGGTGTGTAGGGCGGGGCCGGGCCAGATGTCCTATGCATAGGACGTTCGAGCGCCAGCACCACCTAATTTCTCGAGTTTCTCACCCATTATTCGGGTTAATAACCCCTCTTTGTGAGCTAGGGAAATCTCCCTCTGCTGGCTGGCCAGCAATTCCCAAGAGAGCTCATCAATCATCACGAAGACCCAAGCCTGCCAAATCCTTGACCCCAAAGCATGGGGTTACAAGCCTGAGGTCCTGTGTGTGAAGCGCATACTGGTGAGGATTTTGCTTTTCTCCACCCTATGGGTATATATCGCTTAGAGTACAGATATGCTTTTTGCTTCATCGTACAAAACTTAGTACCAAAAGGATTATTTTCATATGGCCAAACCAGCATTAAAAAAAGATATTCTGAAAGAATACAAACACATATTCCCTCCGTCCACATGCAATTCTCGTTTATCAAAGAGTTAAACGGTTTCAAACTTTGACTGAAATTATATACATAAAACATTTACTAGCATTCTTGATACAAGAGTAAGTACCATTAGATTAGTAATAGAATATATTTTATAATAAATTTATTTGGAAAACATAATTGCTAATACTATTCACTATAACCTTTGTTCAACCTAAATCTGACCGACAAGGATCCATAATTACGTTGTTCTGTTGACGGAGGAAGTAGATCTTATACACTGAGCGCATGGCCCCTGTACGGGCTCTCGCGATTTTTAAAAGGCCGGTCCATTGGTGCTCCGAACACGGTTTTTATTTTTGCGAAGGAACACGCAAAAATTGTATTGTATATGCAGCGTCTCTAAAGGTAAAACAACAATTATACATGCAATAAATTTATACAAAAGGAAAAAAGAATAAAATAAAAGAATATATGCAAACTACGCTTCGCCATTACCCGCTCCCACAGGCGGAACCCAACCACACCCACCCGGGTCCCAGGCAGTCTTTCTCTACGGGCCTAGTGGGCTAGTCTCACATGAAGCCCGGTAGGCCCAATTGCTTCTCTTTCTCCTCTTATTATTGTCCAGCCGTACCCGCCGCCGCCATTGCCGACGGCGAGTCGACCCGCCGTCTCAGACCCTAAGCCCTAGTTCAAGCCCACCCAGTCCCTTAACCATGGAGGATGCCCTCGTGCAGCCGTCTGCGGCGTCGACCCCCTCCCCCCTCGCCGCCGCTGCCGTCCTCACTCGCCGGCGGTCACACCTCGACAGCGCCTCCTTCCGGACGCTCTCCCGCCTCTTTTCCCACTGCCTCCACATCAACCCATCGCCCTGCGGCACCGCGCCGCCCGAGCCGGAGCCCGTCACCGCGGGCCCTGTCGGCGGGGGCTCTGACGATTCCCCGGGAAGGTCTAATGGCGCCGATTTTGATCGGCCGAAGGATGTGGAAATCGAGGCGGCGGGTGCGGGAGGCCCTTCGCTCCACGATGCCGTCAATCAACCGGCCGCGGCGAACCCTACACTCAACCTGGGTGAGGCTGAGGCTCTGCAGCTCGAGGGTGCGGACGCGGTAGCCGTCCTAGAAACTACCTCGTGTATGGCCAGAGCCGAGGTGGACCTGGGTGAGGCTGAGGCTCTGCAGCTCGAGGGGGCGGACGCGGTAGCCGTCCTAGAAACCACCTCGTGTATGGCCAGAGCCGAGGTGGAGGAATCAGCGGCACCTGTGGTAGAAAGCACCTCGTGCAAGACCAGCGCTGAGGTGGAGTCAGCGGTTGGAGCTGGATTGGCGGCGGTGGAGGATGTATCTTTGAAGTCGATGGAGTCTCTCTTGGAGACGAAGGTCGACGAATCAGTAGAGGTAGCAGTGGGTGATGATGAAGGCCGTCTTCTGCTTGAAGCGATGATGACAGACTTTACGGGGTTGATTGATGATGTTGATGCTGGAGTGATACCAGCACAGAGTTGTACAGTTTCTGGAGGTGACCTGCAAAATAGCAAGGCATCTGAGGAGTCGAAACAATTGGATGGTGGGATTGAAGAGGGGGAACCTCTTAGAAACTGTGATCATGGGCAGAACGATGATGGTGGTTTCGAGGAAGGAGAGATTGAGGGCGAGTTTCCGTATTTCGGTTCAGATGAATCTGGAGATTCTGAGCATGGAGATGGAGATGTTGAAGATGAGAAATCGGAAGGCAATTCCATCAACAGAGGCTCTGGACCGGATAAAACTTGTGATCATGGCACACGGTTTGGGAATTTGCACTCAGCACCTGAAATAGGAAATGATCATCTTATACTGAACAGGGATGCTATTGTCAGAGATGATGCACAAATACCTGTTACCAGGGCTCAAGCTGTCACTTATGATGACATTGTGGATTGGAATGAGACTCCGCTGCCTGACAATGAGGTATCCGATACTGGTTCCAAATGTTATTGTTTGTTGCTTCTGCTGTCTAACCATACATTTTCTAGTTTATTTACCTAGTGAGGATTAATGTTTCCTGTGCTTCCTTTTTTAAATGAATTCAATATATTTTTTAGTCTTACATGTCAAGGTTATAAGCTACATCTTAAAATGATACATGTGCTCTCTGTAAGGTCCTGTTCATTCATGTCAAAACCAAGGGGATTAAATCCCCTACAAGTCAAGTCCTCATCAACCCCCTTCAATCCCCTTGATTTTTGGATCAAACAAACAAGGCCTAAGAGGAGCACAAAAATCCTTGCTGCAGATGGCCATCTTGATGCCTTGATCACAATTGGTTCTTCTCTGCTGATATATAATTTTTTTGGCTGAATATGCTAATTTTCTGTGTCTGCCTTTCCAACCTATTACAGGCTCCCAACCCTGGGAAGAAGAGAAAACGCACTCAGACAGAACAGAGGAAGGCTAAAAAGACGGTATGTAGTCTTGACACCATTTGAGTTCCATTGTTTCTTCTAAAGTGTGAAATTTGCTTTCTAATGTTATTGACAATTGACATCCAGAAAAATAAAAGAATTAACCGGGCACTGAAACGGATAGCTGATGGAGTCAAAAGACCAAAACTTACTCCTGTTATAAAGCCAAAAAAACCTTGCCGCTTCTATGACCATGGGAAGTGCCAGCAGGTGAGTATTATGGCCAACATAACTTGTTTCCTTATATCTGTTCACTTCAGGCAGATTGTGTTTTCATCTAATGCTGCTTCTTTTTTTACATTCTTTGTCTTATTTTAGGCTGAAAGTTCATTAATGGTTCTTGTTTCCTTGTACTGTGATTTAGTTATCATCACAAATTCCTGATTGCTAGATATCATGGTCGAGCCATATTAAATGCAAAATTTGTTTAAATAACGAGATTGTCCATTTTATACTTAGTGGATATTATTTTTAAAATAACAAAGATATAGGAATATTAACTAATTTTGCTGATTGTTTGTGAATTCTTCTGATTCTCCTTTTCTCTTTTGCAGGGCAATAATTGCAAGTTTTCCCATGATTTTACACCTTCAACAAAATCTAAGGTACCTATATATTAAACATATCATATGATTGAAGTGTTTGTTTATGCATTATAGTTATTATAATTACACTATTATATGGGTAGTTCACTAGTTTGAAGGGCGGCCCTGGTGCAAGCGGTAGAGCTTTACCGTCTGTGACCAAGAGGTCCAGGGTTCAAGCCTCAGCCTCTGCACATTTGTGCAGGGATGGCTGTTGGCTATTTTTCATTCCCCAGACCCCGTAGTGCGGGAGCCTATGGCACTGGGTACGCCCCCCCTTTTTTATGGGTAGTTCACTAGTTTGTTTCTCTAAAGCGGTATGTCCTTCAAAGAAACCTATTTTCCAATGCCATAACTCAATCCATACTGTGTTACTGTCCTAATTCTGCTTTATATTTAGGAATAGGGTACCACCTAAAAAAAGAAGAACACATTTCATTCTCACTTATGCATACTTAATATGTTAGCACCTGTATATCTAAATGCATAGCAAAAGCTATGGATCTAGAAAAGCTAGAATTACTTACAATGTGGAATGAAGTGAGTAAAACAAAATATCCGTATTGGTGTTTATAATAAAGTTTTGCAAAGATGGGTGCTAACATGATATTTGTTTTGGAATGTATGTAATTCCAAGGATCTGTTTCGACGGGGTGGAGTGCTAACTGCTAACCTTAGCTTTATCAAAGTGCATCTAAATTTCCTCTTACATGGATTTGTTGCATGCCATGTTTTTCTTCTAATGTCTTCTCATTTCTTGCAGCCCTGCACACATTTTGCATGTGGTTCTTGTTTGAAAGGAGAAGAGTGTCCATATGACCATGAGTTGTCGAAGTACGAATGCCATAACTATAAAAACAATGGCATGTGTGCCAGAGGTGATAAATGCAAATTCTCTCATGTGGTACGTAATTTTGACCTAATTATTTCTGGCATTTTACTTATTCAGGTGTAATTGCCTGTGACAATTAATATTTCCATTCAGCAATTTATACGAATTTTGTTCTTTATCAGATGCGAACTACAGAAGGTACTCCCACACAAGATGCAAAGATTTCTGATGCTTCACTGGCATATGAGAAAACAAACCTCAGAGAGCATACAAGAAGCCAGAAGAACACAACAGTTCACAATGGTGCTCCTAGTAATTCTATCCTTAGAAACCTGGCTGGTGTCTCGAGCCAACCTCAGAATGTTTCTAATCGTATTCCAAAGGGCGTGCAGTTTCGTCCCTTTGGTAAAGGTCAATCAAATTTGAGCAGCCTGCACTTGGATGCTTTGTCCATGGAGAAGCCAAGGAATGCAAATGAAACTCAACATTACCTCGGAGGACATGGAGCAGAAAGGCAAAAAATGGTGAAGCAAAATAGCCAAAAACCGAATCTATCGCTATACGATAATAATTCATCAAAAGAAGCTAATCCATGTTCAGACCCCAAAAAAGCTACTTTACCTGTTGATTCTATTGCAACACCTGGATCAATACATACTCAGCATGAAGTCTCAGAGGCCTCTAGGATTTTGCAGGAGTTCTTGTTTGGTGCTGGCAGTTAGAGGAAAGTATGTGTGAACTGTTCTGCCTTTTGATACCTGTATTTTGCACTATATATTAAGTCAATATAAAATTTCGCCAATTGCTGTTTACATGGATTGGATTCATGCCCATGTCCATTTTACTCTTCTGATACTCTGCCAGTTTCCTTGCTGTAACTGCATATTGAAGTTTGTTTTCTATTTTGGCTTCTTGCTAGGTCAACAGTAAAATTTCACTGTAGGCAAATGTATATAGTTGTTTTGTTGCTAATAAAGTTGACCGAGAACCTAATTTTGCAGAAGTTGGCACACGTTTACTATTTCTCCAGTCTTCAAAGGATGACTTTTATGGACTCCGTGAACAAGTTCAACACACACTGTAGTTACACGGAGCAAATAGTTGGATGAGCTTACTGGTATGATAGAATGCCTCCTCCAATTAGTATTTGCATGAACTAACTCAACATGTAACTGTCATGAGTACCTCCTTATACTAACTTTGACATATAATTATAGTGAAATGCACTTTAGAAGTCATTTCTCAGTTAAGATGTGAACTTCTTTCTTCATGGGGTTTATGTGAATTTGCACATAATAGTAATCTTTTTTTTTTGTGAATAGCATAATAGTAATCTATGAATTCTCAATCATCCCCATGTTCTTGATATGCTCTTTTTTAATGTTCATTATATTGACGGATTTTAGTTCTCCCTGTGCTACCAGTAATTCATGAATTCCCTATAAGCCATTGCCTGTGTTGGCATTTAAGGATTTCAGTGGTTTTGCTGTGCACAGGGATAATTGCATCAACTTGTGTGTAATTCCTCTGTTAAAATTTATTGATACTGTTCTTTTCTCTGTAAAATTGAGGAATGAAACTTTTCATGATCTTGATGGAGCAAGTTCGACAAATATATCTTGCCTTGATGTATCCATAGTTTGGTAGTTGTATAGAATTTTTGTAAGGGCTACTTGGTGGTGTCCTGTGACTGACAATAGGGCTTTGGTTGATTCCTTGTGAGTTATCAACAGCTTTGATACAGAAATCTGACGTGATCCCTTTGCTTAGATGTCATGGAACAGTTGAACCTCGAGGGAGGTAGCACAATGGAACTTGATGTGCCATTATTCGATTCCTAACAATCAGACTGTTTTGTGAGGCACCTCCCCTCCTGTCAGGTGGGTTTCCATACATTGCTTTCTGTTGAGCTGTCTATTGAAAGATGCTTCCCCATGAAAACATACTGTGTGTGGGCCGATTTCGCCAGCTGCTTTGGTATCAAGCTTCTGCCTTGCCTGTAGAAAGAGTTTTGAGGAAAGAAAAGTGATCTCATCAAAAAAAAAAATTCATGCCAGGGAGCTCAGATTCATATTCCTCCATGCAAGAGCTTTACGTCCGTTTGCCACATGAGAATGGCAGGCAGCTATGTTTAGCCTTGGATCATCATCATGATTCGGGACACATCTGTGGCAGACTTGTGGGTACCTTGCTGGCGACCAACATTAGCCTGGTGCAGTCAATGGTCTGGGCTTGCATGCATGCAGCAATGCCCCCGGGATCTCCGTTCCTATCTCTTGGGTTCAGAATCACTTGTGAAGTATTATATCTGAAAAGATTGTGGTACGAACCACCACAGCAGATGCTGAAGGTCCCAGGTATGTGCTGGACTGGACCGTGCGGCTGCTGCCTCGTCTCAAGTCCGATTATGCCCTCGTGTCTACGACTTGTGTGCTGTCGAAATCTCTGCAGGTGTTGCATCGTTTCAGAATTACATTCACATGGCCACCGAGAGGGTTCACATGCTGATTCATCACTGCAGCTTTGCCATGGAAGCAGGCATGTGAGTTGTGCCCCTCTACGGCTCTACGCCACATGACCAGGTGACACTGACGTTGTTTCTCGCTACTACAATAGTCAAGTTTCTTCTGCCCATCATATGATGGTGTCCAATTCCTTGGAATAAATTACGCTCCCCCCGGCAGTAAATCCACGGCCCATGCTCTGTTGTTTCTTTGTGTGTGTTTGCGCTTGCACGGTCGTGTGGAAGGAGGGCTTCAGATGCAACTGTCATTTTCTGTTTACCAAGAATCCGGGCCGAGGTTTGTGTGTGTGGGGTGGTTATCTTGATTTGTGTTACTGTCACTGTCACTCCCGGAAGGAAAGCAGCCGAGTCGAAAGAGGGACTTCTGCGCACATTGTACTCTGTGCTTCACGTCATGGGTACCGGATAAGAGTTTGTCGCTTTCTCTTGCTATTTGTGCAGAATTTACGTTTGCGTCCTCTTGGATATGTGGTCGCACGAAAGAATGTGTTTTTTTTTTTCAGATACAGTTAGTTTACTCGTATTATGATCTCAAGCAGAATACGTGTTTCTTTTTTAAAAAAATTGAAAGTTTATTTATATATAGCAAAATGGTAAGAGGGAGGGAGGGAGAGAGAGAGGTGCATTTATTTGCACATTCAGGCTGGGGTCTCCCATTTGTGGTTTGTCACCCTTGACATCATGCCACTTGCATTCTGTTTTTTATGCTTCAGTACTTGCCATTTCCTTTTGCACTGTCTCATGAATGTGCAATAGAGGAACGGGAAAAAATTCATCATAAATATGCAAGAGAATGGTAAAAAAAAAAATCTCATGAACACTATGAAGTTATTTTCTTGTAAAACAAAACGCATTATTTTTTCCTTGTGAACAACCCATTTCCAAGATAGCAGAAATGTGATGCAGGTACGCTTGTACTTTTCAAAGGTGCTTGGTGTGGCTTTGCACTCCGTTCGTCCTTTGTATCTGAACATGGTTGACGCCGTTTCGTGCCTTGTTTTCTCCCAGCACCTGCTGCATTAATCCTGCACAGGCATTCACCACTGAGGCTGACAAAACAACTCCTGAGCTATGCTACTAGAACAAATCGAGGGGACGGGTGAGGGAACAAGTGTTTCTAGAGCTTCTACGATTGCAATGGCGTTTTGCAGGGACGCTTCCAGTGCCGTCGTTTATTCAAACTATGACGACATGCCTAACAGAATTTCATGTCATTTCAGTCTGCCATTTACGACCGATGCAAACCATTTGGACCGCGCGCACACACCTGCTCCCTACCCTCGCTCACCGAATTTATAGTAACTACCATGGCCATGGGAATCCGATACTACCCTAGCAGCCCACTCTAGCTGCTGCAGCTGATGTTGCTCTCGTCACTGGCGCTGCCGCTAGCGGCGCTGCTCCTGCTGCCGTCCGCGTTGCTGAAGAATCATGTTTCAACCCATAACCATTAGTACATTTGTTATTTTGTTAGATCTCTTTAGTTAACTTCGTACAAGCAAAATACTAAGAATTTTCCTTATTCATACTCCTGCAATGCATTGCAGGTGGGGTTCCTCCATTCTGCAAACTGCTCAGTGCCCAGAACAACTCCAAATAAAATAGGATGGTGACATTAAACAAGGTTTCAATTACTCACATGCAGCGTTCTACCCAAGATTACTCCATAAAAAGTAGGCTATTACATCTCTGAATTCGAATTTGTTATCTGATCCCAAGTTGCTAATATTTGGATATTCCCAGGTTTCTGGCACTCACTTTTCTACAGAAGGCAAATGGTCGCGTTCTGGATTCATGGCCCTTGCGAACACAGCCCTTAAGTCTGTGCTGTGGAAAAATGTTGCTGAACAGAGTCAGGACTCGAGCCTAAACATCTACAATGCCTAAGATGGTGGATTAAAGACACCATGAATTATATTTTGATAGCATATTTATTTGCTAGTGTAGAACTACTATATTTTCTACGAGCATGATGAAAATCAAATAGTTTTGAGTTAAAACTAAAACAACTTACTGCATTGTTCAATTTGTTACAACTTTCATCTCAATGAGAGCTTCAGAGTCCTAGGCCCGTACAGTCCATGATCCAGTGGATGCAATTTCCAAGTGAGGGAGAGTAGAGCAGGTTGTGTTTAAAATGCAGGAATCTCATAAAAAAAAAAGGAGTTCAATTTTACCGAAAACCCATAGAAATGGAGGAAAATTTCTTTGGTTTCCAAACAAAAGGCTGACTGTGTGAGTCGTTACGTCTAGACGTCTTGTTGGGCTGTTGCTTTAGCAGAAAAAATGGGCCATGCAGGTCAAAAGAGGGTGTATAATAAAAAAGCAAAATTGGGCTGTAGCTGTAACAAATGGGCCAGGCAGGTCGAAAAGAGAGTATATAGCAAAAATTAAAACATTGGCCCATGCAGGTCTCGAACCTGCGACCTTCGCGTTATTAGCACGACGCTCTAACCAACTGAGCTAATAGGCCGTTGTGGCGTGTGAGGCTTTAACGTTGATCTTGTTAAGCAGATCTGTATTAATCACATCATTTATTTTGAAATTGGCGATCCGTCTGTGTAGGTGTAAGACTATCCGCGTCGTGTAAATGGATGACGTAGCGTTTACAGGGTCCGAGTGCAGACAGTCTAAAGCAGTCGGGTTAACAGCCGGCCGAGCGGTACTGATCAGTCGCAGAAACGTGAGGCCACGCGCGTAGACGGCCGCCGAGGGCAGGGACGACGCGGCCGCACCACCCCACACACGGACGGAGACACACAGTATGGAGTCATAAGACTGTACTCCTACGCCTGAACGTGCCGTGGTCCACGGCGCTCGCTTCAGAGCGCAGCGAGGCCCCCGCCGCCAAGTTGCGTGACAGCCCTGGAGCCACCCGTCCCGTCCGTCTGCCATGCCATGCCATGCGCCGAGACTGCGAGTAGGGGCATCGCGTCGTCGACCGGCACGTGAACCCGGCGGTGGTCCGGTTCCTGCTACCCTGCTCATCATGCTCATGCCTCGGTAGCGAAGCTTTTCTTTCTTGATTTTACCCGGTGCCGCTTTTTAATTCGCTGCGTTATACAGTACGTGGTAGTACTAGGTTAGCTACCACGGCCGGCAACACATGCGTTGCATGTGCGTGTGAACTGTGATCGATCCTCTGCTCTGTGTCTGTGAGGTCGCGATCGCGACAGACCATCGAGCGAGCATCCCAGTCCTCTCAAACTCTCCTCATTAACAGCAGTTTGTTCTTTTGTAGTACTCCGTACTACGGTTCGGGTCTTCGGGACTTGAGGCCGCCCGGTAGAACGAGTGAGAGAGAACATGTGAGACCATCAGTATCGTACTGAAACAAGTGTTTCAAATACGGATGGTCTGATTATCTTGCCTGCACACAAGTTGCACTTTTCGGGGACGCCGCTGACGTGCAGTGCAGCCGCACCTAGAAGAATCTCCTGTGACTGTGACCGCCGAGCCCGCCACGCCGGCGGACCCGAGAGATGCCGTCCGTGCACCGCATGTGCCACTTTCTGCAAGTACCCTCTGCTAATCCTACTGTAACGAGCTTATTTAAAGGCATAATCCTCGCGCTTGCAAAGTTACAGACGCTACTGTACATCCCAGAGCTTTTGCGTGTGGGTGCCTCGCATTGAGGAACCAGCTGTTTGTTTATTTTGTATGGTAACAGAGCCAACGGTCGTCAGCGCGCGACGATCGATCTGGCGTGTAGCGCAAGCACGATCGGTGGTGCAAATCAAAGTGTCAACAGGCAGAGTAAGGCAGAAATCGGTAGCAGTGATGATTCGCCAGGGACAGTGATTGCCTAGCGGTTTGGAATAAAAACATTTCTTTTCATGGAAAGTGGCAGCGGTAGCTCTGATCTGCTGGTTATACTGTAGTAGAATCCCTGGCTCGGAACCGTATGGCACACCATGAAATTGGTACTGGTTGTTGTCTTGTTGATTTTAAAAACGGTGTGGTGAAATATCTACTGCAAACGTATACCTACTTTTCCGATAGATGTATAACTTTTTCGCTTGTTCTATGTGCGCTTATTAGCCAACCATTCAGTCTGTATTTTTTTCTCACAATAAATCGGTATCAGCCAAAATAAACTGGGCAGAAATGATTCAGCGGCGTAGTTCACGTATTGCTAGGTACTATTGTCAGCAGCTCACAAATGCCACGGCGTCTTCTTTTCTGTTGTCACCAGCTCACAAATGCCAGGGCGTCTTCTTGTGTCGCTGTTGTCACCAGCTCAGAAATGCCACGGCGTGTTCTTGTGGTCTATGTGTCAACAGGCCACATAGGCACAGGATGCTGACGATCATCCATCCAACTTTCAGTGCCGTTGTTTATTCAACTATGATATGACGACATGCCTAACAGAAATTCATGTCATTTCAGTCTGCCATTTGGACCGCGCGCACGCATCGCGATTTTACAGTAACCCCCGGCTCGCTACCCTCACCGAATTTACAGTAACAACTACGATTGGGAATTGGGATATGGGATACCCTAGCTGGCTAGCTGCTGCAGCTGATGTTGCTCTCGTCACTGGCGCTGCCGCTGCCGCTGCCGCTGCTCCTGCTCCTGCTGCCGTCGGCGTTGCAGTTGCTGTCACTGTGATTGTTCTCTTCCGGCGCGCGCCACGCGGACGCCGAGAAGAGCGGCCGCCCGTGCCAGCCCAGTGTCAGGCACCCCTCGGCCTCCTCCACGCAGTGCCCTTCCCCGGAGAAGAGCCCCAGCAGCATCCGCGCCTGCCGCAGCGCGTTGGCACCGAGCGGCACGGCGGCCAGGCCCGCACGGCCCCCGAGCCTGTCCCGCCACCGCCACAGCGGCTCGTGCCGCTCCCTGCGGTCCGCGCCCTCGCCGCACACGATGTCGCAGATCTCGCGCTCCAGGTACGCCTCGGCCGCCGCGTCGCCCGCGCCGCCGCTGGCCGCGTCCAGGGAGTCGAACACCGCCGAGTAGTAGAAGAGCGCCTCCGTGAAGCGGTCCAGGAACCCCGGCTTGTTGTGGTCCGCCTCCTGCTCGACGACGGTGAACACCCTGGGGCGCACGGAGGCCACGCAGTCGAGGACGGCGTCGATGGGGGGAGCTGCGGGGTCGTCGGCGTCGGCGTCGGCGAGGAGGCGGTGGAGCTGCAGCACGGAGTTGACGGCGACGGCCTCGCCCTGCGACACCTGCAGCATCCAGGGGCGCACCTCGTCGAGGCGGTTGGCGGCGACGCCGCGGAAGGAGAAGTGGACGCGCACGGAGCGCGCGAGGTCGGCGAGGCGGACCCCGACGTCGCGGAGGTCGTCGCGGCCGGGCGGGGAGGGCGGGCCAATGCCGGTGAGGCGGAGCGACGGCGGGCCGCCGGGGCGGAGCGCCAGGGCCTGGATCAGCGCGGGCCACTGGAGGCCCTGCATGAGGCTGAAGTCGATGATGTGGACGTGCCTGCAGCCCTGGACGGCCTCCAGGATGGCCTGGTTGGCCGTGAAGTGCGCGAACTTGAGGTAGGGGCCGGCCTCGTAGAAGCGGTGGTACAGGAAGGCGTGGTCGGCGGCGACCTCGGCGGGCGGAGGCGGTGAGGGCGTGGGAGGAGGGAACAGGCGGCGGGACAGCGCGGCGGCGAAGTGGACGGCGACGCGGCCGATGCCGGAGGCGGGCGACACGGCGGCGAGCGCGGCGTGCGCGTCGGCCAGGTGCGCCGACGCGGCCGCGTGGTCCGCCGCCTCGACGGCGCCCGCGCAGCTCATGAGGAGGTGCACCAGGCGGATGCCCGCGGCCTCCTCCTCCTCCCGCCGCATCGCCGCCAGCGCCGCGGCGAAGTCGGGAAGCGCCGCCATGTTCTGCATGTCCGCCGCGTAGTACGCGGACGACGCAGCAGCGACCCCGGCGGCGGCGTCGGGCACCGCCGCGGTGGGCAGCGGAGGCAAGGTGACGTCGTCGAGCCCGGGATCCGCGGGCCACTGGAAGGGGAACGACGCGCCGCCCATGGCCATGGGTCGTTGAAAGAGAGGGTGGTGGCGAGTGCTCTTCTCTGTGAATGAAGCGGTCAGCAGAGTGACGGCTTCGCGCTTGGCAGGCGGTGAGTGATGATGTTCTAGAGGGGAGTGACGATGACGGCCGGGTGGGGGGTGCGGGTTAAGGGCCGGGGAAGGCCGGGGAGAGGGAGGTCCGGAGGTGAGGTGACGTCGGGAATGCCGGGGGAGGTCGGTTACGTACACGTGGGGAGGCGGGCAGGAGCACGGGGCGGGGCGGGGCGGACGGGGACACGTAGGCCTCGGGAAGGATTCAGAGGCGGGCGAGCGGTCCGAGGCGCAGGCGCCGTGGGGGCGGCCTGCCTGCTCCTTCTGTCAATTCCTGTTTCCTCATCTTGTCTGTGGGGATCTCGCTCGCGGCAGGGACTGCTCGGAGTGCGCAATCCTGTAACTGCACACAGGTTTTACTACTCGTATAATAATACAGAACTGATGACGAGAGGCAGTAGAGATAACTACCAGGGACACCCCGTATGAAGTTTCCTCACTGTTGACGCTCTACAACGTTCTTTTTTTTCTCGAAGATCTACAACCTTCCTTCCTTCTCAAAGCAAGGGGAAAACGAGTGTCCTAAGCACAACGACGCGCGGCAGGTTATTTCGTATCTCGTATATATAGTCACATGTTTAATTATATTACATATATAGGGTCACTATTGTAGTGGGCACTTTTTGTTCTCTAAATTGTCTATCTAAATAGATTTGCTCGTGGACAAATTATGTTGGTGGATTGCCCGAGTGGATCCATTGAGACGAGGGTAACTACTAGTAGTGGTATCCATAATTTTTTTTTAAGAAAAGGTAGTATATCCATGATAAGAGAAAACTCTTTACATATCTTTCACATATAAAATTATTATTGGCAGAAAAATTGATGATGGTTATATCTTCATTTTCTTTTAGGCCCAAAGGATACAATATTATTGTCTTGCTTCACTATTGTTGTACCTCGAAGCTCTAGTAGAAGGGAAAAGGCATCTCAGATCGTCGTTCATGGATACACTTCTTGAATCGAGCATTTGCTCGCCAAAATTGTGGATTTCTCCGTACGAAATATAGTCTGAGGCCACTAAAAGCACCGCCAGTGTTTGTGGCTTTCGTACATGGATACACGAGTTGAGGAAAGAGACACAACTACCGTCGTGGAGAGGTTGGGTCATATCTGAATAGACCGGTAACCAATTACACCATAATGGAATATGACCACTCAAAACAATCTCTTCGCAATGCATTTACATTATACACGAACCAAACGCTTTGTTAACCCAAGTGTGCTTGTAACTCTAAGACAATGAAAGGCATAACCCTTGTGAAGTGTGCATTGGTTGATGGTTGGTTAGATGAAGGCGGATATTATATTGTTATGAGATGTTGAACGTTTACGCTTTAATGTGCCAATCACACAACAATTTTGACTAGACACATGGGACATCAAATACTTGCTTCGCATCTGGCACTAGACCATACTTTGTTTGATACGTGGATGTTGGTTTGTTGTAAATACACTTCCCTGCAACGTAATCAATTTAACTTGATCGTTGTTGTGATGAGTGGTGACAAACTTTTTATTCTCAACATATTATCTAATTAAATATATTTGTCATGGAAAAGTGACGCTAACATGAGACATTTTGACTCTATATCTATATATGTTTAGGCCATTTATTGGCTAAGCTGTTAGCAAAGGGTTTGCAATTATAACAAGTCAGCTGCTTCCATTGTTCACCATTCTATAATAGTTTATAGACATTAAATAATTGCACCAAAATAGAATGGACTTCTTTAGGTGGGTGGGGGGGGGGGGTGATATAAGATAAATCAATACCTCCCGCTACTCACGCATTCAAGCCGTATGGCAACATCTACACACGTGGAAATTGAATTAATTAGAAAATGAAGTGGGGTTACATGCATCTCTATTTATAAGTTTTCTCTTGACCCGTCTTAAAATATCTTGTGAGTATGAGTATTATACTATATTAGAGCAAAAGGAACGTGTTATAATAAGAAGAAAGAAAACAAACAGAAATGTTGGATACAAATTATCATTAAATGAAATAGGAGTATGCTCCATGGGAGTCCTAGATTTGTAGATACACATGCATGAATGTGTACTTCTATATCGCTCAATCGGTCTCTTGTTTAGCAGCTCTAGTTCCATCCTTCGTTATCTTGAAAGTTAGTGTCAACCGTACCCCGTGTCTCTGTATTCAAGCACTTGCCAATTTGCCATGACCCATGGTTGTCGAGCAAGTCCTGTCCACACTACCCATCGATAGAGTCCCTTCAGGTGAAAGCATTGATGTGCTCTTCTATGACGTTGGCGGTTATCTGTAAAGAAAAAAGTACTGAGACCGTATGGTCAATTTGCTTCAGAGAATGCTCAACGTGTCAATGGCACGTTTGTGACGACTACCTTATCACAAGTGTGAACCCATTTTGGATGAGGATCAAGAAAGAGAATGTAATTAAATGTTAATGTTTGTGAGATATTTGAAAGTTGTATATTGTTCTCTCACAAACAGTGCCTAGGTATGTCTTAATATTAGCGCGTAACGTTCAATTTCTCCAAAATAAGGATTAATGTTTTCATTTTTTTTTCTTTTTGCTGAGAGCTGCACCTGTGACACAGTAATCATCATACTTATAATATAATGTTAGGAAGAAGAGATCACGTACAGTATTCACGAGTACACTTGTATGTCTAACGAGTGGAATACTAGAGACCAGTAGCAATACAACCACACATACACTGGTGTCTCCACTAAAAAATTACATAGAGTGCGGGTTCTTTTCCCTCCACTGAGCAGAAATTTGGTCATGCGGGTCCAGGGCCACAGCACAGGAGGACGTTCAGGTCGTTAGCCTGGGATGCATGCAGGCTGTGGTCCAAAAGGGAAGGGCACGCAGAACAGAAATGATCAGGTGGTCCGTCCGGACGCGTCGTTGCACGGGGGTACCCTCCCTCTCTCCCTGTAACAAGAATTTGTTCATAGGGGCGCATGATGCGCCCGTACTTACCTCCCCTCCTAATAAGCTAGGCTCACTCCTACCTTGCACCAGCACAACGGAAAGCACAAGCTCACCTAATTAAGCTCATATAGGCTTGTCATTTTGGCACACACATAGACATGCCGTACCCCGGCCGGGAGCACATGGCACCAACCCAATAATTTCAGCAACCGTCTCCACATCTGAAAATCCAGTCACGGAAACCTATCGAGCTATAGGGCGCCCTCCAGAAATGTGAACCGTTCCTTCTCTCCGTTTTCTCCCTCTGGGAGATCAGAAAACGATGCTCCAGGGAGAGCCGGTAGCAAGGCAAGGCTGGAAGATGCTCCCGTCAGCGTCGAGCAGCGATGGTCCCCGAGACCTTTTTTTGCGTGCTGCTGGCTGCTGCACGGCCGGAACCGGAAGGAACGGTCCTTGCTGCTGTTGCTTCAGCCAGTCGGTTGCGGCTTTCTATCTTGGACAGCGCCGGCCGGCTGAATCCGTTCCGCCGTGAAGATTTCCATTATGCGGTCGTCGATCCATTGCTCGAGAGTGTAGGAAGGGCTTGATTTGTAGTAGTGCAAGTTTCAGAGCAGAGCTCATTGCTAAGTCTATCGACTTGCCGTAAAACCGTGCGGGGATTTCTAACTTTGCCCGTGAAGGGTCGCCATCGGCCTTGACAAAACGGAGAGCTGCTGCTGACTTTGATGAATTAGAAAGGGAAGCTAGTAATATGAAGGGAAAGCTACCTCTGTCAAACGTAAGAAATAGAAAGCACTTCGGGAAAATGAAAGACACTTCCATCAGAATTCAAAACACGGTTGCATTTGGGTACTATATGGGGAGTATATATGGGATTGGAAGTATTCCGCGGGTTCAAAAATTTGCTGCGAGTGGTGTGCATAACAAGTGGCCCTTGCGCGGCATATGTACACAGTGTAGAACATTAGCTGCTACACGGTGGAACAAGAAACTGAGCGATGGATGGAATGGAACGCAACGGATCAAGCAAGTAGTGGATGTGGATGATAATCAGATATCCAGACAGCGGCAATAACGGATGCGGGTTCAACGTCGTAAACCAGACGCTCTGCGTGCTGTCGGTGTCCCACTGCACGGCTGCTGCTACTCGTACTACGGCATTACCAGAACAAAACACCTCTACGGCCTGCACTGCCAGCGGCAGGCCGCAGGAGGCAGGCACCAGTACATCGCGAGCGGCGCGCCGGTGAGACAACCAGTGACAGCATGAGCGAAACATGACCAGACGAAGCAGCTAGCATCGGCTAATCCTCAACACTAGCAGCAGTAAGCATCACTCAACCGGTCGTTACGTACGGTGCTAAAAGCGCGTGTCCTATCAGAGCGTGTGAGATTGACTAATTTAATTAGGTGCCGGGTAGCGTCACAGCGCACGAGCACGACGCCATTGGTCGGTCATTGGTGAACTAGTCATCTGCTACATATCTATACGTCCATCATGCTTTACGATAGGAACAGTGCCAGCTACATAGCCTGGATTAGAGCCGCTAACCAACAACATATAAATTAGTGAATATTCTAACTAGATAGTTCCCAAGGAAATGAACGAGCCTAAGGAAGGTAGCAATTAAAAACTTGTGTTCCAAGCATATGAATCCAACATCTTACTTCATCCTTCATCTTCGCAACTAGCTCAATCACCGAAGACTTTTATTTCCTAAAAAACCCTCACGTGTTTCATTATTTCCACAATTACCTAGAAAATATTTATGTGTCTTTGTCTAAAAAAAAACTTCATGTTGAGCCTCCCTAGGTCTTTTTTACGTTGCAAGAAACATATGTGTGGTTCTACGGCGATAGTTTAGGAATAAGTCTTTCTAGCATCTTTTTGCATGCTGCGGTAACTTTCTCCCTAGTGTCTTTATAGATCTTGTGAGGGCGCAAACTTCTAGATTTGAATTTCTACCAAATCTAAATAGGCACCACTTAATTAGGAGCTCTTCCTGTTTTGGAGTTGTAAAACTTTTAGTAGTGTCATTGTTGGAGGTTATCGTTGGAAGTTATGGTTAGTGAAGATGTTGAGAGGACACATTTGGTCAAGGTTTAAGGGGTACATGTCTTTCCTCCGCTTGTTGTGGTGTCATCTCCTATTATTTGTCTTTATGGGATACACAAGCATGGATCTAGTGTTAGTCAATATAACTGGGTTTTTGTCCTAACCAATAGATGTTCAATGGAGTTCTTGCCATGTCTTTCGTGACAACCGGTAGGGCATGTAGTGATAGGGCAAGGATACGAGCAACAATGGATTGTACTCTCTTTTTTTGGTTGGTTCAAAGTGATGAAATTGTTGGAGAAAAAGAAGTTTGAGTTATCAATGTATATATGTAATGCATGTCTAGTAGTAAATAATGTGTACTCCCTTTTTTCGAAAAAGATTGTCAGTCAAAGCAATTATATATGGAACATGTTTCGTAATGAACATATCTAGAGATACAAATGTTGATACTAGTATATTGTTTTGGGGTTGATCTGACTCCTTAAAAAACAAAAAATTTCAATTTGCTTTTGAAGCAGAGGAGTGTATGTATTAGGCCCGTGTGGAAGTTTCACGTCCCTATTTTGAAGACTCCATGATGTTAGAAATAGTGCAGACAAACCTCATTTCATCCCGTGAACTTTTATCATCTCTGTTTAGTTATATTATTATTGTCATGTTATCTTAATTAATGCTTATAAAACTCACAAAATTTCTGTTGAAACTGATCTTAGTCTTTTTTTCATTAATGAAAACCTATAGTATATATGATTTGAAATGGTGATAGATGGATGCGATGTGTGATGATGATATAAGAGTATATTAACTAATGAAAGCACGGGTGCAATGCTAGTAGTGCATACATCAATCGTAATTTTTAATTAACTGAATGTGACATGTCGAGGTCGGACAGTCGGATTAGAATTTGATTACTACGAGTTGAAAGAGCGAGCGCTGCGCCGTGTCGTGCGTATCTCTGCTGGCCTGAGCCTGACAGCAAGATGCGTACTTGCTGCCCCTCCTTTATTTTTCTTCTCGGCTTTCAGGCAGTAGAGATGTGGATGCAGATTCTCCGCTCGGAGATCAGATCATCATTGGTGATGGGCCTGTTGACCGCCCTGAAGACCCGTGCAGAATATATAATCGTCGTCGTGCTCGTGCTGCGTGTGCCGGTAGGACGATCGAGGCGCATAAAATAGCATTAGGGCACTGACTGACTGACTGATCGAGCCGGCATCGGCAACCCATATTCCGTGGCGTGACGCGCTTGTTGCGAAGCCGCCGGTGCCGCGCTGCTGCGGCCTCCCAGTTCCCAAACCCGGCCCTGTCTGTCGGACTCTCGGCCGTACATGTAATATACCAAAGTTTTTCTTCGCCATTTCCCAAACCATTAGCAGCTTTATTATCAACGCGACGCATAGGAGCAGAGTATGTTTCACATGGAACCGTTTCACATGCCGTTGTGTTGAGCTCAGTAAACCTGTTTTGAGGGAGGGGAACAAGGTTGCCAGTTTGCGTCGTCAGGTTGCCTGGTCAAGTTCCGGACGGCTGATTCTGATCGGATCGATCCACCGATCGATCTGACGTGCATGGCCGCGTACTACGGTACCGTCCTATGCTGAGCAAGCAAAGCACGCAGCGTGGGCGCCAGGCACGTACTGGCATCTCGTGAGTGCACAGGGTTTCTCGCAGGGAGAGCCGGACGCGTCACAGGTCGCACTATGCAAATGCAATGCACCCAGCATAGCATGCAGACGCCGTGCTTCAGGGTTCAGGGATGAGACCGAGGACAGTGGCCGGCCAAGGGACGGCCGGCGGGCATCGCTAGGCTATGTGCGCGCGGCTGTGCTGAACTTGAACAGCTCTCGACCTTGACAACTTGTCCTTGTGCACTGCAAACGACCTAGGTTGTCTACGGCCACGAGTACCGAAAATTGACTGGGTGTGCTCCCCCAGAACCGCATCACACTCCAACTCTCCCTTTTGTTTTCTTTTCCTCCTAAATAAACGTTTCCATGACCAACAAACACCTCGGGGCACATAGTCCCTGCAGGCTGCTGCCCATGTATAGTATATAGTTAAATACTCCCTCCATTTCATAAATAAAAATACATCTAGCATTCAAAATTTTTCTCATAATAATGTTCAATATAGGCCCTATACGCTGCTGTGTACTGCGATGGCAACAGAGAGCACTGTCAGTTTGTGTGGGTTCAGAGAAAAAACGAAAAGAATATCGAGCCACCAAGAAGAGCCCATGACCCATGTTGCCGTACATGTACGTGAGCCTCCCAGAAGCGTCTTTGCTTTGGCAGCCACGTTCATTTCTGTGCTTTCTGAAACACTCAGATACCTTTATAGGAGCAACAGTGGAATTTAGCAACTTCCTTAATCTACGTGCCCCGGAGCTAGATGTTTTTTTATTTGTGTAATTCCGTACTACGTTTAGATCCCTCTAAAAGTTATAATTTTTTCACTCTCTCTATCACATCAATATTTAGCTATTTGTATAGAGCATTAAATATAGATAAAAAAATAACTAATTATACAGTTTAGTTGAAAATTACGAGATGAATCTTTTGAGCCTAATTAATCTACGATCGAACAATATTTATTAAATAAGACAAAAGTAGTATTATTTATCGGATTTATTTTTTTCCACGGTCTACTAGACCCTGGTAAAGATGAACAATCCCTGCAGGTAGCCTGCGTGAATGAAAGTGATGGGTTCCCCCGCGATGGGTCCGTGCAATCAGGGAGCAGCTCCGATCCAGCGGAGCAAGCGCCAGCAGGTTATTCAGTTGTGGCGATGCCAGGAGGCAGATGCACGGGCACCTACCTACTGCCGCTGCCGGAGCAGGCACCGTAGGGGCCCCACGCCCCTAAAAAGCGATCGAGGAAACCCCGTGATCGATTCATCGCTCCACGGGCCACGGCAGGCATACTGTTGGTACACAGTACTAGGCCTGGTTTAATCACTAATTTAGGTCACGATACAGAATTAAAACTACGTAGAATTCTTATTTCTCGTCATATCAAAATACCGACACATATATAGAGTATTAAATATAGATAAAATCAAAAACTAATTACACAGTTTGGTTGTATTTTGCGAGACGAATATTTGAAGCCTAATTAGTTAAAATTTAGACAATTTTTATCAAATACAAATAAAATACTACAGTGCAATGATATGACATCACACTGTGCATAAGGCCGATTCCGGCGTCAACTAAACGAGGCCGTGTCCTCCGAAATCGCGAAACAGCAGCATCTGCATTCTGCACACTGCACTGCACCGCGGATCTGGCAGGGTAACAGTTTCACAGCGCCCTGGAACTGAAAGGCTGAAACAGGGGGCGTGCTTCATTCTGGCGGACCCCGGCGGATGGGCTGGCATCGCAGCGTGTCGAGCGGGCCCCTTGCCTGTGGCGGCGAAGCGGCCCACGGGTGCCCCGCAGTTTCTTGCGTCGTGGGAGGTATGACATGGGCCTGGCCGCCTGGCGTAGCTAGGCAAAGGCAGCTACCATATGGGCCATGCCAGATCACTGGACCGGCCAGCGGTATTACACTCTCCAGGGCCGGCCTAGGAGGCTAGGACCCAGGTAGATGCAACCAAACAACGTGGGCTGAAGAGACGATCCCATTCCCACCCCCACGTGCGAATCAGGTGGTCCAATCTAGCCCATTAATTGATACCTATCACCCCCAAATCACATGGGCCAATTTCACTGTAGGGGCTCACTGGACTGAAAAATAAGGGTTTCCCAAAAAAAAAGACTGAAAAATAAAGGATGACATGTGCGCCCAATCATTACATATTTTTTTATAAATAGTACAACAGTGTTTACTTATAGACGGAAGTATAGATGTAAAAATTTAAACTCTGACCGAGCCAGCTAACACGAACACTGAAACACCTGCATTAGCTAGAACTCTTTCAGAGACATTGTGATGCGCGAATAAAACCCAATACGGGTTTTATTTGGGGTTCATGTATAAACGTTATTATACCATTCATTAACGAGCAAGATGCCAAGGTATTGCAAAGTCCATTTTTGTGCTACGGTTAGTTAAAAGTAAGTATTCTCACCATTCTCGTTCCAAACGCAGAGGAAACAAAAAATAAAATAAAAAAAAAGGCAAGGCAAGCCTAAGTGCGACTACAGAGGAAACAAAAAAAAAAGGAAACACAAAGCACAAATAGGCCCCCCTGTTGCAGAGCTAAAGGCAAGGCAAGCAACTTGCGGTTCCGCACAGTTTTCCAATTCCATTTTTTTAAAAAAAAAGCATATATGGTCGATCGGAACCACACCGTCCACTCCCATCCTCCCTGTGATAAGTTGACTTGGTAGCAGAGAGTTGATGCTCTCGTCTCCTCTCGTCCTCTCGTCAACAAAAACACGTGGGGCCCTCACCAGGTCCTATTGTCCTAACCCCAGACGAGACAACAGAAGTCGTCAATCAATCCTACGTGGAATCGATGGGTGATGGCCAAGACGACCCGGCCGGCCGGCCGACCAAGACATCACAATATCACGTAACAAAAGGCTATGGTCATCGATCCTCCTAACGCAACTTTAGTGGAGGAAATTAGGTCTCCTTTTGGCGCAACGCACCTTGACAGTCACAGCACCTTGAAGGCAAAGGGTTAATCCGGCGGGGCTGGGCTTAAACAAGAGCGGCCAATTGGGCACGAGGAAGATTCCACATCGGCTTGAGCTCAACGCTCTCCTTGCCACTTGAGCCATGGAATTGCTGCAAGTCCTCTGCTCGTATATCGCTTTTGTTAATAAAACGAGGCTCCATCAGAGACGCACAGCCTGCGTTACGTTACGCCCGGCAAACCGCAGAATGCTCTGAGCAACATGTATGAAGTATGATGAACCTGAAAAATACCTGAAACCTGATAGCGCAACCTTTGCCGCGTAGGAGTAATAATAGGGTGATTAATTAAATAGTGACCCCGGGCCTTTCCTTGACATCATCATGGACGTTACAAATCTAATTGGTGCGCTGCGCGGATCAACCGCGAATCAGGTTTCCAGGGCGCGCATGCTTGCTTTTGTCATCAGAGTTTCTTCTCTTTCTCTACGATTCATTTTTTGTTAAAAGACGATGTTCTGTATAATACATAAATTCCTGTCACAATCTTCATCAGGTTGTAGTATGCTCTGAAGAAGTTCTTTGTCGCGTGCAGTCTTTCGCTTTCTGTACATGTTCTTTCGGCACAGGAAAAACCATTTCGCTCCGCAGTTCGGGTGAAGTGACTGCCGCCGTTTGGTGCCCGCACGGGTTAATTTGGCCCTCTCTTCTTGGAGCTGGAGGAGGCCATGGTTTCTTACTGGCTCCTCAGGCGGTTTTTGGGCCGTCTTTTTTTTTTACTGTTTAGCCTTTTTTAAAAGATTCTTATAAATAGACCCCTGATGGATTCAATTTGAAAAATGGACCCTCTCCTTGGCGCCAGCATCACTGGCGCCAAGCCCCTGACGCGCAGGCAAACGGCGTCAAGGACTTGGCGCCAACATCATTGACGCCAAGACGTGTTACCTTGGCGCCAGGATCATTGGCGCCAAGCTTGGCGCCGTAGATCTTGGCGCCAAGCATCGAATTATAGGGTGCACCATGCCCCTCTCCCCTCAACATTAGTTCATTTGTTTCATTCATTCTCTCGGGTTTCCCTCTTCTCCACTTCACCCTACCTCCCGAATCTTCATATTGGACCGTGAAAAGTTGGATTTGATCCAGAGATCTTCAAGAGCAAGGTATCCTCTCACCACTCCTAAGTTTTTGCGCTTCGATTTGCTATATATTGGTCGTATTTTAGAAATTTAGAATCATCCCATGTTAGGGTTTCATGCACTTTTTAATACCCGTGTATTCCATTTAAACCATAGGATGCCTAGGCGTGAAAAACGTAGCAAACCAAGGTATACTTTCATTTTTTGCATCATATTGTAAATCCCTAGGGTTAGAGTTAATTTCATTAGCTTTCGGTTATTAAAAATCATTGTTTCAATTATAGCTATGGCCGCGGGCTTCCGGTTGGCGCTGCTTACATGTTACACCCTCTCCCGGACGGTGTTCCACAGCCAATGTTCTTTTTTGGTGATCCTTACAAGGTAGAGTTTTCTAAAGAAGAGGAAACCTATAGGCAGAGGTATTGGATGTGTCCTAATTTTCAGTGGGAGCCTACACCGCTTCAGCGCCGCAGCACCTGGTTGGTGAGTAATTGTTTTGTTACGCACTAATTATTTGTTCCATATATATAAAGTCTTTAATGATATTATTGTTTTGTAACTCTTTGTACTGTTGTAGACCCCTTCACCGATTTGTGATTTTGAGGAGTGGATCGACACTGAGATTAGCGAGTCGGACAAGCGTCTCCTGCAAGACCAGGAGTGGGAAGCTGAGCGTCGAGAGAGGTATGAGAGGATGATGAAAGAGGAGGCTGCAGAAAAAGAGCGCAAGGAAGAGGAGAAAAGGAGGCGTGCTGCTGCCTATAGAGAGGAGGTTGAGAGGTAGCGTGAGCGTGCACGCCGAGCAAAGGCAGCTATGGAGGAGAATCCTGATGCCCTGAGAAAGGGAAAGTGGCCTCGTTGCACTCAGTAGATCTTTGGTTTGAATGATCAATGTTGTCTAGTCCTGGACCTTTAAATTATGTGTTTAGATGTTTATTTCAGACTCACTTAGTATTTGATCTATGTTTATTTCATGAACAATGTTATGTATGGACTATGTAATTTATTGTCTTGTAATGCACTTTAATTGTCAATAGGACTAGCCTTTTCAGTTGACATGATGCCTCAGGATTGATGATGCAGCCTTTGTAGTAGTAGGCTTTTCAGATTGAGCATCTAGTCTTTTCAGATTTGATGATGCAGCTTGGCAGTAGTAGGCTTTTTAGATTGAGTTTGTAGCCTTTTCATACTATATACATTGAGATGACAACACACTGCATACATTGAAATGAGAACACACAACCTTTGCAGGAACTTTTTAGACTCAATAAAGGCCATGCAGAGATGGTTGGCTGGTAGCATTCATTGTGAAGTTGTCTTCGGCTATATAAAGGGGGAGGCTCCATCTATTCCTTCAAAGCTTTGAGCTTCAGTGTTGTGGTATAACAAGACTAAAAATGTCTGACGGAGGCTCCTCTAGTGGAAAGGGCGTAGGCAGTGGGAGAGGAAAGGGTGGGATTAAGGGAGCTCCTTTTCTGTGGGAGGGTTCTCTTTGTCCTGACTCTTTTGAGGAACCAATCCCTCAGTTTCCTTTGCAGGCGAAGTTAGATTTCACTACAGAGAAAGCTGTGAGTCTCGGGCCACCACCTGCAGCACAAGTAAACCAAGCGGACATGTCAATGCTAAGTCCATGAATGATTCCATACCAATGTAGCAAAGGATTGAATATATACCTATCAACCAGCGCAGTCAAAGCCGCTGAGTTGAACGTTGGCAACCCACAACAAACCTGGAAAGAGATGACATCTAGGCCAGCTCTTTCCAGGAAAGGAGTGTACCTGTCATCGTACTGCATTTCTAAGAACCCATCATGGGTTCTAGGACGAAGGGGCGGAAGGTCCTGCATGGATAAATAGACAATGTTAATTCACATATGCATACATGCTTACGAGTTGAAGAATTTGAACAAAAAGTCAAGAACAATACCCGCCCCTCCGCTACGAGACGCCCTCGGTGGGTCGCGTCGTACACTGGATAAACTGTGCCATCCTGCAAAATGTAAATAGTAAGTTACAAATTCAATATATAAGACATTAAGTATGAAATGCAAAATCAATTAAAAAGTTAACGCAACTAACACGAGTAAAACCAAAAGCCCCACCTCACTAATTTGCCAACGACATCACCGTGCATTGTGACCCAATCTACCACACTTGCTGCACTCGTACTGTTTGGGGTCTGTAAGGAATGGGGTCGTTCTCCTACGTTTTGTTCTTCCGGGTATCTGATCCGTAACCATCGTGTGCCTTGACCTCTTCCTAGATCCACGCTTGTTCCATTTGTAAGCTGCATCGGCAGTGTACTTTGGACCATTGTATGGAGGCCACTCTCTAGGGTCTCAGAACAAGTGAAAGCAGGGGCTCCATGTTTGGACAAGTGCTGCAACACTGAACTCCTGAGGTATCCTAGCCTCGATGTCATAGTTGTGATGCCAAGCTGCTGCAATCATGTGAGAACATACAAAGTGGTACTGCCTTGGTCTGCCACAAGTGCATGAGAAATTTTTGAGGCTGATCACATGAATCCTTGACTCTCTGGTCTCACCATCAGACGTGGTACCACCAGCTTCAATAACCTCATAAATCCCATTAGCGTGGTCCATACATGTAACCTCATGGAATCTGGCTCTTTCCTTGTCCCTCTCTAGAAATTGCTCTTGTTTTGGTGCCCAAATCTTTCCCTAACTCTGCAACTGCAAGGCATGGGCGTGTCTTTCATTGAACCAGGCAACAAGCTTGTAGAATGTGAATTCCACGATAGAATTCATGGGCATACCATGTATCCCCAACAACAACTTGTTGAATGAATCAGCCATGTTGCTACACTGAAACTTGTACCTCCATCCACCAACGTCATGAGCTCTTGTCCATTTCTCTAAATCTGTCATCAACCCTATGAGCCATTGTTTACCTTCAGCATTTGATGTGGTTCAGACCTTCTCCAACTTCTTCTGGAAGTACCTGTCCTCAAGCTGTCGTGCTGCCTCCTGAAAAAGATCAAAGTTGGCCTTCACACCATCCTTCGACATGAGATTCTCAGCAAGGTGGCGAGTGCACCAACGATGGTGCAACGGTGCACACCCCAGAATCTCTTCTCTGACAGCATTAAGTATGCCCTGGTGCCTATCAGATATCACACCAACCTCCCTGCCAGGACTGACCACGTGAATCCGCACTAGCCTCATGAACCATCCCCAGCTGTCCTTGTTCTCCTTTTCAACCAAAGCAAATGCCAATGGAACAAGCTTGTTTTTGGCATCACAGGATATGGCTATAAGAAGTGTGCCCATGTACTTGCCAATCAAGAATGTACCATCAATGGCAAAGATCGGACGACAACGCATAAAGGCCTCGACACACTGAGGGAAGCACCAGAAAGCATGGAAGAATATCTGCCTGTCACCTATCCATCGATCTGGTCTAGGGATGTACTCATAATGCATGCCTAGATTCACCGCTTTCATTGCATTCAAAAGTGCTAGAAGCCGCTCATACCCCTCCTCCCAATCCCCATATATAATCTGCCACGCCCGCTGCTTAGCCCTCCATTGTTTACCGTAAGTTATCTCATAACCTCCAAACACTTTTTTAATAGTTGCTATAATTCCCTTGACCTTCATGTTCGGCACTAAGTGTAGTATGTGCAGTAGCTCCTTCGCAATGAGGGTAGAGGTCAACTGCCTATGCTTTGCTCTGAGCTCATGTGAAGCACAAGTATGTGGCCCGACAACTTTTGTGATCTTCCACTTTCTGGTGACCATTTGCTTCCTTGCACAAACCCTCCATTCACACCTTTCCTTGTCGCAAACAACTGTGTAACGGTGCTTGGCAAAGGAATGCAAGACCCTGAATGGCCTCTTTCTTAGCACTAAAAATGCCTGCAACCACACTTTCAATGCAGGGAGATCCTTGAAAATTAACCCCTTCTTAATTACCATGCTAGAACCTGCCTCTGGAGCTTCCTGCAAGTCTTCATCACGTCCTTCCAACGCTGAATCAGAATGAGTGAGGTCACTAAACTCATGAAGTCTAGGATCAGGGTGATCGGGGAAGAGACCCCTCAACATCTCAACATCACTCTCCGTCAGCTCTCCAACAGGACGATCATCATCGGAATTAACAGCCCTTGTGATCTCATAAGGCTCTTCATCTACACTGTTGGATGCACGGAATCCATCTCCCCATTGCCCCTCAACAACATCAGGAGAAGCATCCGCATCACCGGGAATGTCTCCTTCACCATACCATGAAATTCAAGGAAATAATGAGACATCTGGACAACCTAAAGGGTTTAACATGCAAAGAACCATGCACATCAGACACTTACTCGGATGATTTTATGTCAAAGGAACCTCCTAGGGATAGACGACCACAGCAACATGAGGCCGACGAGCATCTCCAACTGCCTCAGCTATAGGGATCTCTCTAGAGGCAGATTGGGCATCTGGAACCGCACGAGCTACCTCCGCATCCAATGCAGGTTCTGGGGTTGGAGGGTCCAAGCACGGCTGGCCACCTAAAGGCGACAAAAAGCCATGAGGGATGGGATCAGCTGTCACCCGACACACAAAGACATCCAGACTCTTGAACTGGCTCTTCATAGCCGATCTCACATAGTTCTCCCATTGATTTTCAGACCCAATTGGGATCACCTTCCTCAATAGGTTGGGAGGGCAACCTAGGTGAAGCACACCTTGAACTACAATGTCATCATTAGCATGGCAATATATCTCCTACCGAGCCCTTGCAACCAACTCAATAAATGAAGGCTTCTCATTGAATAACATAGGCACACTTTGCATGTCAACAAACTCAACATATCCATAGCGATCTTGTTCCATTGTGCCCCCATGATATATGCTCACTAGGTTTTCCATCTAAAAGTGCATACCAAAATTTGCGAAGTTTAGTCCAAAGTAGTTTTCATATACCAACTATGTAATGCATACTAATAATCACTAACTATATCCAAAAACTATATAAACAACTATATAACTATTTACCTATATATCTAATGAAATATCTTATCTATGCATCTAACTTCACAATCATTCTAACTAACAAGCAAATTTAACCTTGCTCAGTGGAGAGGCTGGGCTGGAGCAGTAGGCGCTGCTGCACGGTGGAGAGGTGGGGCGGGGATGATGGCCGACCACGAACGGGACACTCGGGCCGCGGCTCCTGCACGGGCGAACGGCGGCCGCGGCCTTTGCTCGGCCGACCGGGATGAAGGCGCGCCCCGACCTGCTTGGGCGCGGCTGCCGTGTCATAGAACCGACCAATTTATTAGAGCACAAGCACGTAATTCGCCATTAAGATAGCAAAGTACATGATTGAGACCTAATAAACCTGGTAGTCATTCCCGAAATCTTGAAGGATTTCCAACTTTCCGGCATAGCCAAGATCGTAATAAGTTTAGCCGTCACCATTCACAACATACATAGTTCGCACATAGTTTAAAACATTGGAGTTTGAAATATGTTACTACAACCCAAGTTCAAATTCGAAATAAAGCGGAAGCGATTTAGTTCAAATCCACACACACACCCTTAGTTCAAATACAGTGCCAGGTCCTCGGTCAATATCCAGCAAAAGCATAAGATAGAGTAGAGTGACCATGCCCAAAGTCTAATCATCACCCAACGCTGGGTAGAAGAAGTATTGGCAATAGCCATAGTACATCTCACCATCTGCAACAACATGAGAAATGAAACCCTGAGTACGAGAATGTACTCAGCTAGACTTACCCGTCATAAACTAAAAATAAATTGACTCCAAGGGGTATGCAAGGCTGGATAAGTAGGATAGCTGACTCATAAGTTGCGGAAAAGCTTGCATTAAATAAATAATTTATTATAACCTCCTAGCATTCTATTTTAGCTACATTAACCTTATCATGCTAGATTAGCACCTACACTAAACAAGCACGGTAGTAATTATTCAACAAGAATAGTAACCATTTCTGGTTGAGTATCTTTTGACGTCACAGCTCAACCATCTCCTCTTTGTTCAAGTTATTACTACGATGCCGCTGCTCAAGTCAAGTGTTCACTGTCCAGGAACGATAGCGATTATAATCGATTACTAACCAGCTGGCGGGTATTCCTCACATAAACCACACTCACCCGCTAAAGTGAGCTTCAGATCACCAAAAATTCGATTCAGAAAATTGCGGGATCAACAGGTACCATCGTATCCGGGAACCGCCCAGCTGCCTTATTCAGGGCGACCCTGACCTCGGACTTACTCTCCACGTAACCCGTGGTCCCCCATCTTCTCCAATATGATGTGTACAGCAGGTCGACTCCCGACCCAAACCAAACCCAGGCTTCGCGGTCAGAACGACTTATCCTTCCAGCTAAATGTGAGGCATGCGTTCAATATGACTTAAGGACGTACAACGGACGGGGTCCTAGTTCGACACAGACGGGATAACCTCACCGAACCTCCAGTTCAGTCCCAACACCAATCCCGCCCGGTCTTGATTTATTATCTCCACATGGTTATCCAAGATAACAAAGTATTCAACCATTCCGAGTCACCACCTATAACTCGCGGATGACAGGAAATCACCTGACTTCTACTGATCTAGTTAAAGCAAGGCTAAGTAGACAATCGCACCTGAACCTAACAGGGTTGAAGGATATACAGTGGGCAAGGAATATAAGTAATGCAGTAACGGTATAAAACAACACCTATAACTTAATGCATCAAACAAGTAAATGACTCAAGTTAGATATTTACAAACCACAGGGAGAATGCTTCGGGGCTTGCCTTTCAGGAAAGAGCTTGGCTGATGGTCGGGACACTCAGGAAGATCAACCTCGGGATCCTCTTCTGCTGCTACCCCCCTGCACCAAGACTTCCTGCTGGCCTTCCTCTCCTTGTACTCCGGGAACTACCGTTTCGAGCTCTGACGATCCTGTATGATGCATGGTGCGTATGAATACCACGAATACATAGTAAATATAAAGGTACATGCTGATGTAAATGAATGCTCAGTCAAAGATAATTGACATGATTTTAAAACATGTATGATAAGCACATGTCATCTGCATTCTCAATCAAATCTTATACAAGCCTCACATTATAATTTACTTTACACATTAAAAGGAATTATAAACGACAAATGTTTTGCACACTACCCTCTACTGAACCAAAACCAATAACAGATTTCACCTATCACAAACATCAGAAAAAGCATTATTACACACATGAAATAATGACTTAAAGCATTATTAATTATTAAAAGAAATCAGGGCAGAACTACAACATGACTTTAGATTACTTAGAAAATTCTATAAAAATTACAGAAGCTTAAGCATGTCTAATGTAGACTACCATAAAATTTTTAGGTCAAAACAGTAAGTACTTTATCTTACACAAAAATGACAAAGCAGCATAATTTAACGGACATAAAATACTTTGTACATAGAAAAATGTCAAACAATAGATCTCAGAATATCCTTAGCTCTAGATTAGCATAAAAACATCCTTCAAAAAGTTTCATGCATAAATCACTTATATATTATTTATTATGAATTATTTATCATCTACTTGAAAAAAATACCATAACTAAACAAGACAATATTTACACATAACATAGCCTTTCAACATTTTTCACAGATAGAGCATGACACAAGAAGGCTAACAAACTTGGATTTACATTTTTCTGAGCAACAGAGAATTACATATGTATTTTCAAAGATAAAGGCATTTAATAGGGATAAATAAATCTATATAAAAAAGTATCACAAAAATGATATTTCATATTTTTCATACATAGATCTACTCATAAAAAAATACTGCAATTTGAACCAACTCATTTGGACTAAAAATGAGTGAGTTATGATTTTTCAAAGCTTTTATCAAAATCTGAAAAATAGATTCTTTAAAATGAAATAGAAAACCATTTTGCACCGGGAACCCGAGCCCTATAAAGAAACTCTCTGTGTCTGGCCATTTCGCACTTAAGTCCGAAAAAGAATAGCATATTCTGCATGTGATCCACACTGAGGGAAAAGGTCGCCGGCGGCGAGGTCACCGGCCAAACTACGACCACCACTAGACTCAACTCGTCGATGCGACCCTGTTGGTGTACAAGATGCAAGCTATCGCGGAGGAAAAATGGCGGCGGCGACGAACGGCGGCGAGCGGCGGCTCTGCATGACGGCGAACTCGTCGGAATCGGCCACGGCGATGTGCAAGAGCTAGCCTACAGGCTGCAGCGAGCCAAGGCGGCTCGGATTCACCAGAAAACATGAAGAAAAGCTGGAAGAAATGACGACGGCGATGCACGCCGGCGAGCAGTGGCATGCATGTCGGCGGTTCGACGGCTGCCGGCGAACTTCGGCCAAATCAAGGCCCAAGAACTATCCTGCGACCTAATTGAAGTCGGGGCTCTCGATTGCACTAGCAAATGAAGGCAAAGGTCCACCGGAGTGAGCTCCGTGCGAGCGGCCGACGAGCGGCGGCGCGACCCGCGATGACGGTCGGCCAAAATCCGCCGAACACAAACCCTAATCGATCCCATTAACTACACCAACATGTGCTACTCATGCAGGCGACCACGATACGCAAGATAAGGGAGGGAGAAAGGAAAAGCTGACCACGGCGGACTACGCGGCGGTCGGGGCGACCATGGCCGGCGAAGGGGGAAATGGTCGATTCGACCTCTACCTTAGGTCATTGGGGCGGGGAGTGTGCGCATGGTGTGCCTCGTACCACGGCGGAGCTATTGGCGAGCTCTGGGAAGAAAATGGCAAGGCTGTGAGGTGCGGTGCGATGCGAGCTCGCGGCGGCGGCAATGGCTTGTTCCGCGTTCGCTTGAGCTCGGGGAGGGAAATGCGAGGCGAGGAGGGGCGTCTGGTGGAGGAGTGAAGGCGTGAGGTGCGGTCGGTGAAGTGAAGTGGGCCGCTGGCGCGTTGAAACGGCGATCAAGCTCGGACAGGTGGGCCGCGGCGTCGGACGCCGTCGGGCGCGTGGCGCGCATGCGGGGCCGGCCGAGGGCCCATGGAGCGACAGTGGGGCAGGGCGAGCGCGGGCGTGTGTGGCGCGTGCGTGCGCGAGGCGAACAGCAGGCAGCGCGGGCGCACTGGCGTATGGCTACCACGCGGCCGGCATCGGCACGGACACCGTCGGCGTGAGGAAGAAGAAGAGTGGGAAGAAGGAGGCCGACGGGTGGGTCCTACTGCGCCAAGATTCGTGCAGCACTTGATTAACTCCATATTTTCCAAAATAATCCAAATTTGAAGAAACTTGTAAAAGATGAAATGTTGCTCTCAATGAGTAGAACATTTCACTTTTAAACATCACAGCCTAATTCTGCCTAGAATTTAAAATTAAAAAATAGGGATTTAAAATCCATTTAAAATTAAAAGAAAAAACATTTTTATAAACTGTTTTTGATATTTTTGACCCACTTTCAAGCCTTTTCATGATTTGACATAAAAATAAGTTTTGCTCCAAATAATTTTCTTTACAAACTTCATTTAACACTCAACCCCAAACAAGCAACCTATCACATAGCCCTAGTTCAAACCAAAGCAAGCACATTTTTTCATTTTATCATTTCATGTAAACAAATGATGATGCAAATGAGATGGTTATGCTCATGATGTGCAAGGTAATGCATGCTTAACACCAGGGGTGTTATGACCCTTCCCCCTTAAAGAAATCTCGTCCTGAGATTTGAGTAGACTAACCATTCTTTATGAAAGTCGGGATACACTTCTTTTAAATAGTCCTCGGTTTCCCAAGTGGCATCGCTATCGTCATGATTGCTCTAAGAAACCTTGTATTGCCTGACCACACGATTTCTGGTCACTCTGTCTTTGACATCCAGGAGTCTCATAGGTTTCTCCTCAATAGTTAAATCTGAACTTAGCTTAATGTCTTTGTCTTTAACGGCTTCCTCGGTTGAACACGTAGACATTTCTTGAGTTGGAATACATGGAAAACAGGAAACACTGCACTCATCTCTTCAGGCAGTTTGAGCTTATAGGCCCACAATCCTTTTCTTTCTACTATCCGATATGGACCGACATAACGAGGTGCCAATTTTCTTTTAACACCAAAACGTTGCACTTTCTTCATAGGAGAGACCTTCAGATACACATTCTCACCAACATTAAAAACTAGAGGTCTTCTTCTCTTGTCAGCATAACTCTTCTGACGAGATTGTGCAGCTGCTATGTGTTGTTGAATTGTTTGATCCTGCTCTTCAGCTTCTTTAACAAAGTCAATACAATAATATCTTCTTTCTCCAGGTCCTACCCAATTCACAGGCGTTCTACACTTTCGGCCATACAGTGCCTCAAAAGGAGCCATCTGTATACTCTCTTGGTAAATATTGTTATAAGAGAATTCTGCCAAAAGTAACCATTTCTCCCATGAACCCTTGGATGATAAAACACAAGCCCTCAAGAGATCTTCAAGAATTTGATTTACTCTTTCTTTCTAGCCTGAAGTTTAAGGATGATAAGCTGTACTACGATTCAGCTTTGTCCCCAAATCCTTCTGCAAGTGATCCCAAAAATGAGTGGTAAACTAGGACCCTTGATCAGATATAATTGTTTTGGGAATTCCATGCAAACGAATGATCTCCTTGAGATAAATGTCAGCATATTGGGGCGGTCTATAATCTGTACGAACTAGAATAAAATGCGCACCCATGGTAAGTCAATCAACATTTACCCAAATAGAGTCATGCCCCTTTGGAGTTGTGGGGAGTCCAGTAATGAAATCCAAACTGATATCTACCCACTTCCATTCAGGAATCAGCAATGGTTGAAGCATTCCAACTGGCTTCAAATGAACAGCCTTTATGCGACAATAGATATCACACCGTGCAACATAAGCTGTAATCTCTTTTCTCATTTTTTCCACCAAAAATGAGCTTTCAGATCATGAAACATCTTACTACCACCAGGATGAATAGATAACTTCGATAAGTGAGCTTCATCCATGATTTGATTTCTGAGTTCTCTATCTTTTGGTACGACCAGACGATCATCAAACCATAATATTCCCTTCTCATCTACTCTAAAATTCTTGATTGCTATTTCAGCATCTTCTCCTTGATATGACCTATACCCTTGTCAGTTTTCTAACCTCGATGATCTTGCTTTCAAGCGAGCAACTAATTTGGATGTTACGTAACACCACAGGATGCATGAGGCCAAAACCATCTGCTAACAAAGGTTGGATAGCATGGCAATATGATTTTTGACTCAAAGCATCTGCGACTACGTTTGCCTTGCCTGGATGATACAAGATCTCCATATTGAATTCCTTGATAAACTCCATCCATCGATGTTGCCTCATGTTCAACTCGAGATGAGTGAAGATATATTTCAGACTCTTGTGATCAGTGTAGATTTTGCAGAAATTACCCAGCAAGTAATGCCTCCAGATTTTTAGAGCATGCACAACAGCTGCAAGCTCCAAATCATGGGTTGGATAATTCACTTCATGCTTCTTCAACTGGCATGAGGCATAAGCTATGACTCTCCCTTCTTGCATAAGCACACATCCCAAACCGGTTTTTGATGCATCACAATATACATCAAAAGTTTTCCCTAAATCAGGTTGCGCAAGAACAGGAGCAGTGGTCAACGATTCCCGCAAGGTACGTAAAGCTATTTTACAGTCTTCTGTCCAAATTAACTTCTTCTCTTTCTGCAACAGATTTGTCATCGGTTTGACAATCTTCGAGAAATCCGAAATGAAACGATGATAATATCCGGCTAGACTAAGAAAACTCCGAACTTTATGCACAGAAGTTGGTGCTTCCCAATTCATAACCTCTTATACTTTGCTCGGATCTACTGAGATTCCCTCATCAAATAGAACATGGCCAAGGAATTAAACTTTCTTAAGCCAAAACTCACACTTGCTAAACTTGGCATACAGCTTATGTTCCTTAAGCCTTTCTAGAACAATCCTTAGATGCTCGGCATGATCTTCTTCATTTTCTGAGTACACCAAGATGTCATCAATAAACACCACCACAAACTTGTCTAACTCAGGCATAAAGACCAAATTCATCAGATACATGAAGTATGCAGGAGCATTTGTTAAGCCAAAAAACATAACAAGATACTCATACAATCCATATCTGGTAGAAAAAGCGGTCTCAGGCACATCTTCCGGTCTAATCTTGATCTGATGATAACCAGACCTAAGATCAATCTTGGAAAACACTCTCGCCTTGGATAACTGGTCAAATAGAATGTCAATACGGGGTAACGGATACTTGTTCTTAATGGTCACAGCATTGAGTGGACGGTAATCCATGCACATCCATAGAGATTTGTCCTTCTTCTTCACAAAGATGGTAGGACAACCCCATTCCGACACACTAGGACGAATAAGACCCTTATCCAACAATTCTTTCAACTGATTTTTAAGCTCTGCCAATTCATTTGGTGGCATCCGATATGGTCTCCTAGAGATTAGGGCGGTGCCAGGTAGTAACTCAATGCAAAACTCAACATCCCTATCGGGTGGAAGACCCGGAAGCTCTTCAGGAAAAACATCCAAAAATTCACACATGACAGGAATTTTGAGAAGAGGTGTCACATGAGTAGAATAGGATACGCTCTCTAGCTTAAACTTTCTAGGTAACAGCACTTCAAAAGTACCCTCCCCAAGAGGATTTCTGATAGATAGCATCCTGTTACCTGTATCGATCACAGCACCCCATAATTTCATCCAACTCATCCCCACTATCACGTCCACTCCTAAGCCAGGTAGAACTATCAAGTTCAACCGAAACCTCCACTTATCTAGATCTAAAGTTGCACCCTGAACTATTTGCTTAGTAGTTATATCAGCCCTAGCTGAACTAACCTTGAATTCAATGCTCAATTCAAGTATCTTTTGGTCATGCTTCTGTGCAAATGCTTGACTCATAAAAAATGCGATGATCCAGAATCAAACAAAACAGCAGCAGGGATTTGATTCACAGAAAAATACCCGCAGTCACTGGTTCACCAGCAAGGATCTCCTCAATAGAGGTGTTGTGCACATGAGCTTGGTATGGGGCCTGCTGTTTCTTGGGAAAAGGGCAATAACGAGCAAAGTGCCCGGTCTGGTTATAGTAGGGCCCATTAACAGGTGTCTTGTTAGCACCGATCAAGCTGCTTTGTCCTACTTTCCCCTGTGGAGCAGGAACTTTGAATGCTCTATGATGCTTCTGTGGATTCTAAGCTGAATAAAGGTTATTCCTTTTCTGCTGCAGGGGCCTGAACCTCGCCCCAGACATAGGTGGGTGATACGGCGTACGGAAAGCAGGTGGGGCTCTTTCCTGAGAAGAACCACCTCCATCATGGGCTCTCTTGCGACTCTTGGCAGCAGCATGGACATTGTTACTATTTTCTTGCATAATACAATCATTCAGAAAGTCATTGAAAGTAGCAAGCAGAAGTGCTCATTGTTTTCATCAACTTGGAGCTCAAGCCTCTCTTGAAACTAGCTATCTTGTTCTCATCATTTTTAACAAAATCAGGAGCATACCGACTCAAAGTATTGAAGGCGTGCAGATACTCCTTCACTGTATGATCCCCATAGTAAGTGACAGAAATTCAGTCTTCTTCATAGCCATCAAACTTGGAGGAATGACATTCCCCCGAAAAGCACGTACAAAGCGGTCCCAAGTAATAGGAACACCCTGCGGAAAGGTGGTGTGATGTTGCTTCAACCACATCCCCGCTTGTCCCTCAAGTTGATAGGCTACATACTCCACCTTCAGTTCTTCTGTTAACCTTAGAAGACAAAATTTATCTTCCATGGTGTTGAGCCATTCATTTGCTTCAAGCGATTCAGGAGCATCTTTAAATACAGGAGGTTTAGTGTCCTGAAAATCCTTGAAGCTGCTATACTAATTTTGCTGAGGACCCTGACGAACATCACGGGCCAAACTTTCACGAAGAAGCTGCTCCACATTGCGCTGGCTGTCCAAGAATTGAGCAAATAGCTGCTCCGCATTGGTCAGAGGTGAGGGTGGTACACCACGTGCAGTGTTATCAGCACCCTCATCAGCGCCACCACTACCATTACCACCCGAACTGTAACAGAACCGACCAATTTATTAGAGCACAAGCACATAACCCGCCATTAATTCAGCAAATCATATGATTGAGACCTAATAAACCCGGTAGTCCGTGAAATCTCGAAGGATTTCAAACTTTTTCGGCACGACCAAGATCGTAATAGTTTAGCGTACTCATTCACAAGCACCAAGTTTAAAACATCATCGGAGTACGAAATAGAGTTATTACAAACCAGTTCAAATTCAAATAAAAGCGGAAGCGATTTAGTTCAAATACCACACACACATTTGAAATACAGTGCCAGGTCCTTGGTCCACATCCAGCAAAAGCATCAAGTAGAGAAGAGTGACCATGCCCAAGGTCTAGTCATCTCCCAAGGCGGGATAGAAACAGTTCTGACAATAACCATAAAGCATCTCATCATCTGCAAAAACATGGGAAATAAAACCCTGAGTACGAGGATGTACTCAGCTAGACTTACCCGTCATGAACTAAAATAAAGAGACTCCAAGGAGTATGCAAGGCTGTATAAGTAGGATAGCTGACTCATTTAAATTGCGAAAAAGCTTGCATTAAGAAACAATTAATAAGAACCTTCTAGCAATGTATTTTAATCTGATTATCCTTATCATGCTACATTAGCACCTGTACTAAACAAGCATGGTAATAATTATTCAACAGAAAGTAACCATTTCCGGTTGAGTGTCTTTCCACCTCATCAGCTCAACCATCTCACCTCTTGTTCAAGTTCTTACTACGATGCCGCTGCTCAAGTCAAGTGTTCACTGTCCAGGAACGATGGCGATTATAATCGATTACTAACCAGCTGGCGGGTACTCCTCACACAAACCACACTCACCAGCCACGGTGAGCTACAGGTCACCGACATCCAATTCAGGAAAAATGCAAGATCAACAGGTACCATCACATCCGGGCACCGTCCGGCTGCCAGCAGGGCGCACCATGCTATATTCAGGCCTTACAACCGCGTAACCCGTGGTCCCCCGTCTTCACCAATGCGATGCGTACAGCAGGTCGACTCCCGGCCCAAATCAAAATTAGGCTTCGCGGTCGGAACGACTTATCCTTCCAGCTAAATGTGAGGCATAAATTCAATATGACTTGAGGACGTACAACGGACGGGGTCCTAGTTCGACACAGACGGGATAAACCACATTGAACCTCTAGTTCATTCTCAACTCCAATCCCGTCCGGTCTCGATTTATTATCTCCACATGGTTATCCAAGATAACAATGTATTCAACCATCCGAGTTACCACCTATAACTCGCGGATGACAGGAAATCACCCGACTTCTACCGATCTAGTTAAGCAGGGCTAAGCATATAATCGTACCTAAACCTAACAGGGTGGAAGTATAAACAGTGGCAAGGAATATAAGTAATGCAGCAACGGTGTAAAATAACGCCTATAACTTAATGCAGCAAACAAGTAAAAGACTCAAGTTAGATATTTTGCAAACCACAGGGAGAATGCTCCGGGGCTTGCCTTTCAGGAAAGCGCTTGGCTGGTGGTCGGGACACTTCGAAAGATCAGCTTCGGGATCCTCTTCGGCTGCTGCTTCCCGAACCAAAGCTTCCTGTTGGCCTTCCTCTCCTGGTGCTCCGGGAACTACCGTCGCGAGCTCTGACGATCCTGTATGATGCATAGTGCGTATGAATACCGTGCATACATATAAATACAATGCTGATGGTGATGGTAAATGAATGCTCAGCTAAGATGAATGATATGCTATTTGAAAACATGTATGATAAGCACATGTCATCTGCATTCTCTTCTACCGATAAATCTCCAAATAGGCCTCGCATTACAATTTACTCGCACACTATAAAGAATTATAAACAACCATGGTTTTGCACACTACACTCTACTGAACCACAATCAATAGAAGATCATACATATCATGAATAGCATAAAAAGCATTTTTACACACATGAAATGATAACTCTAAAGCATTATTTATAAACGAAAGAAATCAGGGTATAACTACAACATGACTTTAGACTACTCAGAAAATTCTGTAAAAATTACATAAGCTTAATCATACCAAATAAAGACTACCATAAAAATTTCAAGTCAAAACAGTAAGTACTTTATCCTGCACAAAAATGACAAGGCAGCATAATTTCAGGGGCATAAAATACTTTGTACATAAAAGTATATCAAACAACAGATCTCAGAACATAATTAGCTCTAGATTGACATAAAAACACTCTCCAAAAAGTTTCATGCACAAATTCCTTATACATTATTTATTATGAATTAATTATCCTCACATGAAAATAGGCACCATAACTAGACATAGAAAAATTTACATATAACATAGCCTAATAATATTTTTCACAGATAGAGCATGACATCAGAAGACCAACAAACTTGGTCTCATATTTTTCTGAGCAACAGAGAATTAGTTATGCATTTCCTAAGATAAATACAATTAATAGAGATAAATAAAGCTATACAGAAAAGTTTCACAAATTCCACATTTCATATTTTTCATGCATAGATCATCTCATAAGAAAAATACTGCAAGTTGAACCAACTCATTTGGATGAAAAATGAGCAAGTTATGAATTTCCAAAGCTTTAAACCAAATCTGAAATCTATTCTGAAAAAGAAAAAGGAAAAACCACTTTACACCGGGGACCCTAACATTTTCAGAAACTAACCAAGCCCTAACCGGTAAATTGCTGTGTCTGGCAACTTAGCACAAAGGCCCCTAGGGTTTTTTGAATTCCAGGACGAAAGTCCTCCTTCGGGGAAAGGCAGGGAGGGTCGCCGGCGTGGCTTCACCGGCCGACACGGCGGCTACCCGGCGTCACCGACCGGAGGGAAAGGACAAGCAGGTCGACGCGCTTCTATTGAGCAGCTAAAAACGGACAGGGGCACGACCGAGGTGGCTCGGCCACGTGCGCGGCGGACCGGCGACCAACCGCACGGCGGCGCGGCCAAATTCCCGGCGAAGGAACGCTAATCGGCTCGGTTAGCTAGGGCTCTAGTGGCTACGGGGCACAGCGCATCCGATGTGCACGAAACGGCAAGGAAATGACGGGCGGAGCGGCGAGTCCACGGCGAAGCCAAGGTGCGGCCATGGCGGCCGGGGAGAAAACGCGTCGATTCGAGTATACCTTGGAGCAACTGGCCGAGGCGAGAGTGGAGGAAAGTGTAGCGGGCTCGGGCGCGTCCGATTGTGGGGCTCAGCGGGTCAATGCGTGGCCGAAGGTGGCGAATTTTGAACGGCGGCGAGGCGAGCTCGGTGCTGCGCGGCGGCGGCCGAGAGCTTGCAGCGCTGCGGGAAGGAGTAGGGAGAGGGAAATGAAGGAGGGGACAGCGAGAGGGAGAGCGGGCGCCTCGTTTTAACCTGTCCGAACGGCCGCTGCCGCCCCGGACGGCCGGTCGACGCGCGCCACGCGGAGCGCGCGGGCTGGGCGACATGGGCGGTGGCCGAACATTTTCCTGACGGCCAGGGTACAGCCGTCACCAAAATGCTATTTCTATTAAATCAGAACAAACTTTGCTGCTTAATAACTCATAAACTAAGCCGAATTAGCAAAAACTCAAAATAGATGAAATGTAGCTTTTGAAGAGTAGAACATTTCATATTAAAGAAGTTTTACCAGATTCTGCCTAGATTTTGAATTACAAAAATCCAAATAAAATACCTTTTAAAATTTCCCAAAATAGAAAACCAGCCTCCAATTTTGCCCTTTTTCAATATTTTTGAACACGTTCCAAGCATTTTCATGAAAAGTGGTAAAAACAACTTTTGTTCCTTATAAAATTCTCTACAAACTTCATTTAGGGTGCACCCACATGCAAGCACTCTAGCTACTACTTCCAAATCAGTCAAACAAAACTACTCTAATGGTCCACCTTGGTCAACCATAACAACAAAGCTTAATTAGTCAAAACCATGAACATAAACCTAGGTTCATTTGGTGTTCTAAACATGTCTAGGTTACCTTAGAGGTCATCCAATACCAAATACTCATACCACATATGTACTTCATGTGAAAGGCAAGCAAAATTCGAATAATCAAGCATGATACATGAAATGACAATCACTCTTTTCATTAATGCTATGCATAATGATGCTTATGCTTAAGAATGCAAATGATTATGCTTGCTTAACACCAGAGTGTTACAGCCCTTCCCCCCTTAAAGAAATCTCGTCCCGAGATTTGAGTAGACTAACCATTCTTTATGAAAATCGGGATATACTTCTTTTAAATAGTCCTCGGTTTCCCAAGTGGCATCGTTATCATCATGATTGCTCCAAGAAACCTTATATTGCCTGACCACACGATTTCTTGTCACTCGGTCTTTGACATCTAGGAGTCTCATAGGTTTCTCTTCATAAGTTAAATCTGAACTCAGCTTAATGTCTTTAATTTTAACGGCTTCCTCGGTTGGAACACGTAGACATTTCTTGAGTTGGGATACATGGAAAACAGGAAACACTGCACTCATCTCTTCAGGCAGTTTGAGCTTATAGGCCCACAATCCTTTTCTTTCCACTATCTGATATGGACCAACATAACGAGGTGCTAGTTTTCTTTTAACATCAAAACGTTGCACTTTCTTCATAGGAGAGACCTTCAGATACACATAATCACCAACATCAAAAGTTAGAGGTCTTCTTCTCTTATCGGCATAACTTTTCTGTCGAGATTGTGCAGCTGCTATGTGTTGTTGAATTGTTTGAACCTGCTCTTCAGCTTCTTTAACAAAGTCAATACCATAATATCTTCTTTCTCCAGGTCCTACCCAATTCACAGGCGTTCTACACTTTCGGCCATACAGTGCCTCAAAAGGAGCCATCTGTATACTCTCTTGGTAACTATTGTTATAAGAGAATTCTGCCAAAGGTAACCATTTCTCCCATGAACCCTTGGATGATAAAACACAAGCTCTCAGAAGATCTTCAAGAACTTGATTCACTCTTTCTGTCTGGCCTGAAATTTGAGGATGATAAGCTGTACTATGATTCAGCTTTGTCCCCAAATCCTTCTGCAAATGTTCCCAGAAATGAGCAGTGAACTGAGATCCTTGATCAGATACAATCGTCTTGGGGATTCCATGCAAACGGATAATCTCCCGGAGATAAATATCAGCATATTGAGGCGGTCGATAGTCTGTCCGAACTGGAATAAAGTGCGCACTCTTGGTAAGTCGATCCACAATTACCCAAATAGAATCATGCCCTTTCTGAGTGGTGGGAAGTCCGGTAATGAAATCCATACTGATATCTTCCCATTTCCATTCAGGAATCGGCAACGGTTGAAGCATTCCGGCTGGCTTCAAATGAACAGCCTTTACGCGACAACAGATGTCACACCGTGCGACATAAGCTGCAATCTCCTTTCTCATTTTGGTCCACCAATAGCGAACCTTCAGATCATGAAACATTTTACTACCGCCGGGATGAATAGATAACTTTGATAAGTGAGCTTCATCCATAATTTGATTTCTGAGTTCTCTATCTTTTGGTACGACCAGACGATCGTCAAACCATAAGATTCTCTTCTCATCCACTCGGAAATGCTTGAGCGGCTGTTTCAACATTTTCTCCTTGATATGACCTATACCCTTGTCAGTTTTCTGACCTTCGATAATCTTACTTTCAAGCGAGCAACTAATTTGAATATTACGCAGCACAACAGGATGCATGAGGCTAAAATCATCTGCTAACAAAGGTTGAATAGCACAACAGGATAATATGAAAAATACGTAGTAATGCTTAGCCCTGCTTAATAAGTTAGGTTATCAAAAAGTAAAAGAATGAAAAAGGTGAGGATGGCTTTATCTATGGAAACGTGATAATAGTTAATAAATCGAGTCCAGACGGTTAACTTGCATTGAGAAAGGAGTCCCTCTGTAGTGTTTTCGTCTGTTGATGCCCTAGGTCCCGTGTCGATGGTGAACTGGTGATATCAAGAAATTAAAAAATCCACATGCATGAAGTGGTATACAGTGGGCCAGAGTCCCCACGTATGTCATGGAGTGATATATAGTGGGCCAGAGTCCCCACATATTTCATAGTGTGTTATACTGTAGGTTTAAGTTTCCACGTATATCGGTACATTGGGTCGAAGTGCTCATGTGTATCATGTGGTGATATATGGCTGCGGTTGTTATCCCGGTATATCGGTTCATCTGATATGCTTAGGAGTTAGAGTCCCCTGTATATCAGTGACCTAGGTCCCAGCTAGGTATGAAAATGGATTCGAATCGTCGTTGCTTCTCGGAGAAGAAGACTTGATCGGTGTTCATCATCGTAGTAACAACTTGAATGATGATAAGATATCAAAATGAAGTTGGTTGGTAATCTGGATCTAGAGCAAGACAACTTTACTTTCTGTAATTTCTTTTCCGCAAAAATTCTTATCTCTTGCAAGCCTTACCTTGTCTCTCTAGCCTGCATTTCCTGAGTCTTCACCCCTTTTCTTTCGTCGGGTCAGTCTTGTTGAGTACTTTTGTACTCAGGGTTTGTTGAACCCTTGTTGTAGATGAGTCCCATGAGCAGGAGTGCTATGCATCCTATTGCATGACAGTCGTTGCGGAGAGTGACGACGAGTAGGATGTTGGCTCTTGGGCAGAGCTTATCGCTTGGTATTGTAATAAAGTTATCTATCGCTACTCCACTACTTTTATGGTTTGTACACTTTAAACTTATGGTTTGTAAGGTTTGGAACTAAATATTTGTAAAATTATGTTATTATAATCCTTCCGCTGTTTCGCTCCGATATATCTTATTTGTATAAAACTGTTATAATACTGCAATGTCTCTTTGTAATGATTGATCCTGCTCGGAGAATCGTGGATGATTCAGGATTTACCCGACAGACCTTTTAAGTCGTATGGAACACATTCATTGTTATTTGGAGTCTGTTTAGACAATAATAATGCATGTGGGCCATATGATTTAGGAGGTTCTGCCACAGGCAGGTGGCGTGCCGGCTGCTACTCTTCCCCGCGGGCAGGTGCACAGCAGGGGGTGGGGTGGGTCAGCGCTTCTCTTGAGCAGGTGCGGGTCGATGACGAGGCTGTCGCGCGGGAGACAGCGTCGACGGCCCTTGCCCGGCCGACCGGGGCGGCGCCGTGCGTCGGCCTACTTGGCCGCGCCTGCCACGCCGATGCGAGGTGGGGCTGGGCTCAAGGCCAGCCCCGGTGAGGTCGGGCCGCGGCTCCCGCGACCGCTCGCTCCATGGGCGGCCCTTCGCCGGCCGGCTGCAGCGGCGGAGCGCGCCAGCCCTGTTAGGGCTCCGCGCGGGCGAGCGACGGCAGGGCCCGGGATGGCGGGGCGGTAGGGGCGGGACGGCGGGGACGGCGCGCCTGGTGGTGGTGGGGCGGAGCGGCACCAGACGAGGATGGGCTGCACAGCGACGACGACGAAAGGCGACCGGACGGGCGGCGATGGCGGTCGAGTTCGATTTGGGAGAGGGAAAGAGAGGAAAGAAAGAAAGAGAGAAAGGGAATGACCAACTAGTAATTCAAGGCTTGGCGCCAAGATCCACGATGCCAAGGGTACATAGCTTGGCGCCAGGGTCAATGGCGCCAAGCCTCTGACGCCGTTTGCCTACGTGGCAGGACCTTGGTGCCAATGATGCCAACGCCAAGACATGTTACCTTGGCGCCAGCCAAGGTGGCGCCAAGCTGAGGGTCCATTTTCCAAATTGAATCCACCAGGGGTCTATTTATGAGAATCTTTCGAAAAAAGGGCTAAACAGTAAAAAAGACGGGTTTTTGGATCCCTAACCTACCTGGGCATCCATTGTGTATGTTGCGACCTCAGATGCCTGTGGAGAAAATTACGCTATAATCCAGAAGAATCACGGCTAGTTGTAGTTATACTATGATTCCATTGCGTTGGAGCTACTTTGTTGCCTGAAAGTTACACTATGATTCAGAATCACGGCCGAGCTATTATAATTTGTTGCTGCTGAGAAAGACAACTGCTCCGTGCACAAACTGACCACGTATACAAGATACTGACGGATATGATAAGCTATATGTTGTCCTAACTGCTACTTGTAACTTATTTTGCCAGGTAATATACAAGGGTTTAGCCTGATTGATGATGCCGTGGCAATTTACTGACAGCCACATTTATAAAGAAGAACTAATTAACATTCAGAGCCTGATGTAATACTTACAATGGTTTGCATGTGGATTGAGCTCGGATTCTTGTACAGGCAGAGCTTTAGCTTTGCTCATGGAGCCAAGAAGCACACAAGGGAACCATGAGAGCATCTTCGCCTAATCTTTGACCATAATCTTTTGGCTCGCTTATCTTCGTCAAAAGTTGCAAATATTTTTGGGCCCCGGAACCGTACAATCAGGACAGCAAAAAAAAAAAAAAACATGTGAAGAAGTTCTTCCAACCTTAATACTGTATTATCTATACTTTTGTCTATTTTACCTAACATACCATTGTATGTTCTCTTTCAGAGTTTCTTGGTTTATGTTAGTTTCGGGAGGCAGTTAAGTGTCGCCGTCATCAGCTAAAAGGATGCTCATTATCGTGCTAATAAGAAGAAATGATGCCGGCCCTGCGACGTCCAAATGATTTTGTTTGTACTTTGTACTATCTATGGTCACAATGAAGCGCAGGAGCTGATGCCTAAAAGATGTTAAGTTAATGCTGGAGCTAGTATCAATTATTGAGCTGTATAATTCCACATAATCATTGAGCGTCCATCCAAGCACGTGCTCATGGTCAACCAGTCTGTGGATAAGAAGAGTCTTGGAAACCTTTATACTATACATACTATACATACATTAAAAAGAAGAAGGTTTGGAAAATAAAATAAGCAATAAATAAAAGAACAAAAAGAACAGTTGCTTGGATAGAGGAATCCAGAGCTCCTGATATATAGGAGTTGCTTGCTTCCTTGCAGAAGAGGAATTCTTAGCTCCTCACTCCATGGCGCCTTAATCGTTGCATGATTGAAAATGCAATGGAAGATCGAATGTGACTTCTCCTTTCGGTCTCCTTCCCCTCTTTTAGATCCACACACTCTCACAGTGCCATTCTTGGAAGCCTCTATTTGTTGCTAATAATAAAGGGAGAAAAATAGGAAAACTGGGATAGGCCCTCTCTGACGTCCACTATTTGGATGTATGGTTCCGTATAAAATGAAATAAACTAAAGTGTCGCGTATCACGGTCTCACGGCACAGCCGTCGCATTTTTATTTTATTTTATTTTATTTTATTATTTTATTTTTGTGAGCGGAGGCAGCGCAGAGTTTGTGTTTGTGAATTGTGATGGCTCCCATTATTGGTCAAGGTGTGGCCACTCTGTTCCGGCTAGAACATCCTGGAGTCCGGTTGTTCCTTTGTTAAATGAAAAGTGATCGTTGTATATACTGCTATACATAAAAAAACAATCAATTTATGAAAAAACACTGTCAACATTTGTATCATAAAAAAGATTTATTATAAGAACATATTCTACGGTTAATCTAGTGACACTTATTATATATTATAGATATTGGTAGTTTTTATATAAATATAACTAAATGTGAGATTGCTTGACTTCTTAAGACAATAGAGACTTTGATTATTTGGCAGAATTGCTAGAAATGGCCTTTCATAGCAAAAGCTACTTAGCATAGTACACGAAAGGAAACCCGACAATGCGGTTCATGCCGTTCATGTGGTTTTGTGTATTTGGATCGGCCCCACATGGAGTGCCCCCTTCCATGTTAGAGAACTAGAATTTCGGTTATATTTTATTTCTTTTTATACTAAACAATCCTTACTTGAGTGTCAAGACTAAGTAATTATCTTGCGACGAAAGGTACGGTGGTAACCTGCGTACTGATTGCACATGCATTGTAATCCCTAATACGACCTTTCAGGAAATGATGGACTTGAACAGCAAGTCAGAGCAAAAATCCTAACTGAAAATTCTCTTTATATTTTATAAAAGATCCCTTTTAAATATAAAAAGTACAAAATATTGTATTAGTGATGTAGGATTTTTGCTGTGTAACATTTGCATTAACGTGCGCATCACATACAAAGCCACCCATGTTAGTGATATCATGCACCGTCCACCAAATAAAAAAACTTAAGAGGTTTTTTTCACCTAGAACAAAGTGTGCCCTACGAGCTCGTCCTTTTCATCCCAACCACAAAACGGTAAGCAACAAAATAAAGAAAATCCGCTCCCTTAAATCCCTACAAAAATGCAGATTTATAGCTTGATAAACAACCAAAAGAGTCTCAAGACTTCCAAGAAAAAAAAACGTCTCCCTGTTCTGGTGTGTATAAAAGGGCGGCAGCACAAACTTGTCTCCCAAACAAGCGAAGAACACAAACTCGGATCCCCAAGCAGAATTAAACCTCACCTAACCCCCCTTCCCCTCCCTCCCATGGCCGACCACCCCCTCGCCGGCGAGCACCACCCATCGCCGGCGAGCTCGGCGGCCACGGCGCTGGGCCCGCTGCTGCTCCTCCCATCGGAGCTCCTCCACGAGATCCTGCTGCGCCTCGCCGTCCCGGAGCTCCTCCGCGTGCGCTCCGTGGCGCGCCCGCTGTCCAGCCTCATCTCCTCCCCGGACTTCCGCCGCCTCTACCACCTCTCCTCGGCGTCCTCCGGGCCGGGCCCCGCCGCCGCGTGGCTGCTCCTATTCAAGAAGCTCCCGCCCCGCGCCGCCGCCATCAGGGGCTTCCACGGGCCGTCCGGCCGCTGGTTCCGCATCCCCGTCTCGGACATCCTCGCCCCCGCCGTGCCACCGGGCGAGGACCTCTTCTTCCTGGCCGCGTCCGCCAGCTCCTTCCTGTTCGCCGCCAACGGCCGCCGCGAGCTCGTGGTCGTCGACCTCAACGCGCGCGCCGCGCGCCGCCTCCCGCCGTCCTCGCTCGGCCCCCGCGGCACGGGCTCCTGGCGTCGCTTCGGCATCAAGCTCGTCGCCGATCCCCCCGGATCGAACCGGTTTAGGTACCCTTCCTTTTCTTGCGGAGAAGAAAGGGTCTTTCTTACGGAAGAAAATAGAAAAAACTTGCAAGCACCACTAACCTCCCCCTCCTCTCCTCTCGATCGGTTAACCCAAGCAACAGTTAACCCATCCGCAGTAAATAAAATTCGATACGAATAATCCATCAATGTCTGTCGCTGCTCGTGTATTTCTCGATCGGTCGATCTGTCGTCAGTGTAAAAATGGTTGCTTTTCCCTGCAAGGTTCCTGTTTGCGGAGCTGGTGAACAACACGCCATTCCTCTTCGAGTACCGGTCCGAGACGGACACGTGGCAGCAGTCGGAGGCGGTCCTGGCCGAGGAGGGGGGGACAGCAGCTGCAGCAGCGCCGGCGGCGGGCGCCGCCCCAGACGGAGACGGCACCTACCTCTGCGCGTCGCACGCGGGGCCGGACTGCGTGATGGTGTACGCCGGCCCGCGCGCGGACGACCGCCCGGTGTTCTTCCGCCCCCGGTTCCCGAACGCGGCCGGGGGACACGGCGGGGACCAGCTGCACGTGTACGGCGACGGGAGCGCGGCCGTGGTGCGGTCGACGACGATCGACGACCCGACAACGAGCCTGACCCGGGTCAAGGTGGTGACGGGCGTGGACCTGTACGGGTTCAGGGTGGTGGGCGGCGACTGGGAGCTGGTGGCCAGCGCGCCGGGCGACCTGGTGGACGGATTCCGCAAGCCGTACGGCGCCATGACGGGGCTGCTGGCGGAGCGGGAGGGCGTGGTCCGGCTGGTGCTCGTCTCCAACTGCCGCGGCGCGTGGGACGTGGTGTGGCTGTCGTACGACCGCGCCCGCCGCGAGTGGCGGTGGGTGCCCGTCCCGGACTGGGGCGGCAGCAAGGGGCTCAACATGGCCGGCATCGCCGTCTCGTCCACCTTCTCCCGCCTCTGGCCGCTCGCCGCGCCGGCGTCCAGCAGCAGCAGACACCAGTGAAGCGAAAGCGATGGTCTGGGAGCCAGCCCGTGTCCCTTCGCATGCGATGCGTGCGCGTGCTGTACGTACATGTACAGGTGTGTGCGTGCGAGAGTGGGGCGAGTGCTGCGCGCTGGCGTGTCCTCGGCCAGTGCCCACGCCACGAGATGTGAGAGGCGGTTCGTCGTTTCCATGAGCGGGTGGTGGGGCCATGGCGTGGCGTGGCGCGGCGTGATCCCGCATGATAGCTTCGCCGATGGGGACAAGTCCGTGAGAGCGAAATGTTTCAGACAAGGAATGGCTAGTGGTGTGTGCGTGCTTCTCTTTTGTACATAATACAGCTGCTATTACTCCAAGTTCAAATGTGCTAATACTTGTGCCGTCAACTTAAATCAAGGCACCTTCCTCTCTTCCTACCTATCGTCCTCCAGTGGACTGTGGTCAAGAGGGAAGCTCACTTTGCCCCTCTTCCAGCTGCATCACTGCAGCCTTGCCGTCTTTCTGCAACACTATCGGGTTTTTTTTTTTTCATTCATCAATCTTCACTGGAATATTCAGCGGTCTTATTCTAAAGAAAGAAGAAATAATCAAACTACTAATAATTCGATGGTTCATAAAGCCATCATCCATACAAGCAGGTCAACTTCAGATCCCGGGGTTTTTTCTTCTAGACTGTTCGATGGCTATTGCTCTCGACGTTGCTACCTAAGTACACAGATTAGTGAGAAAGACTTGAGAGGGAGAAAACGGGTCGCATGCTTATGCGATCGCCACTCCACCGGCACACGAGTAAAGCACAGGTACAACAGTTGGGCGCACAAGAAAAGCGCTCGCTTAAAAGCGACAGAATGGGGGCCTTGTGTTTGTGCATCCGAATGTAGGTGGTCCGTCCCCAACGATTCGCGTCTTTAGCTTCTGATGACACAAAGCAAATACATACACGACTCTAATGACTGGTAGGCCAAATATTGGGAAGAACAGAATGCAACGGTGGCGTTCTGCAGGGGAAAAAATATATAATTTCTGTTTTGGAAGAATCAATCAATCATTTCACCAGGGCGGTTAACTCCTTTCGATCGACGAATATCTGATGGGCCTGGCGTTCTTGATTGCTCGCGTACATACAGGCAGAGGAGTGTGCTGTTTCCCCCACCGTTGCTGTACCATCGCCGGCAATGTTCCTGCTGTACTGAGCTGACCTGGTGCTGACAAAGCCAAAAGGTGGCCTCACTTGGCATGGCGTTGCAACTTTTGCCCTCTCAGCTCTCGGACGGTCGTTGGTGCATTCCCGATTACCTCTCATGGCAGCAGTGGAAGGGAGAGAAAGTAAGATCAGATAAACAGTTTGATGTGATCCATGCTCGAGCATTGGCAAACAACAAAATCAGGCCCTGTATCACAATGCGCCCTGGAATGACCGGTGGGAAAACGCGATTCACCCCTCATGGTACAAGATTCTCGGCTCCCAGTTCAATCTCAGATTCTTTTTCACCTCAAAAGTTTGGATCGCGTTCTGGGCTCCCAGTTCAATTTCAGAATCTTTTCACCTCAAATAGTTCAATCATTTTCATCAAGAAACGAATTCAAGCGGTTCCAGACAACACCCCTTGTTGGATGCGTTGTGTTTCAATTTTCAAGACACACTTATCGTCTCCTGCTGAACATTGAGCTGATACCACTGAAGAGAACCAGGCATCAATTTCTTTGCTGTGACATGATTCAATTCAAAACACACAATTTATGCATTTGACAGCACAAAGGACCGGGGCTATTTCCAGCACGGCATTCACTTCCGCCTGTCAAAACTTGCTCATGTTACAAAGAAAAATCAATAGCAGCTTGAAGCTGCACAGTGTTACAAACTTGAAAGCCATTAAATATTTTCCCAATTATTTCTGCTCACTGTAATGACTCTCCTAACTACGACTTCTGGTGATGAATCTATTGAACGGGGGATGAGTTCGACGGCGAGCTCTCTGTTCCAGTTGTTTGGCTCGTCACAGATCCATTTGTCTGCTCCACCAGTACATCATCAGTGCCTTCTGCAGGCTCCTTGAGTAGCGATGGTTCTACTTTCTCTTGGGCAGCCTTCTCCTTCTTCAGGACTTCCTTAGCCAAGGCCGAGAACTGCTTGTCCAATGAGCTCGCTGCGCCTAGCCATGCGAGAACGATAACCAGCAGTATGCCGCCAAGGTATGGAGTTGAATTTGCCAGGGATCCAAAAGTCAGGATCATGAATTGTTGGATAAGTGCACCACCGGACTTGCCCAGTGGGTTGCAAACAACATCAATGGCTGCCTTTCCTTTTACCTGTAAACAGAGAGAACTGGAGTTGGCATGTGCAGTATAATAACAGTGCACACAGTGGGACATCAAGAATCATTGAGGCACCCACGCATGATTCTAAGTTCAAGGACAAGACATTTCATAGATATTTTGGGAAAACGGCATGTTCATAAGACCTTATTAATTAAATAGCATTAGTTATCATATATGTCATGTAGTCACACATGACATAAGCAGGAAGATATAGCTAATACACATGTTCACAAGACCTGATTATAATTGAATAGCATTAGTCATCGTATCTGTCATGTAGTCACACATGACCAAGAGAAGTTACAATTACATACGATATTTAACAGGCTTTAGAAAAGACCATATGCATCATTAGAAACTTTGAACAGGCTAACAAATAGCTGCACATATAACTAACTCACTAGTCAACATAGAGATTTTTATCAATTAAATTTCTTGGTCCCCATTTACCAATTATGAAAGAAGGAACTATATAAATTTATCTTTAAGTAACAAAAGATCAGCAAACAAATACAAAATCATGTTAAAAATATCTTTAAGTAACACGAGAATAGTAAGAAGAAAGATATAATCTGGACAGATTAACAAACCTTCATATCTTCATCCAAAGGAATATACGCCATTTCCTTGCATGGGTCAAATAAACTGTACTTTGCACTCTTGCTAAATATGTTTTGCAAGGCGCCCACATAAACGGCTGCCAGTAGGGGGGTCATACCCATCGTGGCAAGCATAGGAGTCAGTGGTTGTCCAAACAAAATCAGAGAGAAGAATCCGACACCAGTCAGCAACAGAACAGTGGGGGTGATCATTGCAGCCACACCCCAGCCGAATTTCCTTAGTATAATACGTCCTAAGATCATCATTGTGAAAGTTGCAATTCCAGTTGCAGTCGAGAAATCACCCATGAAAGATGAGTATTCATTTGGACTAGGGAACTACAGTGAACAAGGAAAGTGCTAATGTTACTGAATACTGCAAATAGATCACTGTAGGAACAACGCAATATGAAAAGAACAGATAGTCGAGAAAGATTACCTGTGCCTTGAGTTTTGATTTCCATGTGACTTCGACAAGATTGATACTAATGCCATAAGCAACCACTAGGGTTGCTAGATCCCTCACATACCTCGAGGAGAGCAGAACCTTCAGACTCTCTTTCATGCCAAGTTTAGGCTTTTCCTGTTGAACAAGTTGTTACTACATTACTTTGAGTAGCAATAAAAAGGAAAAAAAATAGGAAGCATGATAGACCACAGCTACCAACCTTTTTCTTCTTATGATCTGACTTTGGTAGTGAAGGATCATTCAAAACAAACTTGTTCACTCCCCAATAGATGGAAGTTATGACAAATCCAAGAAGTACCACTATGCTCATCATTCCTTTCAAAGATACTTCCCAGCCATCAATTCCAGGACCCAATGTCTTGCGCAAATTTGAGAAATACTTCACAGTACGCCCAGAAAAGATAAGGGCAATATTAGCCCCAAGGCCAAATAACGGGTAGAATTCCTTTGCTTCATCAACTGTGGTAATCTGGAAAAAAAAATATGAATCAGATCAAGCTGGAACCTAAAGGTTCAACATTTGATGAGAATTTCAACAAATGTGAATATAAAATCCAAATTCCAAACACCGGAATGCCATATAGAGACATAGAGCTGCTGCAAGGTATATGTTTCAGTTGGTCGATTCTCCAATGGCAGCCCAAAAACCTAATCACTCCACCAAGAGCTCTGCAGCCAAGAGCAGAAGACACTCCTCCCCACCCCTATACAGCTCACCCTTTAACCAACTCTTGAAAATGGATCCATCAGTCAGCAAGAGATAAAATGAATGCTCCTCGTGTGTAACATCTGGCTGACGTGTCCATACTCTTCAAAGGTGCAACTTATTCAATCACTCAGATGATGACTATTACAAAGCTTCGAATCACTGATTAGGAAAACACTAACCCCTCCAGTCTAAGTACTTTTCACCATTGACTTTCTATGTTCTTAGAGTTTTAACTCTGACCATTATTTTTCATTATCAGAATATAGTTATAATATCTAATAAGCATGATATTATGAAGATAGCTTTCAAGAAAAAAAAAACTACAGACATGATTTTTATGTTTCCAAACTAAATATTCTGAAAACTATTGGCAATCAAAATTTTAACAGTTGGACTGTATCTTGGTCAAAGCCTCAGGTATTTGTAACAGGAGGGTGTAATATCTAGTTGGAAACTCACTCACTCACTCACTCCCTCTCCCTCTCCCTCCCCCTCCCCCTCCCTCTCTCTCTTGTGACAGTTGAACACTCTTCATAATACTAAACCTTC
>CM041634.1:37130571-37194353 GCA_023333625.1 Bothriochloa decipiens
TGATGGGAAGGTTTAGTATTATGAAGAGTGTTCAACTGTCACAAGAGTTTGATATGGAGGTAGAAAGGTTACATACTAGCACACATATGAGAAAATGATAAAGTTGCAATAACCAGAAAAACAAAGTATGAAATCAACAATTATGAGCTTAATGCTCCTTAAGGACACATGGTCGATAATCTTATTGTTGACAACTTCAGATGCCCAATGCAAGATACAGTTGAGACAAATGCTGCTATGTACTGGGTGTATTTGGCGATTTTACAAAGAAAAAAAAAAGTCAACCAGAATGTTTTATGATTGATCGTTGTACAAACAGAGTTCATTGATCCAAAGAGTTGCTTCAAGGTCTTCAGTAGTTGAACATATTTCACTCAGATGCACGAAAGTTAATAAGGAATCAGCTAGTCATGCTACAAGAGTGGTGCCGTCGTGTCACCTTTTTGAAGTGTATTGTGTATTGACTTATTATCGAGCTGATGCTCATTGGTTGATGTCACCTATTTCTTGTTTTTTAAGCCTTTTTTCCTTGTTTTAAGACTTTTTCACTATGCACTTATTCTCTTGATGTCAGTATGTCACAGTGAGGCTTCCCCTATCTTATCCGTCGTAAAACAAGAAAGGCTAGTCGAATAAATAGCAGGCAAATATACCCAACCAGGGCCCTTGCTTTTGGCGATAAAAGTAGCCTTAAGACAGGGACACGTTAGTTTTTTGCAAAAGTCAATAAATGATTCTTTAGAAAGGAGTTATAAAGTGTGAACCATATCCAGCCAAGTTGTTCAATGTAATAGACATCCACAACTAATAGACTGACAATACCTCAAACCTCATTTAGATCATGGAAAGCGAGCAATAATGGAGCCCAACATGTTCATAAAAGAAAGCAACGAGCACCTAAATTGTTTTAGCAAAGAAGTTATGCAATACAATGAGCCAAGCTGCAATGCAGGGCCTACTAAAAACCAAAATGTTTTATTACCAACCCAATATCCCACGAACAAACCACTACCTGCCTAAACTAACCTGATAAAGACAAGTTTTACCCAACCATCTTTTTTCAGTGACCAATAACCAAACCATCCAATGAAAAAATTACTAGCTTTGAGATGGCTCAAAACAAGTTGTTTCACTATAATCGAAGAAGTTATTAACATTACATGACAATATTGATCTAAGAATCCAAAGTTGAGACTACCGACCTGATTGGCGAACCCCCAGAAGAGCACGGAGATGACGACGCTGCCCCAGAGCTCGGCCATAACATAGAACAAGCAGAAGCTCCAAATCCTGAGTATCGCCACGGGGCCAAGGAAGCTCGGGCCGAGCGCGGCGAGCAGCCTGTCCGCGAGCGCGGTGGGGTGGATGACGTCCCTGAGCGGGTAGAGCACGAAGGCGAAGGCGCCGAAGAAGGCGATGAAGGGGAAGATGACGGTGTAGAAGAGCGCCTCCCGCGAGAGGACGTTGGAGAGCTTGGTGTACAGGAGCATGAAGCCGATGGCCATGGGCAGGTTGACCCAGGTCTTGAGGAACGGGATGATCTCGGCGCTGCTCCCCTTGGCGGTGACCACCAGCACGTCCTTGGTGTCCCGCAGGATGGTGTAGTTGAAGAGGATGCAGAAGAACATGAGCCCCAGCGGCACGATCTTCCTGAGCGTCTTCACGTCGATGCCGAGGAACTTTTTAGTCGGCTCCCCTGGCGCCGGCACGGATGCCGAGGCCGCCGCCGCAGCCTGGGCGCGGAAGGACACGTCACCGCCGCCAGCGCTGGCCGCTCTCCGCTTCAGGAGCCCGTTCCCCAGAACCGCATCGTGCCGCGGGAGGAAGGCCCCCCTCGACGCGAGGAGCGGCGACTGGAGCGCCGCGGGCTTGGCGGCGGGAGACAGGGAGACTGCCCGTAGGCGCGGGAGCGGGAGAGGGAGGCGCAGGCCGGCGCGGGAAGGGAGGGCGGCGGACCGCGCGTGCAGGAGGGCGCGTGACTCCATGGGTGCCGTGCCGGTGGCGGCGGCGGCGGCGGCGCTCCGGTCGCTCGGCGGGGGCGCAGCGGCGGCCCCTGTCTGGCCGCGCCTCCACCGGTGGCTGGTCCAAACCCCGAGACGCGGATTTGGGGGGAGAGCAGGGGGGGGGAGGAGGGGAAGTAGGTCGCGGCGGAGTGGAGGAGCGTTATTAAACGGTGGCGCGTTCCGATCGGCCGTTGGTTTGCGGGCCGGAAACGATCTCGGCGGTTGATGCGGGGAGCGGGGTTGGTGGTGGGGTGGGCGGAACGACACGCCGCCAGACGCAGTTCCGAGTCAGCACCCGGCAGCGCGACGCAGTTCCGAGTCAGCACCCGGCAGCGGCGGCCTGGCTCCGCCACCCGCCGCGGCGCCGCGCCCGTCCACGTCCCCCTGTAAAAGGAGCGCAGGCTTGTTTACGACTTCCCATGCTATCTCGTCGTAAGCAGAGAGGCTTGTTTTCGACTTTTTTCATAGCGTGCAAGATTCATCATTTGTGTTGATACTGGTTTAGAAACGAGTTTTCTTATTATGTGTGGGCGATTTTCTTTTTTTGCAATTATACGGTACAATGCTGGAAATTTGGATCCATATAACTAAAGTTAGCTGCTATTAATTAGTTTTTTTGTACCCACACGAATTAGCTAATAATAATCTATCCGGTAACTAACAGCTATCTACTAGTTCGGCTAAATGTCCAAACCAGCTAATAGTTAGCTAGCAAATATTAGCTAGCTAGTAGATCCAAATAGGTTGGCCAATCTGTCATATATTGGCAGATTTTGGCTGAACCTAAACAGTTCTATAATCAGCCAATCAATCCAGTTTTGTCGAAATAATTCCAAATTCTACCAACTAATCACAGCCACTGAAGAACAAATATTTCAGTGAGTTTTTCCTTCAACTCTCTCCCCCTTCCATCATCTATCTCACGGTTCGTTTTCACTTTCATCCTTCTTGCTTAAACTTTGGAGATGCAAAACCACTTATAGCATGGCTTGTCTACATAAGCTCATTCGGGTTATGGCACGTGTGTGGCCCTCTTTTCATCTTTATCAGAATCAGGGCAGGTGGACACAATAGCCTAACTGAGGCAATACGTAATATTATACTGCTTTTTTGCACTATTATTTATTACGGATTTCACAATTTATTTGAGTTCAAGTTGGACCAATTTCACAATTAGATGTTTTTATATCTTAAATTCACATTAGGCTAACACATTACCATTGTCAAGAGCACCACACAACAAATTATACATCTTGCATGTTGTAACGTGTGAACATGATTATTATGAATCCATTTCTAATTTAACCAAATTTCCTAGTGTATTTTGTCGTATTTCATTGATCAATAATAGTATTTTTCACATATAAGGAATTGTCAATATACCATCACAAAAGCCCCAGTTTTACAATGCAAAAAGTTTGGATCGGTGGTTTTTGTGACTAATAAGTTGGCTCTGTTTTGTTTTAGGAGAAGAAAACAGTGTCGAAGAGCATATTATCTCTTCTAACTTGTTTTTCTCCTACATTTTTTTTACTTTCCAAATTATCCTCACATACTCTGTATCCCCTATGTGATCTGGATTCATGACTTGTATGCATACAAGTTAGAATAACTTGTGTTCACGTGACGATACAAATTAAGTTTGATTTCATTTTGTATTAAGGTTTGTGCAATGCGTATATGTCTTAATAATAACAAAAAATAACAAGTTCGGATGGTCAATGATTTTAAAGGAAGCAGTACAACTCAATGAGGACCGAGGGGAGAGGGAGATCAGTAGACAGCAAGAGAATCATGCTTTAGACTCTCGATCTGAAACAAGGTCTCTCTGCACTCTCGGTCAAACCCAGTGATAATACAATGTTTTATAAACAAAGGTTGATTTATTTGAAGGAAACCCTTTAGCTAGACACATGATTGACCGCAGCACCTTGTGTCTACGAAGCAAGGACAATGACCTGATATATAGCACCTGCTGCTCCTTTCCTCGCACAGTCGCACCTTTATACTAACATCTCTTTTTCACCGAACATGGTTTAAACATGGTCATGATCGAGAAGCAGTGTACGACCATCGAACATCCTTTTCAAACTCGAGGTATACTTACTACTATAATATTAGTCTGGTCTCCTAATAGTCAATGGGCACCATGATGCATGTCACACCTCAGAATTGTCATTTTGAGATGTAAATGATTTTCACTAATTAAAAAGAATGGTTTCAAATTTTTGGTATTTTTCAAGTTTTATCTAGCTTGTTATCATTTTAAAAATAAATATAACTTTATATTTTCCTAATTAACTTCATCTATGCATTCATGCTAGTTGCGTTAATTAATTTATTCGAGCGAAAATGAATTACAATCTGGATGTTCAATTTAGTTCTTTTGTTCAGCTTCTTATAAGTGTTGGCCCCACTTGTTCAACTTTATTAGTAAATGCTAAGGATTTAAGTTCGTCTATTTAGACGGGAACTACTATATGGATCCCAGGGGGAGTAATTAATGATTCGTAGATTCATGTGTTATATTTGTTCTTTTTTTGCTGATCGTTTTTGTTTAGTGTTTTTACTCACTCTTTTGTGTATTGGTTTTAGATACATATTGACAACGACATGTGTGGGAACTGGGATTAGCACCATCATCACAAGCACATAAGTTTATTTCATTTGCATAGTACTTCCAATCATAATAGTTCACGTAGAGCTTGTAGTCAAATGTTGGTTTGGAAATGATCTTATCTTTGCTAATGGGATATGCCTCTTATTTTGTTATTGGGATGAGCTATGATATGTATTTATTTTGCTAACGGTATATAGTTTTGCTTGTTTAGGTGCCCAATTTACTAGGGAGACTATCAATTTTTTTTATTAATTTCTTATATTGGTGCTGATTATTAGCCTTCCATAGTATCTATACACATGGTGTTAGAGTTGGTACTCAGAGCCAGGTTAGGTTAGTAAGAAAAGCTCAAAAGTTGACATAGATTAAGTAACTTAAAATTGACGCACTTTTGCACTTAAAATTGATGCACTTTTGCACTATAGGAAGGGTTGCATGAGTTGCATTGTACTTATGTTTACGCTAATCTTTTCCTATATTTCTTAATTGGATATGATAGTATTTTGTAGATTGTATCATTATTTTTATTTTGTAGGTTAGAGTTTTGCTCCTGAGAAGGAGTGCTTATGTACCCAACCATGGCATTTTGGCACATTTGTATTGTTTGTGTATTACCATATCATTGACATACATATCGAGATATTATCTTGAAAGATTAGAAAAGCTATTGGAAAGGAAAGTGACATCATTTGTTAGATTTATATAGTATATATCAAAACCTCATTTCACCTCAATAGGAACTAATAAGGAAAAAAATGAGATTTTACTATTCATATTGATTGGATGTTAATCAGGAGACAAAGAGAGTGAACATGAGCTTATGGTTATGGGAAACTAAAGGATGTTCCTAAATATATTAAATAATTTATGAGCTTTAATTTTTTAGGGGAATTCATGAGCATTAATTTGGAAGCCATATGTTTAATGTTCTTGACCATAGTTGGCTCATTTGTGTCTACTCTCGTTGTTCTTTTGAGCATCACTTCATCTTTCCCATTGTTTATGTGGTGGAGCTCATATTTTTGGAGTTTACCTTCATATTCTTCCTTTGCTTCAACCAAGTTCCCATCATGAGTCCTAGCTAATCAATTGAATCCCTTTGTGAACTAATTAAAGACCAAGACATGGAGTTTTATAGTGACATTTACCTTCTATTGGCATTGACTATCACTTCATCTCATTGAACTCTTTATCATTCCTTAGAGTATTAGAACTAGCTAATGAATGATTTATGAATATATGATGCATTGTGATTTGTGACATTTGCCTTCTATTGGCATTGACTATCACTTCATCGAGATAAGTTTCGTATTCATGAAAGAAAGAAGTTACTGTATTAGAGCAATATAAGACCCTCGGGGCGCCATATGGCGGTCGTATAGAGGCACTCCATGTATGCACACATGCATGCAATGAACCAACCTACAATCATCTTAGTTTGAGACTTGGAATACCACAAGAACAAGTGAGCAACACATGTGTGATGTATGCGCAAGGGAAGTACAAAGCAGACTAGGAGGGAAAAACTTGGTTCAATTTATTGCGTCATCAGATCCGAAGTACAGAGATAGGAATATATAGCTAGATCTAAGCCAGTGTTATTGCTAATCTAGCCTGCATGATCTCTAGCTTATTAATCCCGAGACGAAAACCACACTGGCTCATAATTAAGCTACTCAAATTATTAGCTTGAAGCAGCGGCACGTACTCTATCCTAGAGTAATAGTACGTAGCAGTACTACCACTACATGCTCTTCGCCGGTTCGCCACTTCGCCTGCCACCTACGTACGCGCAGCATATCTCATTATCTCAGAAAACAGATTAATTTCACCCGACCACAGATCAGGCAGCAGGAGCGCAGTCGTAGTCGTCGTCGTCATCATCGCTGTCGGTCTCCGCCATCCTTCCCCGCTCGCTGCAGCTCCCATCGCAAGGCGCGGCGCCGTAAACGGCAACCCAGGAAGAGGCAATGCGGCCGCCTTGGACGAGCTCGAGGGAGCTAGCCGCCTCCGACACTACTGGTGCCATCGTAGTTCAAGTGTGTGAGATCGAGTGAATTGTGCAAGCTACCAAACTGTAGTGTAGCAGCGGGAAGCAAGCTAAGCTCTTGCTCTTGGTCCAAGGCTAGCTAGCTCTCTAGGAAGAAGCTGCTACTGTGGCTGATGGGAGCTGTGGATGCGGTATGCTGCTAGTGCTAGCTACCTGTGGTGTTGCTGGTGTTTGTTCCGATTTGCACGGAGAGGGAGTGCTCGCGTGTGGTCGGCTTTATAGCGCAGCGCCGGCGCGGGCAGTGCGTGGCGGCACGCGGCGAGGCGCAGCGGGGAGCGTGCGTCGGCTATGCCGTTGCGTGCATGGCGCCTCCGCGGCACGAGCTCCGGGCGAGCACAATCAGCAATCGGCACCCGTTTCCCCGGCCACCGGCCCGCTGACGAGTGGGCGTGCCGCCGAGCATGTGTGGCGACGTGGAAATGGTGGAGAATCGCCTTCGCGCGGTTCGGTGGGGTCTGGGAACGAGCGGTCGGACCACAGCCCTTTGCGACGCTGATGCAGGAGCAAAGCGGGGAAGGTGGTGGCGGCCCAGAGGCAGAGGGCCGGTCTCTTTCCGGTGGCATCTAGACGAGGAAGATGATATCTCATGATTTTCTTGAGATTTATTTGACAGCAAAGTGGGATTCGCGAGGCTGAAATTATCTGGGCCAGGTATGCGCCAGAGCACTGAAGTGGCATGGCTTAGCAAAGGCAATTGGGAGGAGAAAATCTGCTATATCTGCACACGTTTTTTTTTAACTGTACGTGTCTACACCATCACCTGCTGTGCTGTGCTGTGAATGACGACAGATAAACGACGAAGAATACAAAAATCAATCACAGCGAGACATAAGATTTAACGTGAAAAACCCCTCCAATATAAAGGGAAAAAATCACAGACACCAACCAGCAAACGCTCCTCACTATCAAAAAACGGGTTACAACGCCATACGACGGCTTACAAGAGAATAAATAAATCAGTCACAGTAAAACTTTAACACCGAATATATGTACTGTCCTACCGGCAACCGCTGCCTAGCTAGAGGGTTCGGGCTTCTTCATCTTCATCCTCTCCGACCTTTTCTTGTTTGCGAGCCACCACATGACGCCCTCTCAACCTAGCTTTTGCTACGTTTCTCGTCTCCAGTGGCGGTCCCCCAGCCACCCTCCATGCCGCAATACGAGGAAACGCAGCTTAGTTTGACGGCCAGTCCCAGCCTCTCAGGCTCCCAGCGCAGAGACGTTGTTAGCAACGACGTAGGACAAGAGAAGAGAATTAGAAGTCGGACCAGACGTAGGATAAGCAAGGATAGGTTGGATTTGAACCATATGTGAGTACTTCCTCCGTCCTATAATACAGTGTATTTCAGTTTGTCTTAAGTCAATTTAGTTTAAATTTGACTAAATTTATAGCAAAGAATATTATCATCTAACATGTCAAAGAAGTAAATTATAAAAACGTATCTCATAATAAACCTAATTATACGCATTTGACAACATAAATGTTTTTGTCCTTTTATATAAATTTGGTCAAACTTAAAACAATTTGACTTAAAACAAAGCAAAATACCTTGTATTTCAGGACAGAAAAAATAGTTATAATTTCTTCAAGAGTAAAATCCATCAGCGGTCCCTAAACTTGTTCAGCTGTGTCATCCGGTCCCTAAACTCGTAAATCGATCATCTAGGTCCTCCAACTTATTCGGTTGTGTCATGTCGGTCTCTAAACTTAGAGATCAGTCACTTAAGTCCTCAAACTTGTCCAGTTGTGTCATCCTGGTCCCTGAACTTGGTTTTGACATAACGATATAAAAACTCACTATAAAAATAATTCATAACTTATTTATACGAACTCGAATCAAAGCAAACTTTATATTAAAATTGTAGCGCTCGACGCGATCTATAATATTTTAGTTGAAAAGTTTTTTATTTGAAGTCGTTTAATGTCCTAAAATCTAATTTGAAATTTAAAATTTTAAAATATGTAAATCAAATACAATATTTTGGCACTCTATCTAGTTTTAATTAAAAAAATTTTAACTAAGAGGTTATAGATCGCGAAAAATGCTACAATTTTGATATAAAGTTTGTGTTGATTTGAGTTTATATGAGAAAGTTATAAATTATTTTTATATAGAAAGTTTTAGATCTTCATATTTTGATCAAGATGAGTCTCAAAATTAAGTTTAGGGATCGGAATGACACAAGTGGACAAGTTTGAGGACTTAAACGTGTGATCTCTAAGTTTAGGAACTGGAATGACACATCTGTATAAGTTAGAGGATATGGACAATTAATTTACATATTTAGAGACCAAAATGACATGACCGAACAAATTTAAAGACCGCTGATAGACTTTACTCTTTCCTCGATATCCTCTCTCATCTCTCGTGGTAGTTCATATAAGCCAGTACACGACGTGCGATACGCTGCCCGGCGGGCAAGAAAAGTGCCGCCATCTTTTCCCCGATTGCGTCGTTGACAGAATTACTGTTAGTGGGCCAAAATAGTATCATAATGAGCCGGTATGAATTCCTTTTTTTATCCTTAACATGGCTCTACGGCCTTGCACTAATAGATTCAAGCTCAGCTAAATCAGGAGCAGCTAAAATTTTTACACGATCAGAGAGGGGGTCAGTCGTGACATAAGACTGTCCCGACACTACTACAGAGTTGCAAATCTGAGACGGATGGTAAGTTCTCTTAGAGACGGATACAACATGTGTTTTAGAATTTGAGTCTCTGATAAGGACAAAAGTAGCGATGGAAAAATACCTGTTTGTAATAAATGCGAACGCCTTTACAATCCCAACCGTCTCAGAACTGTTTACGACGGGCATCCACACCCGTCTCAAATCTAAGATAAGCAGACGGATATATACCTTCGTATGTGTAAACAATACAGGCTGCGATGGATAAACACCCATCTCAAGTAGAAGGAATGCAGACGGCTATATACCCGTCTGTAGAACTAATCCACGCTGCGACGGGTAAGCACCCGTCTCAAGTAGAAAGAATGCAGACGGCCAAAGCTCTGGCGCACATTGGATTCGATCGGGCCACAAAGCAGAGGTACGGTGGCAAGACCATGAAAAGCAAACCAAAAACAGAGATCCCCGATAATAATTAAGTTAACTCTCGATCGATCCCCGATTATAATTTAATTGGTTTCCATCAAGCTTAATAGGTTTGCAAACTTCGCGTACATCTAAAACTGCATCTCGCTCGAGATATCTGAATGTGGCATCGATCGATTTGCGAACTGATCCGCGCACACAATAGAGGCATCTTTGGTATGGCAGTGACGGGTGATATAACCATCATCACTCCCGTCTCCATATTGGTTCTTCGAGATGGGTAATAAAAATCCGTCTGAACGTTTGAAAATCCGTCAGCCATAGAGACGGATATCATGTAGATTACAATAATGGAGACGGTTATGATGTCAACCCGTCTGAGCTTATGTGTTTCTGACGGTTGTTGATACCCGTCTCTCATCGTAGCGTCATCTTTGTTTAACTCTGTAGTAGTGCGAGTCCTAAGTCGTCCCCGAAGAAGCTAGCTCATGCGCAGATGAGTATGTTGCTTCGTTGATCGAAAGGATGCCATGCTATCTTAGTATTTTTTTCGTAGTTAAACAGGTTTTATAGCCTATATTTCATTAAGACGAAAGAGGATTCTATATCTAATCATTTGTGAGTGGCAAGCAACAACATTAGCAAGACTAACAACCAACTACAAGATTGCTATTGCAGTATCGCTAGGCGAGACAGTAAACTGAGGAAAAGAAATAATTTGGAAACAACACTTAAAGTTCTCTCTAATACGTACTCTAGATAGTCTGCACTCATGGACAATAATGCCTCCACTTGCATCTATTGGTGGCATAAGTTTAAGATCATTTGTAGGAAAGACTCTGAGCAGTACACTCTAGGCTGTGCCGTAGTATCGCCTTCTTCCTCAATCTTCTAGCCCCCCCGCCGCCGCCTCCGCAGCCGGCCCCCTGCCTTCTCCCCGGCGAGCTCGCCGGCGGCAGGGCAGGAGGGCCCGCGCCCCCCCACCCCGCCCCACCCCCCTTCTCCTTTCCCTTCCTGCTGTACAGACCAAGAAATAAAGGCCTCGATGGCCAAAACAGCTAGTTCCTGCCATGAAGATGAAGCCATGGAAGCTGCCATGGGGCAAGATGGTGACGGCGAGGGGGTTGAGGCACTCCAGCACAGGCTACATCAGATCCTCCTCTTCCTCGTCCTCCTCGGCGCGCTGCTGTTCCAAGCCGACAACTCCTGGCGCCTCGTGCCGATCCTCGCGCCGCGGATGTTTCGCAGGCACGCGAGCTCTCCGTTCGCGTCCCTGTTCTACCGCGGCAAGAAGCGGTCCCTGGCCGCGCCCTCGGCGGCGCTGCTGGCGACCGGGCGCGTGGGCGCCGACGCGTTCGTCGGCATCGACATCGAGCTATCCAACGCCGACGAGAGTGTCCGCCGGCGGTACGGCTGCTCCGCGCCCGCAACCAGGATCGATGGTGATGATGGGGGGTTGGGACGCGGCCCGGCTCATCGGAGGTGCTGCCGCTGCAGTTCGCTCTGGCGTCGGCGATCCACTCGACGCCGCGCTAGCGCTCCCCTTCACGCCCGATCCAGATCTCCGGAGCCTTGCGTATTTCCGTCGTCGCTGGATCGTGGTGGGCCCACCGTCCTGCAGCGTGGACCCCGCAGCAGCTACGTGCACCGCATGCACGATGCTGTGCTGTTCGACTGGAGGTCCTCCACGACTTGCAGTAAGCCTCCCGGCCCAAAAGAATTGGTGGCCATCCTCATCCAGAGCCTGGAGCCCACCGTTGGTCTTATCCTTGCAACTTCATCTTTGTTTTATTTTCTTGTATGTTTTTGTTTTTATTTATGTACTAGATCAATGCAGCACTCGCACAGTAACAGATCCTCATGCAGATAGAGACGTCCAGTTTCTGTGTCTTCTTCGTAGCGACCGTGCGGTGCTTGCCCGACAGCCATGGGTCCTGAGGTCCCTTGTCCTAGATAGACAGCTAGTTCTTCGGCGCTGGATCGACAATTCTCATCCACCTGAGATTTCGGATTGAGCTTTATCTTCTTCCGGCAACGTCATCAACGTCGTCATCAACGTCGTCATCTTTCGGTTGTCGGCATACTTCTTCTTCGACGGCTCTGCCAACCCTCGTTTTACCGTCGCGTTGCGCTGTCAGTCCATCTGGGCGCACGTGTCTCTAGCGCCCTGCGTATACCCCTCGTCAGCAGATTTGTCTTCTTTCACGTCTTAGTCGACGCAATTGGCTTTTTCCGGTCGTAGGACCTTGATGTATTCAAGTCTTCTTTCGAAGACCTCTTTGTAATATAGCTATTTTAATATATAATATATGTTATTGTAAAAAAAAGTTTAAGATCATGTATGTTGCCTTTTTGCCAGTAACGTATGTCGAAGCTAATAGTTACCTCCTGAATTTTTGTTGCCCCTCTCGTGTGGACTGAATGAACTGAAATTCACAATTAGTTCCGAACAAATTCCTGAACTCTACTTCCTGAAGATGAGTTAAGGAGAACTTATGGGATTTCCAATGGCATGAGTTGTCACATAAGAGATGGTGGTTCTTCTGCAATAAAGACATTATTGGACGCATATATGCATTATCATTCCATATATATGAACATAAACAAAGGGGTTTAATAATAAGGTAAAATGTCTAACCAATCAATAAGGACCAATGGAAGAACATTTTTTTTCTCACCTTTGCATAGATAATGTAGCATAAGTATAGCCTGAGATATTTAATATTGCTGCATTGTGCAAGGAGACATGCTACGCCACGTCCAGATGAATGTCGTCCTCGCAGTTCAACATGAACTGCTAAGGATATCACATGAGGAAGTGGCGGGATCCGATCTTTGATGATGTCATTTCTTTGGTGCTTTGTGCAAGCAAACTAGTAAAAAGGTTAAAAAAACAAATATGAAATGATAAAGCGGAAAAGAAATCATTATTATATAGATATATATAAATAAATAAATCTCGGAATATGTGGATGGTTTAGTTTATTATTTTAGTAATTTAGAGGAAAATTAATCCATTGAACAAATTCAATTGCATGAATTGAACAAATAAATGAAGATTGAAGACACTAGCATTATTTTCATGGGTTATGTATGTATGTAAACGACGACATACCTCCTCAACATGAAAATACACTTCAAAGCATTTGGTTAACCTACAATGTTGTAGGAGATGAATGCTACCATCATTTCTTTCCTCATCGTCCTCAGAGGCTCCATACGAGAACAATTGAATCTTGAGGGTTCCCACACGTGACAAGTCACCATGAATGTCGTCAATTCCAAGAGGTTGTTGTATCCAGACCATGAGATCATCCAGCCTTGGAGCTGAGACCGTGAACCCACCAAGCTCGAAGCAGTCCTTGATACGCAGAACTCGTAGGATAGGAGTCTTGAGCTCCAAGAATTCCAACTCAAATATTAAGTCCAGTGCGTGATAGCTCCAAAAGTGCGTCGGCCTCGATAAGCAGCACCACCTCCATGGTAGAGAGCTGCAGAGATGCTAGCTGAAGCTTGTGCAGACATGGACAGCATGCCGACGACACAAGGCGGGAAAGAAGGTAGCCACCACCGGCTGGGACCTTTGTCTTCAAGTGAAAGATCCGTGAGGGAGGCGAATACCACCGTGGGAGAAGAGGGCAATCGAAGCTGTGCGTTGCCCAATCCCAAATGCAAGCTCTCCATCTTCGCACAAATATCTGCCTCGTCAAGGGTCATCACAGGATGCTCAATTTCGTCGTTGTTGACACCGTCTCCTTCAGCGGCCGTGCGCGACCGGTGTAGCGCCGTCATGGTATATTCAATTTCAAGACGAAAGATTTCACCTCCTGTTGCGCAGCGTAACGGATCCATCTCTGCGCGGCTTGCACGGATAGGGGCACGAGCCGTCCTGTTTCGTGTTGAGATATGTCGAACGAGATCGCCAGGTCCTGAACTTACTGAAGCATCCACTCTATGATCAGTTTGAGTTTGATGGAGATTACCCCATAATGCAATATGCTGATGGCACCCTTCTCATCTTGCGTGGAGATGCCAGCACCATTTTTAATCTAAAATTCCGCTGAGAACTTTCTCTGACTCCACAGGCTTGCATGTTTATTTCTTCAAATCAAACATGGTGCCGATCAACATGAGCCAAGAAAGGGCCCTACATCTTGCCAACACATTTGGTTGTCAGGTTGGCTCTATACCTTTCACCTATCTAGGATTACCCCTGGGTACTACTAGACCTATAATCAATGAGTTTGCCCCAATGATAAGCAAAATAGAGAGGAGAAATGAGTGGAATCAACAAATTCCTATCATATAATGGGAGGCTCATCCTTGTCAACTCAGTGTTCTCTGCCCTACCTACCTTCTACATGTGTAGCCTGAAGTTTCCCTCACAGACAATTAAGCAAATTGATAATTACAGAAAAAGATGCTTATGAAACAAGGGAGATGTAGACAGAAAGGGAAGAAACCTGGTAGCCTGGGAAACAGTCTGCAAAACCAAGGAAGAAGGTGGCCTTGGAATCATCGATATAGAGTGCCAGAATGATGCCCTACTAATGAAATTTCTTGATAAGTTCTACAACCATGCAGACATCCTTTGGGTTTCTTTAACCTGGAGTTATCTGTACAACAACACTGATACTCCACCCCAATCCAGAGCCCCCGCTGGATCCTTCTGGTGCAAGGATGTCATGAAGCTTTTTAGTAAATTTCAAAGTATGACAACATGCATTCCCAGCAAAGGCAATTCAGTGCACTTTTGGAGTGATGTATGGATTGACCAGGCAGTGAAAGATAAATTCCCACAACTGTTTTCATTCACTAGGAAGCCTAAGTGTTCCATCAGGTATTTTCTGAACCAATCGATGAAAAGAATCTTCAGTCTACTCTGTCTCTGCAAGCCACTACTCAACTGGATGAATTGCTACTGATTCTTAACAATACAGAGTGGGATGAAAACACATAGGATAAATGGGTCTATTCATGGGGCAACCAAAAGTATAAGAGTAAGAAGGCCTATAAGCTGCTGGTTGGAAATAACCCCACTCCCCCTATGTTTAAATGGGCTTGGTCTGTTGCAAACCCAGGGAACCACAAATTCTTCTTCTGGCTGCTAATCAGTGATAGACTTAACACAAGAAACATTCTGAAAAGAAAAAACATGTACTTGGATGACTACTCTTGTGTCTTTTGTGATCTCAATTGTGAGGAAACCTGTTACCACCTCTTCTTTGAATGCCCCTTTAGCACTGACTGCTGGAACACCATATCCATCACCTGGAACATAATCTTAGCCCCCTTGACATGGTACTGCAAGCCAGAGCAAATTTCAACAACACATATTTAGAGAACTCATGATCACAGCATATTGGGTGATTTAGACCACAAGGAACAAGATTATCTTTGATAATGGTGATAGGAGGATGGACACATGGAAGAGGAACTTCAAGCATGAACTTGGATTGGTGTGTATCGAGGCCAAGGGTTCCAGAAGACATTAAATTAGTGCCTGGAGAGATAGCATCATGTAGTTCTTCGACCTTTTCTGTTTGGGCTTAAAGCCTTGTAAATATTTTTTGTAATTTGTAAACCCATTCTTTTATTTAATTAAAAAAAGGGGTCGGGACTCCCCGGTAAAAAAAAAAAAGATCACCAGGTCCTTAACGACAGTGGACTGATGATCTTCTGAGGTAGCACGAAGGGCTAGCGTGTTGTTGAGGAAGGCAACGTACCGTTCGGCGGCACCGGGTGCCCTGTAAACCGCCGGCCTACTGCCGGAGTCGAATCGGAGGGCGGCGACACCCGTCCGGAGGCCGCGCCACCGGCGCGAGATCGCGTTTGTGCTCATGGCGTCCCTCGAGTCGGGCAGCAGCTCCAGGATGCGCAGGAGCAAGTCATCGCGAGGCCGCTGATCAAGTCGACGCCGCCATCGCCGTGACGGACGGATAGAGTCTCTCTTCGTCGTCGTTTGGATTTCGATCTGCTCCGCAAGCCCATCGTATTGTCTGACAGGCCCGACGGATAGAAGCGTTTGGACTGATGATGATGATCGCCGGGATTATGCTGCTGCCGGATCGAAACTGGACTGTTTCATCACCCAAATCGTCGGTGTGTTCATACGTGCACGACACGGACCCAGTAGCAATGCCAAGGGACGCACGAATCCAAATTTGAAGAAAACCTATAAAAAAAAAGAAGCTAGTTTGCTTGAGCGATTTGAGACCTTTGATCACACGAATCGTGGGGAGCACTTGATTTTTTTTCTTCACTTTTCTTCTTCCTCCTCCCGACGCGTCGCCGCCGACCAGATACGCCGGAGCTCCGTGGTCATGGCCGCGGCCATGGAGCTCGAAGTCCGACAAGATCCTACCACGCCCGTGGCGGCCTCCTCTTTCTCCTCCCTCTCCTGTTCCGACCCGACCCGACCCGACCCGACCTGACCTGACCGAGTGACCGACTTCACCACCGCCAGAAGCGGAGAAGCCTAAAGTCACAGTATCTGTTTCTAAAAAAAAAAAACCCAAACAGGTATCCAAAACAACTAGAAAGCCATGGTGCTGTATAGTGTTCTTGCTTCTTCCGAATGTGTGGTTCCTGTTTTTTTGCGCTCAAAGGAAGAATGTTCTGACTTGCAACAGAGCATTTAGCATTATATATCTCCAAAGAGGCTTTCATAGGGAAAGGTACAGTTGAAAGACAAAGCTATATGCTAGTATTATTAAGAGTGCAGCCAAACAAATCAGATCGGTTGCTTCACTATCGTCAAAAAAGGCACATGCATAGTATTTCTTATGCGCTAATGCTTCCTTATGATGGGCTTGAGATCCAGTAAGTGAGGAGCAAGTGGTGGACATCATGGATAGGCAATTGCAGCAGGCAGAGGAAACTCGCTCTCCTAAGGTGTGGAGCAGCTAACATCATTCACTAACCAAGCTGCTACTTTGAAAAAACAACTGACGTCTTTGTGGGCTTCAGACGTTTGATCGGTGTAGAGCCCGTCGGAAGTCATTGGACATTAAGCTGCCTAGGTGCTTGTTCATTCAGGTTATAAATTGACAACGCCATTCATGATGTACTTCTAAAATGTTTCACTAATCAGTTTAGATCAATTCATCTCATACAATATAAATTAGCATAGAATTTAGAACCGTGCTGCTTTTGTCCATCTTTCAGAATGAAGTTGCTTGTGAAGTGTGATGAATATGGAGAACAGCAGTATTCTTTCATGTTCAGATTGATAACACATGAACATTTATGTATTAGAAAAGCATCTGAAACTGTTGTGGCCAATGCAATTGCACTTCAAAGTTCTCAGCAGATCATCCTACATAAATGTTTGCAATTGAAACTACAATGCAATAGACGGCAGGGGTCTGTAAAAGTAGGTTAACGAGGTGCCTTTCTCTGGCCCTCAGTTCCGTGTTTATATAAGCCGAGAAACAGCCTCCACGGCGGTGGCATTTACAGGAGAAGCTTGTTACAACAAGAAGATTACATTGGTTAGCTATAATCTAGGATCTTGACCATACATAGAAGATACATCGCACCTAGACACAGGACTATGCATGAGACTATATTTCGTCTAACACTCTCCCTCAATCTCAGCCACAAACAAGGTTGAGATTGTTTCTAAATTCTCTCAACTTTACACGAGGAAGAGGTTTAGTGAATCCGTCTATCACTTGATCATTTGAGCTGATGAACCGAATCTCTAGCAATTTCTTTGCCATTCTCTCTCTAAAAAAATGAAAGTCAATTTCAATGTGCTTCGTTCTGGCATGAAAGACAGGATTGACTGAAAGGTACTTTGCTCCGAGATTGTCACACCACAAGCGAGCCATAAGAGGATGGGGAACTCCAAGTTCCTTAAGTAACCTCTACACCCAGATCATTTCTGTCATGGCATTCGCAAGTGATTTGTATTCAGCTTTTGTGCTAGAGCGTGAGACGTTGCTTGCTTCCTAGCACTCCATGAAATAAAATTTTCACCGAGGAATACTGCAAATCCACCGGTTGATCGTCTATCATCCACACAACCTGCCCAGTCAGCGTCAGAGAACACACTAACACTCATGTTCTTGGAATGACCAATTCTGAGACTGAGATTTAATGTACCCTGAACATATCTTAGGATACGCTTCATCGCACTCCAGTGCACTGAGGTCGGTGAATGCAGAAACTGGCAAACCTTGTTTACCGCAAAGCACAGATCTGGTCTAGTCAATGTTAGGTACTGAAGCGCACCCACCAAGCTCCTGTACCGGGTAGTATCATCAGGACCAAGAGTTCGCCCTTCATAAGCATTGAGCTTCTCGATACTGCACAGAGGAGTATCAATTGCTTTACATTTGCTCATACCTGACCTGGTTAGTATATCTGCGGCATATATATCTCTGTTGAGTGAGAACCAAACCATCTTTGCTTCTTGTCACCTCAATCCCCAAGAAATAATGCAGTTCACCCAAATCCTTGAGTGCAAATTCCTTTTGCAAGTCTGCAAGCAGTGCCTTTATCGCCTCTAGAAAGGAGCTGGCCACTATTATATCATCTACATACACTAGAACAAACAACTGCACTATCTTTTGTTGTAGTAGAAGAGTGACGTGTCTCCCTTTGATGGTACAAAACCTAAGGATTAAAGTTTGGCACAAAGTCTTGCATACCATGCTCAAAGAGCCTATTTCAAACCATAGAGGGATGTTTCAAACCATAGAGGGCCTTATCAAGTTTGCAAAAAAACCGAGGACGTGTTTTATCTTCATACCCAGGAGGTTGCCTCGTATAGACTTCTTCACTCAAAATTCCATGAAGAAATGCATTTTGCACATCCAGTTGCCTTAGCGACCATCCTTTTGTCACCGCAATGGAGAGTATCAGCCTGATAGTAGCTGCCTTGACCATAGGACTAAAAGTGTCCTCATAATCTATGCCATATCGCTGTTTAAATCCTTTGGGCACCAACCTGGCCTTGAAACAATCAATAGATCCATCAGCCTTGCGCTTGATCTTGTAAACCCACTTACAATCAATTATATTCTTCCCTTTGGGCGGTGGAACCAGGTGCCAGGTCTTATTCTTGATCAGTGCTTGCTGCTCGGCATCCATAGCAGCAACCCAATTTTGATCCTTAAGAGCATCATGAACATTAGCCGGTTCTTCTCTTGATGTTGCATCTGTCATACCCCATCTAACGGTCCCATCTGTGTATTGTTTTGGCTTGACAATCCCGCGCTGTAAACGAGTCACAGGGCCTACAGGTGAAGGAGCAGATTGATCTGTTGCTGATGAAGTAGAAACATCTTGTCCTCTAGAATGAGTCGTCGTACCGGATCCGCTGTCAGATGTAGCAGATCCGAGCGGCACACCAGCAAGAACAACTACAACTTGCTCCCCCTCGCTCGGATCAGTCTGTGTCGGCGCATGGTGACCCGCAAATGTAGTGGTCGCAGGAGAGGCCACAGGGGATCCTGGACCAGAGAAGTTTGACACCGACGTCGTCACGTCGGACAGACCATGCCCTGATTTCGATGTTGATGCGTGATCTGATCCACCTGCTGGTGCAGATGAATCAACACCGGAGTCTGTGTTGCTCCCTTGACGATGACACATGTGATATGGAGTGCTTGAAACTGGATTTCCACCAGAGTGTGCATCATTTTCACTGGAATTTGATTCCTGAACCTGCACAGCATCATGAAGACTTGAACTAGCATTAGATGGGTTAGGAGAAGTCACATGCTGATCACATATTAGTGCATCCCGGAAGGAAACAGAGGGATTTCGAAGGACATCGGGCAAGATCTAGAGTTCAGCACGAAGCCTGGCCCCAACATTTGGATGAAGTGTGGCAAAGGAGAAAACATTTTCATCAAACACCACACCCCTTGATATATAAATGCGCCCTTCTTTTGGATCTAGGCATTTAAAACCTTTATGCGAATTGTTGTAACCGATGAAAACACAACGCATGGAGCGGAATTGAAGCTTGCGTGTGTCATAGGAACGGAGGTTTGGCCAGACCGCGCATCCAAAAGTACGCAGAGAAGTATAGTCCAGTTCTTCCCCATAAAGGCGATGGAGAGGAGTATCGTTGTTGATAACTTTAGAGGGTAACTGATTAATCAAAAAATTACAGTCTGGAATGCTTCATCCCAGAACTTGAGTGGCATTGAGGCATGAGAAAGCAAGGTTATCCCCATCTCTACAATATGCCGATGCTTACGCTCAGCAGTCCCATTTTGTTGGTGTGCATGTGGGCAAGAAACAAGATGATGAATGCCAATGTGATTAAAAAAGGAATTAAGAGATTGATATTCCCCTCCGCAATCCGTTTGCATGGATTTGATTTTTCGATGAAATTGGCATTCTACTAAATTTTGGAAGTCACAAAATCGTTCAAACACTTCAGATTTGTGATGATCAAATAGATCCAAGTAAATTTGGAGTAATCATCAATGAAATTCACATAATAATCAACACGACCAACTGATTGTGGTGCAGGACCCTAAACATCTGAAAAATGAGATCTAAAAGGCTACTAGACACACTCGTTGACTTGGGGTAAGGCAACTGGTGTGGCTCTTGCCCTGTTGACAAGCATCACAAATATGTTTGTTGTTCACATCCTGAATAAAAGCAAGCTGATGACGATTAAGAACTTGACTAACGACAGGAGCAGATGGATGGACTAGCCGACTATGCCAGGTGGATGAAGAAGGCTTGATGACTCCAAGAGCTTGTTTATTTGGTGGAGATCTACCTGACAAGGACTTGATGGGATAGAGGCCTCCTTCAGCCCTGCCTCTGAGCAATGTTCTCTTCTTCACTGCCTCCTTGATAGAAAAATGATCAGGATGAAATTCAACAAAGGCATTATTGTCTCGAGTGAGACAGTTGACAGATACTAAATGTTTGCTAGCATCAGGAACATGAAGAACATTGCATAGATGAATCTTATGCGGAGTGGATTGCACAATACTATTACCAACATGTGAAATCTCCATACCTGAACCATTGGCGGTGTGAGCACGATCCCCACCATGATACTTGTCGCAGAAAGACAGCCTGTCCAACTCACTGGTGATGTGATCCATAGCACCGGAGTCCATATACCAATTTGTATCTACCCCGTATCCTGAGGTAGCAGCTGAAGCAGATTTCTGCGGTGGCCCTGCATTGCATCGAACCTCTTGAAGCAGTTGATGGTCGGGTGGCCCTCCTTGCTACAGACCTGACGAAGACACCTACCTGGAACGGCACACGGGCGACATGGCGACCACCCTTGTTGCGTCCACCGCCGCCGCCATGGGTAAAGCCCCCGCGCCCACGGTTGGAGTTGTTGTTGTTGCCGTTGTTGCCAATGTCATCACGTCCTCCACGGGACGCCAGATTGATGGAGGAGTTGGAACCCCCGTTGCGAAGCTCCAATTGCTGCTCATGAGCGATGAGTTGGGTTAGAGCTCTCCCAGAGGGATCGGCTCCACCCTGTTGGAGACGGAAATCATGACGGAGTCGTAGTCGTCACTGAGGCCGGTGAGGATGTAGGAGACCATCTCGTCGTCCTCGAGGCGTCGCCCTGTTAGGAATATGCCCTAGAGGTAATCATAGAGATGATATTCCGATTGTATCCATGACATGTATTAAGTGTTCATTGAATATTCATTATAGACAACTTGTATTGATTGGCAATTATGTGAATTATTTGTGGAACTCTTTACTTGAATGTTTATTCTAAAGGTGTCCCTGGTCGGCGTCTTGTGGGAACACGCTTGAATATTAGACCAGTACATGTATTAGTTGATGACTATGTTTCATAAGTCATAGACAAGAGATGTCGAACTAATAATGTGGGCACATATGAGACATGTAGGCTGGACTGACCCAACATGAGAAAGTATCTATTCACATCATGTACGTTATGTACTTAGACCTGAGATTGTTGTATGCACTCAAGATGCGAAATGGCCTACTTAGGGACTACCAAATGCTGCTCTGTAACTGGGTAGTATAGAGGTGGTCTTCGGGTGGTCGGGAAGCATGTTGTGAGAAATAGACAGTCAAGATGGAATTTGTCCCTCTCCGCATGAGAGAGATATTACTGGATCACTCAAGTGATTGGATCAACAAATGCATGGCTGTGCTTGGGTTAAGTGTTAACCCACGAGTTGAACCATATATCGAGCTGCAAAGGGAATAACTTGTATGTGATCGTAGTGGTTCGTCTGGTATGATCTTTGCGTATGCATAGGAGTTGTCACACCTTGCTAGAGGCCTCTGTTAGCTATTGGGCGAGTAGGAGTACTCGGCCCATGTCTATGTGTGCGTGAACCCATAGGGTCGCACGCTTAAGGGTTGAAAGCCTAATTCGGGTTGGACCCAAATTAGACAAGGCTTAGGGTTTCATGATGAGCCTCCAGATCGAGGTTGCATAGGGACACCTATATAAGCAAGGGGTAGGGGCGAGGCAAACGGGGATCCTCCTGATCTATTCAGCCGCCGTCACCCACCTCGCGCTCACGCCTTTGCTCCTCGCGGACCTAGCAGTCCAGTTGCGCATTGCTTCTTCTTGCACATGTGTGGTACCTCGGAGGTGCTGCATCTGCGGCACAAGGATGGACCTCGTCGATCACGATGGTCGGCAACTTGTTGGCGACTAGTTGGACTGGTCGGGAATGTGTTGGGACGATCCGCGAGCGAAGGACGTACTTGACGGATGACCACTCAACTGCATGGCACTATTGCGACGTGTTCGACTACATCGAGTCTTTCGCTACACCTGCGCGTCTAGTGGTAATCCCGTGACCTATATCTGGTAGTAGATCCTGGTTTATGAGGTAGAAAAATTTTACTTTCTGGCTAGCATAGCACCCTCATAACCCTATAGCCCCGCAGAAGCCATCTCATCTGCGAGACCCATTATCTTGGCGTAGTACTCGGCAATGGTGGAGTTGCCTTTGGATGCGTTGCCAGCGCCATCCGGGTGCTTATCACGCGTGCATGGGACTGAGAGGAGAAAAAATCCTCAATCTTGGCCCAAGCTTGGGCAACAGTGATCGCGGTAGAGATCTGTTGAAGAATCTCCCACGAGCAAGACACGAACAGATAGCTCAGGACCTGCTGGTCCTTCGCCACCCACGTGGTGTACTCCTTGTTCAGGATCGGCGCCTCCTTGGTGTCATCACCAGCCTTCTTCTCTAGATACTTGGCCGGCGGCACAGCGTCAGGACTGAGGAACTCGAACACCTCGGCTCCTCTGATGGAAGAGAGAACTTGCGCGCGCCAGAGTGGAAAGTTTCCACGGGTCAGCTTCTCACTGACAGGAAGGAAGCCAAGAGCGGAGATCGCAAATTGCTGGACAGAGGGTGAAGATGATGAAGCCATGGCGCAATTCCGTAGAGAACTAGGCTCTTGATACCATGTAAAAGTAGGTTAATGAGGTGTCTTTTCCTGGCCCTCGGTTCCGTGTTTATATAAGCCGGGAAACAGCCGCCACGGCGATGGCATTTACAGGAGAAGTTTGTTACAACAAGAAGATTACATTGGTTAGCTATAATCTAGGATCTTGACCATATCAAGATATATCGCACCTAGACACAGGACTATGCATGAGACTATATTTCGTCTAACAGGGTCAACGTTGCCACCTAGACATATTCATTTGCTGAACTTTTCACACAAGATTTCCCAATGGCCAAAGGAGTCTGGTTAGCTCATCACACAATGTAATTTGTACGGAATTTGGATGGAATATTTCTGACACCTTAATCAGCTCAAAGAATAACAAAATATAGTCTACTATTCGTTTCAAAAAAAAAATCGTTTCAAAATATAGTCTACTACGAATGCTGAATGGATGTTACAGCAACAGTTTAAACTACAGCACTCTACACGCCATCTAGTTTAGCGTACCAGAGTTTACTTGTTCAGGTCTTCTTGGATCTACTTCTGTTCATTGCCGGCACCCTGCTACATCTGTTTTCACCATCCGCAACAGCAGGAATAATCAATTTGATCCCCTTGGCTTGACTTCCACCGGAGTCGCAGCTCTATTGCTGGAGGCTCAGGTCGAGGAACCAAGGCGTCTCCAACACTGAGCTTGCTGAAGACTTTCCTCCTTTGGTCGTTGTTTTGAGGGGCATGTCCAGCTGAGTCTCTCTGCAAACAAGCAGCAATTCACAATCAGAGCTCGAATCAAAATCCCCAGCAGCTGTACCGAATAAACCTGCAGCATTGTCAACTGTTCTAAAAGTGTCGTAGCCTCTGTCTGCACTCTGCAGCGCTTTGCACCTTATGCCCAAGCTCCTGAATATACCTCATCTTGGGCTCAGCGCTTGCACCTTATGCCCAAGCTCCTGGATATACCTCATCTTGGGCTCGTTTGACTTTGCTGCTGGCTGAATTCGCCAGAATCTTTAAAAATTGCACAAGTCGGAATACCCAATTCTAAAAACAAAAACTACAGATGTGCATAGAAAAGGATACAATAAACAGGTGGATCTTGAGGTCACTACAGATGCCTTCCACTCTAGAACTTTCAAGAACCACGAATCTAATGCGATTATAAACTGCTCACTGGAGTCTACAACTCACTGAACAAAAAAGAAGCTAACATTAACGAGTGCAGGAACATGCCAAATACCTTGGTATTAATGCTTGGCTGTTCCCAACTTTTTTTCTTGAAATGAATGGAAAAATGGTGTAGTGATGAACTTGGTCACTTGTATTTTTCCTGAACAGTGCGTTGAGACTTCAATGAACATCTGTTCATTGTCCGACAAGTGCAGTTTCTTTGTTACAATATAGTGTCCCGAAAATTAAGACTGCTAGTACTTGTTTCAATCGATCATGCTAAACAAGGACCCATACGTGGATGCTTGTTTTATAATGTTAATTAAATGACACCGATAGCTTTAACTTAGCTGAGGTATGAAAGATTGTATTGTAATATGCAGTTTTATTCAGATAACTGAACCTCCATCTTATGCGTGTTTCAATTTTGTTGTGCTGCACAGGTGCACGCCAAGTCGCCAAGCAGTATTCATATTGTACTTGGAAGTCTGATGATGCTGACAGATGTTACCACCGTAATTTCAAATTGGTTAGCTATTTAGCCTTCTGTTTTGACATTTTCATGACCTTGTACAGGCGGCGGGGCGCGCGAGGGACGCGGAGCTTCGGGGTGTGGCGCTAGGAAGCTGCCGCGGCTCGGTCGCTCGGACGCGGACGTGCGGAGGCCGGCGTATGGGCTACGGCAGGTGGCGGCTCTCCTCCGGTCCTCGACGGCTGCCAAGCGGCTGGCTGGTTGCGCTGCGCGCGTCAAGGGCGACAAAGAAGTCGTCAACCCGTGAGGACGTCCCTAACGTCCTTGAGACAGAGAAAGAGAGGACGATGAAGAAGCTCAACACTAGCGATGTACTAGTATGTCTTAAATTGTAGGATGTACTAGTATGTTTTAAATTGTAGTTCATTTAATTTTTTTTAAAATTAAATCATCTCGTCTTATTTAAAAATTTATTAAAAATATTATTTCTTTCGTTGTGGTCTGCTTTATTAACAAAACATCTTTGAGAATGGCTTAAATTTAACTAGTTTTGTTTAAATTTTTTAAATAAAACAAATGATCAAATTTAAAATTAAAAAAAATCAAACAAACTATAATTTGAGACGAAGGAAGATATAATATCTTTGTCTGAGGAAGGATGTAATCTTGGCGTTCAAATCTTGTTTTAAAAAACATGTCCGTACCCTGTACATCCATCGGTGATTCTCATCCCCATCTGCGTTGACGTTACTTTTATGCAACCAAACACAGCCCTGAATATTAATTGGCGCATGTATGCAATCCTACCTGAACTGCTTGTGTCTCTTCTGCTTCCCGGTGGGCATGCATCTCTATACAGCTCTTGTCTACTTTTCTGTTTCATGTACCTGATTACTGACTTAATAATACACTCGAGCTAGTCAGCATTGGTATTCGCGATATTCGACCAGCCAGGGATGCACTCGGCTCGGTGGGCTGCGATGAACTTGGACCATGCTGAGTGAAATATGCACCCAGACAACCAAGCGAAGTAACACCGAGATGGCCGGGTGTAATTCTATGCCAAGGCCAATCAAGAGGTGATTTTTTTTAATAATCAACACTATCCATCATTTTTACTTATCACAATGCCCTCAGTTCCTCACGCACCAGCATGTACCGTAAGCCTCAATGTCCATATCAGTACAAAGTCAGATTCCAAAAGGCGTCAAGCAGGATGGGGTTCGCAACAAACGTTTCCGCGGTTACATTTGCTAGTATAGTAGGTCAAGGACACTCAGAAGCCTTCGACCAGACTAACAAAACTTCTCTTGATCCAACCTCTATGCTGCTCTATGAGAGGGCAATCTGGTAACTACCTACAGTACTCATACCTCATACCAAGGATCAACTTCGACCCGTCTTTTTGCATAGCAACATCATCATTTGCTTGGTAGTGAAGGATCAACTTCCACACCATCTTTTTGCATTGCTACAATGTCGCCTTCCTCATCACTGCGGTGTTCTTCTTTGCTCTTGTCAAGGCCCTTCTTGCTGAACATGCTCTTTAGGTTATGAGCGGTTTTCCCAGCATGTTTCACCATGTGCACCGCCTTCTTCCTCAGGTGCCTTTTAGTCGGACTGTCCGGCTCCTCTCTCTCAAGGCTTTGCTGCTGGTCATCTGGTGTTGACCCCGATCTGTCGGCCCCAGGATCTTGATCGACCACATATGTTACTGAAACCCTGCTTTCCCCGACCGGCCGAATGTTTGGGTGAGGCGTTACACATGGGGAAGCTTCGTCATCATTCTCTTTCCTTGGGCTCCGGTGGAGCACTGCTCCAGCTAGCTTGCCCAAACCCTTCTTCACCTTGTGGAGGTGGCGGTGCGATTTACTGCTCGTGGGTTCTTCAGTGCTGGAGTCACTTCTATGAGATTCTGACACTGATGACCTTGGGCTATCACTACAAGCATCATTCTCCCGGTGAATTTTGGAATCCTGGCATCGGGGACGGCCTTTCCGAGGTTCCCATGTACTGGTGACATCACTGCCAGGGCGATGCACCCAAACATCGGGCTTTTCGGATCCTTCTATCTCAACTGGCTCAAATTCATCAGACATCTTCTGGAATTCATCAGAAGATTCACTTTCATGGTTGGTCCTGGAGGAGAAACTTGACCTCGGCGTGCTAGCTTCGTCCACCTTATGTATTCCACACTGTTCCTCTTCATCATTAGGAACCTGCAAGCACAATGAACACAGAACGCAAGTTGTCATTCAGTGTCTGAACTTAACTTTCAGTTCTAGACTGTATGGAAACATATATGCTCGGTCATGGGCTAAAGGAAAATGTATCCTAGGCTCCTAGTCAGTGTCCAGTGATTAATAAAAATCAGTCTGATTACCAGGACGAAGTAAAACCTAATCTCACCTTCTCATTTTCTTCTTCAAGTACAGTTACAGCAATGTGAATCTTCCCTGTCTTTATGTTCTTCAGTGCAATCCATATATCATGCCTCTTTCCACCTCTTAGTTTGTTGATGCTTATGGAACAATCACTACACACATGACATGAAAGATATGTTTCACTTCTATTTTTGTGATAGTTAATCAGAATGGTAAGAGTTTGCCAACATGAAATTAAAACATTTGTGACCTTTGTAAGTACAAAATGCAATTAGGCATAAAGCAACGGTATGGTACACACTATTATAATGAAAACTTAGAAACGGTTAATGGAGACCAACCCAAGAGTGTCATCAAAAATGGGATCCTTATCTCGGACTTGAAGAGAAAGAAGATTGAGTGCTTCCCATGACGTTATTGGTATTTTAAACTCCTCGTGCCATTTTGGATTAAGAGTTTTCTTATGGATCTTTGTGTGAAAACGGTAGGGTCCAAGATGTCCTTTCACATATGGATCAGCTAGTCCTGCACATTTAGATCCAACAATAGGCATTCTGAAAGTTATCTAAATACAAGTCTGGAATCCTCCACATAAAGTAACTCAATTCCTTATTCTTAACATTTTATAAATACTCCGTATACCATTTGGATCAGATGGCTTCATATTAGAACCTTCCAGGATTTCTACTCGAGCATATGCGATAGGTGGCTTCTCATCCACACTAAACCAGTTCTCTGATATACATGGACATCAAGTTAGAACAATTTCAGACATTTTGCATAGGAAACTATTACTGCAAATGAAAAAACAGTATACTAGTAACAAGAAAGCATAAGCTACACTACAACAACAACAACAACATAGCCTTTTGTCCCAAGCAAGTTAGGGTAGGCTAGAGATGAAACCCAAAAGAGGCATGAAAACAAAGAACACATAAATGGTACAAGAAAAAGATTACAGTTCAGGCACGTTAATTGCTAGTCTCCAAGCGCTCCTATCCATAGCTAAATCCTTATGGATATTCCACTCTTTAAGGTCTCTCTTAACCGACTCGTCCCAAGTCAGTTTAGGTCAACTTCTACCTCTCTTTACATTATCGATCCGCTTTAGAACCCCACTACGCACCGGTGCCTCAGGAGGCCTCCATTGGACATGGTCAAACCATCTCAACCGGTGTTGAATCGATTTTTCCTCAATTGGTGCCACCCCAACCCTATCCCGAATATCGTCGTTCCGGACTCTATCCCTCCTTGTGTGCCCACAACACCATCGTAACATACGCATCTCTGCTACACTCAATTGCTGGATATGTCGCCTTTTTGTAGGCCAACATTCAGCACCGTATAACATCGCCGGACGAATCGCTGTCCTATAAAACTTACCTTTTAACTTCTGAGGCACCCTTCTGTCACAGAGGACGCCTGAAGCTTGACGCCATTTCAACCAACCGGCTGAAATTCTATGCCTAACATCTTCATCAATGTCACCATCCTTTTGTAGCATCGATCCTAAATACCGAAAAGTATCCTTCTTGGCCACCACTTGCCCATCGAGGCTAACGTCTCCCTCCTCATTCCTAGTCGCGCTGAAATCGTACCTCATGTACTCGGTCTTGGTCCTACTAAGTATAAACCCTTTCGACTCTAACGTGTGCCTCCATAGTTCTAACTTTCTATTAACCCCTGCCCTAGTCTCATCTACTAGCACCACATCATCAGCAAAGAGCATACACCAAGGGATATCACCTTGTATGTCTCTTGTGACCTCATCCATCACCAAAGCAAATAAATAAGGGCTCAATGCCGACCCTTGATGTAGTCCTATTTTAATTGAAAAGTCACTGGTGTCACCATCACAAAAGCATAAGCTACACTAACAAGACTATAATGATGGCAGAAATAATTTCAATAGAACAAACTGGTCAACTAGCCTTGGGAGGACTCCATCTGTTTTTTATTTAGTTGGCATGCTTTTTTCGTTTCATTGAGATAGAAAAAAAAAGACACGAGATGAGTTTAGAAAGAACCTGTACTTGAGGTCCCAAACAAGGCAGACTATTCATTGATTCAAAAAGGAAAACACAATCACACCAGTAACCAAACTGGGATCAGTGACCTAGCTAAGAGGTCACCAAGCTATGCACCAGAGAGTATTTACCCCCCACGGTTTGCAAAAAAGCTCTTGAATGTTTAGTGGTGCTCCCTCAAACACACAAGTTTTTTTCCATGCTTCCGTATTTACCAGGAAACGAGAATGATAAGTGAATTCAACACCTTCAGCTCTTTCAGCACCCTTCAGATAGCCAACCCCATCAGCCAAAGAAATTAGACACTATAGATGAAGGCACAACAGCAATCAAGTTCAAATGCTGAAGTATCAAGGCTAATAATATAGCTAATTGTTAGCTGAACACCCAAATAACAATTGTTTCACTAGTTGGGCAAATCTAGCTAATAGCAGCTAATGGATCCAAACAGGGCCTTAATAATATTAAGTTGCATGCACAATACAGTTCAACCCACAAGCTTAAGGTGGTGGGAAGAGGTGGGCAATTCAGTTATACACCAACACTCCCCCTCACGTGGAGGCTCCCTTAGGCCTCGGACGTAGAATAGGAGAGGCAGCAATTATTTTATTTAATTATTAATTATACTAACCAGGATTCAAACTCGAGACCTCTTGCTTTCATTAAGTTGCATGCACCGACTAGTCCAACCCAAAAGTTTAAGTTGGTGGGGTGATTCACTTATACTCCAACAAATGAATCTTCATAAAATTATGTTCCATAAATTTCTTCAGTACTTATACAATCTAGTATTCACTATGTTTCTTTTTTTTTCTCTTGAATACACAAGACAGCTGCATATCATTGTATTATAGAGAAGATAAAGGTCCGAGTACATCACCAACTCATGCCGGAACCATACATGAGGAGGTTGGGACACTTACAACATTATCACCTATGTTTCTGGAATGGCCAGTATAGTAGCATAGACTAAACTGTGTCTCGTAAATCTCCATGAAAAGCCAGAAAAGAACAATGGCAAAGAAGCGCCTGCGTGGAACTATCAATTTTGTTGCTGGCTGAACCCCTTTTGCTTCGCAGGTCATCCGTGGATGGGTAGCAGCAGGGTCCGGCCAAACAGGATGAGATGTGTAAGGGCAGGGACACATGGTATTTTCAGGAGCCAAAAGATTAGAATGAAATTAAGAAATTTAAATAAAGTACTATGGCATACTAATCAATGTGTCAATGATATAAATACCAATTTTGTGCAACCATTAGAGTACTAAAAATGTGAAGCCCAAGTTCGGAGTACCAATAATCCAATGTCTCAGACATGAACACGGCGAAGGCACAAGGGAGGGTCCTGCAGACCACACAGAAGCCATGGCCACGGCCTTGCTCCCGCCGCCGACCCACCCAACACTGCCTCGCGCAAGCACATCATCACTATAGACAGCCTCCTCCGTGGTTAGGGCCTCCTAAATGAGCCTGGCTAGATCGAACCAAGGAACAACGAATCTAGGCTAAGATCATAAAAAAACGAATCTAGGCTACACTGATGCCAGATCCACCAACCCCCATCCCGGGAGGCCCCTGGCCGAATATAGTCACCGGGCCGCATGCAAGAAGCCAAGGGATTAGGATGGGTGGTACAGTCCGTGTGAACATGCAGTGCCCTGCCACCACCTTCATTGCACGGCCTCCGGTAACAAGGACGAGCAGAGGCGTGGTGAGTGGGGACGGCAATGCTAACTCCTCCCGAGTTGCCTGTGAGGGGCAACACGAAGGGCAGGAGTATTCTATAATCTGTTTCTATCCTCATATGCCTACTCAATTGAAGTGGAGGGTGCAACAAACTAGTAAACCAAATTGCAGTACAAGAAGTTTACAGCAATTACCTGCTGATTCCGAGGCAAACTTCTCCAGATCAATAACTAGCATGTTGGGCTGCAAACAATTAATTCTAAAAGTTATTTATCTATTTTGTATACAATCCTGAAAAACAATATCCGACAAAATGCCTCAGTGAATGCCCAAGCCAAGTCAAAAAGCACATCCATTGCAGGCGAGATAATGTTTGAGGGTACAGTAGTTGACATATTCAAATACACAGAATGTCTCTTGCCTTTGCTTGTTCAACAATGAACAATCGAATGCAGGTAAAAGTATGGTCAATTTAAAATTATAGTTTAATGCAGCAACTCAGAACCTTCACAATGAAGGCCACGCTTTTTTTAATTAAGAATTCATGGTCTAGGAAATATAACCTCCACAAGTGTCTGTCCGAAGGCAACATCCAGCATCCTGTCCTGAAAATTTTGAAAAACAAGGAAACTGAGTACCTAAGAGAAATGTAATGACATTAAAATGTAACTAAAAAACATTTATCTTTTGAAAGATGGAAACGATAAACTAAACTAGATAGACTTACAAGCCATCCAGAAATTCCTGGGAGTTCAGTTACATCAAGCCCATGACCGAACAATGGTTTCACTGTCATTTGGAAGTATGGAGGCTCAACAAAGCATACTCTTACACGCCCAATAAATGGCCACTCCCGCAGAAATCTCACCCCTACCAGAACCTGCACACAAGCCCTAGAAAAGCTTAGTAAGCACAATAGATATGTTTTGCATGTGATCTTATAAAGATCATCTAGAGAACTAACATGGAAGTCCCCCGACAACACTGTGTAATTATTGTGGAATTGTTAGATGTGTATATTTCTAGGACTCTAATTGTAATTGTACTGAGTTCCTTGCAACTATATATATGAAAGTCACCCCTACCTAATGGAGTGAGGTGTTCTCTATATTCCTTTCTACATGGTATCAAAGCGTATTTGGCTGTCTATGTTATCCTAACCTCAGTGCCACGACTCCCCACAAACTTGCGCCTCATCTTGCATTTTCTCGGGTATCCATCTAACCACAAGGGTTACAAATGTCACGACATCCTTTCACGACGATTGATCATCTCCTGACATGTTGTGTTCGACGAGTCGGTGTTTTCGTACGCCGCTACAAAATCTAGTGCATCTTCACTTGACTTTCTGTTTGAGGATGCTTCCTCTATTGTGTCGGTCGTTCCACCTTCGGGTGTCGAGCAACATCTCTCCTCTACGGTCGCTCCTACGATTAGTCCCTCCCTCAGCGAAGATGAGCAACCCGACCCAGCGATCCTCCATGCTGCCCACTCCACCTACCCGGCCGCATCTCACTGCTGGCTACCCCTACACCTGTGGATAGGAGCCATGCCACCAGACTGCCATCGGGCGGCGGGCGGGTCAGGTCACTTTGGTCTCACCTACCAGCGGCAACCTCGACCAGTCCCCACGACGCCAACACCGACTCCTCCGCCAGCCCGAGGCCCACGGTACCGTCCTCGGTGCCAACAGCACCACCACCTCCCTCGCGCCCGGTGATGCGGTATCAAACTGGCAACTTGCGTCTAATGGAGCGTCTCAACCTCTCCGCCACGACCGCCTCGCAAATTCCAGCGAACTATCGCAGCACCCACGCCGACACCAACTGGCGCGCTGTGATGACCGACGAGTACAATGCTCTCATCGCCAAGCCAATGTGGCCACTGGAAAATGGCTATTCAGGCACAAGTACCACTCCAATGGCTTCCTCGCCTGGCACAAAGCGCGCTAGGTGGTCCGTGGCTTCTCACAACAAGTGGGCATCGACTATAACGAGACGTTCAGCGCAGTCGTTAAATTGGCGACGATAGGTGACGATCCGCGCCATCCTCAGCATCGCTGCCTCATGTTCCTGGCCCATACATCAGGTGGACGTGAAGAACGCCTTCCTCCATGGCCAACTCAAGGAGAAGGTCTATTACCAGCAGCCATCCGGCATCGCCGACCCCACCAAACCTGACTATGTTTGTCTCCTGACTATGTTTCTCCTGCAGAAGTCCTTGTATGGGCTCAAGCAGGGCCCAGGCCTTGGAACCAGTGCTTCACGATGTACATCTGCAGCATCGGCTTCTCTGCATCCAAGTCTGATGCATCTTTGTTTATCTACAAAGAAAAAGATCATGCGACATACATGCTCCTCTACGCCGACGACATCATTCTCATGGCCTCGTCCCATGAGTTGCTACAGCTCATCACGCCACGCCTCCAATCCGAGTTCGCCATGATGGATCTTAGCGACCTTCATTACTTCCACGACATCTCCGTGACGCGCGACAGCTCGGGGCTGCTCTTGTCACGGCGTCAACACATTGTCGACCTTCTCCAGCGGGCTAGCATCTCTGAGTGTCATCCCACCGCCACTCCCGCAACGCACGGAACAAGTTGTCCACCACCATAGGCGCCCAGGTGGAAGACCCCTTCGAGTACCGGAGTCTCGCCGGTGCCATCCAATATCTCACTCTGACACGACCAAATTTGGCATATGTTGTTCAACAGGTGTGCTTGTTCATGCATGGTCCTCGCGAGCCCACCTCGCGCTAATCAAATGCATTCTCTAATACATCAAGGGCTCCCTCCGCTAGTCTACAACTTGGAACCGGACCCGTCGACCAGCTCACCGCCTACTCTGATGGATGCCCCGACACACATATTCCACCTCCGGCTTCTGCATCTTCCTCAGCAACAACCTGGCGTCCTAGTCCGCCAAGCGACATAACACTCTCTCGCTCCAGTGCTGAAGCAGAGTACCGTGTTGTCATCCACGACGTTGCTAAGTGTTGTTGGTTGCGCCAGCTTCTCTAGGAGCTCCATCTACTGGTTCCCTTCGCCACGATTGTCTTCTGTGACAACGTCAGTGCTGTCAAGCACATTGAGATCGACATCCACTTCGTTTGCGAGGTCGCCCATGGTGAACTTCGTTTGCTACATGTGCCCCGTCCTCGCATCAGTTTGCGGACATCATGACTAAGGGCCTACTTGTACAGTTATTTTTCTGTCCAGTTTATGCGTCCATGAACCTCCCCCTACGACTGTGCGGACCGCAGAGGAGTTAGATGTGTATATTTCTAGGGGTCTAATTTTAATTGTACCTCCTTGCGACTATATATATATATATATATATGAAACTCACCCTTCCTAATGGAGTGAGGTGTTCTCTTTGTTCCTTTCTACGAGAATATTTGCCTGCTATTTCTTCATATGGACTCATTTTTCTTGTCCACACGTAATTTTCCTTTTGAAAAGCAATCCGCTACTCGGATCCATGTCAGTGCTCAGTATGTGTAACACTACGAACTCAGTGGCGACTGAAAAGAAAACTAGTCCAACAAACCAATTGTACGAAGATTAAAGAAATGATGCGCACCTTTCCTTCAACATGCATCCCAGTTATATGCATGTTTGCTGTAATGCCAAATCCTAATCTCTTCCTCAGTTGCACAGTCATTCTTGCATCCATATCATCAGCTGAAAGAAAATTCATCCCTATCTCTAGAACCTGGCATGTAAATGTTAGCTGTTTCACGGTCTACAAAACGAATATCTGAGAGAAAAAAAAATGAGATTCACATTACACACCAAGTGGTCATCATCAGTTGATTGGTTAACAACCCTAATATCTGTAAACATAGGTGGGTTCCTACCCAAATAAAGGCTTTGGATTACTGCTTTCCTCTGCAAATGAAATGTAAATGGATATTTGATCAGGTATATAACAGAATATATCATAGCTTCGTAAGCATACAAATTGGCAGCAGATTACATTCCTTTTTTGCTTCTGAGTTTTACAACTTTGAACAGAACTAATCAAAAGCAGCATAAACATAATACAGTAAAATAAATCTTATATGTACTTAGCAGCCATTAAGAAACTCCATACTTACTGCTGTCCATGGTTTGAACTTCTCTAGGAACCACGGGAATATGGGCAAAAGGAACTGCTGGGATGCAACCCTCTCCATGCAAACTGGCCAAATCTTTTCCACAGCATAATTAAGCCACCTGACAGTCTCTGCATCTGAGAGAAGCTAATCCAAAAGGATAATGAGATGTAAGAAGTAAACCAGACTTTTGAATCTGATAACAACGCTGAACTAGAACAATAAATCAAGAAACTATAGTACCTTTCTCTGATTTGCACATTTCCTTTCCTCATATTGTATCCGCCTCCGCAACCTCATTGCGTACCTTTGGTTCACCTAAAAATCATATCGTTACTGTGATGAGATAACTGAAAAACTGCATTGAGTCAACCTTCGATGCTGAACATTCCAACTTTCCAATTTTTTTCTACACGATTGGATGCAAAAGATAGAGGATCATAGAAAGCGTGTATCATCCTTCAATAGACCAAACTCAGTTTGACTAATACATCGAGCTCTCGGCAAGAAGCAGTCAACAGGAGGGGAGGCAAAGACGGGGAGAGAGACTCGGGCTCGGGCGGACGGGTGCATGGAGCATGCGCACTCACCGCAAATATGTAGAGAAGCGCGACAAGGAAGAGCGCTGGGTGCGCCCAGCCGGCTGCCGCGGCGGCCCAGAGCGCCGCCAGCACGAGCGCTGCGTGGTGCACCACCGTCACCTCCGTGATATCCATCGCCGTGACCGTGAGGGTCTACAGCCGCCGGCAACCTCTTCCGTTCGTGTCCGGTGAAAGAGAGCTGAATCGGCGGAGCGAGGGAGGCCAGGCGACGCCACCGCCACGGGGGGAGAAGAAGCAGCGGGCGGTGAGCGGAAACGGAAAGGCGAGCCGGATGCAAGGAAAATAGCCGACGCGGAAGCTGATGTGGGCGTGGGCCCGCCTAGGGCCGCGGCGGTCTCACACTCGCACGCGCAGGCGCAGACCGCGCCCCGAGCAGCGCTGCTTTATTCGGTGGTGGGCGGCGGTCAGAGGATGGGAAATAATCCGTACGAGCGTGGCGCCAGCAGGGAAACGTGTCCGGCGGCGGGCTCGTCACATGGTCAAGCCGCGCGGGCGCGTGGCACGGGGCGGGGGCAGCTGGGGCGGGGGTGCTGGCGACGCGGACACGGCGACGGCTTGTTTGTTGTTTGATTGATGTTTGATATCCTCTGGTTTCCCAGGCGTCGATGGGTTCTTCTGTTCCGGTCAGCCGACGGAGGCTGCAGTGGCGTCCGTTTCACGATGGCTGACGCCGGCGCTGACTGCCGGTGCAGCCGAACTTTTGGGGATTTTTCTCTTTACCTGATTTTCTGCCAGCCACAGGCTCGGAATCGGTTGATTCACAGTTACAATTTAGATCAGGAGCGAAGAAGAGAATAAATAATAATAATATAGGGTTCCAGATATAAAAATGTTAGGGAGAAAAAAGAGTAGGAGGATGTTAATAATATTTTTAAATAAATCGGGGTTTCTAATGTAAAACTTCCAGATTCAAGTGGGCCTCTATGGTGGGCTTTTTCATCATGGGTTGACTCCTTGCAGTTGGGCTGGCTTTATTTATTGTGGGCTGAATCAAACCCATGGAACCTTTTTTCTTTTACTTTTTTTTTCTTTTCTTTTCTTTTCTTTTCTTTTCTTTTTCTGTTGTTATTTTAAAATAAATATTTTACAAAATTCGTCAAAAAATCATAGAAAACAAAAATCGTCACAAATCACAGGAAAACAAAAAAAATGTCAAACCAATTGTATTAGCTTCATAAAAATATAATTTATCTATAGATATTATTATGAATCTGGTTAGGTTGTGCTTTGTTTATAAATATAAATAAATGTGTTAATTATCGTGCACATGTTGCATGCACATCGATCTGCAGTGCTTGCTAAGATACAGAAAAATCAAAACAAAGGTGGACAAGCTATAGCATGCAACAAGTGATTTCCTCCCTCCGTCTCTCTCTTTCTCTCCCGTCTCTACGGCGAACACCTCCCAAGACAATGATGAACGGTGATGACGCAAGAGCGGACGCGCAAGCAATGGTGGCATGGTGCCAACACAGTGAATCAGACGCCCTCCTTCCCCGTGCGCATCGGACAAACTCCTTCCCGGCGCGCATCGAAGGACGCTCGAGTGTGTGCGCGCCGAGAGGTGAAATCCTACGCATGCGGATCTTAGCATTTCCTTATAGTAGACAGAATTACAGTAGATAGAAGAGAGGAAACTAGAAGGCTATTTTTTTTGAAGAGAATAAGACGTGGAACTGATTTTGAAGAGAAGCAGTCTACCAGTAACCCCTTGGAGACACATGAGACCTAATTTTAAAGAGCTAAAACTCATGGATAATGTGTGGCAGAGTAATTGGAACGGTTGGTACATAGACTCCATGAATGATCTTTAACCAATTTGAACCAAATGCAGATACTGATTTCTTTTGCAGCAAAGAAAAATAACCTTTACAATAAAAACACCAAAAATTCGGAATCACCATTTACCCGGTCTTAATACGGACCATCGTCAATAAAGAATACATCGGTGGGGGAGGAGGGGAAGCCAAGAAAGTGTACCCCACTGCTCTTATCCTTAAACTATCCAACCACCTCCGTTGTCAAGAAACAAGAAACAGAATATCTTAAACGTCCAACACACCTCCTCAAATGTGGCGAACAACCATCTCGCTTAGTTCACACACCTACCGACTATAAAAGCAGGTGAACAAGGTCAATCACACAATTTGTGTCTGTGTCCATTTGCACGGCTGGAGGCTCCTCTGTAGCTCCATCGGCTTAGCTCACACCCCTACCGACTATAACAGCAGTGTTAGATTACATCAAGACTGTAGGTTTGCCTTCTTTTTTTTCACTGTGAAGCAAATGTAGTTTCTTTCCAAATCTCCCCCCTTTAGAAGACCTATCGATGTGTTGTTCTCTCAACGTTTAAAATTGCGAGTTATAACAAATAGCAACACCGTTTCTTTAGAAGATGTAAATTTATAGTGGAGCTATGATATAGATAGTTGTTTTTAATAAAACCACAAAAAATACAAGTAATTGATTCATAAAAACATTAGAATCATGAATGGTGAAAACATATATGTTTCTAAAGCTTTAGAGTCTACGGAACATTATTTAATATATGGTATTATAGCATGATTCGTGAAACTCAAGTGTTCAATTTTTCAAAAGACCAACTTATTGGCAAGATAATTAGAGTAATAACTGAACTGTCACTCTAAAAGCTAAAAGTGAAATAGCGACGCTATTTTATAGCTACAACAAAGCAATTTAGCGGGCTAAAGCGCAACATACCGTTCACATGGAGAAGCATATTGTGTTTGAGGCGTAGATCGTGTATAAATCAAAGATGAAACCAATAAACACACGTGTGTGATGATAAAATACTCCAAACAATGTACAGCCTGAGCAATAATATCGCTGCAATCCTACAGTAAGTTCGACTGGCATTATGTAGCATGCTTGTTGTTGCCAACTAACAAATATGCTAGCTGACAAAGTCTGGATATAATGTTACTCAAATATAACCCTAATATACGATGCATTGTGAATAAAATAAATATTGTAATTCGAGAGATAAAGTTCCGTATTCTGGAAAGGAAGAAGTCATTACCCCCTCCGTTCTAAATTATAAGTCGTTTGAGTTTTTTTGCTCATGCACTTTGCTATATATCTAGATATATTTTTATGTTTAGATACATAGAAAAATGCATGAATAAAAAATAGTCAAACAACTTATATTTTGGAACGGAGAGGGTAGTTTATTAGAGAAGCTCCGGGGTAGTTTACTAGAGAAGCTCCGAGCAAAGAGACCGTACCCTCGGCCGCCTGGTGGTCGTATAGACTATAGAGGCACTCCATGTATATATATGCATACATGCATTGCAATGACCAACCTACAGTACAATCATCTTAGTTTGAGACTTGGAATACCACAAGAACAAGTGAGCAACACACATGGGATTTTTATTTGAACCAAAAGTACAAGAATCAGATTAAGGAAAAAACTAGATTCAGTTTATTGCGTCATCAGATCCGAAGTACAGATAGATCTAATCCTGCTTATATAACCTAGCCTGCATGATCTCTAGGGTTTTTTTTGTGTTTTTTTTTTGCATGATTTCTAGCTTATTAATCCCGGGACGAAAACCACGGCTCACAATATAAGCTGGTGTACTTAGGAGTACAGAAATTAAACAACCAAATTATTAGCTTGTATTAGAGGATATGTTCTATACTAAGCTAAGTATAGAACATATATCCTCTAATAGCTTGAAGCAGCGGCACGTACTCTATTCTGGAGTAATAGTACGTACTACTAGTCTACAACATGCTCTTCGATCGCCGGTTCGCCTACCGTCTACGACGTACGCGCAGCACATCTCATTATCTCAGACACATATCAATTTCACCCGAACGGCGTGTGGGTTCTCGATCAGGCAGCCGGAGCGCAGTCGTAGTCGTCGTCATCGTCATCGCTGTCGGTCTCCGCCATCGTCCTCCCCCTAGAGCTGCAGCAGCCGTCCCAAGGCGCGGCGTAAACGTCACCCGAGGAGGAGGCAATACTGCCGCCTTGGACGAGCTCGAGGTAGCTAGCAGCTTCCGACACTGGTGCCATCGCCCCTGCTTTGGTCCAAGGCAAGATAGATAGCTCAGCTCTCTAGGAAGAAGCTGCTACTGCTGTAGCTGATGAGAGCAGTGGATGCGGTATGCTGCTAGCGCTAGCTACCTGTGGTGTTGCTGGTGTTTGTTCCGATTTGCACGGAGAGGGAGTACCCGCGTGTGGTTGGCTTTATAGCGCACCGCCGGCGCGGCTAGTGTGTGGCGGCACGCGGCGATGCGCAGCAGGGAGCGTGCATCCGCCAGGCCGGCTGCGTGCATGGCGCCCCGCGGCACGGGCTCCGCGTCTCCGGGAGAGCACAGTCAGCAGTCGCGTCGGCGCCGGTCCCTGATGGCAGTGGCCGCGGCGGCGAGAAGCGACGCGTGGAGAGGTGCTGGAATCGCGCGCAGTCCTCGCGCACGGTGGCGTCGGCGGGGACTTGGGAATGAGGCCGGACCACTGGCGACGCTGATCCAGCAGAAAAGGCAGCGCACAGGTAGTGGCGGCCCAGAGCGGCGGTCTCTTTCCGCGGCATCTAGATCTAGCCTAGGATGATATCTCGTGATTTTCTTGGAGATTTATTCGACAGCAAAGTGGGATTCGCGGACGCTTCAAGCCTGAAGAAATTATCTGGACCAGGCAAAGGACACATGCATGCGTCAGAGTACTGGAGTGGCACGGTTTAGCAAAGGCTACTGGGAGGAGAAATCTGCTATATGTGCACACGTTTTTTAAACTGTCAGCACCATCACCTGCTGTCCTCCCAGCCCGCGCTGCCATAGAGGGCTTCTTCACCCTCTCCGACGTTTTCTTGTTGGCGAGCCACACCACATGACGCCCTCTCAATTTTGCTATGTCCGCCCACCACCGGTGGCGCTCCGATCCCCAGACACCCTCGGCGCCGCAGTAGAGGAAACGCAGCACAGCTTGACGGCCAGTCCCTGCGCCACAGACGTCAGGCCGCACTGGACGGAGGCCCCGGCGTTGAGGATCTGTTATCAACGTAGGATAAGAGAAGAGAATCAGACGAACCGCACAACACAACAGGGAGGGGAAGGAAGATAAGCGAGGACAGGATTTGTATTTGGACCATAATATGTGATTCTGTCGATACCCTCTCCCATCTCTAGCGGTGGTTCATAAAAGCCAGAACATGTGACGTGTTATACGCTGGCCGCTCGGCCGCAAGAAAAGTGCCGCCATTTGTTATTTCTGATTGCATCATTGATCCAATTCCAGTTACTGTTAGTGGGCTGAAAAGTATGCCCACCATTTGTACCAAAACTTAAAAAGATACAATTACCAAATGAGTATCCAAATTAAATTTAAATTGCACCAACGTGCTTTTTAACAAATTATTCAAAAACAAGACACATTTAATCTAATGAGGATACAATAACATTTTCTTTTATTGAGTATAGGAGATGCTCCGGGTCCAAGATAAAATGTTCCATCTTCACAACGCAAATGTTTTTTAATAAGAAGAAGAGAACAATATTTCACACACGTGCAAGGGGCACAGTGGCTGAGGTGCTCCAGTGGGAGCCAGCCGGCCGGGGCTCGAACCCCAGGTTCCGCATGCGTCCTTGAAGGCAGTGGGTGGACAAAAGCCACCATTTAAAAAAATAAAAAGAACTTCACGCTATGTTATATCATGAAAATAGAAAAATAAAAAAATCCATGAATATATATATTTACTTGGATGAATTTTTTGTCTATAGTAAAGGGAAGCCAAATATTTTGTATGTTATGACGTGATGTAACTCACACAAATGCACAAGACACATCAGATATGTACAAATTATTTCTACAAAGAAACAGGCCTAAATATTTTGGTATGTGATGTAATGCACGACAAATGCAGAAGACACATCACATATGCACAAAATATTTTCTATAAGGTAAGCAAAGTCAAATATCTTTGTAACACACATAAATGCAGAAGACACGTCATATAGCCGCTAATATCTGCCAAATGCCAACTGCATTTTCTAGATGATTTTCCAACGGTGTTGCCAAACAGTTATATAGGATATTAATTAGTCACTTTACATGAGCGTGTAAATTGTGATGCCGATCCTATATGAACATGAACAGGACAACAGTCTGGCCGTCAGCTCAGCTGGTTGCCAAAATGGGCCGTGCCTAACTGAGAAAACCCGCGTGCTCCTAGGCCTTTAGGTATGGGCTATATCTTAACGGCTACTCTCTCCCTCCGTAAATAAATAACTTATCCTTTTAACTTTAATACATTATGTTTGATATATTATTTTATTTAAAATTTTCGTATAATTTATAAAATAAATAAATTATTATTAGAGTATCTCTAACGATAAAATAAGTTATATTAAAATAAATAATATTTATATAAAAATTTTAAATAAGACGAGGGGTCAAACATAATATATGAAAGTCAGAAGGATGAGTTATGTGTGGAAGAAGGAGGGAGTACTCGATTCGGTTGTGCCGGTCGCCACCTCACCTCAGTACGAATCTATCCTGTGGCAGTCCGGTTCCGGTCTTGGGCGGTGCTGCAATCATCAATCAACCGTGGCTGTTTTCGTGCGTGTTGGCTGGTGCTCTGGCGCTCCACTCGATCCAGTTGTACCATCGCACGCTATGCAAAGAAATCAGCCCGACCTGGCTCCGCGGAAACGGGAACTGAGATCCGTTTCGCGTGGTGCCGCTCGCGCGCAAGCTAGGGTGGGCGCTCAGCGCGTGCAGGCAGGCAAGGACGCGCGGGAAAAGCCGACGCTTGTGCATGTGAGCAACCGAGCAGAGAGTCTGCAGGTTTCTAAGCCTGGTCAGCAAGAGCCTGGCCAGCTGATACACGAGCCAAGCGTGCATAGGCCGTCACACTGACGAGTGATGACTCGTCGACCGTGCAGCCCTACACGCGCAGAGTCCAGGAGACCGTAGTACCCCGTCTCCCGTGGCCGTGGTTCCAGTTCCACCATGCCCATGCCCTGCTGCCCATCAGGCCATCAGGCATCAGCTCCTGGTGCGGCCTCGTCAGGCCCGGCCGGTGGGGGAGCTGACGGTCCAGACGCGTGGTTCGTGATCGAAAAGCCTGCTGCCTCCCATCAGTATCAGTCCATGCCCCGCGGAACCGAGGGAGATTCCATACGCTTGGCCGCTCTCGCATCGTCCGAGCCAGGCGCTCGTCGCGTTTGACACTCTGCTTTTCTTCACTACAGGAGAACACGGGTACTCTACGCAGGTAGCAAATAGCAAACCTCCAAGTGTTCAACTGCACCTGATATTATTTTTACATTTTTTTGTCTCGGTAATTTCCAGATGCCAGCTACCTAGTACAGTCGTAATTGTCTGAGAACAAAACTGGCAGTTGCCTGGCGTCATGCTAGCTCCTATGCGCTGACCATTTTTACCTTTTTCAGTGGAATGCGCTGACCCTATCATTGAGCTTCAGTCTTGACTGCCAAAGACAGCCCTGACTCGAGGACCTGAAAATGGATTTTGGATGACTATATTTCTCGAAGGATCGGGCTTAGATTAGGCCCATCCACGGATTCACGGTATCCTGTAAAGCCTAAAACCAGAGCCCGCCTCCCTTAAATTCAGCCCATGACCGCTGCCAAGAGAGAGAGGTCGCTAATACGACGAGGACATAGATAGACACCTTGTTTTTGTCAACTTCCTGTTTCACATAGACATGACACAGAAAAACCATCTGCTCCTGCCGTCGTGCCCTTGATCAGTTAGAATAAGAATACTAAATCCCCTTAATCCATTTGAAGCGATCACACGAAAAGAAAAGGCTCACAGATGTTTTGGAAAACAAAGGGGATCGGATCAACAGCCTATGTACTGCAGTTCTTGCTCAGCATGGGGCCCTTGCGAAAAGAATTGTGACCGAGCAGCCGAGCAGGCATACGGCGCTGTCAGATCTGCACGGCTCTATGACACGATTGGAATGCTACACAGTTTATGGACAAGATTGCAGAAATCTTGGCCGTGTCCAGTGGCCAGCTCCAGTCTCTCTCTCCCCGATGGACATAAAGACACCAATAATAATAACAGCATAAGTAAGTTGTTGGAATATTTAGTTTCAAATAAAAAAAAAAAGCAACGACTCTTGTACTGATTCTCTCTTCCCTTATCATTTGCACTGAGTTGCAGTTGCACAGAGAAGATTCCTACTCCTGGCCTTCCTGCTGTCTCGTTGGTATGCAATAGAAATACTAGGGGCCAAGAGTGGATTGAGACAGAGAGATATACCAGCAACAGCAGCAGATGCAGCAGGAAACCCCGGTTTTTCTATGTTTGACGAATGATTGAATCCATCTCATTGCTTGTTGCTGTTGGAGGTAGCTAGACTGCCGTATTGGCTTTATGTACCAACAACAAAATTCAAATTAGCATGCCCGCTTAAACGTTCCTGGCGCGGACCCCCAGGAGTTTGAAATAAGCTCGCTACTTGCATTACCTTTTGCAATGCTGCTCAGATGCTTTGCTGGACCGTTAGAAATTGAATGCCGATACGTCCAAAGGGTTTGTACTACATGTCAAACCTAATTCGAATCCATATCGCTAACTGACGTTTGATTTACATTCCACACTATTAGGTTTGGTCAAACCTTGATACCATACATATACTCCATGTATGTACTTGATCCCATGAGAAAACCCCTGATTTGCAGGCGACACCTCCCCCGCTTTCCCAGCAACGGGTTAATCATGGGCATGGAAGGCTGGAAACTAAACAAACCTCCGGGGCACTTTCCTGGGAAATCTCCCCACGGTGTGTATTTGCTCGCATGTGGCGCGAGCGGTGGACGACGGATGCGTCCAAAACCCGATCGGCATAAAGCTTGCTCTGCTTTGCTCCAGCCTCCGGCGCCTGCAGCTATAGATTATCCCCAACACCATACAAGGACATGTGGAAGAAGGTAGTAGCCTCCTCCCTATCGCAATAACAAAATCTTTATAATAAGCTACCAAGCGAAACGACTCGGTTATATATGTTCATTCTCTTGGAGCCATGCATGACACGACAAGGGAATTTGTGTTTGGAGACCAGCGGGCATGGTGCAGCTGAACATTATGAACTTGAAGCAATAATAATCACTGTTATCTGGCACCCTATTGTATTAACTATGCCACCTACGCGATGTTGTCCATCGCTTTTTTTTAACTCTTCTTCAAATTAGTTAATAAAATAGAGGCCGAGTATTATCTTGGGGACACCTGGAGATTCATGTACGCGACACGGCGCCGTAAGCACATGAGGTATATAGCTATAAGCCGGCGGTTCAATAACTTAAAACAGGATCATGCAGCAGACGTCTTAGGATCGGATAAACTCGATCGGAATGATCTTTATAACGGGCCTTAATTAGCGTCACGGATGCGGAAAAGCAAAACTATGTGACGATATGCTGTATTGATGTCGCAATAGCAGTATGCTAGCTTTTCAAATGCATACAGATGGTTGGGCACGACTTGTGTGGTTGGAGTTGGACACGACTGCGCTGCAGCTGTAGTGATTTTCCACCGTACTATATGCAATATGCATATCACTATCTCTTGCGAAGACCATCTTTCCTAGAACAAGAAAGATGATGAGGCCCGTGTGTGCCACTGCCGTCGCCAGCAGTATATGTTCCATCGGATCGCGACCGTGCTTGTAATCCGTTCTCTGAACCCATGATTATGCTGGGAACACAATCAGAATCCAATTGGCCATGCATTTTCTTATCAGTCTTTAATTTGCCCCATTGAGATCGAAACATCTAGCTGGATCGGGGAACTTATTATTCTGTCGACGATATAAGCGTTATCAAAAAGGGGTCCGTGTATGCATGCATATGGCTCTAGCTGTACTACTGCTCTAGGGCCGTAGTGAGTGTGTGTGTGTGTGTGTGTGTGTGTGTGTATACCTTTTCTTTTTTTTAAAAAAAAAGGTCTTGCGGTGTGGTAATTTACTTATTCATTAATTACTTTGCACTGCTGCTATATTGATGCCCGTTTGTGTAGGCTCAGCACTCAAGGAAGACCCCAAAATCAGCCCTAGTCATGTCTCTACTGATGCATCCATGGCCTTTTTCCCTTCCTCCAACATTAACGACCCGTTTGTGTGCACTCAGCACTCAAGGACCCCAAAGCTGTATAACACACCATGATCCAACGCGATGACCAGGTGGAGGAACGCTTAAACAAGCCCCAAGGACCAATGAGGTCGAACCAAAAGATCGACCCCTCTTAAAAACACGATTATTGACAACTTCGCTGTCATTAGAAAGATGACGAAATTTTATATTCATTTCATCATCATGTGGGCTCCAATACAGTCCAATCCCGGTCCCTCGCTCACGCACCACCACCAACCGGCTCCTGGCAGTGGGCTGTGTGGCCTGTGTGGGCATGACAGGGCGATGATTCAGATACAATCTTTTGTCTAGCTGTCACCCTATCCACTGCAATTCTCGGGTCAGTGTATGACACCGTATTGTTGGAATAGGATATAGAGCAAATTAAATTTGCATTAGGCGGGTTTATGCTGTGTACGTGCAGTGTTCGGCCAGAGAGTACGGTACATGCTCCATCATTTGGGCAAAGCATGCACCGAACCAGATGAGTTTAGGTGCCAGCCACATAGGAGTAGTATCATTTGACACGACGACCTAAAAAGCATCACTCGTAAGCTGGACATGCATAAATTAAGGAATAATAATGCTACAAGCAAGCAATCTATAGCTGCATATATAGTTATATACATTTCGACAGAGTTTTAAGGTCGAGGAGCTAGAGGGCACTACCACTACAAGGCAGGCCGTACGTGATGGACTGATGGGCGATGGTTGTTGCAGCTACCAGCCGTGGTCTCATTTGCTCGGCAGCTGTGGCGGCGAGCCTCTGCTTAGCTGGTCTAACTAGAGTGCTACCTGTACAATCAATGATTGGATTTTGGTTACGCACGTATTTCAATGAGTAGTCTCATAATGCTAGCCATGATGAGACAGTATGTTTATACGGACCTCAGAACTTTTGTGCTGGTTACGTGTACCGTGGCAAGTGCAGTCACTAGTAAAGCTGATGCAGTCACTACCTCAATTCTAACTAACACCTCCTTGACTACGTTCGTCCTAAAAATTTGACTCAATTTATAGTAAAGGGATAAAAGTTGTTATCATATTTGAACGTGTTAATACTAGAAGAGTATTTTGCATGCGGCTCTAAAATAAACTAGAATTTGATCCATTTTAAGCTTGATTACTGCCAAAACACGCATGGAGAGAGCCCCCGTCGCCCGGTATGTAATTAAGAGCAAATTCTGCGACATGCGTTGACTGAACAATGAATGGGAGCGCAGGACAGGACACAGCCCTGTTCCTGTGCGTGGCCTGACAGTGTACGTGTGCGTTTTATTCGTGGCACAGACGCGCGGCACGGTACGGGTCACTCGATCGTGCTGCAATTCTAGTGAGACAAAGAAAGAGGGGCAGAGAGGCGTTATTTTTTTTTTTCCTTTTGACAAAGTGGCCGAGGCCGGCCGCGTTGAATTCGAACTATAGCAGCCTCATGCACAGCTTGTACGTGCCTGGTCCCGCGCTGGCTGCTGCTGCCTGCTGGCACTGCGCTCGGCCGGCCCATGCCGGCAGGGCGCGCGTAAAGCCGGCAACGTTACTGGCTGCCTCCCTGCATATGCACTGACCTCTTCCGCGCGCTGCGGATCGGCCAGGTCCAGCGGGCGACGGGGACGGGACGGACGGGGTCGAACGGCGTTGTAATATATAACGTACGTGGGGGTGCACCGGTCCCCGTCTGGAGCACGCCGTGCTGCCGCCCCATCACAGTGTCTGTACGTCGCATGCTGCCGTCTCATATTCCTTTCGGTCGTTGGGTCTACTCCGCACTTGGCAGGGACCGGCCGCGCGCGGCCTGCCGGGCCAGTTTAAGTACTCTTTGTGATGATGGTCGGTCATCATTACATGTGTTTCATCTAGTTTTATTATATTTATTTAAAAACCACATGTTATGGACGCTAGGTGAGGAGATCTAGATATGGATGTACTGAAGTCTCCAAGTTTGAACTGGAAGACGAACCCGGGTGGGATAATCTAGATCTCATCAGGGTGTTCATTGACCGGTCATGCACGTACGCACGCGTGGCAGATCGTACATGCATGTGCGCGGGCATCAAACGGTCCTGCAGCTTCCGCTTGTTCTTTGTCCGCTGATGGCGCTCCGTTATCATGTTGATTCAATCAATCAATATATGTATAGTATAGTATAGTTAGTATATATATATATATATATATGCCGGGATCACAGGACCGGTACCACAAATCTGTGTTGTGGGTATTCCAAAACTAGGGAACGTGCCCGCCGGGGGTGCTCACATGAACCATGAATGTCGCAAAGAGCCGAGCCGAGCCGGGCGGCCGCACATTGACATCGGCACATGGCACCGGACCCGCACCTTTCGGGCTGCCATGCCAATGATCGCGTCTGTTTCAGGTAATGCGACCACTGCCACCTGGTTTAATTGGGCTCGTGCTATGGAAATGTAACGTTATTTCCTTCTTTTATTGGTGTGTCGATGAGATGATCAAGCTGAATGTGACGCTTTTTTTTTCTGTTTGTTACAAAAAGCAACAAGACAGTAAATTCCTTTGTTGTTTTACCGTAGGTTGGTGCGAATCCCGAGGCCGCAGAGAACTAGCACGGCCCAGGTCAGGGACTCAGGGCAGGGCATCTAGCTCTTCCGCGGCAGCTTTCACTTTTCTCCCTCATCACGCGCGCGCGGCCATCCTAGGCGCACTTACCGTACGTACCCTTCTTGCTGTCTTGCACTGCGCCCCGGGGCCCGGGCCCACCGGTCCCAGCAGTCAGTACCTCACTGCTGTACACAAGTCAATTCAAGCTGGGGACGGTGGCAGTAAAAAAGGGCTGGAGGCGAGTCACTTTTCCCGGTCCCATGTGCAAGTGTAACGGCTAGCAGGCGGCGCAGTCCAACAGGTGATGGATGACACGACGCCACTTGCGGCTGCGCGGGGAATCGGCGGAGGGGTCCACTAGTCAGCAGTGGGGAATCGGAGGACGGGCCCACGAGTCAGCATTAACGCGTCTCAAGTCTCAACCCGCGCTGCCTGCGTGCCAGCGTCATTTCGGCAGTTACCGTTTACACCCTGCGTCCAAAATAGACCGTCGTTCTCACTTTTTATAAGAAGTCAATATTTTTAAACTATCAATAATTATATATTAAAATATATAAATATTTATATTAAATAATTAGTATCATCGAAAAAAAACTTTAAGTCTAACTTTTTAATAAATTTATTTAAAGATATAAATATAATAAATATTTTATATAAATATAGTAAAAATTGAGAAAATTTGACTAACAACGTCATTTTATTTTTTGACAAAGGATTTGACGCCTCACGAGTCCCGAGACCCGAGGAGGGGAGCGCCATTCGGCTGCGTGGCCCTACGGGGGTGCACGCGATGATTTTTCAACTCTTTTGCCACTGACGTATGGGCCCAAACGGAAGCCCACATAGAAGCCGGCAAAAGATGAAAAGAGGGGGAGCGCCAGCGGCGCATCAAAAGCCGCACCCTATTGGCTTCGGCTCCGACCGCGATTCGGCCACCCCTACGCCGATTGGTAGCCAACACAAAACGCTTGGTGATTCACACGTGTTAGCTACCTATGGCACTTGGTGATACACCGAACTTTGTACTGTAATTCATTTGGTCTCCAATGATAAGCCTAGAACCAATGTGTAAAGAAAGCTCTCGTTTCCATGATTTTAAAACCAAAGAACACGCAAAAAAAAAACGTTTTATCTATCTACTAGGGGCTCAAGAAAAAACAAAGACAATTGTACTCATATATGCTCAGAATGCATGGACTTCATTTTTTAAAATTTATACTCCTTCCGCGTTGTAAAGAATGTTATTGTAGAATTTTATTTGTTTAACCACAAATAACACCGTTGAAGGCAAACATGTAGGTCCCACATAGATACTTTCTACCCTAACCTACGGTGAAAAGACACTAGGAGTATAGACTAAGAGATGTTTGGTTATTCTCTATTATATTGGTTGAAAGCATCTAGGCCCCTTAATGTGGTTTCGATGATTGATGACAATATTTACCATAACTAACGTGTGTTTTGCAGAAACATTGGTAAGTTAGGTTATGGTGATGGATACCGTGGGCAATACGGGTTTCATGCTCCCTTGACGATGGAAATCGTTTCGGTTTTCAAAGGATGGACGACAAGGTCAAGAATGGTTAGTTCCGATCGTCCATGGTGTTGGGTGACGTTGGATTAGTCGTTAGGACTTTGTTTTTCCTTTGGCCGTACTATTAAGGGGGGTGCAAATGGGTAGCTTGACCTAGATAAGTCTAATGGTTTAGGTGTGATGCACACTTGTGAAACTTAGCACTAGGTAACTACAAAAAGGCCCTAAGGTATGTTGGAGTTAAAGCCGTTCACAAAGATCATCGAATTCGAAGTGGAACGGTTGTTTTAGATGCACCGGACGCTGGATCGAAGAGGACCGGACGCGTCCGGTATATTCATTTGCGTGTGCAGCAAAATGGTTGAACGCACCGGACGCTGGGACAGTGAGTCCGGTGGTAAGCACCAGACGCGTCTGGTGCAACGCAGAAAAGGATAACGTACCGGACGCCGGCCCGGACGCGTCCGGTGCTACACCAGACGCTGTCCAGAAGCTATGTTTTCAGACCGAAACACCGGACGCGTCCGGTGTAACTCACCGGACGCGTCCGGTGGGTATGTAACGGCTAGCTGAGTTCGGTCGCGAATTGAAAAATTGAACAGACCGGAAGCGTCCGGTTCTTGGGACCGGACGCGTCCGGTGACCCCGAAAATCGTGATTTGGAAGGTAACGGTTGGATTGGGCCCGTGGGGCTATAAATACATCTCCTACCCCTCCATACCAGCGCTCTCGCCCATTATTTTCAGCTGAACAACCTCTTTAGTGTCCAAAGAGAGCAAGAGCCCTAGTGAGGTGCTAGTGATTTGAGAATCCATTGATTAACACTTGAGTACAAGTCACTCCTAGAAGAGAACAAGAAACTCAAGCAAGAAAAGGAGCATCTCAAGGTAGGGTTAAGCAAGTTTGCCAAAGGCAAGTCACTTCAAAGTGAACTCTTGATGAGCACCGTAATGAAGACCGATAGAAGTGGCATTGGGTACAAGGCACATCAAGAAAAGCAATTGAAAGCCAAGCAAACAAGTCTACACAAGCCAAAGCCAAAGCCAAAGAGATGCTTTGAGTGTGGACAAGAAGGTCACTTTGCTCATGATTGCAAAACTCTCTCACCACAATCCTTGCCCAAGCATGCTAGACCTTTTGCTTTCAATGCTCACTACTTGCTAAGAAGGGATGCAAGTGGTAAAATGAAAGTCACATTCTTAGGTCCCCTCAACAAGAATAGGCCTAAGAAAATTTGGGTTGCAAAGTCACTATTTGAGAAAGCAAAGGGCCCTCATCAAGTTTGGGTCCCTAAACAACAAGCTTGATCTATTGTGTGTAGGTGAACTACAAGACCGGTGGAAGTCATTGGGTTATTGATAGTGGTTGTACACAACACATGACCGGTGATCCTCGTATGTTCACCTCACTTGATGATGAAGACCAAGATCAAGACAAGATTACATTTGGTGATAACTCAAAGGGCAAAGTCAAAGGGTTGGGCAAGGTTGCTATATCAAATGATCACTCTTTGTCAAATGTGCTTTATGTTGCACCTTTGAGTTTTAACTTGCTATCCGTTGGTCAATTATGTGATCTTGGCTTCCAATGCTTGTTTGATGAGAATGAAGTGATTGTTACCAAGAAAGAAGATGCTCAAGTAATATTCAAGGGTTTTAGATACAACAATCTCTATCTAGTGGATTTCTCCTCCAAAGATGCAAGCTTGAACACATGTTTGTTCACCAAAACCTCTCGTGGTTGGTTGTGGCATAGGAGGCTAGCACATGTTGGAATGAGTACACTTAAGAAGCTCTTGAAGAAAGATTTAGTGAGAGGCTTGAAAGATGTGAAATTTGAAAAGGACAAACCTTGTAGTGCATGTCAAGCCGGCAAGCAAGTTGCAAACACTCATCCAACCAAAGCTTTCTTGTCAACATCAAGAGTGCTAGAACTTTTGCATATGGATTTGTTTGGACCAACCACATACAAGAGTCTTGGAGGAAATCTATATTGTCTAGTGATTGTTGATGATTATTCAAGGTACACTTGGACATTCTTTCTTCATGACAAAACCAAAGTGGCAAGTTGCTTTAGGAAGTTTGCAAAGAGAGCTCAAAATGAATTTGATGTCAAGATCAAGAAGATAAGAAGTGACAATGGGAAGGAATTTGACAACACACACATTGAAGCCTATTGTGATGAAATTGGGATCAAGCATGAAGTATCATCCACCTACACACCTCAATAAAATGGCATAGTAGAGAGGAAGAATTGGACACTCATCACACTTGCAAGAACCATGCTTGATGAGTACAATACACCGAGAACTTGTGGGCCGAAGCAATCAACACCGCATGCTATGCATCCAACCGATTATATCTTCACAAGTTTCTTTGCAAGACCCCCTATGAGTTGCTAAATGGGAAGAAGCCGGACGTCTCATACTTTCGGGTGTTCGGTTGCAAATGTTACATCTACAAGAAAAGGCAACACCTAGGGAAGTTCCAAAGACGTTGTGACATTGGTTTTCTTGTTGGCTACTCATCAAAATCCAAAGCATATCGTGTACTCAACCATGCCACCGGCTTGGTAGAAGAAACATATGATGTGGAGTTTGATGAATCTAACGGCTCCCAAGGAGCAATTGAGAATCTTGATGATGTAGGTGATGAACCATTGAGGGAAGCCATGAAGAACATTCCCATGGGAGACATCAAGCCTAAAGAGGATGATGAAGATGATGTGCAAGTCATTCACAAGCCCTCTTCCTCATCAAATGTGTCTCAAGATGAAGATAAAGAAGGGAGACACGAACATGAAGATACTCATGTCTCCCATGAACAAAGAGAGACACAAGCTCAAGATGTTGATGCTCCCCGATCATCTCCTCAAGCGGTTGAAAGAAGAAGTGCTCAACTTCAAGCTCATCCTCAAGAACTCATCATAGGGGATCCAAAAAGGGGTGTTTCAACTAGATCTCAAAATATGACTAACTTTGTTGAACATCACTCTTTTGTTTCTTGCATTGAGCCTCAAAATGTAGATGAAGCTCTCAAGGATCCGGATTGGGTAAATGCCATGCATGAAGAATTGAACAACTTCACCCGTAATCAAGTATGGACACTTGAAGAGCGTCCCAAAGATGCAAGAATTATTGGAACCAAGTGGGTGTTCCGCAACAAGCAAGATGACCAAGGCACCATTGTGAGAAACAAGGCAAGGCTCGTGGCAAAGGGGTTCTCTCAAGTTGAAGGCTTGGATTTTGGAGAGACCTTTGCACCGGTTGCAAGACTTGAAGCCATTCGTATCCTCCTTTCATATGCATCACATCATGATATGAAACTATTTCAAATGGATGTGAAAAGTGCTTTTTTAAATGGCTTTATTAATGAGCGTGTCTATGTTGATCAACCTCCTGGTTTTGAGGACCCTAGATATTCTAATTATGTTTATAGGTTATCGAAGGCGTTATATGGGCTTAAGCAAGCTCCAAGAGCTTGGTATGAGCGCCTTCGGGACTTTCTTATTGAGAAGGGCTTCACAATTGGGAAAGTAGATACTACACTATTCACCAAGAAGCACAATGGAGAAATCTTCATTTGTCAAGTGTACGTTGATGACATCATTTTTGGTTCAACAAATGAAGAAGAATGCAAGAGATTTGGTGACATGATGTCAAAAGAGTTCGAGATGTCCATGATTGGTGAACTTACCTTCTTCCTTGGGTTTCAAATCAAGCAATTGAGAGAAGGCACTTTCATATCTCAAGAGAAATACACCAAAGACCTTCTAAAGAGGTTTGATATGAGGGATTGCAAGCCAATCAACACACCCATGGCATCAAATGGGCATCTCGATCTTGATGAGGGAGGTAACTCGGTTGATCAAACTCTTTACCGTTCTATGATCGGTAGTTTATTGTACCTTACCACATCTAGGCCCGACATCATGTTTAGTGTATGTATGTGTGCTCGCTTTCAAGCCGATCCTAAGAAAGCTCATTTAAGTGCCGTAAAAAGAATCCTTAGGTATCTTAAGCTAACCCCAAGCATTGGCCTATGGTATCCCAAAGGAGCAAGATTCCAACTTGTTGGCTATTCCGATTCGGATTATGCCGGTTGCAAAATTGATAGAAAAAGCACATCCGGAGGGTGCCATTTGCTTGGGAGGTCACTTGTCTCTTGGTCATCTAAGAAGCAAAATAGTGTTGCTTTGTCCACCGCCGAGGCGGAATACATTGCCACGGGGGCTTGTTGTGCACAAATTTTATATATGAAGCAAACCCTCCTTGACTATGGAGTCAACCTCGGTCAAGTAACACTATTGTGCGACAATGAAAGTGCCATTAAAATTGCTAATAATCCGGTTCAACACTCACGTACTAAGCACATAGATATCCGCCACCACTTTCTTAGAGATCATGTCTCTAAAAGGGATGTATCTCTAGTTGGTGTGAGAACGGAAGATCAACTTGCGGAAATCTTCACTAAGCCCTTGGATGAATCAACATTTTGTAGGTTAAGAAATGAGCTTAATGTGCTTGATTCAAGCAATTTCATAAGAAAATGATGATGTGTTGTCAGTTGCATTGCATATGTATTATATGTCATATTTACATTCTTGTTATGCATGTAGGGCTTGTCTAACATGGTTAAGATAACCCTCTTTAGAGGTGTGAAGAAGCTTACCCTTGGTTCAAACTTGACAAGTCGACTAGATTCAAATTCTTATCGCATTGCATATGCATGATTGTTATTTGTCGCTTGGTTCCTCGCTCAATATTATTGCCTATTTTCATAAAAACCTAAGTATATGGTAAGCCTATGGCAAAATAAATAAAAAATTGAAGGTTTCGAGTGAGGTTCTCATACTTGTTCCAACTAGTGTTTATTTGAATCTTATTTGAGTTGGAACAAAGTTGGGAGAAAGCGTCGCGAAGGTTGGGGCTCAAAATCCGCAAAATTTGAGCACCGGACGCTGAAACCCAATGCACCGGACGCTGCCCCCGGCGTCTGGTCAGTTCAGCGGCCAGCGTTTCCTGAAATCTAAAGACCGGACGCTGCACAGTAACCCGGCCACGTCCGGTGCCAGATGACAGGACGCGTCCGGTGTGGTTGGGCAGTTGTTGAAAATTTTTTCAACGCACCGGACGCTGACACCCCGCGTCCGGTGCCTCAGACCCGACGCGTCCGGTGCTATCGAGAATTTTCGGGGCACTCTGGACCGCGTCCGGTGCCCGGACCAGCGTCCGGTGCATAGGACCGGACGCGTCCGGTGCTCGATTGACGGGCGTTTTAAACCCGACAAGTGGGCCCCTTCGCTAGGGTTTTCACACACCGCGCCACGACTCGCCTCGCGCCGCCGTTCCGCTGCCGCTCGGCCGCCGCGCCTCGCCTCACGCCGCCGTTCCGCCACCGCTCGGCTGCCGCGCCTCGCCCCGCGCCGCCGCTCCGCCGCCACGCCGTCGCCGCGCGCCCGCACCACGCCGTCGCCGCGCGCCGTTCGCGCCGTTGCCGCTCCCATCCGCGCCCGCGCTCGCCACATTCTCCGCACTGCGCAGCCACGCCACCTCGCCGCGCCGCTGCGTCGCTCGTCCCCGCACTGCACCTCCGCGTCCACCGTACTGCGCCACCGCGTCGTCCTTCTCGCCGCACGCCCGCGCCCCACCTCGCCGCGCTCGTCCACGCCTGAGCACTGCTCCGCGCCCGCGCACCGCCTCGCGCCACCATACGCCGCGCCGTGCTCTCCGCGCCTGCGCACCGCCTCGCGCCCTCTCGACATGGCTCGTTGCAAAAGAGTCGGTCCCAATGGTGATGGTGGATACGACAATCTGCCTCGTCCTTCTTGCATCCCTGCGACGGTAAAAGGCAAGTCAAAGATGCTTGCCACCAAGAAGAAGAAGAGGACCAGAGAAGAGAGTGAAGCACAGACAGCAGAGGTAGTGGCAGATGCAGCTGACAGAGCTCGCCTGGGTGGCAGGCGTGGAGGAGTTGTGATTCAGGAACCATCAGTTTCTCCACAGTCACAGCCAGAGCAGCCAGAGGAGTCGGTTCCGAGACGGTACCCTACTCGTCGTCGCTGGCAGTATGATCGATCTGCTTCAGGTACACCTCATCAGTGACAGGAGTCAGTCCCTTCAGTGTCACCTCAGGGACGTGGGGGGCGTTCAGTTAGAGTCCCTGCAGTCAGGCATCTAGACCTTACACATCAGGGCACCAGGAAGATCAAAAGCCTACGATGTGTCCCTCTGAGCGAGTGGTTCCCCAGGGAGAGGCAGCATGGAGTCGAGTACTTCCACACTGCCCTGCACGAGGACTTCTATAGGGCCTACGTCGACACTCGTGCACCCTTCACTGCCATGAGAGAGATTTCAGTTTAGGACTTTGCCAGGGTTGTCGGCGACCAGTTTCTTGAGTACCTCTCAGCACAGCCCGGGCTTCTTGACCTCATTGGCAGGACTGGCCACTACGTACCAGAGTGGGTCAGAGAGTTCTACGCCATGGTATGGATTGCACCAGATCATACAGCTATTCACTTCAGTTACTTGGGTGAGAGGCGAGAGCTCAGCAGTGTAGAGGCCCGTCGGATTCTCAGGCTAGAGTATCAGCCTGTCCGCCTGCACCAGATCTGCTTTCCTGATCTGGAACCTCCTCGTCGACCACACGCCGGTGTACTCCCCTCAGCCGCAGATGTCCGAGATATCTTTAGGGGAGACTTTGGTGAGGGATCCAGCAGGACGACCAAGGACCTCACCCCTACAGCTCGGGTCCTTGAGTCGATAGTCAGAAGGACTGTTTTACCCAGAGAGGGACAGAGAGAGTCACTCACACATCTTCAGCAGTGGGTTCTGTCTTACCTTATTTGGAAGATTCCTTTTGACCTCTGGGACTTTATACTCTGTGAGATCGAGGATGTGATCTATGAGGGGTTCAAGACCAAGAGGAACATGCACTATGCACACTGGCTTACCTTCTTGGTCTACCACGGCATCAGACCCACTCCTCCTGCAGCAGTTGAGACGTACCAGACCTCCACCAGCGCTTTCTCAAGGTACGACGCTACCCAGCTCCTCAGGTCAGCCACTGCAGTGCCACCTATCCGGCAGAGCCACAGGCCACCAGTGCCAGAGACAGCCACAGAGCAGGATGCTACGATTGCAGAGGTTGGAGCTGCAGAGGAGGCACAGATGGCTGCACAGGAGGCAGCGGGGGTCGAGTTTGACTCTGATGACTCGGATGACGAGGACTTCACGATTCCTGAGTACGTCCCCCGCAGTCACGACACAGAGGCCAGTGGATCTGGGTCAGCTGTAGATTCGCTACTTGAGCGTCTGACTGCACACCAGGAGCGTGCTGATCAGCGGTTTGAGGCAGCCATGGCCCAACAGAATGCAACTATCGCAGAGATTCGTGGCCGACAGGATGCCTTCCAGCAGGGGCAGCTGCGGATTCAGAGGGAGCAGCTTGACTTCCAGAGGCAGCAGGCTGAGTTTCAGAGGCAGCAGGCTGAGACCCAGAGACAGACGATACTCTCTCAGCAGCAGATGTTTGGTTTGATAGCCCATCTGTTTCAGCACACTGGAGCTCAGCTGCCATAGGCTCAGACTTTATAGCTGCCACCACAGTCTCAGGCACCCGGACCTTCTTCTCCAGCTATACAGGTGCCACAGCAGTTCCAGCTCTCACCCCTGCACCAGGGCTTTTCACCGATAGGATCTGGACAGCTTTTCACTCCAGCTACAGGATCAGATACTCTACAGGCTACCTTCAGTGAGATCACGGGCCACCCTTCACCGACGTTCAATTCTCTGGGCCCATCGACTTCTACAGTATTTGTTCCTCAGCTCCCTACCCAGCCAGTGCCAGTGACAGAGGCAGGTACCACTGAGACGGTACCTTCGTCGATAGCTTCCTCAGAGGCTCCCCCAGTGCCTTCAGTACAGCAGCTTCCAGGCATTCCAGAGCCTTCTTCTTAGACAGCTGCTGACCCTTCCCCCGAGGCCGTAGCACCAACCCAGACCGCTCCTCCATCAGCTACACCGTCAGAGGGTCAAGGTGCTACAGGTCAGCTGAGTCCCGCGTTGAGTTCCGATGATCCCGATCAGTACGTTATGACACCTCGACCTCCGGCGACTGGCACGTCTTCTCCTCCTCCTTCCTCAGATCTTTAGTTTTTTGTTTGATGCCAAAGGGGGAGAGAGAGAGTATGTCGAGTTTCAGGGGGAGTTAGTGATATAATTATGTATTCTTGCCTCTTTATGTTTCTGGTTGTTTGTGTGATACTCCCATCTGCATCATATTTGCTTATGCATTTGTTTATGATATATGTGACATGGTTATGACTTTCTCATGATATTTATATATGTCACTCGTTGTGCTCAACTCATATGTGTTTTTGCTTCCGCGTTTGTACGCATTTGTTTATGATATATGTGACATGGTTATGACTTTCTCATGATATTTATATATGTCACTCGTTGTGCTCAACTCATATGTGTTTTTGCTTCCGCGTTTGTACTCCGATTCCATATGAGCTAGCGATATATATGTTGTACTAACTCTTCATGCAGACAATATGAGTACACTATGTTGGCTTGGTGTCACATGAGTCACTCTAATCCTTTGTTCTTATTCTCAAAGGCTCATGTGAACCAAGCATAGTTGAAAACCTCACTAAAAATCTCCATACTCAAGAGGTTGTCATCAATCACCAAAAAGGGGGAGATTGAAAGCATCTAGGCCCCTTAATGTGGTTTCGATGATTGATGACAATATTTACCATAACTAACGTGTGTTTTGCAGAAACATTGGTAAGTTAGGTTATGGTGATGGATACCGTGGGCAATACGGGTTTCATGCTCCCTTGACGATGGAAATCGTTTCAGTTTTCAAAGGATGGACGACAAGGTCAAGAATGGTTAGTTCCGATCGTCCATGGTGTTGGGTGACGTTGGATTAGTCGTTAGGACTTTGTTTTTCCTTTGGCCGTACTATTAAGGGGGGTGCAAACGGGTAGCTTGACCTAGATAAGTCTAATGGTTTAGGTGTGATGCACACTTGTGAAACTTAGCACTAGGTAACTACAAAAAGGCCCTAAGATACGTTGGAGTTAAAGCCGTTCACAAAGATCATCGAATTCGAAGTGGAACGGTTGTTTTAGATGCACCGGACGCTGGATCGAAGAGGACCGGACGCGTCCGGTCTATTCATTTGCGTGTGCAGCAAAATGGTTGAACGCACCGGACGCTGGGACAGTGAGTCCGGTGGTAAGCACCAGACGCGTCTGGTGCAACGCAGAAAAGGATAACGTACCGGACGCCGGCCCGGATGCGTCCGGTGCTACACCAGACGCTGTCCAGAAGCTATGTTTTCAGACCGAAACACCGGACGCGTCCGGTGTAACTCACCGGACGCGTCCGGTGGGTATGTAACGGCTAGCTGAGTTCGGTCGCGAATTGAAAAATTGAACAGACCGGACGCGTCCGGTTCTTGGGACCGGACGCGTCCGGTGACCCCGAAAATCATGATTTGGAAGGTAACGGTTGGATTTGGCCCGTGGGGCTATAAATACATCTCCTACCCCTCCATACCAGTGCTCTCGCCCATTATTTTCAGCTGAACAACCTCTTTAGTGTCCAAAGAGAGCAAGAGCCCTAGTGAGGTGCTAGTGATTTGAGAATCCATTGATTAGCACTCATTAGTGAATCAAGAGTAGCAAGTGTGCATCCATCGTCTCATTAGGCTTTGCGAGGTCAAGTGAGAGCTTGTGCTTTTTACTCTTGGTGATCGCCATCACCTAGACGGCTTGGTGGTGGTTGAGAGTCTGGTGATCATCCGGCGGAGCTTGTGGATGGCCCAACTCAAGTTGTGAGCGGTTTCGGCGATTCACCGCGACGGAGTGTTGAAGAATCAGCCCGGAGAGAGCACTTGGTCCTTGCGCGGATCAAGGGGGAGCTATACCCTTGCGTGGGTGCTCCAACGAGGACTAGTGGAGAGTGGCGACTCTCTGATACCTCGGGAAAACATCGCCGTGTTCCTTGCTCCTTTACTTTCCGCATTTACTTTCTAGCATTTACATTTCCGCAATTTACATTCTTAGAACTGCCATGCTAGATTAGGATTGGAACTAGGGTGCAAAACTTTTCTCGATAGAATCCTTAGAAACACACATAGGCACATAGGGTGAAATGGGCTAATAGGTTTTAATTCCGCAAGAAATTTTAGAATTAGCCCAATTCACCCCCCCCTCTTGGGCATCTTGATCCTTTCATTGGTATCTCCCTGACTTCTTACACTTTTTTTGAGACAGAGAGAGTATGTGATATATCTATATCTAACTTTAGACATGTACAATATTAACTAGCAACATCCCTGTAACACCTCTGGTGTTATATTAACTAAAACATGCTATGTGATCATATGCATTGCAAAGCATTCATGTTTAGGTCAACCTTGATGTGCATCAACTAAAACAAGTTTACATTTCATAGGTTGTTTGTGTTTCTAAAATGTTGTGTCGCATGAAATCATAAAACCCTAATTTCGAATGTCATCTCAAATACTTAGTTTATATTCTATGCACTTGAGGTGTAAGCCGAGTTTACACTAGTGTCAAGTATTAAGTGTATAAATGTAAGTACAACCCTTAAAATGAATTCCATATTTGAAGTTGAATTTGGATTTCAAAGCTTATTCCCAAGTCTTGCAATTCAAATTTAAATTCAATTGGAAAGCTATTAAATGTTTTTTAAAAGTCAACTTAGTCAACCAAGGGTGCTATTGGGTCATTGACCTAAAAATGTCCTTGGATGATGTTTGTGATCACTAATGACCAACCAATTAATTTAGAAACCAAATCAAGTTTGAATTCGCTTTCAAAAACCCTTTATTTTAAAACCCTGTTTTACCCCTTTTTCCATATTTCAAAATCTATAAGGAATTTTGATATACTATCAAAATATTATTTGTAGATTTTGACAAGAGCTACAACAATGCTATTTAAAGTTTTTCAAATTTCCAAAAACAATTTCAAATGAATTTGAAAATACAGTTTTCTAACATTTGTCCCCTTTTGATTTTAAACATATAATTCAAAAATTATGCATAATTTGGGAAAACTTTGTATTTGAAAAATGTTTGGTTTGAAAAGTTGAGCATTCCATAGTTTTGAAGATTTTCAAGTTTTATTGAAAAATCAAAATTAATTTTAAATATTTGTTTCTAGGGTTTTGGTTCCCTTTTGAATTTCAATTCATATTTCAAAAATTAAGCAAAATTTGAAAATTCTTGTTAAATGAAAAATGTAGCTCTTGAAAAATCATGCAGATGATATTTTGGGATATTTTTAAGTTGTTATGAAAAATCTGAAGTAATTTAGTTTTTTATCGAGTGACATCATCTGTCACTGTAGCGCTGACGTCAGCATCTTCAATGCTTCCTCTGTTCATGGCGTCGCCGTGGCCACCGGCTCCATTCTGGCCTGCTGCCGCCGCCAGCTCGCCCCCTCGCCCGCGAAACTTCGCCGTGGACGTGTCGGCCACCCCTTCCTCGCCTCCCCGCTATAAATAGAGCAAGCCAGTCGCCGTTTTCTTCTTCTCTTCTCCCTGCCGCCATTGCCGATGACCTCCACCCGCCGCTCAAATTCACCATGGTCGTGCCATCATTGCTCGCTTTCTCTTGCCAGCAGCTCCGCCATATCCTTGCACTCAGTTTGAGCTAGCTCGCGCTCGCTCTCCCCGCCCGAGTTGCCTACGCACCGTCGTCTTTCTCACGAACGACAACCGTACCGCCGCGAGCTTTCTTGCCATCGACCGCCGCCACCGTTGAGTATTCTCTTTCATATTCTTCCCTATCGTGCTTGCCTTGATATGGTGCACAGGAACCACCGTGACGCCGTCCTTGCCACCGGAGCACCGCCGCCGCCATCACCGTCGCCGTCTGTAGCTCGTGGTGAGCTCCTTGTCATTCCTGTGCCGTTGGTTTGGTCCGAGTCGCGCCGTAACGGCCGGCCACCGTGGCTTGCCGCTGGCATGACTTGCCAGCGCCGTCGCGCGCAAACTCACGTGCGTTTGGTACCGTTTTCCTCTTGTTTAACCTGCACATCATGACCGGTTGCTCGCGTAGCGCAAGTAAGAAGCCTCTCCGTCACCGGAGAAGCTCCGGTGAGCTCTGCAGCCGCGCCGCCGCGCCGCCGTGCCGCCATGGCCGCCGACAAGCCTGCTGCTCCTGCTCTGCCACCGCGTTATCTAGTTTAGCTTGCTCGCCGTGTCGAGGTGATCACGTAGAGCCAAGCCCCGTCGCTGGAGACCTCATCGCCGGCGAGAAATCGCCGGTCAACGCCGGCGGGTCTCGGGTCAGCGCGGGAACACTATTCCCTTTTTTTTCTTTTTTTAGAAAATATTTAAAAATACTTTTTCTTCAATAATTTATAGTAATTCATGTATAGCTCCAAAAATTATAAAATTTTTTGTGTATGTTCTTTATGATGTTCTCGACCTAGAAAAAATATGAAATGCGAAATTTCAGTACTTCTTAATAAGTTAAAATTAGCTCTTTTAATTGAAAAATGCTTCTTTAAGGATTTTTAATAAATAAAATAATTGGCTTTTATTTCTGAAAATTTTTTTGCCATCTAATTAGACCAAGAGCTTTTCAAAATAAAATTTTGAGCATATTTAGACAACTTTAATTTTATGCCTTTAATTTATGCTTTTAAATAATTAATTAATCCCTTTAATTAAGTTTAATCATTATTAGATTTGTTTGACTTTGGGGTTGATTAATGACCTTAGGTCATTAACCCTAATGACCTTTGGTACTTTAATTAATTGTTTATGCTTAACTTAATCATATCATTAGGGCTTAATCAACGTTATTTTATGTGCTTAATGAATTTCTTTAATGGACTAGTTAACTCTAATGAACTTAGTAAGTTTTGTTGGCTTACAACTTTATCGTGAAGGCAAGTTGTACTCAAGTCCTTAATCTGGTTATGCATTCATCAAGCATCGTGTTTACTATTCCATCATGTCGAAGCATATCATGTTATCGTGTAGCTTCCGTTAACAGAGAGTTGAACGTTGTCGAACCAGATCCCAAGGAAGAACAGAATCAGGAGTCAGGTGTTGATCCAGAACCTGAGACCGTCTACCCCGACCACCAAGGCAAGCCCCGGATGCATTTAAACCCCTTCCTTGATTTTTATAAAGTTTTTATCACTTCAAGTATGAAATGTTGCATTAAGTAATAGGAGTTGCGTGATGACCTACCAATTGTATTACCTATCTTATTTCCATATTTACTTGTTACCTGTTTTTTTTGAAAAATACATAGTAATGCTTAGCCCTGCTTAATTAGATAGGTTTTTAAAAAGTAAAAGAATGAAAAAGATGAGGACAGCTTTATCTATTGGAATCATGATGATAGTTAATAAATCGAGTCCGGATGGGTAACTTGCATTGGGAAAGGAGCTGTGACAGAACCGACCAATTTATTAGAGCACAAGCACATAATTCGCCATTAATTCCGCAAATCATATGATTGAGACCTAATAAACCCGGTAGTCCGTGAAATCTCGAAGGATTTCAAACTTTTTCGGCACGACCAACATCGTAATAGTTTAGCGATTCCATTCACAAGTACGCAGTTCGAACATAGTTTAAAACATCATTGGAGTACGAAATAGAGTTATTACAAACCAGTTTAAAGACTCAAAGTAGCGGAAGCGATTTAAGTTCAAATACCACACACACATTTGAAATACAGTGCCAGGTCCTTAGTCCACATCCAGCAAAAGCATCAAGTCGAGAAGAGTGACCATGCCCAAGGTCTAATCATCTCTCAAGGCGGGATAGAAACAGTTCTGACAATAACCATAAAGCATCTCACCATCTGCAAAAACATGGGAAATAAAACCCTGAGTACGAGGATGTACTCAGCTAGACTTACCCGTAATAAACTAAAATAAAAGACTCCAAGGAGTATGCAAGGCTGTATAAGT
>CM041634.1:37230978-37270989 GCA_023333625.1 Bothriochloa decipiens
CCCTGAGAAAACATTGTTAGCTTGGTCTTTCTTCATGCTTAAAAAAAGTCCCTTTTGTTCGTATAGTTACCATGGCAGTGAGCTAAAAAGTTTTGCCTCACATTTTCTTGCTCCACTTGGGGTTCGGATGACCATGCTTATGAAATAGCTACATCTGTTATGATGTAGATGGTCAGTGCTCGCTGGTTTTCTGAAAGAAAAATATGGTATGTTGCGTGTGTCGGCCATCTTCCCATATTTGTCAAATTACAGTTTATTTCTTTAAGTGACATACTTTTTAGGATTAATACTTGGAGTGCAATATAGTCAATCTAATTATACTCTGAATTATGCTACCTCTAAAGTGAAGTCTTTTGACTCATATATACAATTATTTACAATGTTATCCTGTAATTGTAATGCACCCATGGCTTCTTATAGTGACACCTGATTATGCAATCTATTTTAGTATTAGAAACACATGAATACATAGACAGACAGTTAAGCAGCCGCATCTCAGAACACCGCACCAAATGTTTGTTTGTTTTTTCCTGGTCTGTTTCTCGGTGCACTAACCAACCTGGTGATATTTTTAACATGAAATCGATAGGCACAAAATAATAGCTTGCTTATTTAGACTAAAATGGCGTCCCACTATTCTAGCAAAGTGTTACTTACATACTATCAACATGGTATACAAATGGGTCTTATGCTACAGATCTGTTGTTTGAGCCGGTTGGAAAAAAAATGATGAATTTCTTCAGAGTTTTATTCTTGCCTCCTGAATTTTATTTGGCCATTTATTTTTGTCAGGATTCAAGTATTCAACACAGCAGCACCCCATCTGCTCCGTAGAACTTAAAGCTGATGAGAATGGCCCAGGTTTGTTTCTATCGCTTTCATCCATCGTTGCTTGTGGAGTTGCATCAGCGTGTGGTAGTATCCAAATCCATTCTATAGTCAGATTGATAGATGCGTATCATGCTATACTACTGCCATTTCTATAGTTCCTCATATAAAGTGCCTATACCTATTGCAAGTTTTAGTCTGAAGCTTAAATCTGTACTTCCCTATTCCTCAACTAACACACATGCTTGCTCAGTGCTGAACTTCTTGCAACTCTACACTCAAGAAAATATGTCAATATTCAGCCCTTTAGGTAATAAACTACACCCATATTCATGACCTCTCCTCGATCCATTATCATAACCTCTATTTTCCTACTACGATACGTTTCTCAGTCCATCCATGTGTTATTTAAAAGGGATCAACGACATTTGCAAATCGCTAACAATTGTACTGTTAGAGCAGACAACCAACTTCTCATCATTAAAGATTGAGACGGTACCTGATTTTCATATTCAGCTCGCTACATGGATTACATTGTATAACACTAATACAGTTCTCATGGGAGGTCACATTTCCTTTGTCAGATTTTTTTGTTCCAGCCTCAACAAGAGCCAAACCAGTTTTGTGGTGGCTATTATGAATATCCCCAAGTATAAGTTCCTTATGGTTTGCTCGCCCCTCCCCCCAAAATCCTTTCATGTTCACCTACCTGCACAGCATGCAGCATGTCCAGGGTATCAAAGTTACCGACACCAGACATCATAGCCCTACCCCCAACCCAACAGGGAAGTATGTTTCCCATGCCCTACCACGACATTTGTTAGTGCTTGCCATTGTGTGGCACTAAGATGTCTTGTTTCTCTAATTAGTACTTGCCATTGTGTGGCACTAAGGTTTGCAGTAAGAGTAATGATGGTCCCAAGAACATCGTTTGCGGACTGCAACCAATGTAGTTGGAGTTCAGGAAACTGATGAAGTTGAAACCAGTGGCGCAAAGGAGACAAGCAGGTCATGTATTATACTACATGTGCCCATTGTACAAAGACTTACAATGTCGTGCTACCTTATTACACCTGTCTATAATCCCACGACATTGGCGCGCAAGTGCGCGCCCTTTCTACTAGTTATATTCCAATCCCATATGTATCCGACTACATCTAAACATGGCCTCATGTGGCTTTCACCGAGAGAGAGAGGAGTGTTGGGTTTGCCGGGAGCAGCAGGAAAATATCTGGCCAGGAGGAGAGGAGTCTGCACCGGACCAAGGGGGGCCTGTCAGGGGAGTGATGATTCGAGGGCCTTTCATTTTTATTAGAAGCCATGTTGAACTTGTTTCATCTAATTTTTGGGGTGACTGGGGGAGCACTCAATTTTTGAGCCCTGTCGGAGTTGCTCGGCTCGCTAGCCTTTGAGGGACAGCAAGAGATACTCCCCTCCCCTGGCCTCACGACGGTGGGCATTTGATCGTGATACATTAGGAGCTGGCCAGAGCGTGATCATCGCCGTCTTGCTTTCCTTACCTTACCGCGCATGTTTCCTCCTGTCGGCGGAATGGGATCCTGGAACCTCAAATCAATCGAGAATACCAATTAACCAATAAAGAGAAAAGCACAATCAAGCGCTGAAACGTACTGCGTGACAATAGCGCTGTATTACCACAAGGATCTGGTTCACCAAAAACCCATGTCAACCAACAGGATACAGATGTCATTTAATTTCATTCTCAACTCATGGGATACATCAAGAGAACATCCAGGTACAGCCTAACTCTAACAAGGATTGAACACCACCACAAATTCTTATAAAAAGTTCCCTCTCGCATCGACAAATCAACAAGGCCATTGATAACATCTATTCGATCAGGTCATCATCGTCATCTGGGAGGGGTTGCGCAGCGGCAGCTGCAAGCTCAGCTTCATGCCTAAGATCATGGGTAAAGGTGCAGTTAGCTAATAGTCAGAATTCAAGCAAATCTAAATGGAATTCAAGTCTAGTGAAGTGCTTCAAGGACAACATTTGCACACTAAGTCAACATTTGCACTTACTGCTGTTGCATGGCCATATCAATCTGCACTTCTGGTGGCTTCAGAGCAACAGCCTCGACAAAGTGAAGGTTCTGGTCCCTAAACATATAAACACCAGTAGCAAGTTAGCACAGAAAAAGGTTGCTGCAGTGTATATAAACACCAGTACCAAGTTAGCAAAGCAGAAGAGAACAGAATATCTAATTACCCTGCCAGCTTCCTTGCGAGGTAAAGGAAGGGCTTCTCAAAGTTGTAATTGCTCTTGGCAGAAATCTCATAGTACTGCAAGTTCTTCTTCCTGTGGAATGTAACTTGCTTGGCTTTGACTTGCCTGTTCTTTACATCAACCTTGTTACCACAAAGAACAATGGGGATGTTCTCACACACCCTGCAATCAAAGATTGGATATTTAGCAAATCTCTGACATAACCATTGCTAACCTTTTACCAAAATTGTACCAATACACTAACCTGCACAGGTCCCTATGCCAAGTTGGAACATTCTTGTATGTCAGCCTCGAAGTCACATCAAACATAATGATAGCACACTGACCATGAATGCTGCAAGATGGTTGGAATTCCAAGAAAGTTAGACAAGTCCAAATGAATGAAAAAGTCAAACACTTCATACTAACTGAATTCAAAATGGTTAAAGCTCGCTATAGAAGACTAGACAACCATCCATTAATCAGAATTCCAAAGCTTGTTATAGTTATAGGAGACTGATTAAAAACTGCATTACAGTATTACACACCCTAAAAGAGTGCTGATGGGATACTAGCTAACCATTAAAAGTGTCAGGATATACGGATATGGCCCCACCAACACAAAACATTATGTGGGTTCAAAACATAATGATATGTCAGCAATTTTTCAAACTATCAAAAAGAATCCCAAGATGTGATCTATGGAAACCATATCTAACTTTCTTCAACTACATCAACAAAGAAAGTTTCAATATACCCAATGACAACCTCTAAAAGGTGCATTGCAGCCTGGAGCAATCAGAAAAACATAGTACGCATAGACATTGAGCTTCACACATGGAACATAAATAAACAAATTGAATGAAAAATACGAATGTATCACTTACTAGTAGCCATCCCTGAGGCCACCGAACTTTTCTTGACCAGCAGTGTCCCAGCAATAGAAGCGAATCTTGCCACAGTTGGTGCTGAAATCCAGAGGGTGAACTTCAACACCAATGGTAGCTGCAATGGAGTACAAAAGTTCAGATTATTAGTTCAGTATCCCCCCAGCCAATGATGAGACACACAATAACAACCATATGAGACTTACGCTCATATTTCTTCTCAAACTCGCCAGTAAGATGCCTTTTCACAAATGTTGTTTTACCTGCAAAAAGCACAAAGCAATAAGAATTAAGAAGTCATTTAAATAAATAGAAACAAGGAAGTTTACTTTATAAAAATAAATATGAACACAACAGCAAGTCAAGGAATGTAGCCAGTATTCGCAAATTGTAACCACTGAAAAAAAAGGGGGCACTTTATACTAATGAGAAAACACACACCCAGAAGTAAGTCAACCTCCAATGCACCTCAAAACTGTTACATTGCACCTAGATTCCTCAACCACATGAGTATGGTATCCCACTGCTAAAGCTCCTAACTAACTGTTAGATCAACACAATGCCAGTTTGGAAACGAGCGCGCCTTTTATTTTAAGTTGAAAAGATCTACTCCATCATCCTATCCCAGATAGCTTCCACGCACAAAGGGGCTGTTTGGATAGAACCCTGAGAAATTTGCCTGTGCCACGAGGTTTCCTGGGAGCGGACTGGACCACTTTTGGTTGGGAGACTGAGAAGATGCCTGTTCCAGGCACAGGCACTTCCGCCAGGCACTCGAAATCGGTCACCTGGGCTCCAGGCTACTTACGTAACCATCTTTTCTTCCTTCATTAATGCTTTGGATTTCCAGGTCACCAACCAAACGCCGCTGCTCGTCGCTGCCTGGGGAGGCAAAAATGTTCTCACTCACAGGCAACTTACAGGCAGCTCAAATGTCCAGGCAATCTATCCAGGGTCCCAACCAAACAAGCCCAAACTGCAACACCTATTTCTGATTGGATATAAACATTTCATTATTGAGTCACTCCTTAACCTTTCATCAGAAACTAAACAGTGAGTAAACATTTCATTCCTGAGTCACTCCTTAACCTTTCATCAGAAACTAAACAGTGATTAAACATATCCTCACCAAACAGCTCACGATACTATTGAGTAGATCCTAGTTGCAATGGTACTATCGGCAGATGATACTATGGCCTTTCCGGCTGGTCTGACGAAGAACACAAAATTTGTCGGTAACAAAACTGGTCCTAGGGCAGGAAATCAAACAATTTCCCGTGTAATATACAAAACCCACAAGAGGATTGAAATCCTATTAGGAAAAATTTCTATGAAACCCTTTTGGAACAAAGGGTTGGGTTTTACAAATCCTATGAAATTCCTTTCGAATGCCCGGTTTCATAGGAATTTTGGAGGAATTTACTGAAGTGGTTGAACCTCAAGGAACTGGAAAGTTTCTTTGTGGCATCCATAGGACCCTACCATTCAAGATTTCAGAGGCTGAGAGTTCTATATGTTTTCCTATTCCTGCGTTCCAAAGAGGGCTAAAAACCCCAAATCAGGCCACGAATAGTTAATTCCCCGTGTAGAATCCAACCCCCCACAAGCTAAACCCCCTACCAAACCCATATCCGTATGCCTCCCCATCGGACAAAATACTTGCTGCCTCAACCACGAATCAGTACCCAGATCGCCAGATCTCTAAGAAATCACGGCAACAAACGCGGCGCGCGCATCAGAAACCGCATCTCCCAACATCCGGATATATACGAGTAAGAGTAATAATTAAAAAAAAAAAAACATGCGAGGCATAGGGAAGGCCAGAGAGAATCAATCACCAGTTCCGCCGTCGCCAACGATGACGAGCTTGAAGCTGGGGTAGTCCACGACATGCTGATTCGGCAGCGCCTGCGAGAGAAAACCCACACACAAAAAACACGGACACCAATCAGACGGATGATCCGGCCAAGGCAAACCAAACCTTAGGTATCTACGTAAGAACCACCGATCGCGATCAGGGACGCCCCTGGAACGCTCGCTCAACCGCGGCCGTTCGTGCTTACCATTTCTGCGGCAGGCGTCTAGAGAGTTCGAAATGGACTGGAGCGTCTGGACCTGGAGCTCAAGGTGCCGAGGCGGAGGGTTTTTATACGGGAAAATGGCTTTATGGGTGGGGAGCAGCGCCGGAGCGGCCCGTGTGTATAGAGTAGCTTTGGATGGACGCAGGGATCGGGTGCCGTTGGATCCGTCGAGGCAGGGTCAGGTGGGTGCGGCGTTAGCTTTCCGCCCACGCGTGGAATCCGGGCCTGTTGGGCCCCGTTTTTCGGCCCGCGCGCGAACGGTCATCTCGACGCCAGCGGACACCTGCGCGGCTGCCTGTTGCCGCTGCGTGACTGTCGCCAAGTGAGCAGCGGCCGCGTGGTCCTTGGGGATCTTTCTAGAACGCATGGTCAGGGTCGGGGATTTTCCTCTCCTGCTTTTCACAAAGTCACCGTCGCAGATTATTCTGTTTGTCTTAAAATAATAAATAGTAAATACATTTCTTAAAGAATCAAGTTTAAAATAAAAATAAAATATAAATAGTATTAATATTTATATCTTTATATAAGTTTATTATAAAAAATATACTTCATGCTCAATCTAATGATACTTTCTATGCATCATATATTGGTCTAAATTTTTAAAACTTGACACCTTGAAAAATAAGACTTATTTTTATTCTTTTCTTTTGAGATGACATGTGCTTATTCTACTACAAGGGGCTACGCAACAAACAACGCGAGCATAACTGCGTAGCAACTACCCCTTCACTTCAAAATATTATAAGATATTTTAAGTTTTCTAGATACATTACTTTTAATATATATATCCAGCGATAATGTGTGTTAAATGGAAAAATCTACATGACCATGACATTAGTAGAAATTTAAAAAAATAAACTAATAAAAAAATTGTGGCCTTGCTTTTTTTTGTGAGTAACATATCGTACTTGTTTTTTTTACCCTCTTGGTGGGTTAAAGCGTATCTTGTATAGTGATGGCTACCTCCTCGTCACTAGCTATATGAAATAATCAAAGTACGAAGAATTTCTTCTGCCGGCTGCAATTATCGCCAGGTGGTCTACTTGTCGTCGCTCGTGTTGAGGAGCCTCTCTTCTTCTCTCAACGAGAACACGGACCGATCTAGTCCAGCGTAGTGGCATTGAACTCATGGGCCGAGGCCCAGAGCTAAAACGAGGAGCCCATGGGCCAAGGCCGAGATGCGTGGAGCAGGGACAGAATTCTTTCATCTCCACGGGCACGGCGACGAGTTGATGTCCATGTATATCACTATCAAAGTTGTTTCTTTCAGCTGCGCTACTAGAAAGTTGGATTGGTCATCTGTGCCACCGCTCTAAACTTTCTTTGACATATATATCATTCCGTCCAAAATCACTCCTAACGGTGTCAAATGGAGCAGCAAAAAGACATAAATGCCTTTAGGTGAGGCCCATCTGTAAGTCTCCAACCCTTTTCCTCTCCTCCGTGAAGAACGCCATGGCCTCCGTCAGCCGCCATGGCGAGACGAAGAAGGGGCGCGGCGTCAGCCACTGCGGCCTGGCGGAGCAGGGGCTCAGCGTTGGCGGCCACAGCGAAGCCGAGCGGGGGCACGGCGAGGCGGATCAGGGGCGTGGCGTCCGCGGGACTGGCGAGGCGGAGGAGGAGGAGCGCCTTCGACGTCCACGGTGAGGCGGAGCTAGGGCGTGATGTAGGCGGCCGCGGCCAGGCCGAGCGCGGACTCGGGTCGGGTGCCGCGGCGAGGCCAAGTAGGGCCACGCCCCGCGGGCGCGGCACCCGCAGGACCGGCGAGGCGGAGGAGGAGCGCGCCATCGCCGTCCACGGCAAGGCGGAGCTAGGGCGCGGCGTAGGTGGCCGCGGCGAGGCCGAGCGGAGGCTCGGGGTCGGGTGCCGCCGCGAGGCCGAGCAGGGCCACGACGCCGGTGGCCGCGTCAGGGCGGTGGTAGAGCACGGCGCCGATTGCCGCGTCGACGCGGAGGAGCAGGACGACGCTGGTACTCAATATGGCCCCGTAACTGCGTCGAGACGCAGCAGCAACACGGCACCTCTATCCGCGTCGAGCCGGAAGAGGCGCCGTGGAGATGGAGGACGAGCGGGCATTCAAGACTTCCGCTGCCGGCAGCGGTGAGGATTTGCCCCTCCGCCGCCACGGAAGGCGGTTGATGATGGAGGTGGCGGTTGCCAGTTTGCTGGCTCGGGCACGGGCGAGGACCTGGCCGGCCGCCATCGCGCAACCAAGGCCCGGCCGCCAGGCGAGCCAGGGGCGGGCGCGACCCAGCCAGCCGTGGGCCAGGCTCGGGCGCGGGTGAGGACCTGGCCGCCGGTGAGAGCGGCTTCCGGCAGCCCACGTGCGCGTGGCCCCGCCTGGATCGGTTGAAGACGCCGGCCCCCTTCTCTCTCCTGTTGTGGATAGTGTACTCGAAAGGATAGGGCAAGAAAGATAAAGAGTGAAGGACATTTTTGACTTCTTAGCTGGCCGGGCTCACAAATCAGAGGTGCCAAATAGTAAAAAGATGACAGAAAGGGCACGGAATGACATGTATGTTAAAGGAAGTTTAGAGCGATGACACAGATGACCGGCCTAACTTTCTAGCAGCGCAGCTGAAAGAAGCAACTTCCATAATGGTATATATGAAAAAGACACAAATAAGAAACTCGATCTCTCCTCTGCGATCCGCAGCGAATAATGATGCTAGCACATAGATATTCAAAGATCTTTCTAACCATACTAATTATGTATTATAAATGTTACTATTTTATAAAATAAAATTATCGATAGTTATTTATCGAAAAATGCAAACGATAAATATTTTATAACGGAGGGAGTAGGTAGTATTAGACGATCAATCCATGTGCTCGCCGTCTTATCGTCTGCGTGTAGGGTATAGTATAGCCAGCAACCCGCACCACACTACCCAGGACCCAACACGTTTGTTGATTATCTTTGGCAGTGGCGCCGGATATACGTGGCAGAGTGGGCCGTAGCTGCCTCATTGTATCATCAGTGCATGGTGATGACCGCGGCTCCCCCCTCTCTCTACCGGCGCGGAACTCTTGTAGGAGTACTGATCCGCTGCAGATCGAGGGGCAGCAATGATTGGCCGGCTAGGGCCCAGACGTCTGCATCACTGGAGCATTGACTTTGACGGTGGCGATCGAGAACAGAGAGATGATTGATCGAGGAGCGACTGCCCAGCAAATGAGAGGCAGGCAGAGACAGGAGCGGCAAGCGAGACAAGCCCGTGTGACGAGGACTGTCGGCTTGGGCCCCCCGGTGTGACGGCCTTCTTTTAGTTTTTCAAATTTGTCTCAAATTTTATTACGTTAAAAAAATTCTTAATCACGTCAAAATATCGATAGAGTAAATATAGATGAATGATGGTACGTGCTACAGTATCTACGACGGAGCCAGCTGTGGCACTGATGGCAGGCTACCTCCGTCGAAGCAACGTGTCCCATTTCCTCCCATCACCGCTGCGGTACACACGGCTTCTTCTGAACGTACCACCAGATATGCGAGAGCCACGGCCACACATGTGTTTTATTGGCAGGTAAACAGGTCGGCGCCGTGCCACTACAGCTAGCCATTCCACGGCGATCGACTTGGATCGGAGAAGTCTTCGTAGGCCTCCTTACCTAGTCGACGGGTAGCCTGCCTAGGTTCGCGCCTTTATTTGGCCGTTTGGAATTTGGTTAGGTTTACGCATCACACATCATCAAACCAGGGACAAATTTGGGTGAAGGCATCGTGAGCGCGTCCCTCCACTTTAGCCTTTTGGAGTTTGTTACGGAACGAGGAAGGGGCTTCCGTTAAACGCCTCTAACGGATTAGTACGTTGGGGGCTAGATTCAAAAAAGTGAGAATAAAATCACAAATCCTAAAAAATAAGGGTAAAATCATGATTACAACTCAAAATGAGGGAAAGAAAACAATTGTCCCAAAATGAGTTCTCTATATATTTGAAACATGATGTATTACAATAATTTATGGTTATAAAGTCAAACAGAATGTGTAGATGAAGCAGGTAAAATAAGCAAAACCAAAACCGAAAAGAGTGAAATGGAAGCACCCAGCGCACATTCCCTAAATTAGCATGCCGCAGTGCCAGCAGTGGGTAGCAGTGATGGCGCCACTCACACACGCGCGCGCCAAGATGTAATCCATCAGGTTGACGAGTACAGCTTCGACAATGCATCATAATATTTCCTTTGCTGTAACCAAGAGGAAAGAGAGCCATGGTGAAAACAGCTAACAGTGGTGAACTGAAAGATTAGCAGGCGCTGCAGATATATGCATAGTTACTTTTTTCACTTACCTGTTCGCATAATTACTCTTTGCACTTACCTGTTCGGATACTGATGGCTTCAGCTGTGATAGGGCTTGTTCAAAGTGTCTGAGCTCAACCGAACGAGGAGATGTCCTGTTTGCGGGGAACTCACATCTCTCTTCCATAGTTGCCATGGCTGCCTCATTCACCTGATGAAGAAAGCATTGAACTTTTTCAAATTATCAATTTGATATTCACACACAATAGTGCTGCAATTATTACAAGACTTATCAACTCAGTAGCATTCACTAGCGACGCATCCTCCGAGCTAGAAAGAATCTAACTTTTACAAGCGCTCATGCACCCTTTGGGCATATTCAAAGAGAGGTCTGTTTGATGAGATCACATATATCACATAGACACCTTTATGCTGACCAGCACCATCAAGTTCGATAAGTAACTGCATACACAAGAACCAGAATAACATACATAAGAAAAGCAAGGGCATGGAAAACTGAGAAGGTTTAGACTTTAGAGGTTGCCCCAAAACATTCAAACCTGGTTTAGAGAGGCATCAAGCATCCCCCCTCTTTGCCTCTTTTTGTTGCCAATGCATCTACCTGTCAAATGAAAGGGGACAAATACTTGAACATGTATAAAAACAGTTACGTTCAAGTTTGTCGATCGCTTCCGATAGTATAGAGAGGCATCAAGCATCCAGACTTGCTTGAAGTCTTTGATATAGTTTTAGCTCAACGTAATGTGTAGTATGACAGACTACACGAAAACCTTACCTCATCAAAAAAATATTATGCATGGGGAGTTAGTGCGTGCACGACTGAATATTTTCCTAACTTCTAATTCACTCTCCCCGACGTACTTGTTCAATAGCTCAGGCCCCTAGTTCCAGAAGGCGAATTATGTCAATATTATTTGTGTGAACTTGATAGTACATGGAAAAGCAAACATCAGCTACCTTAATATGAATAAAATTAGCCCCTGCTTCATGTGCCACTGCTTTTGCTATGAGTGTTTTCCCACAACCCAGAGGTCCAAACAGCAGGAAGCCATCTTGCATGCTCATTCCAAATTCCTTATAGACAAGAAACAAAACTCATATGTACTAAATATTTATAAAAGATTTATAGATATTACAAAGTATATCAAATAAACACCACAGATGTCAGTACTCAGTCGTACTAATTCTGAACTGCTCTTAGCGTCTAACATGCCAAACTGTCAAGGGCCTCAAACCCTAGGATAGCACGATCCCAACTACGTAGTTCGTAGTCACGATCCGTCTTCTCCGGCGAGGATTTTCCCTCTGCCTCAGGCTTATGTTTTAGAGAGAGAGAGACAGAGAGAGAGAGATTAGATTGAACTGATTCTTGCTTAATTCTCAAGTTCACCTATTACAGGAGTATATGGCCCTTGGCCCAACTAACCGGAGTAACAAACTCCTTTGATTTAGGAACTAAAACAAGAAAGCTATCTCCTCTCAGCCACTTGCCGTTGCCGCGTCTTCGGTCGTGCCCGACGCGCGCGTCGCGTGCTCAGCGTCGCGCCTTATGTCACGGGTCTGACGACGCCTTGTGTAGTGGCGCCCGACCATGACATCTCTCCCCCCTCGAGGACCAGCTCGTCCTCGAGCTGGAACGCCGGATACTTGGCATGAAATGGCTCAAAATTTTCCCATGTCGCGGAGGTTGCCGATTCCCCCTTCCACTGAACGAGCAGTTGACGCACTCCACGGTCTAGACGCGAGCGCACGACTCGATCAGGCTCTAGCACCAGCGCTCCATGATGCATCGGCGGGAGGGGCGGAGTTGTATCCGGTGGCACCCCCTGGAACTTCTTCAGCAGCCCGACGTGAAACACATCGTGGACAGCAAGGCGAGGCGAACCATGACGTCGTTGATCAGCTCGGTGATCCGATACGGCCCAAAGAACCACGGCTTCAGCCTGCCGGTGACTGCCTGGGGAATCGACGACGCCGCGCGCTGACGGAGACTCAGGAGTACCCAATCGCCCACCTGGTGGGAGACGTGGCGGTGGACCTTGTCGTAGTGAAGTTTTTGCGTTGCTTGAGCTTGTTCGAGCCGATAGCGGATGTCGGCCAGGAACTCTTCACGTTCCTCCATGGTCCTGGCGACCACGGCCACGCGGGTGTCGTCCGGTTCATAGGACCGTATGGACGACAGATCGCGCCCGTAGACGATGCGGAAGGGTGTGTCCCGCAACGAGGACTGGTAGGCCGTGTTGAAGACAAACTCCGCCCAGGGTAGCCACTTGAGCCACTAGCGATGGCGGTCCCCCATGAGGCACCATAAGTACATAATGATGACGCGGTTGGCCGCCTTGGATTGCCCGTCAGATTGGGGATGGAAAGCCATTGTCATGTGCAACTTGGTGCCCATCAGGCGCATCAACTCGCGCTAAAAGGTAGACGTGAAGACGAGGTCGTGGTCCGACACCAAGGACTGCGTCACGCCATGCAAGCGAACAATGTCGGCGAAAAACTCTTGCGCGACAGACTCAGCAGAGTACGGGTGCGCCAGGGGGATGAAGTGGTTGTACTTGCTGAACCTGTCCACCACGGTGAGGATGATAGACTTGCCACGGACGCAAGGAAGGGCTTCGATGTAGTCGAGCGCGACGTCGGTCCAAACACCCTGCGGCACTGGCAGTGGAAGGAGCAGCCCGGCCGGGTGTAAGTGCTTCGTCTTGTACTGTTGGCACACAAAGCATGTGCGCACTAGGTCCTGCACTAGTTGCTTCATGTTAGGAAAATGAAAGTCTCGATGCAGTCGGTGTAATGTGCGTTGGACCCCCTTCGTGGCCGTTCTCATGTGTCGCTGCCATGATCTCTTGCACCATTGGGGCGGATGGGGGTATGTAGAGGCGCCCCGCGAACTGGACCATGCCGTCCACCAGCGTCTAGGGCACGCTGCGGGAGCCGTTGGTGATCTCCTCCTGCAGGGTGACCATGCCGGGATCGGTGTCGTGCAGCTGCCGCAGCGCGTGATGAAGTCAAAACACGGGCCGAAAGCACCAGCAGTGTGACCTCGTCGGCGGTGTCATGGCAGGACAACGCATCAGCCACCGTGTTGGCCGTCCCGGGCCTGTACTCGACGGAGAAATCGAACCCCAGCAGCTTCTCCACCCAGTGGTGTTGGGGGATGGTTGTCAACCGCTGATCAAGCAGGTACTTTAGACTGTAGTGGTCCGTCATGACGATGAACCGGCGCCAGTGATGAACGGCGTGGACCAGCCCAATGAGTTCACGCTCATACGCCGCCAGCGCACGATGTCGAGGAGCCACCAGCCGACTGAAGAAGGCAATGGGATGGCCCTCCTGAATGAGCACGGCGCCGAACCCATGGGACGAGGCATCGCATTCAATGATGAAGGGCTTGGTAAAGTCTGGCATGGCGAGGATCGGTGCCGAGGTGACCGCTGCCTTGAGGGCCATGAACGCCGCAGCGGCCTCCTCGTTCCAGGGAACCCCTTCTTGAGTAGCGCCATCAACGGTGCTGGGACCGCCCCGTAGTTGTGGACGAACTTACGGTAGTAGCCCGCCAAACCAAGGAAGCCATGGACGGCCCACGCTGAGCGAGGCACCGGCCAGTCGTGGATGGCCTGCACCTTGGCCGGGTCCATGGCCATGCCTGCCTCTGATATGATGTGGCCGAGGTAGGAGACCAAAGGAACGCTGAAAGCACACTTGGATCGCTTGACGAAGAGGTGGTGCCGGCGCAGTTCGGTGAGGACGGCAAAAAAGTGATGAAGGTGATCCGCCCAGGACTGACTGTAGATCAGAATGTCATCAAAGAAAATGAGGACAAAATGACGGAGGAACGACCGAAGTACATCGTTCATTAAGGCTTGGAACGTAGCCGACGCGTTGCAGAGTCCGAACGGCATCACCTAGAATTCATAGAGGCCATCGTGAGTGCGGAACACCGTCTTGTGGACATTGGCCGGGTGCATGCACACCTGGTGGTACCCCGAGCGCAAGTCGAGCTTGGAGAAGAACCGTGCGCCATGGAGTTCATCGAGGAGCTCATCCACAACAGTGATCGGGAAGGCGTCCTTGACCGTGAGGGCATTCAGCGCGCGATAATCGACGCAGAATCATCATGACCCGTCCGGCTTCTTGACGAGGAGGACCGGTGACAAAAATGCGGAGTCGCTGCGGCGAACGATCCCTTGCTCGATCATGGCGGTGCACTGCCGCTCGAGTTCGTCCTTGTGCACCGCGGGGTATTGGTATGGTCGTACCGCCACAAGAGTCGCGCCCGGCTTGAGGACGATGTGGTGGTCGCGGCCGCATGGTGGAGGGAGCCCCTTTGGCTCCTTGAAGACATCGGTGAAGGTGTTCAGGAGCCCGTCGAGGAGGAAGCCGCCAGCGGTTGTCACGTGAACGGCTGGTTCTGCGGACGCCGCCACGCTGGACCAGCAGACGGAGCAGCCCTGGTGCTGGAAGGACATGGTCCGCGCGGCCACGTCCCAAGTGATGGGGCCCCCTAGTCGGGCCATCCACTGGGTACCCAGGACCATGTCGTATCCGGCGAGAGGCATGACGTAGAGGTCGACGTTGAACACCATGCCCTCGATGGAGATGGGGGCTTGGCGGATGACGCCCGGGCAGGCAACCTTCTCGCCGTTGGTGACCGTCGCGGTTAGGCTCGGGCGCGGCTGCACGGCCAGCCCTGTGCGGTGTGCGGCGGCCTCCCCAATGAAATTATGGGTAGACCCCATGTCCACCAAGGCGACGAGGGATGCGGCACCCAGCACCACCCGGAGTAGGATCATGTTACCGGTAGGGATGCCCGCCACGGCATGTAGCGAGAAGACGGGTGCATCCTCGACCGGTGTGTCCTCGGTCTCGTCGTCATTGTTCGCAATGCTGTCCAACAAGAACATACGTTTGCATACCTTGTTGTGGCCGCGACTGTACTTCTCATCACAGTTAAAGCACAACCCTAGGTGGCGCCACTCATCTTGTTCTGCTTGGGTCAGGCGCTTAACCGGACGACCCTCGACAGATGCAGTGGGCACCGTCGGCTTAGTCACGGACTGTGGGGCAGGGCACAGCGAGGGTGTCGGCACCGGCCCGGTGCCTTCATCGTGGAGGCGTAGTACTACTCCAGGAGCTCCATCTGGCACGTGAGGCTCATGGCCGCCGCCAAGGACTGCGGGTTTTGGTTCTGCACCTGGAGGCTGAGAGGGGGAAGAAGGCCTCTCGTGAACAATTGCACGCGCTGCGCTTCATCGAGGTGGCCCGCGCGGGGCAGGAGGGCTTGGAAGCGATCTTGGTATTCCTCCACCGTGCCCGTACGCCGACAAGACGTGAGCTCGAAAGGGGGCTGATCGTAGCGGCGGCCCGAAGCGGAGGTTTAGCAGCTCCTTGAAACGCGGCCACGGTGGCGTCCCCTCGTCCGTCTGCACTTGCATGTACCACAGTTGCGCCGCCTCCTGGAGGTTGTAGGACGCCATCCACGTCCGTTCTTCCGACATGATCCGCTGCTGGATGAAAATGGACTCGCATTGGTTGAGGAAAACCAGCAGGTCGCTTTTGTCGTCGTAGCGCGGAAACTCGGGCCTCCAGCCGGTCCTGATGGTGCTCGTCCCTGGAGCCTGGTCGCGTACTGGACGAGGAGGAACCCGCGATGGTGAGGTCGGCGATTGCCTTGGCGTTGGCCTCGATCGATTTTTGCATCAAGGCAATGTTCTTGGTAAGCGCCTCAATGGAGGCCTTGAGGTCATCACCGATGGCACCTGGGCAGGAGGCAACCGAGGATGAAGTCGGAGATGCGGCGGCGGCAGCGTGGGAAGAGTCGAGGCTAGCAGCGGCTGGTGGTGTGGCAGGGTGTGCGACGGCTGTGGATGAAGAGGATCGATGTGACTGTGATACCAGGTTGTCAAGGGCCTCAAACCCTAGGATAGCACGACCCCGACTACGTAGTTCGTAGTCGCGATCCGTCTTCTCCGGCGAGGTTTTTCCCTCCACCTCAGGCTTAGGTTTTAGAGAGAGAGAGATTAGATTGAACTAATTCTTGCTTAATTCTCAAGTTCACCGATTACATGAATATATGGCCCTTGGCCCAACTAACCGGAGTAACAAACTCCTTTGATTTAGGAACTAAAACAAGAAAGCTATCTCCTCTCAGCCACTTGCCGTTGCCGCGTCTTCGGTCGTGCCCGACGTGCGCGCCGCGCGCTTAGCATCGCGCCTTTTGTCACGGGTTCGACGACGCCTTGGGTAGTGGCGCCCGGCCATGACACAAACACTTGCTACAGCATAACAAATCATGAAGAAGAGTAAAACACAGTCCGCCAGTATTTAAGTGCAATTTACTCACATCACAATCTTCAGGTCTCTTAATACATCTAACAATGTAGCGTTCAAACTCTTTCCTCAATGAATCAAGACCTCCGACATCATCCCAAGTTTCATCAGGAATAGAAGTAAATCCTTCCCATCTCAAAAAGGGTTGAACAAGTTTTATCGCCTCCTTCAGCAAGTAAAGTGAATCGAACCAGTGAAAGAAAAGAAAACATACGAACTGAAAATACATGTCACATTGTAAATCCATGGGAATCTTATAAAAATTCCAATAACAGAAGAAAATTGGAGGGAAAGAGGGCGCCTACAAAAACTCTACACGCCAAGGAAGAAAAAGGTATCAATCTGTTGCAATCTTGCAATATTTATAATCTTACAAAACACAAAATTAACGGCTGAACTAACGTACTAAAAAATATGAAACGGAAAACAAAGACTGTCAGGGAAAACAGATCAAGTTTAAATCTGAATCCAGCTTACACAGGGTGAAATTAAACAGGATTCTAGGCATAAGCTCTACATATAAAAGTTATACCTCAAAGTCATTCATGGTTACATGTATACTCTCCGTCTTGCCTGCATTCCAAGACTGCTGCTTCAACCATTTGATGTTTAATTCATGCTCACAACGATACCAAACTCTTCTTTCATTAATTATTCTCTTAATTGCCATATACCCTGCATTATTGACTAATGCATTCAAGTCAGCACCAACAAAACCTAGTGTGGCCCTTGCTACTTGAAAAAGTCAAGCTTGCCTTCAAGTCAAAGCTTCCGAGCAAGCATCCTCAGTATCTGATTCCGTGCATTCTCATTTGGAACACCAAGATATATCTCTCGATCAAACCTCCCTGGCCTTCGAAGAGCTTGGTCCACAACATCTGGCCTATTTGTAGCTCCAATGACAATAAATAACTTGGATTATTTTCAGATGAATCAGCATCAGAATCATCACCACCACCATTGTTCTGGTCGAATTCATCCATGCATGTCATCAGTTGAGTAACAATCCGTCGCTCCATCTCTCGTTGCAGATTCTCCCTCTTGGATGCAATTGCATCTATCTCATCTATGAATACAATTGAGGGAGCAGTCCTATATGCCTTCTGAAACAAGCCCCTGATGTTTTCTTCAGAATCTCCGGCATGAACACTAGCATTATGTGATTATTATCTTCCACGTGAATCCTGACACAACTTATCAAAAGGAAAATGAGACCATGGATAAAAGTTGAGGGGAAAAACTGCATATCCTTCCATTCATTGTTAAAGGCAGTACAATTGTTTTCGACTGCAAATCATTTCTGAACCTTCAGCAACTTTCAGCGTGACAATGATTATGATTGCAGTGGCCAGTTTTAAACATGGAAACACTTTTTCAGTATAATATTCATCATTACGCATATGATACGTTCAACTAATGACTTTCCACAACAATTAACAACCCTAATATTCCGCAGCTACATTTGTCGCTGAATAGGGCAGCGCATATTATTGATTTTACATTCTAACTTGTGATTTTAAAATGCAGTATTTTGGGGTTCCAATCATGACTAACATTAACCATTGCTCCCATTTTAATCATTTCCAGCATCAAACATAATCATCAGTTCAAAACTATATGGCCAAATAAGGGGCGTCCCAATCTGTAATGGGAAATAGTCAGAGAACATACCAGATATCCCAGAAACGATTTCCGGGGCTGAGATCTTGTGGAACAGCACACCTGTCTCATTGGCAATGGCATGTGCAAGGGTAGTCTTGCCGCAACCAGGGGGTCCGTGCAGCAGTAGCCCAGCAACAGGCCTAACCCCAAGGTTACGCGGCAGCTCCGGACAGCACAGGGGGACCACCACTTCCACCAGCAGCTTCTCCATCACCTCCTCCATCCGCTGAGATCAGCAAAACTCGGTCCCTTGTCCCCAGTGAAGGCTCCTTGGGAGACTGGAGCCTCTGGCTTGGCATCGCCACCGTCTCCACGGCGCGCCTCAATCTCCAGCTGGTGGTTAGTGCCAGGGTTCTGCAACTGCGAGGCGTACTGGGAGCGAATCATGGTCTTGGTGATATCCAAATCGGGTGGAGGCGGCGGGTGGGTGGACTCGTCGGAGAGGGAGGTGGTGGCTTGGTAGGTGGAGTCGTCCTCGTCGTCGCAGTCCAAGGAAGATGGAGAGGAGATGGTGGATAGGACGCGGCGGACGACTTGGATGAAGGGTTTGAGTTTCTTGCGGCGGAGCTCGGGGCGGTGCATGCGGAGGGCGTGGGCGACGTCCTCTGCTGAGGAGCCGGGGACAGCGAGGCCGCCGTCTTGTATGAGGCGGCGAATGGTACAGACGGAAGACGTCGACTGTAACCGGCCGGGGCGTCATGACGCGGCCGCTTACCCATCAGTAGCGGCGGCTCCGGTGTGGGAAGGGAGCGGCGGCGCCGGTGGGTGATTTGGGAGGGAAGGCGGCGCCGGCTGGCGGCTGCAATTCTCGTCGCTCGGGCTATGCTTTGCCCTAGGCATTCGGTATTTACCGAACCGATCGGTACGGTTCTTCGGTTCCACCATAAATTCGGTTCCTAGAAAATGAGTACCGATCGGTTCCTTCAGAAATCGAGTACCGAGCAATTTCGGTTTCGGTATCTTCGGTTCGGTTTTAGTATTTACCGAAAATACCAAACAGATCGAGATACATGTAAAAGCAGATGAGGGGCTCACTCAAATCCTCGGTCCTCAGAGGGCGAAGCAGCGGGCAGGGCTCACCAGCGTTGACTGGGGCCTCGGGGTGTGAACAGCGGTGGCCCGGCGTGCCACCAAGCTCCTCGCAGACTTGCAGTGGCTGGTGGTGGCCGGTCAAGGGAGGAGAAGGGAGGACAAGGCCGCCTGGGGCCTGCTGCCTCCTGCTGCTGGGCGCCGGCGGTGGCATTCGGCGGCGCAGCTCGATGGCCAAGGAGCGGCGGCGCAGGGGACGGAGTTGGAGGTGGGGGCGACGGCGAAGCGGGGTCGCGAGTCCGCTCAGGAGCGGCGGCGTGGGGTTATTGGAGGAGTGGATAGGGTGCTTGGGTGACGCACGATAGTTGCTGGACGGTGGGCTAAAATGACTAGGTTTCTCTACGTGGGCTGCTGCTGGGCTTTATTAACTACTGGGCCACATATTTTCGGTTTACCGAGAGAAAGAACCGAATTTAGCTCGATAAATTCGGTACCCGGAATATAAGAACCGAGTTAGGAACCGATTTTTTCGATTCGGTATTTTCGGTGTCGTTCTCGGTTCTCGGTTTTCGTGCCCAGGGAGACTGTGCTCCCACGGTTAGTCGGTTTCTCTTAGGAACCACTCGACTCAACGAGAGAACACGGACCCGATCTAAGGGTCTGGTCTGGTCCAGCAGCGAACAGGCAGGCAGGCCCAGCTGGGGTGCGCGGTACAGCAGGGCCCATTCAGGAGCTAAAACGAGGAGCCCATGGGCCGAGGCCGAGATGCGTGGAGCAGGGTCCGTCTTGAACTCTTCGTCTCCACGGCGACGACCTGTTCTTCTCCGGCTCCTGCATGCTATAATTGGTAGTGCTCCGTGATTGCTAAAGAAGAAACTTAACGCGATCTCGTCTGTGACTGTGATCCGCAGCGAATGGTGGTAGCATTCGACGATCAATCCATGTGCTCTGCCTCTTGCCGCCTTCGTGGCAGTGGCAGAGTGGGCAGCGCGCGGCTGCCTGATTGCATCATCAGTGCATGGTGATGACTGATGACCGCGGCAGCTCGCGGGTCCCTCCCTCGACCCGCCGCGGACTCATGTAGGAGATCCGCTGAAGAGGGCCAGCAATGATTGGCCGGCTGGCTCCCCGACGTCTGCATCACCATCACTGCATGGGGCATTGACTTCGACGGCCAAGACTACCGAGAAGGCGAGAGCAGAGTTGATTGATGAGAGTTGGGAGCGCCTGCCGAGCAAATGACCCCGGCGGCTAGGCGCTAGGCCCAGCCAGAGATTCCTGCAAGTGTGCGTCCGTCCCCGTCCGTGGGCGAGACGAGACGACGTTGGACGCTGGAAAAACGTGGGCCGATCAGCTGCTGCTCCCTGGCCTCTCGGGGTCTCGTCAGCTTCCTGCTCCGTTTGATTGATCGACGCCAACTCGGTTGAATCGTGGTAGTGTCGGAGGACGCTGTGTGGCGTGGAGTAGTAGTAGTAGGGGCATATGGGCGAGCCGATCGTGAGCGACGATAGAACCATCAACCCATCTGTTTCTCGATCGGAACCTCGGAACGTGCTGCGTAGCCTGCGCCATCGCAACGTGATGCTACGTGCTACAGTATCTACGACGAAGCTGGCTGTGGCCCTGGCAGGCGCTCTGTCGAAGCGACGTGTCCCATTTCCTTCCTACAGCTACGGGACCCACGTACTTATGCGAGGCACAGGCACACATGTTTTATTGGCAGGTACACGAGGTCGGCGCCGTGCTCGGCGACCTGGCTCATCAGGGACTTGTTCGTAGGTCTCCTGGCTAATAAGCTAGTTGACGGCCGGTAGCCTAGCCGGTTGACGCCTTTATTTGGCCGTTTGGAATTCGGTTCGGTTTACACATCACACATCATCAGATCAGGGGCAAATTTGGGTGAAGGCATCGTGAGCGCGTGCCTTGACTTTTGCCCTTTGGAGTTTGGTACAGGGACTCACACTGTTCCGGGGCTGGCTCGATCGATCGCACAGTACCTCTCGCTAGGCAAGCAAGTAGGCGGGCCTGACCTCGACTGCACACGTCAGGCGTGCTTCACTGTTGATGGTCGTTGACATCCATCCCTTCCAAAAACGAGCTGCCAATAATTTAATTTCAACGTCAATGCCTACCCGCCACTCAGCTCTGATCTCACCCCAACAATAAGCTAGTTTGGAGCCATATATCTTGCTGCTCACGTAGAGGAGAGAGAGGAGAGAACAAAGCAGCTAGATAACGAGAGGGGAGTAGATACACTCTGATATATTATTTTTATTATTTTTCTTTCTTCTGCTACATCAGCTAGCTATTTCAACAAAATCATTGAGGATACTCTGAGTCGGCAATGACAACAGAGACGGTTGATCTTATCGGAGGCTCTGTGTGCCCAGCTATGAAAGACTAGCTAGCGGCGCAATTTTTTGCGCCAAATCTCCACTTCTAATGACACGTGATGTGAGCCAGCGACGTGGCTAGGTTGTTGGACAAATTCTAATAAGCCGCCAGCCCACAAGATCAAGGGAACTTCTATTTTTGTAAAAGAATGCTTATTCAAATTGACAAGTGGCAATGGAATGATGGAAGAGGCCAAGAAGACGAGTGGTGACTGCCTCGCTCCGTCCCAATGCAACGGTCGCCTGCTGCCACGAGCCGTCAGCAGCATATACACATGCATTTCCATCCTTCTGGCCCTAGTGATGATTGGACAGCCATTCGCCTTCTACGATTGATCGATCCAGGCAGTATGCATCTTGCTTGACTATCTTTACGTAGCCAACACAAACATTGTGTGCCTGCTAGCTCAATCTAGATTAGTCTTCGATCTATCGGTTCTCCGAACACCTGGCTAATTTCGCACCGCTTTAGATTCCCTCATCTGAGTGATTCGCTGGATTTAGCCTGATTGCTGCATTAGGGTTATCTAAAACAGATCGCGTGATGCTAAGACCAGCCTAATAGGATGGTATGACATTAAATTTTTTTAGAGTAAAAGGGCAACAACCCCTGTCTTAGCATTAAGCAAAGACCATAGCAGTTTTTACGGTTCTTGGGTGGGATACACCCGTCTATCCAGTCTAAACACCTCCAGCCAGCCAACAGCTAAACAAGGAAAACAGTTAACTAGACACTTATTTAGGGCACTTAACGCAAACCATAACGCCAAACTGTAACACCTCAGAATTTACAAGCACCCCGGGATGTCACTAAACAATACCAACAACAGCCGCACATAACCAATAAAGATTCTGGTGGCATTTCTTTTGAATATAATGCAACGCGAAAGCAAAACATATATATAATGAAAGAAACCAAACTAGCATTAACGAATATTAAGGAATGTTCTAACACAAATATGCGGTACTCTAACGGGAGTTTAACAACCGATCTTTAAGAATTTACTTCTAAGTCTCATGAAAACAACCAAATTATTTTGTATTAAAAGTGAAGACTCATAAAGAGGAAGTGTGTGACGTGCAGCTAATCCCTTTTCCTCCAAGCAAGCATCAAGTACCTGGATTGAGTAAAAGCAAGGGTGAGATGAAACATCTCAGCAAGCGAACTTGTTTTGACAAGCTATTTAAACCACAAGTTGAATTAAACATCAATTTAATATGAAGATATGATATCAATATAAAATCAGGAACTTTCAGCTTTGGTCATAGCAAGATGATAGAGCTTCGTAATAATACAGGCATAACACCTTCAATGTACTTAATGATAACATAGACATAACACCTTCAATATATTTTAGAATAACACAGACATAAGACCTTCAATATACTTCTTGAATGCATATGAATGTGATGCAAAATGTCTCCTGCCAGCACACCCAACAAGGTGTGGAGCTGCATCCCATGATGCGTACCGGTACAGTCATGACCATAGGTCAAGACATAACTTTCAATGCCAATGAATAATGCAATGTACTTAGCATGCTAATAAAATTCATATACCACCAATGATACTTCAACTTCATCTTATGAATGATGCAATGCACTTGGCATATTGCAATTAAATTCATATACCATCAATGATACCTCAACTTCAACTTCAGAGTTGTGGGCTAGCCACAAATAGCAATATGTCATAAAAACATCACCATGAACATTTAAATAAGACCGCAATTAAATCAGACTGAATATACCCAGATCATAAGTTTGTGATATTAAGAGAATAGCATTCTTATAGATGGTAAACTATAGGTGATAAAAATAACAAGTCAAAACGGTAGCAAACCACCGCTACGTTCACTTGCCTCTTTACCGAAGGAGATCAAAGGCACTACGACATTCCGAAGTGCTACCACCTGATCACAAACAATATTCAGTACATGCACCAATATACAATCAAAAATAACAACAAAAACGCATTAGAGCATCCCAAACCCGACATTCAAGCCTCTATTGTTTGAGCTACCGATCATGACAGCAGCACTGTCTCTTATATTTTTCATATACTTTGGAATACATGTCCAAAAAATCTCAAAATTTACCAGATTATGTAAAACTCCATTATATACAACTCTCATATTGTAAGATATTACATTTGAGGTCTCCAAGATGGTCTAATTAGCCATAGAACATAACTGAATATTTCTAACATCCAAAACTGAACATCAGACATCAAATATTCATAACTAAAGATATACCAATTCAATTATTATAAACTTTACCAATCTGGAAAGATAAAGAAAAACACTACCACTTTCACTTATATCACAAGATCAAATTAAATCATCTAAATAGTCTAAAACTGATTCGATCTAGAACTGTCTAGATTCTCGTCAGTGAAAAACAGTCAACTCTAACTGTTCATATCTCCCAAATTACGAATGCTATGGGGGTGATATTAGCTTTAAAGAAACATGACAAAGTTCTCTATAAAAAATTCTACATGCCCAAAATTTATTGAGGCCTTTAAGATGCCCGAAAAGAGCGACGAACAGGGACTGCATAATCTGATGAACTCAGAATGCGGGTGGGATCAATTTCGAGAATTACTCCAACTAAACCCTCCCTATAGAGATGATTCGATCCATAGAACTCGATCCAAAGAAGGGATTAGGATATGAAATCTCGCCTAGATAGATCACAATGAGTACGATGGCACCCCATGGGATCTCCTTGTCACTCCGATGGCATCCTTCCCGTGGGATTTCGGAGAAGAACGCACGTCGACGGCGGCAGCGGCGAAACCCTAGGCCCTCACCTTCTCTTTTCCTTCTCTTCTCCCTTCTATTCATTCTCAGATCACGAAAAAAAGAGAGGCGGCGGCTGCTGGGAGAAAGAATCATAGGGTGGACAATAGAAGCCGCACGGGAGAGGCGGACTACGACTCAGAATAGAAGCAGGGATAGGGCTGCCACTGTAGCGCCGCTACAGTACCTCATTTTTTATTTTTTTTCTTTATTCCTTTCCTTTATTTTTTATAATTTTAATTTTTTTCCTGGGCATTACACAAATGGTATATAATGATCCTAGGAACAGAAGGACACCAACTAGACATGCAATTCTCCTGCCTCCATACCTACCGGATTCACCCAGGAATCTATGGAGGAGGCCAAGGACTCTGAGTGCTCGCCCATGCTCTTTGCATCCACTCCACCATTCTTTATCTGCTCCAGCTTTGTCTCTCCCCATTTGTTTCTTGCTTCAGTCAGCCACATAGCCTGGGCCACCCTGTGGTGATTTTTTTCAGCTTCATCAGTCTCATGGAGAATTCCTGTTTATCCTTCTGTGGGCACAGTATTACCCATGTCTGCAGCATATTTGCAACCTTCAAGAGTAACACCCTTATGTCCATCCACTGACATTCCTGAAAGCATAAACTATTTCTTAGCTTCTATAGCCCCACAGGGCAGCAGCACAAAATATATTACACACTGTAAAACTCTTACTACTTAGCCACATTTGACCTATTGACAGGAAATCATGTCCAACATCTCTATCACACACTTCAGACATGTAAATCCAAAGTTGTTTAGCTACTGAGCAGTCAAAAAACAAGTGTTGCACAGATTCTGGTTCAGAGCAGAATGAACAAGTCAAATCATCTAGTCTTTTTCTTATATTCAGGTTGTCTCGGGTTAAGACCATATTTTTACAGAGCAACCATAGAAAGAACTGAACTCTAGGTGAGATTTTGAGATTCCAAACAGCAGGTAAATGGACTGGAGTAATACATCTAAAGTTGATTACTTTGTAAAGAGACTGTGGTGTATAAATACCAAAAGAAGTAAATTGTCAGATTAAAGAATCCTCTTCTTCAGTAAAGACAATTGTAGATGCTAATTGGACTATTTCTAGCCACAAGCCATATAACCTTTGTGAGAAGCACTTTCTAAAGGTGCACTTTAGCTCAGTGCCATCCCAGAGATCAAAGATTGTACCTGCTTGTTCATTAACTAAGACATACACTTCCCAATATTGAATGGCTAGACTAGTTCCCCCTAACCAGTTGTCCTCCCAGAACTTGATCTTTTTTCCATCGCCTACCTTCCATCTAAAACCCATCTTTGTTGCAGAAGCAGCCCACATAATCCCTTTGAAGAATTGGGAGGCACCCAGCACGTTACTACAGAATATGTTAGGTTTGTAGGTTCTATATTTGGCATCTATAATTTATCTCCAAAGCTTATTCCTATCTACATTATACCTCTTAGTCCATGATGCTAGCAAGCATATGTTCAGCTCCCTTAAGTTGGGGATGCCTAGGCCTCCATACTCTTTTAGCATAGTCACACTGTCCCAATTAGCTAAGTGTATCTTTCTTGCCCCTGGACTATCATCCCAAAGGCAGTTAGCTAACTGAGTGTTTATCAGTCTAATAGCCCATTTGAGGAATTTTATAAAAGACATCAAGTAAATAGGAATGCTTGTTAGACAAGCCCTAATCAACACTACTCTTGCTGCATAGGATAAGAGTTTACCTCTCCAACCAGCTATTTTACTAAGCATTTTATCCACTATAGGTTGAATGTCTTCTTTTCTAAGTTTCTCATAATGTAAAGGGACCCCTAAGTACTTGATAGGGAAACTACCTAGAGGACATGTCAAGATATGAGCAATATTATGAGCAGTTTCATCTGACACATTAATGGATATAACTTCACTTTTGTGAAAATTCACTCGCATCCCAGAGATCTGCTCAAACCACATGAGTATGCCTTTTAGGTTTAGAAGATGATCTAGGTTGGCATCAGAAAAAAGAATCGTATTGTCCGTATACTGAAGTGAGATCACACCATTATCTCTGAAGTTTATTCCTAGACCTCTAATTAAACCTTTATCAGCCCCTTTCATTAGCATTCTAGTTAGGACATCAAAAACCAGGTTGAAAAGCAGAGGAGATAGGGGATCTCCCTGTCTCAAACCTTTCCTAGTTTTAAAAACTTATTCTCCTCTCCATTAAGCATGATACCTACCGAGCCTTTTGTAACAATCTTTTCTATCCAAGTTATCCAGGTTGGACTAAAACCTCTAGACTTTAGAATCTCAAACAAGAACTCCTAACTAACTCTGTCGTAGGCTTTTTTCGTAGTTAAGGTTGATAATGCATCCAGGCTCATCTCTATTATTAATATCATGGACTAACTCATGTGCAACTACCACACTTTCTAGGATATATCTACCCTGTATGAAAGCACTCTGTTGAGGAGAAATGAGTCTGTCAATAATATTACCTAGTCTAATAGTCAAAGCTTTTGAGAAAAATTTAAAGCTACAATTAATGAGACTGATAGGTCTAAACTTCTTCATGGACCTAGCCCCCTCCTCTTTAGGAATCAGAGTAATCAGAGAACATTTTAATCTATCTAAGTCTAATTTTCCCTGATGTAGATCATTGAACATTGCAATCAGGTCACTCTTTATAAGATCCCAAAAAACCTGATAGAACATGAAAGATATACCATCTGGGCCAGGGGCCCCCTTAGAATAACAACTATGGACAACTTGTTTTATTTCCTCCTCAGAAAAAGGTTTGGTAAGAGATTCATTCTCCTCCTTGGTTACTAGGTCTTCACTATTCCAAAAATCAGAGGCTAGGTTGACATCCATCCTATTCTCTTTAGCAAACAAAGATTTATAAAAGTTAACAACTATGTTCATCATCCTAGCTTGGTCCTCTTATACTCTCTCAGGACCTTCTAGGACTTCTATCCTCTTTTTTCTACTTCTATAATTAGCTACAACTTGAAAATAAGCAGTGTTTCTATCCCCCTCTAATATATTCTTGTCTCTATATCTTTGTCTTGCCTTAATCTCCTCTAAAGCCTATATTTTATCTAAGCTTTTAGTAACTTTCCTAAACTACTATAATTCTTGGTCAGACAGAGGTCTAGATTCTAAAGTTTTTTCTAAATCATTATACTCTTCAGCTAAGGAGTTTTTTCTCTATTCATGGCTGCCACCTCATTTCCAGCCCATCCCCTAACTACTCTCCTTAAAGTTCTAATCCTAAACTGCCAAACCTCTATGCTACTTTTGGCGGTACATGGCTATTCCCACAACTTTTTCACTACTTGTTTAAAAGATTCCTTATACAACCACCATTTTTCAAATCTAAACAGTTTTTTTCCAAAAAAAATACAGTATCTCTAGTGTCTAAAACTAAAGCATTATGATCACTAGGGTGTCTGTTAAGCCCTTTGACTCTAGCTAGGGGAAAATTCTGTTCCCAATCTGTATTAACAAAAATCCTATCTATTTTTGACAAAATAGGACTCTTCTGATTATTAGTCCAAGTGAATCTAATGTTATGTGGGCTTAGCTCTAAAAGGGCTCATTTGTTAATTCAATCATTAAACTCCTAAGCCCATTTTTGATTCAGAATACCATTACTCTTATCAGAAGCAAACCTAACTAGATTGAAATCTCCCACTATCATAGTTGGTCCTTGCCATTTCCCATGACCTCATGTAATTCCTTTAAAAATCAGGTCTACCAGCCTTATATGGAGACCCATAAACAAACTTCCATGAGAAACTAGTTCTATTATCAGTCAGCATAATACTAATGGTAAATTCTAGAGTATCACAAACAGAAGAAGAAAACTTGTCACTATACATCCTACCAAAATGCCTCCTGTAATACCGTTAGCCGGTAAAATAAACCATTTAAAAGGAGTATTACCAGTAATGGACCTAAGGTATCCAGGAGTAAAAGTCTCTTTCTTAGTTTCTATGACACCTATGATATCAGCATGACTACATTTGAATCTGTAACTAGAGCAAGTAAGCTTCCAAGCTTATTCAAACCTCTAATATTCCAAAAGAGATCTATCATTTATTCTTCTTTTTTTCCTATTCACTACTTTTGTCCAGGCTAACTCATCTACCTCTTCTATTATATCTACTTGTGATTTTTCCATGTTCATTGGAGTCCTAGAGCCCTCAGCTTCAGGATCCTCAGTGTCTACTATCTCTAAACTCCTATCTTCTAAGCCATTATGTGTGACAAAAAGAGCATTACTCACTTCCTTAGTCACTAACCTCATATTAGAATTTCCAGATCTAGTTCCATTTACCACTACATGAGGGTGAGGCTTAGGATTATTTGGTACCTCCCTATGTGAACAACCATAAAACTAACAACTATCACAGAATAATTTTCCTCTATTTGCATCTAACTCTCTAATCTCCTGGACTTTAGAAACACTACCATGCTTACTAACTATGTCTATACCAATCTGAGAAGCAACAGAAGCTAGAGCATCATCAGTAAAGGAAGGGATAGATTTTTTGCCTTTAGGTTTCTCCAGGTTTATCTTCTTCCGTTCTTGTGCTATCTCCAGCATTGTTTTATCCCCCTGCGGGTTCCTTTTGCTTTTTCTCTCTTGCATCACAATTCCCCATTGTCTTCCCTTCTTCTTCCGCACTTGCTCTCTCTGGTCAGGCCCTGTAATTCTAGAAACCATGTTTTGGTTATCCATGCACCTAGCAGTCAGGTCATTATCAACATTCTGAGGTCCTCCAATGTCTTCCGCCAATGTATCAGTATGCTGTTGCTCCATTTTCTCAGCACTGTATGAATAACTCCAGTCTTTTGGCAGCTGAAGTTCACTTCTTTCCTCTGGGCTATCCACCCTACTCCTCTGAGCACTACCTCCACTCATGTCTATCTTTCTATCAGCCACATTGTTAATAGAGTCGCCAGCAGACTCCTCACTGATTATTTTCTCCTAATATTATGTTAGAATCTCATGTCCCATACTCAGCCATTCATTTGGTAACACAAACACCTCCTGACTTGGTGTCTCCTCCATAAGTATATACTTATCAATCTCCTCATTAGAGTCCCCAATTTCCATAGCCCTCAACAGATTTGTGCAAAGATTATCATCAACCTCAGGATTGAAGAATTCAGCTTCTCCATCAACATAGAAGTTGGACAAGTTCTTAACAGTCTTACTCCCTTTGGTAGTCGATCCACTTTTCTGAGAGTTGTTTTTGGAGCTTTCTTTGGCTTCATTGCTATCCCCATTGCCACCATTATGACCACTTTCATCTTTCTTACTGTCACCCATGTCCTCTGAACCCCTTAGGTTCTGGTCATCATAGCCATCATCATTTCCTCCTCCCCCTCCATCATCATCCCCATCATTTGGGTTAGCTCCCTCAGTCAACTGAAACACCCCCTCTGCCTTGAAGCTAATTAGGTATATCTCATCTTTCATTTACATGATCCTCTGTTGTGGGATTTTGCTTGGATTTCTACACTTGATCTTGATTCTCACCACTGCAAAGAAGCTACCAAATAAGGATTGCCAATCCACTTCCATCAGCTTTCCCAGAGCTGAAGCCACCTGACTCAGAGTCTCCCAGTCACACCATTTGGGTGGAATGCCTAATACTTGAACCCAAACTTCCTCCAGTCTCCCAACAGGCACAATGTTCCCATTCCAAATATTTAGAGAGGCCATCACAGTTCCTTTATTCAAATAGAAATAGGTCCCATCCTCAAACACAAAATTCTCCACCTTCTTATCTGGAGGGAATCTCACTAGGAATTTGTAATCTTCTTCTAGGGCTTTTAGGTGCCATGGCCAATCTTTGTCAAACACCTTCTGTAAGTATGAAATAATTTCTCCTTGCTCTAGGTATCCATCCTCCACAGTAAAGATTCCACAGTTATCAAAGCCAGTCCAGAGCTTGAATCTATTGGCTTAGTTTTCCACATTGACATGGAAGAAGCCAATGCCTTTGTTTGCACTTCCTAGGAACTGTGCAGTGATCCTAGGCTCCTTCCATCTGGGGCACTTATCTGCCTGATGATCTTTTATGAAACATACAAAGCACACCTTGGGCTTGACACAGGCCTTGGTGAAGTGGCCAGGCTCTCCACAGTTGTAACAGACTAAATTCAGTGACTTATCATCCCTATCTTTCTCTCCCTCAGCCTTCATACTTGAGCTCTGACCTTCTTCTGGTTTTTTCTGAGATGAGTTCTCTGTCTGGCTCACTCCTTTCTGCGGTTGCTGTTGAGGCTGCTTCCCCTTGTATCCAGGATTCACTCCTCTTGGTCTGACTCCCTACCTACTAAATTGCTCCTGATTGTTGTTGTATCCATGAGGCCCCGGGAACGCAGGATCATGACCAGGGTAGGGGGCGGCGGATGGAACGGATGCTGTGGTTTGGGTAGAGGGAAAAAACATACCCTGGTGGCGGTAGGAACGGCGGTGGAGGCCCCATCGGTGGCTGGTAGAAGGGCGGCAGAGGCTGGTGTGGCCAACCGCCCCCTCCCTCCATCCTCCCCACTCGTTCTCCGGACTCCTTGGGCGTGGAGGTCCCCGCCCTCCTCTTCCCCTGTTCGCCATGGCCACCTTCAACATGGAGATGAAGGAATCTCGCTCCCCTCTTCCCCACACGTCCTCTGCGAACTTGAGCTTCACTGGATCTCTTACCCACCGATCTCCACCTTAGGCTGGGAAGCAATCTCCGATTTCAAACGACTTACTCTCCCAGAGATCATGCCGAATCTAGACTAGATCCCTCACCATCCTCTCATCACGAACCCTAGGTTTGTCGAGGATGTTGGCGGCAGAATTGGGGATCCCGGGGACAAGCCACAGCTGCCCGTAGAATTCCTAGATTACCCCCTCCTCCTCCTCTCTTCCGCAAACTTTGGCATCGGCTTGGGACCCAAATGCCCTTCCCTGCTTCTGCCCTTGGATTGCGACACGTGGCTCTGCGAACGGGGCCCTTCTGCAGCCTCCCGTGGAGGAAGACGACCCCCGCTCCCCACATGTCAGCCGCAGGCTACGTGGAGGAGTACCATGCCCCCGGACCGGGCTCGCCGGCGGCAGGATCCGCGGTGGGCGCGGCGTCGCCGATCGCCCCCCGGTTGCCCTCGAGACGACTTGAACCATTCGAGGTACTGCTCCGGTATGACATTATATAAGTTGACATAACATTTATCTACGCACTACATTGTTTTTTCAACACATGAGGTCTGACACCAGGTTATTATCTGAAAATTGAAAGGTAATTGGGGCTCCCAATTGTAAAAGAGGCCTGCACGATACTTATTCAGTTTTCAAATGGCGAATATCCTAATGACAAGCTAAGAAGCAGGTGCGGGTGTCCCTCTTTCCATACACGCCTGCAAACAGCAAGTTCACGTGCATTTCCACCCTTTTGCGATGATTCGGCGGCCAGTCCTCCCTCGACGGATCCATCAACGTACACGTCTGGTTTGACCAACGTCACGATTAACACACAAACATTGGCACTACTAGCTTTATTTCCTTTTCTACGTTTGGCAGCGCTGCCTGGAATGGAGCTGGGGGATTCCTTTCTCTCCATCGATTGAGTGATTCGTTTGACTGCATATATATTTATATTTATAGATAGTTCTTGGTTATCCGAACAGTTCAATCAAGATGCGAATATACGTGATAAGCGATCGAGAGAAGCTAGCGTAACTTGTAAAAACTGATCTGAAACATGAAACGGAATAACTTTTTGGAAGAATGTGAACTACGTGGCCTTCACAGTATCATATAAATGCTTTTCAGGCTCATGTAAAGTTTTATGTGCATATGCATATATGCATCACTAGTTGCTCATGTATTATTCGGCTATCATAAGATAAGCGAGAATGCACCAGTCATATTCTTCGCTACAGCAGTATAAGCTGATCGAGGACTGGAGAAGAAGTGACGACGCATCTTTTGCAGTGACGATGGTTCTATTCTATATAGTTGTAGCCCGGTTTTCACTTTCACCGTGGGCCGTGCCCCACATTACGACCGAGGTGAACACTTTCTATTCTACGGCAAAAATACGGCATAAGATACGCAAATATCCTGCCACTTACATTGCGCTCGCGTTCAAAAGTCAGTACATGCTGAAAAGCGCAATGAAAGATATACTAGTTGCTTGGCTGATTGGTGAGACTGAGAGGGAGAGCGCAATTTGGATTTTAGAGTGGGCAAGGGGAATTTGAGACGGGCCAAGCGCGACTGCTCAATTGCAGGTCAGAGAGATGGCGATCTGACGCTGCTGCTTGATGAGAAGCCAAAAGTCAAGATAAGAAATAGGACCACGTACACTATTATGTTTGCTAACTAGATGAATATTCCCAGTTAATGCATCACATCTTTCATTTCAATGCAATTCTGCCAAAAGCTGTACGGGCAATCATTGCTCATGCTATTGGTGCAAATGATGTTCCCAGAAACATAAAGCAATTCTGGGTATGGTGTGAAAAGTGGCTTCATGGTTAAAAAAAAATCACAATTTGGACATTGCTGCTGTGTGTTGGGCTATTTGGAAAGCATAAAACAGTGTTTGCTTTGAAAGGCAAAAAAAAAAAAAATAACGAATCCAGTTACAGTTGTATGTTTTGTTTGCTCACTTATGAGCTGCCGGGCAGGATTATTTTTGGATGATAACAAGGAAGCATTGATGGCGGGCGTCAATACGATGATGTAGATCGCGTTGAAGCTGCTGAACAAAAAGTCAGCCAAACGGAAGCAATATTTGCTGGAGAGAAAAATTTGCCGCCCATCCTTTAACTTGGCTCAAGGTGTCATCTGGTTCCTCGAACTTCAAAAGTGATATCTATGGGTCTCTAAACTTAGCAAAGGGTGTCATTGTAGGTCCCTAAAATTTTAAGGTGATCACAACAGGTCTCTAAACTTGACAGATGGTTCATCCAGATCCCTAAACTATCAAGGTGATCACTGCAGGTCCCTAAACTAGCCGATGGTGCCATCCCGGTCTAAATATGGTCTAACTCACTCTATAATCTAATGTGACACGCTCGCTTTATGTGAGATGTGGATAAACATGCAACAATTAATTAATCATTATTTATATAATATTTATCATGCAATTATTAATTGTATGGAATAATTTACATTATAAGAAACAAATTAAAGTATTAAAATAATTACAAAAAATATATTAGGTTTAAATTAAAATATAGAAATACTAAAATTAATTTAAGTATGCATCATTAATTATTATTAAAATAAATGTCAAAGTTACCTATAGTATTAAAAGTTTTCTCTATGCAAATTTATTCCTAATTTTAGTATTATTTTAAAAGTTTGAATAGTAGCATTATAAAAGTAAGTTTTCTCTATTATTAATGTTGTAACACTATTATTATATGTACTTTTAATATTATTTTAATTATACTAATGATACAGTTTTAATATTACTCTATTTTAGTTTAAACTTGATATATTTATTGTTGTAAATTATTTTTAATATTTTAATATATTTTTTTACTAGTGTAAAGATACACTAGTTGTTTATTGCAGTGTGACATATTATTCAATTAGTAGGCCTGAAATATGGTAGAAAGATTAGAGATCTAATGGAGAAAAAATAGAGACAACATATGTAGTCAACAAACTAAATAACACTAATGAATTTTTTTTGCAATAATTATCACAATGTATTTATATATTTAGGCATATGCAGAACAATTTCAAGGATTTTATTTAGGCTAGCAACATGAGTTTATAGATACTTCAGATATCTTGAGGGTCTATTTAGGGCCTGTTTAGATCCTTCTCTAAATTTTAGAGCTCCAAAACTTAAGAGCACTTTAGCTCATTTTTAGATCTAAGCTCTAATGTGAAATGGGCTAAAAATTTAGAACTAAATTTAGACTAGTTGTTTGGAGACTTCAAACCTGACATAACCTGTGGGTCCACCCTTATATGGATAAAAAGGAAAAAACTGTTTTTCATAACCGTTGACCAAATTTTTTTACATGTTTTTATTAGAAGGGGGTGGGAGGCATCTATTGGCTTGGGTTTTGGACCCAATTACAATGGTGTGAGAATCAATAAGCGTTCATAGTGGAACCTTGTTAAACTTTTGAGACCTCGACAATAGATTTTTTGTGTCTTATTGATGGTCTTCATTGTTTAGAATTAGGTCTTAATAAGTTGTTTTTGTCTTAAAGACTTTGTACCTAAAGATGTGCCATAAGTTGATCTGATTTCTAGGATGGAGCCAAGAACTTCTTTGTGTTATTAAAAAAAAGCATTGTCAAACCATCAATGGCAACCAACCTCTTAACTTTACCGCAACAACGGCCAATTTGGTTGGAGCCTTGGGTATCTTGCTTGGCAAAAATTGCTGCCTAGAAAGTTGATGTTTTTCTGCCAGACTAGGCAAGAGCAAGGAAGATGTGTTTGGTTGGTACCTTGGGGGTATAAGAAACTAATGTTTTTTAAACAATTATTTCGTTAAGTATAATATGATTTTAACACTTTTGATTACCTCAATAATATGTGGATAAATAAAAAAGTCGTTAATCTCAGAAATCATAATTTGGATCCATGAAAAAATTAATACTTATGAGCAGTAACATATCCTTTCATGCCTCCGTGATAATAACGTGGATGTTATATATCTTTACCAAACCTATGTATCATTTGTGGATAATTAAAGAACAGCAAATCATTATTAGTTAATTAATAGAACGAAAGCGGCATTGTGCATCATTAATGTTCAAGCAACCTCACAATCATCCAGGTGATCGTCTTTGCTAGCCTGGGCCTGGCGTTGTTGCCTGGTGCAGGCAATATGGGCTTGTTTGCTTGACACCCTGGCAAACTTGCCTGGTCTAGGCAACTAATCCAGGCCATCGATTTTGTCTGCCTGGGGCTGAGATTGCTGCCTGGCTGCAGTTGCCTGGCTCCAGCCACCATCTATGTGTCCAGGTTCTCAACCAAACGAGTACCAGTCACGGGGCAACATCCAGGCGACCGGGCCAGACATTCCTGACTTCGCCACTAGATAAGGTGTGCCATTGCAATCAAAATGTAAGGCAAAGATAGACGAGCATAAAAACTACTTGCTATACGTGGGCTTACAGAGTAACAAGGCAACCAACCAATCATAGCATTGTAATTAAACACGGCTGAACCATCGGGATGCGCCGGGGTCGGTCCGAAGAAAGGTGCCACCACGGATCACGTTTTCTCGTTTCATTCCACACATGTGTCAGCCTTCGCCTGGCTGCCCGCAAAAAGTTGCCAATGCAACTGCAATTAGCCAACCGGAGACTAGAGTGGGACGACGAACAACTCCACCAGCCGTCCAGCCCACTGAATCCCCGGTGGGAAGTTGCAGCGTGCCCCGGCAACAAACAACAATAATGTGGTGGTGGTGACAGTGATATAGTAGGACCGATCAATTTGCCCGGACGGGCCGGGAGCATTACATGTTAGAGACGGCTCTTGACTTGAGTCATCAATCTATCAGTCTCTCCAGGGATTGAGTCTGCCTCCCATTACATCGGTTAATGCTCGTGTATGCTCTACGCACGCTGCATTATTGATCGTCGACACCGGCGGCTCGATCAGTTGCTTGCTCCGATCCCAATCATCCCAGCATTGTGAGTGGATTTTTTGTGTGTCTCGTCAAGAGAAAGAGAGAGTTACAACTCACAACATGTATCAGAGTGGGCGAAGTACATCAATCTGATCCTTTGCTAGACGAGACTCGTAAAGATCTTCGGTCTTATTATACACTTCAACATCTGGCGCAACTCATTGGTGGAATTGAGACAACAGCTGAACAGCGGGTGCTATTATTTTATCTGCTCACGATGTACTCATTGGTAGAATTGATATCTCTTTAGACTTCGGCCGAGAAAGAAGAATAATTGAATGCAGCACAAGGATTAGGGGGTACGAGGTCGGACGCCAGGTGAAGCACGTCGTTGGATCCACGAGTCAACTTGGCACCTGCCACCTCCAAAGCATCAAACCAATTTCATGAAGCTTCCCCGGCCCGGTCATGCGAATGCATGCAGCGTAGCTCCCACTTACCGGCTCGCACACACATTCGTGCAAATGCACGAAATGACTGGAGCACACTCGAGAGCACTCCAATTTGTTATAAATGTAAGATGGAAGGACAAAAGGGTGGTGTTGACATAGCACTCACTATGATTTCTACAATTTCCCTTCTATTTTCCAGAGACAGTTGGCTTAGTTAACCACCTCTGCATACGTTTGATGAATTATATATAGTTTACAAACCGTTCTAGAAATCAATTTTCAAAGACGTTCGTTTAAGCCCAATCTATAGTGAGAGTTTCATTTGTGCTGCAGCATAAGTGCTTTTGATGCTAGGGTAACACTATTTAAGAAGAGAGAGAAAGTAAGTTTCACGAGAATGGAACCGATTACTAACTCTCTATGAGTCATGGAAATTAAATGTTTATTAAACTATAGAAAGAAATTTTCCATTAACAATGGTTGTTTCATCCATATTTATTTTATTCTATATGACATGCTAGTTTTAGATCTGACATCATGAAACTCACCGTTGAAACTGGCCTATCCATTTCTCAAAGTCTATCCTTTTTCAAACATGAATGACAAAATTGCGGCATTTGTTTATACCAAAAACCTCTAAAATTGAGTGATTTGTAGTGTCAACGGTCCTTAGAAATTGATTTCTAGGAGTGATACTTAGTCAACAGTTCTTCAAAATAGTTTCCAAATAAATACATAAATTTCCATATGAAGTTAGATGGAGACAAAATTTTTGAAGAAAGCCTTGATCAGGGGAGGAGGCAGGGAGACTAACCCATTGATTGAAGCATAAGGTAGGGAAACCTTCAGGAAGTAGGAGCATATAAGGTAGGGAAACCTTCGGGAAGTGAACGCGTTCTCTATGCAATTGTTTCCCCAAAGTACTTGCTTTTGTTTTTGCTGGTACTTAGCATTTGGTTGACACTCAGCATATGTGTCATATCTGTTTGACTACTTCCCAATGATTTGCCTTGGTGCCTCCCCTTCTATACTTCAATATAATATTACTTTATCGGGTCACTGTCATAAATTTACAATGACTATAAGTTCTACATGTGTGTGCAACAACGCAAAATGTTCTTACTTAATATTTTAGTGGTGTGTCTCTTTTTTGAAATAGTCTACGTATGATTTATAAGTTGTTTGTTTAAGTGCTTGTAGAAAAATATCATTTGTTTGATCGGTTTAATTGAACTACGTGTCTTGGTGCAGGGTATTATTTCAAGTGCCTTCAGTGACCTTATTGAGACCAATGCAACATGATGTGAGGTTTTTTTGGGTGTCCATACCATAATCGACAAGGATCAATATGATGGTGTCGTCGAGGCCATTAACCATATTGCCGTTCAATCAACCTGCCAACACAAATATTTTCTTGTAAGTAATGTCTATGTAACTCCACCACTTCTCATGAGTTGTAACCTATAAGCAAACTTGTTTCCTACCGTTATTCCAGTGCGTCGTATTATTACTTCCGTTTTCGTTTGTGTTTAGGTGTAAAAACAATATTTTTTTTGTGTGTATAATCATTGGTGTGACCAATCATATCACAAACTTTAATGTCCAGCGTATACCGACAGCTTATTTTACAGAGCTATCCTTTTGACAAATTTTTACGGAGCCTTTTGACGAAAGCAGAAACCACACAAATACCCCACGTTCCACACGGGCTACACACGCCAGGTCGGAGGCCCCTTTTGTTTCTTTCGACACGTTGGATCGGAATCGATTTCCCCTATCGGCTGAGCCCCACCGATTTCCTCTGTCGGCGGCTGCTGCGGAAATCTTGGGATACGATCGCTCGGACCCCATCCTCCGTCCGAGCAGTTCCCGCCCTGTGCATGCACGCCTGCCTCGCTCGTTTCCCGCGCCCGTGCCTCGCTCGTTTCCCGTGCCCTGTGCATGCATGTCCGAGCAGTTCTCGCTCTTTTTTCCCTTTTCCTTTTCTTTTTCTGTTTTTTCTTTTTTATTTTTTGTTTCTTCTTTCTTGCTTCATTTTTTTTATGTTTTCATATATTTATTATATTTTTTAATTTTTGTTTATCATTTTAGAGAGAATGTTTTGTCTATTGTCCTTTCATAGAAAAGAACTGTCTATTATATTTATTCCTGTGTCGTTTTAGACAAAAAGTTTTGTCTATTGTTCTTTTATAAAAAAAAATGTCCACTGTATTTGTATTTTGTTTTTGTCTTTGTTTTTGTGCAGACCGTTGTTCCAGAACATCGACTATCAGCCTGTTCGTTTGGTCGTTTCTGGCTGGCTGGTTCTGGCTGCTGCTAATTTTTTATGAGAGAAAAATACTGTTGAATGGCTGACTGGTTTGGCTGATAAGTTCAAACGAACAGGCTGTATGTTCCATAGAACCTCGACCGTTGTTCCAGAACATCGATTATGTTCCATAGAACATCAGTTGTTCTAGAACATCGATAATGTTCCACGGAACATCGGCTGTTCCACAGAACATTGACCGATATTCTAAAACATCGATGATGTTCCACGAAACGTCGACGATGTTCTATGCACCCGATCGCGGCCAGAAGCAGTTGCGCGCGGGAAAAGAGACGGGAAAGCGTCACGTATCAGGTCCGAACGATCGGACCTCAGGAGCCCCCCTGCCGCTGGGTCCTGGCGCTGCGCCGCTGCCAACCCAGCCCCACACGCTGCCCACGCAGAGTTATAGGCGCGGCGCCCAAACGATCCAGTCAACCAAGAGTGCGCCGTGCGTGCGAGCAGGCAGGGCCGCCGGGGCCGGCCAGGGGGCGCAGCCGGGAAAAGGCAGCAAATCCCGTGTCCCGGAAAGCCCTCCTGTGTCGACTGCCGTGCTGACTCCTCTCTCAGAAAGCCAGCCAACTCCATAAAACGGCGCCAAGCGCGCGCGCCTGCTCTCCCGGCACCCAACCCAACTCCGCTGCAACTCTCCTCCCTCGCCCGCGCCTCCTCCGCCGCCCAACCGCGCGCGCCACCGCCACCGCCACCGCCTCCGCCGCCGCCCAATAGCTGAAAATAGATAGGATCACGAGGGGGAGATCGACTAGACAATCCGATCCTTAATTAATCAATCGCACACAGACAGGCTGCCAGATTCGGTGGGCGCGCTCCGACCCTCCCCATCTCTCTCGCCGTAACCGTAAACCCCCGGCGTGGGTGGGTGGGTTTATCGCGTCGCTGCGGGGCGCGGCGAGCGGCGGCGGGGCAATGGCAGGTTGGGGGTCCTCCAGGGTGGCGGCGGCGTGCGGGCCGTGGGGCCGCGGCGGCGCGGCGCTGGAGAGGGAGCTGTCGCGGGACGGCAGCCACTACAGCATCTCCAGCGGCATCCTGCCGTCGCTCGGCGCGCGGAGCAACCGCCGCGTCAAGCTCAGGCCATTCATCGTCTCGCCCTACGACCGCCGATACAGGTTCGCCGCCCCCC
>CM041634.1:37294550-37309265 GCA_023333625.1 Bothriochloa decipiens
TCTCTACAAGCACTGTCATGCTACGAGACCAGAAATCTACTGTATGCATTTATAACTAATTGAGATCATAATTTTACTTGTTTGGAATAGATATAGAATAGTTAGTTCTTTCAAGAACTTTGTTTGGAATAGATATAGAATAGTTAGTGAGAGCTGTTCAAGCAAGTGCTTTTACTTCCTCTTGACATGGCGTGTTGCGGTCAAGAAATCTGTTGCTGTGCTTGAAGACATATTATACGATGAATGTCAATCTGACCTGTTCCAAACTATAATATATATCTACAGTCAATCGTTGTGAGCTTGTGAACACTCCAACTAGGGATGAACAGTTGTGAAAAGCCTTTAGCCACTTTGCATTTCATATTTTTACCGAAAACTGAAACATGATTGGGAAGACCAGCTAGGAAAAAGGAAACGGTTATGTCTTAAAATCAGGAACAGAATAATTCTTTCTGGAAGATTTAGGTGGCACAAGCAAACTATATAAGAATCATACAAGTCCACAATCATGTGGTACAGTGAGCTTATCAAAGCATATTTCCATAGAAAATTAAACGAGCAATTTCTTTTAATTATCATGATTTACTTTGGAAAAGAATAATTAGCTGTAAAAAAGAACATGAAAAAGGAAAGAAACGCAAAGACTGGCCAAACTATCTGCTGTGAACGAACATGGGGCACTATATTTTCGAGCAAACTCCCAGGGTTGTGAATGAACTTGGGCCAAGCCATCCGTGTAAGTTTCCGCACTCTGTGGTCTGGACTCCGCAAGGGAAAGCATTCATCCCACCTTGCGCCCAGGACTCCAGTAAGGTTGATGCTTTGACTGCGCTGATAAATATTAAATTTTAATAACATGGGGTTTGGTGCTTGAGCCTGAAAGCGGGAACTTTCCTGGACAAGAAACAGGAACTTTTCCCCTATATAAAAACAGTAAGAGAATTCGGTCAGGAAACCCTTCTCCTGATTATCCTTCTTTTCCTGTCTCCATATTTTACTGGAAGTACAGTAAACGACCAGTCGGTCGATACGGGATTCCCCATCCTGCTTTATTCCCAGCTCCAACTGCTATGGAATACCTTAGTTTTATCAAAAAGTGGAATGCACTAATTTCATCACCTTATTTTGTATGATGTAATCTCTATATGCCGATTCGGATCATGTTTGTTGCACAGGTTGCTCAGATATGATGAACCAATCTCTCTTCTTGGTTGGAGAAATCGGGGGCAATGACTACAACAAACCTCTTCTTTCTAGAGTTCCCTTGGAGAAATTTCGCACCACCATTCCGAGTGTTGTTGCGAAAATTTCCTCTACAATCAGCGTGAGCATTATTTTTGTTGTAGCTGCTTACATTATATATAGATAGTAATTTATAAAGAGTTGAGTATGCAGGAATTGATTCGGTTAGGAGCCAAGACTTGTGGTTCCAGGAAACCTCCCTATTGGATGTATCCCAAAGTATCTGATGATATTCAAGAGCGATAAGGAAGAGGATTATGAAGTCCAGACAGGTTGTCTTAGGTGGATGAACAAGTTCTCACAGTACCACAACAAGCTTCTTGTGGAGGAGCTTAAGATGCTTCGCAAGCTCCATCCTGGAGTAACCATCATCTATGCTGATTACTATGGAGCTGCTATGGAGATTTTCGTTTCTCCTGAAAAATTTGGTAGGCTCAGATTTTTCCCTTTACTTTAATATGAAATTTAATCTCTACTTATCTGAAGATTGGTTGATAGACTACAAGTTATGCCATCAAGCTTTCAGAAACTATTTATTTTGGAAACCAAGGCTCACAAGGTTTAGTAGGCATTTAGTTACTGTTAATCACCATGCTTTACTTGTATTTGAGATCCATTTTCGCTGTTGGTCTTCAATTTTGAGCAACTTGTTTGATGCATTTAGCTGACCAGAAAATGGGATTTTGTTTGATTATATTTCTTGTGGAGTCCTAACACCAAGTATTATCAAATTACATATAGTAAGCTCATAATTAGCATTGTATGGCATCATGCAGAACTGGCAGTTTAGTCCACTTAGCATTGTTCTTTCCTTTTAATTGGATGTTCCTTTTGCCACAGCAGTATAGTATAAAAGGGTTAAAAAAAGTCTTCTTGGCAATATAGTTAACATTGCCTTTTTATGTGCACCATAATTATTGTTTAGGGATCGAACATCTGCTAGTGGCTTGCTGCGGTAGATAAGGACCCTATGGTGTGTCCCCAACTACAAGATGTGGATTCGGAGAATATAAGCTGTGCGATAACCCAGAAAAGTATGGATCATGGGATGGCTTCCATCCATCAGAATCTGCATACAGAGCCATTGCTATGGGCCTGCTACTAGGTTCCTACACAAGGCCGTCAATTGCTTCCACCACCAATTCATGTCCACAGCTTATGGAGCTCGGCTCTTCTACTGAATACAAACTTCTCTACGACCTGTAACCATTTTGAGAGATTGATTGTTGATTTTTATGTGTACGGAAGCTGCAGAGGATCCGGTACAGGAGAGAGATTGATTGGTCGATTTTTATCTGGACTCTAGACAAAAAAAACTACATTGAGAGGAATAGTTTCTCGCTACAAAATCCTAGCCTGTGGAAACTATGTGATGTATCTTGCACTGTGGGTCTTTAAAAACTCTTACTCTTCGGCTCGGGCGGGCTCAAGTTTCAGCAAGTGCAGATATGCATCAGCACTCAGCAGCTCAAAGGCAGCAGATAACCAGATAACCATTCGAGGGGTGAAAGCTGAAGAGGGCGTTCCCGTCCATTTATATCCCACCATCATCTCGCCAACCTAACCTACTCGCTAATGTATCAGACTTCGTCCGTGGAAAATGGCAAAAGTCTTTTTTTGAGCATCGGAAAATGGAAAAAGTCGAGAGCAAGCCTAGAAGACTGAAGCCGCAGCTAACCATACAAAATTAGCTTCTGTTGCTATCTGTCACACTCCATTTTTAAGGATAAAATAAAATATATAAACAGTTTTATATGCGTCCTAGGAACAGTCATACATATAAGATGATAAATTACAGAGAGTATCATCACCCTGTTTATTATATAACGAACCAATATTTATCACAGAGTCTTACACATAGAAAAAATAACTAATTTAACTTTATTGTAGAAGCTCCACACAGGGATACGTCGACTGGTGAACACAAAGCCTAGTACTCATCACGATAGCTTTTATTTCAACCTTCATCTGTTACCTATCCGGAATTTTCTAAAATTGAAAATAAAGCAAGCGTAAGTACATAATCGTACTCAACAAGCATAACATGGGTTAATGAGCTCAATAAAGCTGACTCTGTTTGACTATATTTAGCTTTTACAATTAATCATATTAAAGCATAGCATCAAGGTAGTGAGAATTCCCATATACTCATGATCAAGATAACATTAACAAATGTGTAGCGATAACGATATTAAGATGAACACATTAACAATTTAAGAACCATTATCTTTAATGTAAATGTATTAAGGCCGCCCTGACCGTGGGTACGAACAATATATTGATTTAAACTCTGATCAGAGGTGTACACTTTCACTGTGAGTCATGTTTTGCAACCGAGTGGATTTATAACTTTCAAACTACTACAAAACATATAAAGCCTCCTATAGGTTCTCCTAACCAATCAGAGATGCGGAGAACGTTAAGTGTAGGAACCCCTCTTCCAACATGGCACAATCCTTCCCGGCTATACTCATAAGGATAGGGGCTGTCCTAGACCTAACTTCCAGACCACTAACCAGCTAGAAAAGGGCCTACAAGTGACTAGAGCCAGAGCCATATAGCCCTCGCAGCTGTAAGGATTATCCATGATAAATCACTTACACACAAGAGTTCAAGTTTGTTAAAAGTCATCGTTTTCCTTGATAGCATAACACACATCAAGTTATAAGATCATGACCATTAGAGCACTAGCATCATAACTACCCAATGCAACCCAGAAGATTCAAGAAATCAGGATATCAAAGCTAGTTATAATCTCTAGGGTCATCAAACAGACACATGCATATGAATTATTATCTATAGTGAATAGGTAACAAGGAAGATCCATGCTATACTTAACTTGACTCACAAAGTCTTGCTGGTCCTGCTGATCCTTAAAGTAGTCTTGCTCAATAAAAACCTCACCGTATATACTCGACATAACAATCAACACCAGACAATTCAATCGAGCATACATACACAAAGCAAACAAGAGTTATTAGAGAAACAGTACATCAATCTCATCAAAATAGAATAAAAAGTTTATAAAACTATTCTACATGCCGCTACGATCACACAGACGTCAAGTTCACCAAAAACGGAGTTATAACGACGAAGTTATAAATTTTCAAATATTTCTATAGACAGATAAATACAACAAATATAAACTAAAAATATAAAGTCTCCAAAATATCCCAACAGTGGCATCACTACGTAGATTACGAAATTATGAATCTAACGAAATTTGAATAGACCAAAACGGAGTTAAAACGTGAAAGTTATAAGCTTTTGAAAATAATGGCAAAACTATAAATACAGGAAAACATATTTTAAAACTGTAAAGAGGAAATACGTTTTCCAGTGAAGAAAACGTATTCTGGGGCCTGTTAAAAGGAAAATACGCTTTCCAATGGACAAAGCGTATTATAAATCTGTTAAACAGAAATTACGTTTTTCAGTGAGGAAAACGTACTATGACGGAGCCGCCAAGGACTCTTAACAGAATAGATCAAAGTTCAGGGGGTTTTTGACAAAACTACCGGTCGAAGGGGTACGGTTGTATCTAGGCCATCCGATCGAAAACCGACGGCCAGGATTCGGAACCGACGGCAGGCGACCGGAGACGACGGCGGCGCTGCCGCGCGACATGGCCGGCGACGAGCCAAGCTCGCCGGAGAAATTGAACTGGCCGATTCCGGCCACCGTTAGCAACAAGACCTGTACCACTCGAGAGAAGAGCTCACACCATGCTCACCTAGCAGGAAGATGGAGGCCGAGAGGTGTCGGGGTCGGCGAGAAGCTCGGCGTGGCGGACGACGGCGACCTACACACGGTGTCGACGCGGTTTAGGCAAAATTGAGTCGAGAAGAAGGCACCATCGTGCTTAGGAGACCAAGGCGAAGCTTTTGAGCTAGCTTACGATGTCAATGGCTCAGCGGTCGTGGTCAATTGCTCGCTCTGGCGACGGCAATGGCGGCTAGGGTTTCGGTGTCGCGGCGGCTCGAGCGAAGCAAGGCGGCTGATAGGGTTTTGATAGGGATTTTGGTCGCGGGTTAAAGGCTTAAATAGCCTCGGGTCAAGGTGGTGCAACAGAGCGGACGGCGTGGAGGCGGCACGGTCGGAGTCGGGCTTCCGACGCGGCTCTGAGTCAGAGAAAGAAGGAGACGGGGTGGTCCCCACTTGTCAGCCAGAGCAGGAGAGGAACGCGGACGACGGACGCAGTGCGGCTGCGTCTTGATGGGCCGGTCGGCCTATGACCCAAGAAGAAGCGGCGGCGCGCGCGGCTGCTGCTGACGGCCTTGATGGGCCGGCCAAGGAGGAAAGAAGGCGGGCCGAGAGAGTGGCCTGCGGCCAGAGGCAGGGCGGGGAGAGCAGGCCGCTGGTTGGCTGCTCGGGCTGGTTGGGCTGAAAAGAAGAAAAGGGGTGAGGAGGGAAAAGAAATTGTTTTTCTTTTATTCAAACCCCTTTTCAAAAGTAATTTCAAATATATTTTGAAATCCAATTCAAATTTCAATCACCACACAAGAAAAATGTGCACCAGCATGAATGCACAAGCATGTTTCTACCATGATATAACTTTATTTTCATGAAAACATTTATTTTGCCTATTTTAATTTCTCACCAAAAGTCATTTTGACTATTTTTGAAAACTTAAAAAATTTGGGATATTACAATTCTACCCTCCTTAAGAGAATCTCGTCTTCGAGATTGGATTTTGCTTACTCGAACAACTACGGATAAGCTGCCTTTACTGCATCCTCAGTCTCCTAAGTTGCCTCAGCCTCGGAGTATCGATTCCACTGCACCTTGCACATCTTAATAACCCGGCTTCGGATAACCTTTTTAGCTATATCCAAGATCCTTACTGGAAACTCTTCATACGTGACATCATCCTTAACAGTAAGTTCCTCCAAAGGTAAATGTTCCTTCTCAGGTACATGCAAACACTTCTTAAGTTGAGACACATGGAACACATCATGCACACCCGCTAAACTCTCAGGCAATTCCAACTGATAAGCCACTTCTCCACATCTCTTTAAAACTTTAAATGGACCAACATACCTTAGTGCAAGTTTCCCTTTTTGGTTAAACCTCTTCACACTTCTCATAGGAGACACCTTCAAGTACACATAATCACCTTTCTTGAATGTCAATTCTCTCCTCCGGGTATCTGCATAACTCTTCTGGCGAGATTGTGCTAACCTCAAGTTCTTTCTAATCACTCGTACCTATTCTTCTATGGTTCTCAGAACATCTGTCCCAAACAATTGACTTTTCCCAGTCTAATTCTAAAACAACGGCGTTCTGCACTTACGCCCATACAGATCTTCAAATGGTGCCATCTTGAGACTCTGTTGATAACTGTTGTTGTATGAGAACTCTGCATAACACAAATTCTTATCCCAACTTGTACCATACTGTAATATACAAGCTCTCAACATGTCCTCCAAAATTTGATTAAGTCTCTCAGTCTATCCATCAGTCTGTGGGTGATATGCTGTACTAAAGTTCAACTTTGTTCCCAAAAAACTATGCACTGCTTTCCAAAAGTGAGATGTGAACTGAGTACCTCTATCAGACACGATCTTCTTTGGAACACCATGCAAACACACGATTCTTTCCATGTACAGTGTAGCCAACTGAGGTCCAGTATAGGTGGTCTTCATCGGCAAAAAGTGAGCTACCTTAGTCAGTCGATCAATTATTACCCAGATAGAATCATAGCCCCTCTTAGTACAAGGTAAACCTGTTATAAAGTCCATACCAACCTCTTTCCACTTCCATTCTGGTATCTTCATCGGTTGCAATAAACCGGCTGGCCTCTGATGTTCAGCTTTCACACGTTGACAAGTATCACATAAAGCAACGTACTCTGCCACATCCCTCTTTAGACCAATCCACCAATACTTTTCCTTGAGATCCATGTACATCTTAGTACTTCCAGGATAGATAGAGTAAGCTGCCTCATGTGTCTCTCGCAGAATTGCCTGACGAAGAGCTTTTACCTCTGGAACACATATCCGATTGCCATGCCATAAGGTACCCTCTTTATCAGTGCGAAAACCGGGTGCCTTCCCTTCTGCTAACTTCTTAACTATATACTTTATATCCTCATCCTCCAACTGACCCTTGCGAATCTCCTCCTCTAAGGTAGGTGTCACCTCTATCTCCATAACATTATTAACAAGGGTGAGATTCAAATGAGCAAACTCTTCACACAACTTATCGGATTCAGGTGTCACCCAAAGTTCATTAGCATGCTTCTTTCTACTAAGTGCATCGGCCATGACATTTTCCTTGCCAGGGTGGTAATACATATCAAAATCGTAATCATTTAACAGTTCCAACCAACGGTGTTGTCTTATGTTCAAGTCAGACTGAGTGAAGATGTACTTCAAGCTCTTGTGGTCAGTGAAGATATCTGTCTTGTGCCCAATCAGATAGTGTCACCAAATCTTCAGAGCATGAACCACAACTGCTAATTCTAGATCATGAGTAGGATAATTAAGCTCATGTTTTCTCAGCTGCCTCGAAGCATAAGCGACAACTCTACCTTCTTGCATAAGAACACACCCCAATCCCAAACGAGATGCATCACAATAGATAGAGAACTTCTTGCTTAGATCTGGCAATACCAACACTGGAGCTGTTGTCAATCTCTTCTTCAATTCTTCAAAACTAGCTTGACACTTATCGAACCACACAAACTTGGCATTCTTCTCTAGTAAGGCTGTCAATAGCTTAGCAATCTTCGAGAATCCTTCAATGAATCTCCTGTAATAACCAGCCAAACCGAGAAAATTGCGAACCTCACTAACATCTGTAGGTGGCTTCCAATCCAACACATCTTTCACTTTGCTTGGATCCGCTGCTATCCCACCATTAGAAATGACATGGCCAAGGAAAGAGACTTCCTCTAACCAGAATTCACATTTGCTCTTCTTAGCATAAAGTTTGTGCTCTCTAAGCTTCTACAATGACTAACCTCAAATGTTCTGCATGTTCTTCCTTGTTCTTTGAGAATACCAAGATATCATCAATAAAAACCACAACGAACTTATCCAGGTATTCCATAAACACCTTGTTCATCAGGTACATGAAGTAGGCAGGTGCATTGGTCAACCTAAAAGACATAACTGTATACTCATACAACCCGTATCTGGTAGTGAATGTCGTCTTTGGTATATCTGACTTCCAAATCTTCAACTGATGATAACCAGAGTGCAAATTAATCTTGGAGAACACACAAGCACCTCTCAACTAATCAAACAAGTCATCAATCCTGGGTAAAGGGTACTTGTTCTTGATGGTAACCTCATTGAGAGAACAATAATCAACGCACATTCATTGAGTTTCATCTTTCTTATCAACAAAAATCACAGGAGAACCCCAAGGTGATGCACTAGGATGAATGAAACCTTTCTCTTCTAATTCCTTTAACTGTTTCTTAAGTTCCTCTAGTTCATTAACCCCCATTCTATATGGACGCTTAGCTATGGGTGCAGTGCCAGGTAATAACTCAATAATAAATTCAATGTCGTGGTCAGGTGGCATACCTAAAAATTCATCGGGGGACACATCCGGGAATTCCTCCACCACCTGATTCTGAGGATCTGCATTGTCATCTAGCTGATTCAAAGTAGTAGTAGGAGGCGCTGACATCAACACTGATCCTATCTCCTTCTGGTGTAGTCAGATCCACAACCCTCTCTTTACACTTTATCACAGCTTGGTAAGCTTCTATCCAATCCAATCCCAGAATGAAATCAATACCAGATGCATTTAGCACAACAGGATTAGCTAAAAAGTCTACCCCCCTTAAGTGAAGCTTAGATAAGGGACAGTAGTAAGAAGCTGGTATAGCACCCCTCGGTGAGTTTACTACCATTTGGTTCTTCATGGCTACAACTGGTATGCTATGCCTTCTAACAAATGCTTGCGAGACAAAGGAATACGAAGCTCCAGAATCAAAAGGTACAGTAGCAGAGATAGAGTTGATGTTGAACGTACCCAACATAACTTCTGATGCTTCCTGAGCTGTCTCAGTGGACACATGGTTCACCCTTCCATGATTAGCATAGGACTTCTGATTACCATTCTGCTTCTGAGGTGTGTGTTGATTTGGTTTCTGGGGGCAGTGATTAGCATAGTGCCTAGGTTCCCCACAAATATAACATAACTGAGGAGTATTGGGACTACTCTTAAGAGGCGTGTTGTTAGGCGTAGTAAGGCGCAGAATTTGATTTTTAGACTACTGCGATGGCCGTTGATTCCTCTTCCAGTTCTGCTGGTTATGACCATGATTCCACTGATTGACTGGTCCTTGATACTTCTGCTTGAAACCTTGGTGGAAGTTAGAATGGAAATGAGAATTATTTCCAAAGTCTTGTCCATTCATCTTCTTCTTCTTATCCTATGACAGACGTTCATTATCCAGCATGATAGCACTATTCACCAATTCTTCAAAGGTATCATACTTGTTACCCTTCAACTGCAACCTAAGTTCATATTAAATGCCCTTGAGGAAATGACGCCGCTTGTCAACATCCCTTATAACTTCATGTGGAGCGTAGCGTGTCAACTCCTCGAACTTAGCATGATACTCACTCTTAGTCATAGATTCCATCTTGAGATTCCTGAACTCCTCTGCCTTCTGTTCTTTTAGACCTTAGGAATGTGGCGAGCCAAGAAATCCTCTTTGAACTGCTCCCAGGTAATAGTAGGAGCATTGTTAGGACGTGCAGCTTGGTATGACTCCCACCAGGTTTGAGCAACACCCTGAAGTTGCCCGGAAGCATACAATACTTTCTCAGCATCATTGCACTGTGCAAGATTCAACTCTTCAGGGTGTTGCTTAAATCCTCTTTGAACCGCTCCCAGGTAATAGTAGGAGCATTGTTAGGACGTGCAGCTTGGTATGACTCCCACCAGGTTTGAGCAATACCCTAAAGTTGCCCGAAAGCATACAACACTTTCTCAGCATCATTGCACTGTGCAAGATTTAACTGCTTCTCCACAGCACGCAACCAATCTTCAGCATCCATAGGATTAGTAGTATGAGTAAACACAGGAGGATGACCTTGCATAAAGTCCCTGCATTTATGCCTTGGTGGTTGAGCACGCGGTAGCCCTCCAGCTTGCATGGTCTGCACAAACTGGGTCATGGCCTGCATCATCTGCATTTGTGCCTCCCTCATTTCCTCATTAGTGATATGTCCATTACCATAGCCTCTAGCACAGTTACCTCTTCTACCCCAAGCAGCCATCTGTATTCTAACAGAATCAAAGCTTAGAGATATTCAGGATACAAATCACTTATATAATGATAAGGATTGCAAAACTGAAAATTTCTGGGCGAGCTTTAATTTTAATAGTACCAAAAAATAGTCATAACTTGAGATTCCGGTATCAAAAGGAGACATTCTATACATGGTTGGAAAGGCTAAGAAATTCTCTACAACTTCTGTTCAGACTATATTACCAGATTCTGTCATCTAAACCATCGAATTAATCAAACAATAGAAACTATTTAGAAATTTTAGACAACACTGAATGCCAGATTGCGATGGATATAACTTCCAACTCAAAACTGATATAGACATGATTCTTGAGGGAGTTGATAGATAAAGATGTCTAGTTTCACCCAAAAAAATCTCATATGCATTGGATAAACCAATTTTGAGATATAACCAAAATATCACAGGTTGCTCAGAAAACAGCCAAGGTACAGACAGGATAAACCAACCCAAACTTGATTTATTCAAACTTTAACCTTAATATCCTTAACTAAGAAACTTGCGGACATGCCCACCAAGTTCCAGCACTCACATAAAAATCCAAATCATCCATATTATTACATAATCATAAATCATCAAGCACTCAAAGTTCACAAACACTAGAATGACACGACTAAACTCGACTCACGATACTAATAACGTGCCTATTACATAAGGGTTTTCAAGCTAGGGTTGAAGCTCATGGTTTAGCCGTTCATAGATCTTTGGTTGTCCAGTCATGACCCTGAGCCTATCAATTTCTTCTTGTTGCGCTTTAATCTTCTGCACTTGCTGGTCCACCGTGCTTACCAAGCGCTGATGCGTGAGCATCATGTCACAAGCAAAGTGTGCTAATTCCCATGACTCACGTGGTAAATCTTGAGGATTCATCATAACCCATCCATCCTCCATACTGTAGTCAGCGCGAGGCAAATAGCGAAACTCATCATCTCTCATATTTCTAAAGCGATGTCCACGGAGGGCAATCCAGGCTGTAAAAGCAGCACCCTCTATGCCATCCTCTTGAGTTGGGCAAGGACCAAAATGCTCATAAATCATCTCTATCTCATAGGAATTTTGTATCACCCCTGGGGAACATATAGCCACATTTATCTCCCAGTAAGTACCTTCCAACGGATGGGTGTGTTGGAAATAAGTGTACTGCACAGCGGGGTCCCAATCAGCATAGTAGCCACGAAGAAGCTTCATGAGTCGTATATGCGATCTGGTATGATACTCTGGTACGCGAGAGATCTTCACAGTCCATCCCATAGGAGCGTGCGGTCCACCTCCTCCATCAGAACCACCTGCAGACGGCGGTGGGGATTGACCACCATCTTGAGCTACTTCCATCGTCTCACCATCTCTGATGTCGAGGGCCTCCTGCTCCTCAGCCAGAGGTGCCACTTCCTCCTCTTCTTCTTCAGCGGCCTCCATTGGTTCTTCCTCTTCAACTTAAGGTGATGTAGGCACCGAAGTTGGTGATAGCAGAACATCTTCCCTAGACTCCATGTGGTTGAACAGAGCACGATACGCAGCAGCAGTCATGTGATGAGTATAAGGACGCATCTACAAGATTTAGACATAGGTTAGAGTGGAGTCAAGATTTTCACAATAGAGTAAGTATAAGAGCATAAAAATTGAGTAAATAACAAGGTTTAAGTTAAGAAGCATGAAACTAGTGAAGCAAGGAGACTAAGAATGATCATTCTATCTAGGCTTGCGTCCTACAGTCAACACGGTTTTGATACCAACTTGTCACACTCCATTTTCAACGATAAAATAGAATGTATAAACAGTCTTATATGCGCCCCAGGAACAGTCGTACATATAAGATAAAAAATTAAAGAGAGTATCATCACCCTGTTTATTACATAACGAACCAATATTTATCACAGAGTCTTGCACATAGAATAAATAACTAATTTAACTTTATTGCGGAAGCTCCACACAGGGACACGCCGACTGGTGAACATCAAGCCTAGTACTCATCACGATAGCTTTCATTTCAACCTTCATCTGTTACCCATCTGGGATTTTCTAAAATTAAAAATAAAGCAAGCGTAAGTACACAACCGTACTCAACAAGCATAACATGGGTTAATGAGGCTCAATAAAGCTGACTCTGTTTGACTACATTTAGGTTTTACAATTAATCATATTGAAGCATAGCATCAAGGTAGCGAGAATTCCCATATACTCATGATCAAGATAACATTAACAAATATGTAGCAATAACGACATTAAGATGAACATATTAATAATTTGAGAACCATTATCTTTAATGTAAATGTGTCAAGGCCGCCCTAACCGTGGGCACGGACAATATATTGATTTAAACTCTGATCAAAGGTGTACACTTTCACTGTGAGTCATGTTTTGCAATCGAGTGGATTTATAACTTCTAAACCACTATAAAACATATAAAGTCTCCTATAGGTTCTCCTAACCAATCAGAGATGCGAAGAACGTTAAGTGTAGGAACCCCTCTTCCAACATGGCACAATCCTTCCCGGCTATATTCATAAGGACAGAGGTTGTCATAGACCCAACTTCCAGACCACTAACCAGCTAGAAAAGGGCCTACAAGTGACTAGAGCCAGAGTCATATAGCCCTCACAGCTGTACGGATTATCCATGATAAATCACTTACAGACAAGAGTTCAAGTTTGTTAAAGTCATCATTTTTATTTATAGCATAACACACATTAAGTTATAAGATCATGACCATTAGAGCACTAGCATCATAACTACCCAATGCAACCCAAACAGTTCAAGGAATCAGGATATCAAAGCTAGTTATAATCTCTAGGGTCATCAAACAGACACATGCATGTGAATTGTTATTTATAGTGAATAGGTAACAAGAAAGATCCATGCTATACTTGCCTTGACTCATAAAGTCTTGCTGGTCCTGCTGATCCTCAAATTAGCCTTGCTCAACAAAAACCTCACCGTCTGTACTCGACATAACAATCAACACCAGACAATCCAATCGAGCATACATACACGAAGCAAACAAGAGTTATTAGAGGAACAGTACATCAATCTCATCAAAACAAAATATAAAGTTTATAAAACTATTCTACACGCTGCTACGATCACATAGACATCAAGTTCACCAAAAACGGAGTTATAATGGCGAAGTTATGAATTTTCAAAGATTTCATATAGACAGATAAATACATCAAATATAAACTAAAAATATAAAGTCTCCAAAATATCCCAACAGTGGCATCACTGCGTAGATTATGAAATTATGAATCTAACGGAATTTGAACAGACCAAAACAGAGTTAAAACGTGAAAGTTATAAGCTTTTGAAAATAATGGCAAAACTGTAAATAGAGGAAAACGTATTTTAAAACTGTAAAGAGGAAATACATTTTCCAGTGAAGGAAACGTATTCTGGGGCCTGTTAAAAGAAAAATACGCTTTCCAGTGGACAAAGCGTATTATAAATCTGTTAAACAGAAATTACTCTTTCTAGTGAGGAAAACGTACTCTGACGGAACCGCCAAGGACTCTTAACAGAATAGATCAAAGTTCAGGGGTTTTTGACAAAACTGCCGGCCGCAGGGGTACGGTTGTATCTGGGCCATCCGATCGAAAACCGACGGCTAGGATTCAGAACCGACGGCAGGCGACCGGAGACGACGGCGGCGCTGCCGCACGACATGGCCGGCGACGAGCCAAGCTCGCCGGAGAAATTGAGCCGGCCGATTCCGGCCACCGTTAGCAACAAGACCTGTACCACTCAAGAGAAGAGCTCACGCCGCGCTCACCTAGTAGGAAGATGGAGGCCGAGAGGTGTCGGGGTCGGCGAGAAGCTCGGCGCGGCGGACGGCGGCGACCTGCACACGGCGTCGACGCGGTTTAGGCAAAATTGAGCCGAGAAGAAAGCACCATGGTGCTTAGGAGACCCAGGCGAAGCTTTTGAGCTAGCTTACGACGTCAATGGCTCAGCGGTCGCGGTCAATTGCTCGCTCCGGCAGCGGCAATGGCGGCTAGGGTTTCGGTGTCGCGGCGGCTCGAGCGAAGCAAGGCGGCTGATAGGGTTTCGATAGGGATTTCGGTCGCGGGTTAAAGGCTTAAATATTCTGGGGTCAAGTGAAACATCCTCAATTTTCCACGAAGGGAAAATTCACAGAATGGCGGATAATATAATAGTTTAAAGCATCAAACCATCTCATTATCCCGCAGTAGTCGATACAGGATCC
>CM041634.1:37330440-37346262 GCA_023333625.1 Bothriochloa decipiens
ATCGAAGTGGGAAGAAGGCCCAGCTTGGGTTCCAAAACTTCAGAATGGTATTATAATTCACAAAAAAACTTAAAAATGGTATTGAGGTATTTTTCTTTTATTTAAAAGGGCAGAAAAGACTATAAATAGAGTAGTTTACTACTCGAAAAGTCTAGTAACCCCTCAACTATTGAGCTCAACTAATTTACCCTCTAAACTATACCGGATTTTTTACCGTTGTGGAAAACCGATCAAGTAACCCCACAAGTGATTTTTTACAATTGTTTTGCTACAGTGACCATAATTTTGCATTTTGTTTATTTACTTTTACTGAATCTTTGAAAAATTATACAATGGAAAATCTAATTTTATTAGGCTCCACATAAGTAGATCTATACAACAAATATATAATATTTTCTTCAGTATAAAATTTTTGTTGTAGCTTTATAATAAATAAATTTATTTTAAAAAAACTTATACAAGTATACCATATTATATGCTCACTGTGTAAATCTATTTATGTGGAGTTCAATAAAATTAGATTTTTTATTTTATAATTTTCTAGAATTTACTATACTTTTTTAAAAATTCAGCAGAAATTTTAAAATGACAAAACCACTAGTCAAAACTGCTCATGAGTATTTTGACCATTTTAGAAATTTAAGGAGAGGGATAAAATAGATGGTTTCATAATTTAAGAGTGAAGTAGACCACCGAGGGTTAAGTAGACTTTTTTAAAAATATTACATTGAACACTTTGTGGTACAAAGATTGATAGAAGAAAATGACATTTCACTCTGAGCGTGTTAGGCCAGCAGCGGGAGTCGCTCATTTTGAGTGTGTTGTGGCCAATTTTGGCTTAATAAAATGGGGAATTCTTGTTGACTAGTGGCTGCCGACCGGCTCCCACAAGGCCACAAAACGGGCCCCCGGTAGGGCTAGAATCGTCTGAACTTGAAATCGCCCAAACCAAACGCCAAACCCCTACCGAAGTCCCGAATTCCCGATGCCGCGCCGAAAGCGCCCGCCGCACGGCTTCCCCGCCGAGCCCAAGCACCCGCGGCGGCGGACGGCGTCTCCAGCTTCCGCTTCGGCTCCGTCTCCTGGGGGCGGCGCGGCAAGAGGCGGCGCCGGCTGTGGCGATCTCAGGCGCGCGTTCGGGCGCTGCCGTGCGCTCCTGGACGACCTGATGCGGCACGAGGACGGGTGGGTTTTCGAGGCCCCCGTAGACGCGCGCGCCCTCGGCCTCCGCGACTACTACACCGTCGTCGCCGACCCCATGGACCTCGGCACCGTTCTCCGCCGCCTCGAGCGCCGCCGCGACGCCTACCCGACCGCGTTCGCGGCCGACGTCCGCCTCACGTTCCGGAACGCCATGTCGTATAACAACGAGGGCGACCCCGTTTACGAGAGCGCCGCCGACCTCTCCGAGATGTTCGAGGACAGGTGGGCTTCAATCGAAGCGGAGCTCCCGCACCCGCCCTCGACGGACGCCAAGGGCATGGTGAGATTGAACGAGAACAACAAGCTGCCGCGTTTTCCGGTGGCCGGGGCCCTCGAGAAGCGGGATGCGCGCCTGCCGATGGAAAAGGGCAATGCGGATGCCGCGGCGCAGGATGAGCTTGACTGGCTGGTCCCACAGCAGGGCGCCGCTCACGCTGATGTGAGCTCCCCGAAGCAGGTAATTCTTGTGGTTATGCTGGTCAAGTTCACTCTTTGATTTCGTTCTTTAGCATTCACTGGACATTGCGTTTAAAGTTCAGCAATCTTTAGTGTACTTCCCCCGAAATGCATTCTTTTCTGAATGAGATTCAGCGATGATGGCTGTGTCTGTGATAATTCTATCTAGGGTATAATGTTGCCATGAGTGATTTGCCATATTTCGATGATGTCGCTACACACAGGATTATTCCGAACCGATATAGTTCATAGTTGAATGTTTTGTGGAATTTCCTCTATTGAATTCTGGTTGGTGGATGATCATCTGTAGATTGGAAATTAATTCGACATGGAATCCAGAATTTTGCCATCTGTGGATCCAGGACATGGGATCCAATGTGGATCCCGGACATGGGATTCAATCATCCAAAATTAATTGGACTAGGGTTAGGATTGTAGATTATTGTCCACCGCTCAGGAAAAAATGTATTTTCTGTTTTATTCTGTTCCTCCAACCATGCTTGTTTGTCGAGTGAGATGTGGAATGGAAATCCTTATGCAGTTTTCGTTAATATGTTATGTTGGATAAAACTTGATCTAAACAAGCCATGTAAGTGACTTGTCAGGAGTCAACAATTCTTTAGAGGTAAGGTATATATATTGTAAGAACATGTTGAATTCTTAGTGTCACCCAAAGCTCTCATGTAGTTTGTGCTATATTCTTTTGCATCAGTGCCCTGTGTCATGCTTCGGTGAGCATACCCTGTATAAACTATGAACTTCCTTCTAAAGTGTATGAAAAATGAGTGTCCGTAGTTGACAATCATAACACATCATATTGGCTGGCTGATTTGATGCTTCAACAAAGCCTAAATGGCCATGCAAGAGTGCATTTAGTGTAACATTCCTTCAAAATTGGGTGCTAAAAGAATGCTGACTCATTAATAAACTATAGAATAATAACATTTAGTTCTATGCTCCATCTGTGATTGTAAACCTTTATGGTTGTCAAACTCTTTGAATGGTTTCTTGCAACATACTTTTATCTCCTATTTGAGGTAAGTAGGTTGCCTCGTAGAGGGTTTCTTTCCCCTTCCTTTCTCTCTTTAATAAAGATGTGTTGCTCTCTTGCATGTTTGAGGGAAAAAACCTTAACTTCGCAACCCCCCCCCCCCCCCTATTTCTGATTTTATCCTAGTATAAGTTGGCCAAAGTTTTGCCTGAACCATCTTAATTGGTTGGTTTGCCTGTTCGTTGCATGTATCAAATTGTTGTTGTATTGATTGGCTAATACATGCATACCCCTGTTCATTTACTGTTTTTTTTGCATGTAGCATGTAAGTTGTGCACTAATATTTATTACAATTACCAAATTGGGGGTATGGTGCTGGATCATACATTATATAACAACTCTTGACTGAAGTGTTTATTTTATTTCTTTTTTCTCAACCTCTTTCTTTGACCATGTTTTAGAAGCTTTTAAGGTTATAAGTATGTTTACTAATCCCTAGAAACACATTGATTACTGTTTAATCTTTAAAGAAGCCATAATCAGGGTCCCCCAAATTAAACACCAGATTTTTTTTTACCTCCCAAGAATGTACATCATATCATCAACTTTTATTTTGTTAATCAGTCAATGATAAATACAGAGGATCAGTCACTGAATGTTCTCTCACAATTTGAGCCCTTTCTCCAACTTCACTCATAACCTCCTAAAGGCTATTAGAGCATCGACTGTTGATCTAGTCTGCAGATCCAGTTGTATTGTTTTAACAGTATCCATCTGATATATTATCTGATGCCTCATCCTTTCTCCGATCCTGGACTTTGTATTCTTAACACGCAGCTTCAGTTGTATTTTTAGGCTTTTAGCAGTATCCATCTGACATATTATCTGATGCCTCGTCCTTTTTCTCCTGGACTTTGTATTCTGAACAGGCAAGAGAATTTCCTGTCACTGCATTAAGAAGGAATGAAATTGGTTTTAGGTTAAACAGACATGAAGCAAGAGTCTTTGTATCCATGGGTGTTTGTTACTTTATACTTACACAATCTGCTTATTACAAAGCAAGGCACAAATTCAGTCTCATGTGGCTTGTCTCGAACTTGCGGTTTTCTTAGGCATTTCTCAAGAATACCATTGAATCATGACATAAAGGTAGAAATAGAAATAAGTAGTGACAGTAAGTAATAAGAATGCTTAAGCCACACGCTTTCATTTGCTATTTAAAAATTAAAAATCAACTAAATTAAATTAAATGAACTTTGAATTTGTTGTATCAATATCAGAGCATATTTCTCTTTTCTTTTGATTTTAACAATGCACATATAGTAGATCGATGATGGAGGCCATAAATAGCTTTTATGCAATGAATCATTAGTTATGGGCTACCGCGTGAGACTGGGCAAGGGAAGACCAGGCATCTCTAAATGTGCATTAGTTATAGTATTATATGAATGTAATCTCTAAATCATTCATATTTTCTGTTCAGAACTTGTGACATTGTATTATATGCTCCCTGAGTGGCCTTACTTTATTACTCATGTTATGTTTGCTTTGAAGATTAGTTATTACTCTATTTACCATAATGAAAAAAGGATAATTAATAGTAGTTAATGGCATCATTATTAGATGGAGCAGATGTGAATATGTGTGTCACCACTAGGATGCAGGTTCCACATGTTTTGAGTCATTGGGTCGACCAAAAACTTGATAAATGAACTAGAATGGCAATGGCACCTACTTAATTTAGGGGGACAAAAGAAGTAAGTTAGCTGAAACCAAAAAAAACACCTTTGCATAACCACTTGCATCCTTAGTCACCTCGTACAACTGATGTTGGGATCTTTGTAATGCACTGGAGTGGCAAAATTGTCATCTTCTCCATTTACTTGCTCCAACTTGTAGATTCATGATATCTGAATGATCTGAGGCCTGATTAATCTGGTATCTTGGCTTTCAAGGTCTAAATGAATTTGCTTGTATTGATTAAAAGGGGAAATGAATCCAGAGAACAACTTTATGGTCTTAATGTTCTAATGCATTGATTTGTATAGGGCACATGCTTTTTTCAAGACCGTCGAAAGATTTTTGTTTTAGTTTTTAAGTAGGAACATAATGTTTATCCTCTTTAACTGCAGGATCCATGACTGATGACAACTGGAGAGCCTAGCATCAAAAGGCGACGGAATGGTTTTATCTGGATAGCCTCCTGTGTACTCTGTTCCTAGCCTTGTCAAGGCTCCTTGACATGTATTGAGGTTAAACTTCTGTGGTTAACCCTTCCTGGTAAACACATTTGTTTTGTATTGATGGAGGCGCCTTGCTAATTGTTGTATGCTGAAAATCAAGGATAATTTGACCCAATACTTCCGGAATCATAGGGAAGAATGAGAAAAGTTTGCCTAATTATTACATGGCGTCTGTAACGTAGATCTTGTTTCTTATACATTTTCTCATTTATTATGAGGTGTTTTTATTTTGTCAGCTATGCTCCATAGATTGGTTGGTGAAAGACTGAAAGGGGAAAGATAAGTATTCGATTTGGTAGTATAAGCAGACAAAAAAATACATTGTCTTTGTTCAACAATTTCTTTTCCATATGGCTACATTTACGTCAGTAGTGCTATAATGGAGAAACTGGTGTCTGAAAGCTACTCGAGGTGTATATAGGAGAAGCAAGTATAGCGTCGATTTTTTTCCCCAGCGAGTTCTGAGTTGTTTTTTTTTCTCTTTTTGGTTTTGTTTTTTTGGACAAAATTCTGAGTTGGTTTTGAACCTAGCGCAGAGCGTTGTCTCGCATCAGCTATCACGCGCAGCCTGCGAGCAAACAGTGGACGGGGTTGCAGCGGCGGTGCAGAGGAAGGGAAATCGCCACAACTTTCCGTCGCTGGCTGATCCATATCCCGATCGATTGGTATTCGGAAAATCTCTCGACGAAGTTGCTATTCGAAAAAAAATGATTCCTCAACAATTTTTGTCTCCTGTACCATCAGCAGAATTGGCAATTAGCATCCACATTCTTTTTAGCACCGTATATAATGGAAGTTTTGCTCATTTGAGGATGGCCAAATTCCACATTTTAGATACTGTCTGCCGAGTGCTATTAGAGCACCTCCAAGAGACTTTGTAAAATAAATTTCCAAATAACATGATTCAGAGGCTCTCTAAAAATTTAACTCTTCAAAAATCTAGAGCACCCAGGCAGACATGCATGATCTTCTTCTGTCCAGAAGTTGAGTTTTATCTAATTACCGAGAAAAATAAATGCAAACATGGGCAGGGGTGGGCTGCATGCGGGGGGATGGCGAGCGAGCGGTGCTAGCCATTTCTTGCGAGCGCACTTCACGGGATACGAGATGAGATAGATTTGAGAGGCTAATAGCGATGCTGTTGGACACGTTTTTTACCCCTAAATAGCTAAATCTGATTTTATGGAGAAATTTGGAACATCTCTTGGAGATGCTCTTAGACAGTTATAATTAACGTCCACATGAAAAATATTGAAACTCATACGATCAAATTCAATTTGTATTAAAAAAAGTACATTTAATTTGAAGCGCAACTTTATACAGTAGTATAATAACTATTGAAATGAAGAGACATGGTTTTCACTTATCAGTACTCACTACTCCTTACCTGCTGCCCGTGAGGAAAGATGCTATGTGAAATTCTCGACTGGCAACCGACGGCTTTCCGGCGGCAGATCGGCGGCGATACGCCCCTCGAGCATTTCCACAACAGTTAGCATGCTGGGTCTCAGCTCCCGCTGGTGCTGGACGCAGCAGAGCGCCACCCTTACCAGCGCCTCTACCTCACCCTCGTCCACGGCCTCCATGGTCGCGTCCACAACATCCATGAGCTCGCCTCGCGCCATCTTCTCCCGCACGACGCGCGCGAAGAAGTCTGGAGACGAGTCCCTGCTGGGCTCGTAGCCCCTGCGCCCGCCGACGAGCTCGAGGAGCGTCATGCCGTAGCTGTACACGTCGGACTTGGTGGACAGCGAGCTGAACCATATCTCCGGCGCCATGTACCCGGGCGTGCCCCTGCCGCGGGTGTCGACGCTGGTGAGGTCCTGGGCGATGGACATGGAGATGCCGAAGTCCGACACGTGCGCGCGGAAGCCGCCGTCGAGGAGGATGTTGGCCGGCTTGATGACGAGGTGCAGGATCTGCCGGTGGCACTCGTGGTGGAGGTACGCGAGCGCCCTGGCCACGTCCACGGCGATGCGGCGCCGCTTCGGCCACGGCAGGAGGCGCCTCCTGTCCTCGCCGTTGAACAGCCACCAGTCCAGTGACCCGTTCTCGAAGAACGGGTACACAAGGTACTGGCCGTGGCCGTGGGTGGTGCCCGGCCCCGGCACCCCTTGCACGAGGCAGTATCCCAGGAGGCGCACCAGGCTGCGCTGGTGCACGTTGGCGACGATGGAGATTTCTCTCAAGAACTCTTCCTCGCCGACAGGCTTGTATCCGATGATCCTCCTGACGGCGACCGCCGTGCCGTCGTCGAGGAGGCCTCGGAAGACTTCGGCAGAGCCGCCGCGCCCAACGACGGTTCCGAAGTCTCCGGTGACGGCTCGGATCTCGTCGTAGGAGAACTTCCGCGGCAGGTCCTCGATGTAGAACGTCGTCTGCTGCACCTGCACGGGAGTAGTAGAGGCTGCTTCTGATGACTTGAGCATCGTCGCAAGTGGCGCCTCTGGATCAGCAGCTTGAGCTTTGCCGTTGCCGCGGGCACGAAGGCGCCGGAGACGACATGCCTGCACTAGCGCACTAATCATCCAGATGCAGTATACCAATAGAGCTACGAGATTGCAGACGAGCATGACAATTACGGGAGCCATCTCTGTCACGAGCTAACATGCCGGGCCCAGCAGACAGTGGCTGAGAAGCATCAGGCGGTTGGAGACGGTCTGGAAAAGGAGCGTCACAGAGGCCAGGGGAATAAAAGGCGAGAGGACCAGACATCCGAGAGGGGGAGAACAGAAGGCCTAGCTTAGAGTAGAAGTAATCTAGCTGTAGCCTAAGCAATTCATCGCGGTTCGCCGCAAACTTTGTATCAATTTGGTTATCGTGATCAATAAAGTGCGTCAGTTCGTCCCATATTACCCCAATCCAGCCACAAATCCGATCTCAACCTGCAGGGATTGTGACATTTGGTATTCAGAGCCGCAGCGATTTGGGGGGAGAAATTTTTTTTCCTCTCCAATTTTGCGAAGATCTAGCGCCGTCGAAGAAGCCCTCCAAGCTTCAGCAAGCAATGGCCTCCTCAATCGACGAGCTCAAGCAGACGATGGAGATGATGTCGAAGCAGCTCGTCGGAGTGCAGGATCTGTCAAAGCAGTTCGACGGGTTCCAGGACAGCATGACGACCGTGCTTGACAAGCTCAATGACCTCCAAACATGGCGGACCATCGCGGAAACCTCCATCGGCTCGGTCATGGAGAAATCCAAGGAGATGTTCATGCGAGTGACGCAGCTAGAGTCGCGACCCCCACCGGCACCGGCGATTCAGCAGCCGCCGCCGCAAGCGCTCCCTCAAGCACTGGCGATTCAGCAGCTGCCGCCTCAAGCGCTCCCTCAAGCAACGCTTCCGGTCGCGCCGCCGCAGCAGGCCCTGCCCCAGGCTCCGACTCGGAGTGTGCCGGTACGAATTCAAGTGCCACCGGGAGGGTTCGACCTCAACAACTCCCCGTCGACATCGGCCTCCCAATCGCCTCATGGGCACGGCCAGTGCATGGACCACCGGGATGTTGGCGCGGGGGCCGTGCGCCCTCCGCCGCTCCCAGTCACGGGTATACCCATTGAAAGCATCTAGGTCTCTTAATGTGGTTTCGATGATTGATGATAATATTTACCATAACTAACGTGTGTTTTATAGAAACATTGGTAAGTTAGGTCATGGTGATGGATACCATGGGCAATACGGGTTTCATGCTCCCTTGACGATGGAAATCGTTTCGGTTTTCAAAGGATGGACGACAAGGTCAAGAATGGTTAGTTTCGATCGTCCATGGTTGGTGACGTCGGATTAGTCGTTAGGACTTTGTTTTTCCTTTGGCCGTACTATTAAGGGGGGTGCAAACGGGTAGCTTGACCTAGATAAGTCTAATGGTTTAGGTGTGATGCACACTTATGAAACTTAGCACTAGGTAACTATAAAAAGGCCCTAAGGTACGTTGGAGTTAAAGCCGTTCACAAAGATCATCGAATTCGAAGTGGAACAGTTGTTTTTGCTGCACCGGACGCTGGACCGAAGAGGACCGGACGCGTCCGGTCTATTCATTTGCGTGTGCAGCAGAATGTTTGAACGCACCGGACGCTGGGACAGTGAGTCCGGTGGTAAGCACCGGACGGGTCTGGTGCAACGCCGAAAATGATAACGGACCGGACGCCGGCCCGGACGCGTCCGGTGATACACCAGACGCTGTCCAGAAGCTATGTTTGCAGACCAAAACACCAGACGCGTCCGGTGTAACTCACCGGACGCGTCCGGTGGGTATGTAACGGCTAGCTGAGTTCGTTCGCGTATTTGAAAAATTGAACAGACCGGACGCGTCCGGTGCTATGGACCGGACGCGTCCGGTGACCTCGAAAATCATGGTTTGGAAGGTAACGGTTGGATTTGGCCCGTGGGGCTATAAATACATCTCCTACCCCTCCATACCAGTTGTCTTGCCTATTTCTTCAGCTGAACAACTTCTTTAGTGTCCAAAGAGAGCAAGAACCCTAGTGAGGTGCTAGTGATTTGAGAATCCATTGATTAGCACTCATTAGTGAATCAAGAGTAGCAAGTGTGCATCCATCGTCTCATTAGGCTTTGCGAGGTCAAGTGAGAGCTTGTGCTTATTACTCTTGGTGATCGCCATCACCTAGACGGCTTGGTGGTGATTGGGAGTTTGATGATCATCCGACGAAGCTTGTGGAGAACCCAACTCAAGTTGTGAGCGGTACTTGGCGATTCACCGCGTCGGAGCGACGAAGAATCAGCCCTTAGAGAGCACTTGATCCTTGCGTGGATCAAGGGGGAGCGATACCCTTGCGCGGGTGCTCCAACGAGGACTAGTGGGGAGTGGCGACTCTCCGATACCTCAGGAAAACATCGCCGAGATCCTTTCTCTTTACATTCCGCATTTACTTTCTAGCATTTATATTCTTGCAATTTACATTCATAGAATTGCCATGCTAGAATAGGATTGGAACTAGGGTGCTAAACTTTAAGATAGATTTTACAAAGCACTTATAGGCACAAAGGGTGAAGTTGGGCTTATAGAGTTTAATTTCGTAAGAAAATTTAGAATTAGCCCAATTCACCCCCCTCTTGGGCATCTTGATCCTTTCAAGTGGTATCGGAGCCGAGTTGCTCTAAATTAGACTTAACCGCCTAGAGTAAAGATGTCTCATGGGGATGGACCACCGCCTATGTTCGAAGGCGATGATTTTCCTTATTGGAAAGTCCGAATGGAGTCTTATTTAGAAGCTCAACATGCTCTATGTCTTAGAGCCGCCACCGAAGGTTTTCCAAAACCTAAGAAAGGCGTTCCTCTTACACCTAATGAAGAGGAGCAAGAAAAATGGAGTGCAAAAGCCAAAAATCACATATTTAGAGGCATTTGCAAAGATGTGTTTAACCGTGTGCGAAATCACAAAAACGCCCATGAACTATGGACGGAACTTTGTGCACTCCGTGAGGGAACAAAGAGTGAGCGTGAGGAGCGCTATCATCTTGTTATGCGCAAATTAAATGCATTTGAAATGAAAGCTAATGAAAGCGCCAATGAAATGTACTCACGTTTGAACATTCTTATAGAGGAACTAAATGGACTTGGGCTTAATCAAATGTCGCCATCCGATGTTGCAAGGAAGATTCTTTGTGTTCTTCCCATTGAGAAGTATGGCCACATTGTCACCGTGCTTCACCAAGGAGATCTTTCCAATGCCACCCCGACACAAATATTGGGAAAGATCAATGCTCATGAGATGTACATGCACCTCACTCCCGAGGATGGTGCATCATCTAAAAAGAAGGACTTGGCCCTCAATGCTAGCCGTCAAAGAAAGGGCAAAGAAAATATCTCCTATGACAATTCAAGTGATGGTGAAGTTGATGACTCAAATCTTGCTCTCATGGTCAAGCAAACCACCAAGATGATGAAAAAACTAAACAAGAATGGCATCAAGTTTGATAGCAAGAAGAAGAAGTTCTTCACAAGTAGCAAGAGAAAACCCATCTCCGAGATGGAGTGCTATAATTGCCACAAGCTTGGTCATCTTTCTCATCAATGCCCGGAACCTCCAAGGGACAAGTACAAGAAGAAGGGCAAGAACAAGAAAGATGATACAAGTGATGATGATGATGAGCAAGAAAAGAAAAAGAAGGAAAAGTTCCACAAGAAGGAGTACCACAAGAAGAAGAATGGAAGGGCTTATATTGTTGGTGATTGGCTCACCGATATTGAGTCTTCTTGTGGGTCATCCGATGATGATAGTGATGATGAGAAGGTTGCCGCCATAGGCATTGGTTCTTCACCGCCACCACAACCATTACCATTTTTCTCATCCTCTACACATTTTTGTCTTATGGGCAAAGGTGACCGGAAGGTAGATCCTAATAATGAGGATAGTGATAATGATAGTGATAGTGATAGTGAAGATGAATTTGAATCTCCTTCATATGATGAACTTGTGAAGTTGCTAAATAAGTACACTAAAATCATTATCAAGACAAGAGCTAAAAATGATGAACTTGATAGTGAAAATACCTCTCTTATTGAAAAGTATGATAAATTAAAAGATACTAGTGATGAGCTAAATGAAAAATTTGATGTTGTATCTTCCAAGTTTAAAGAACTAAAAGCCTCAAAAAGGGAGCTAAAAGAAAACTATGATAAACTTGAGAAGAAATACAATGAGCTCAACACTAGCTATGATGCTTTAAAAGAGAAGTATACAACTATCAAAATCAATCATGATAATGTTGTTGTTGCTTATGATATTCTTGCCGAAACACATGATGCTTCTAACAATGTTGTTAAGATTGATATAGCTACATCATGTGATGACTTGCTTGTGGAGAGCATTGAGCAAAGCTCTAGTGACAAGGGCAAGAAAGTGGTTAAGGCCGAGAGCTATGATGACTATGCTAAGCTCAAGAATGAAAATGAAGAGCTCAAGAAGAATCTTGAACAAGCTAAGGCCATCAACACAACTTCCATGAAAAACCTTGATCATGACAAAGAGTCAACACTTGAGTACAAGTCACTCCTAGAAGAGAACAAGAAACTCAAGCAAGAAAAGGAGCATCTCAAGGTAGGGTTAAGCAAGTTTGCCAAAGGCAAGTCACTTCAAAGTGAACTCTTGATGAGCACCGTAATGAAGACCGATAGAAGTGGCATTGGGTACAAGGCACATCAAGAAAAGCAATTGAAAGCCAAGCAAACAAGTCTGCACAAGCCAAAGCCAAAGCCAAAGAGATGCTTTGAGTGTGGACAAGAAGGTCACTTTGCTCATGATTGCAAAACTCCCTCACCACAATCCTTGCCCAAGCATGCTAGACCTTTTTCTTTTAATGCTCACTACTTGCTAAGAAAGGATGCAAGTGGTAAAATAAAAGTCACATTCTTAGGTCCCCTCAACAAGAATAGGCCTAAGAAAATTTGGGTTGCAAAGTCACTAGTTGAGAAAGCAAAGGGCCCTCATCAAGTTTGGGTCCCTAAACAACAAGCATGGTAATAATTATTCAACAGAAAGTAACCAATTTCCGGTTGAGTATCTTTCAGTCTCAACAGCTCAACCATCTCATCTCTTGTTCAAATTCTTACTACGATGCCGCTGCTCAAGTCAAGTGTTCACTGTCCAGGAACGATGGCGATTATAATCGATTACTAACCAGCTGGCGGGTATTCCTCACACAAACCACACTCACCAGCCACGGTGAGCTACAGGTCACCGACATCCAATTCAGGAAAAACGCGAGATCAACAGGTACCATCACATCCGGGCACCGTCCGGCTGCCAGCAGGGCGCACCATGCTATATTCAGGCCTTACAACTGCGTAACCCGTGGTCCCCCATCTTCACCAATGTGATGCGTACAGCAGGTCGACTCCCGGCCCAAATCAAAATTAGGCTTCGCGGTCGGAACGACTTATCCTTCCAGCTAAATGTGAGGCATAAATTTAATATGACTTGAGGACGTACAACGGACGGGGTCCTAGTTCGACACAGACGGGATAAACCACATTGAACCTCCAGTTCATTCTCAACTCCAATCCCGCCCGGTCTCGATTTATTATCTCCACATGGTTATCCAAGATAACAATGTATTCAACCATTCCGAGTTACCACCTATAACTCGCGGATGACAGGAAATCACCCGACTTCTACCGATCTAGTTAAGCAGGGCTAAGCAAATAATCGTACCTGAATCTAACAGGGTTGAAGTATAACAGTGGCAAGGAATATAAGTAATGCAGCAACGGTATAAAACAACGCCTATAACTTAATGCAGCAAACAAGTAAAGGACTCAAGTTAGATATTTTGCAAACCACAGGGAGAATGCTCCGGGGCTTGCCTTTCAGGAAAGCGCTTGGCTGGTGGTCGGGACACTCCGGAAGATCAGCTTCGGGATCCTCTTCTGCTGCTGCTTCCCGCACCAAAGCTTCCTGTTGGCCTTCCTCTCCTGGTGCTCCGGGAACTATCGTTTCGAGCTCTGACGATCCTGTATGATGCATAGTGCGTATGAATACCGTGCATACATATAAATACAATGCTGATGGTGATGGTAAATGAATGCTCAGCTAAGATGAATGATATGATATTTGAAAACAGGTATGATAAGCACATGTCATCTGCATTCTCTTCTACCGACAAATCTCCAAATAGGCCTCGTATTATAATTTACTCGCACACTATAAGGAATTATAAACAACCATTATTTTACACACTACACTCTACTGAACCACAACCAATAGAAGATCATACATATCATGAATAGCACAAAAAGCATTTTTACACACATGAAATGATAACTCTAAAGCATTATTTATAAATAAAAGAAATCAGGGTATAACTATAACATGGCTTTAGACTACTCAGAAAATTCTATAAAAATTACAGAAGCTTAATCATACCAAACAAAGACTACCATAAAAATTTCAAGTCAAAACAGTAAGTACTTTATCCTGCACAAAAATGACAAGGCAGCACAATTCTAGGGGCATAAAATACTTTATACATAAAAGTATATCAAGCAACAGATCTCAGAACATAATTAGCTCTAGATTGACATAAAAACACTCTCCAAAAAGTTTCATGCACAAATTCCTTATACATTATTTATTATGAATTATTTATCCTCACATGAAAATAGACACCATAACTAGACATAGCAAAATTTACATATGACATAGCCTAATAATATTTTTCACAGATAGAGCATGACATAAGAAGACTAACAAACTTGGTCTCACATTTTTCTGAGCAACAGAGAATTAGTTATGCATTTCCTAAGATAAATACAATTAATAGAGATAAATAAAGCTATACAGAAAAGTTTCACAAATTTCACATTTCATATTTTTCATGCATAGATCATCTCATAAGAAAAATACTACAAGTTGAACCAACACATTTGGATGAAAAATGAGCAAGTTATGAATTTCCAAAGCTTTAAACAAAATCTAAAATCTATTCTGGAAAAGAAAAAGAAAAAGGCACTTTACACCGGGGACCCTGACATTTCCAGAAACTAACCAAGCCCTAACCGGTAAATCTCTGTGTCTGGCAACTTTACACCGAGAACCTTAGGGTTTCCTAAATTCTAACCCGAAGGTCCTCGTCGGCGGTGAGGCTCGGCCGGCCGTCCCGGCGGCGCTCCGGCGTCACCAACCGGCGGAGAAGAGAGAGGAGAGCAGCGCGCATCTATCGAGGGTACTCAAGATGGGAGGGAGCGGCTGGAGGTGGTCGGAGCACGAGCACGGCGGAGCGGCGGCACTCCGCGCGGCGGCCCGACGGAAATCCGACCCCATAAAACCCTAATCGATGCCATTGACCATCGTCCTAGCAGCTATCCACTACGACGTGTCTGATTCGCACCCTAATGGCGAGAGAGGATGGCCAGAGCGGCGGGACCACGGTGAAGCCGAGGTGCGACAATGGCGGCCGGGGAGAAAATGGAGCGATTCGGGCGAACCTTGACGGAATGAGCCGAGACGAGGGTGGAGGATGGTGGAGCGGACTCGGGCGCGTTCGATTGTGGGGTCAATCGAGAGAATGCGCGGCTGCCGACGATGAATTTTAGGGCGGCGGCGAGACGAGCTCGGGCGACGCGGCGACGAGCAGAGAGGAAAAAGAGAGGGGACGAGGGGGAGAGAGTGAGGGCTCGGGCGAGTGAAGGAGTGGGCGCGTTCGGACGACGCCCCACGCGGCCAAAACAGCCCGGCCTCGGCAGACCCCGAGCGCCACGCGGCCGACGCATGCTGCCGCGGGCGGCCACGGCGCTTTCCTGGTCGGGGATTTCCCTGACGGCCAGGAACCAACCGTCACCGAAAAGCTGTTTTCATGAATATAAAACAAACTTTGCTACTTAAAAACTCTTAAACTAAGCCGAATTAGCAGAAACTCAAAATAGATGAAATGTAGATTTTGAAGAGTAGAACATTTCATCTTAAATAAGTTTTACCAGATTCTACCTAGATTTTTAATTACAAAAATCCAAATAAAATACCTTTTAAAAATTCCCAAAATGGAAAATCAGCCCCCAATTCTGCCCTTTTTCAACATTTTTGAACACCTTCCATGCATTTTCATGAAAAGTGGTAAAAACAACTTTTGTTCCTTATAAAATTCTCTACAAACTTCATTTAGGGTGCATACACATGCAAGCACTCTAGCTACCACTTCCAATTTAGTCAAACAAAACTACTTTAATGGTCCACCTTGGTCAACCATGACAACAAAGCTTAATTAGCCAAAACCATGAACATAAACCTAGGTTCATTTGGTGTCCTAAACATGTCTAGGTTACCTTAGGGGTCATCCAACACCAAACACTCATACCACATATGCACTTTATGTGAAAGGCAAGCAAAATTCGAATAATCAAGCATGATACATGAAATGACAATCACTCTTTTCATTAATGCTATGCATAATGATGCTTATGCTTAAGAATGCAAATG
>CM041634.1:37354968-37389958 GCA_023333625.1 Bothriochloa decipiens
TTTTTTTAAGCATGAAGAAAGACCAAGCTAACAATGTTTTCTCAGGGCAACAAAGGTATAATCTAATCAAGGTACATGCACTGACTTTGTGTTCTCACTACACCTGTAAAAATATGATGCTACCACAGTCAAATACTATGAAACCTGGACCAATCCAGGACAAATTAATATCCATACTGAGTCTGGCAAACAAACATGGACACCTTGATGAAGCCAATGTCCTTGGCGCTCGTATGGAAACACTGCCTACAACACAGAAGCTCCCACTTCATAAGAGCATGAGAGAGTCGGCTTCAGAAACAGAAGCATATTCCAGAGAAGGAAGGGTATTTTGCTTTATCGTAAAATTCACTCTTTGGACATGGAAAATAAAAGTTTTTTACACATTTTGTTTGCAACTCAGCCTTTTTGTAAACAGATATGCCTCTGTCTTGCATAGCCATTAGGAATTGCAGTACCTCCACACTATAAAGCTTAGATAAATATGTGTGATGTCTTCCGCACCACACCGTGGGGTAATATAGTACAGGTGTGATGTTTAGACATCATATAGATAAATAATCAAGAGTGGTAGGCAAATAGGCACAAACAATCATACATATTGTGTTTAACATTGCAAGAGGCAAACAATGGTATATATTTCAGGATCCCAACTTATTACTTAGCTTAGCCAGGTACAAATAATATCTGTAATTTTCAAATCCTTCATGCAAAAGAACCAAAACAGCATAGCATGGGTTCATAGTTCGTAGTAAGAAGGAATGGATCTAGGAATTGTTCCAAGGAGGAGGCATCTCCTTTAGTAGTTCTGATGAAAGCAAAATAGAGGAACACCTAGATATATATAACAGAAAGTAGTATATTCTAAAGTTCTAAACATGTTTTATGGAGTCAACTTCTTTCATGGTCACATTGACATAAGAAATTTGTCATTGAGGATGACGCCATGCAGTGCATATGTTGGTGTCAATATACATATAAGTATGTTGACAGAAGATGTGGACATATACAGAAGCTACGGGTGAAGGAAAACGGGGAATTGACCAGGATTGTAGCATCACTTAAAAATTATATTCATTCACTAATATAATTATCCAGAACTGATATGAAGCAGTTAAGCATGCTAAGAAAAAGATTGAGAATGGATATCAGGTTTTAATAAATCTGAACGCTGACATAAAAATATAGAACCCTATATCTTGGTTTTCTTAGCATTCTCTAAATTGCTAGAACGTTCTGTACAAAAGGATCTTTCACTCACCTACATACAGAAGGCTTTTTCTCATTGTTCTGGAGGATGATGTACCTGAAAACATTGTCAGGCACGTCCTTGACAATGTGGCAGTTAACAGAGGCACCATTCCACCTGTCCTATTGCCGATACCGTAGGGTTTTCTTCAAAATAAACAACACCGGTCATTTCAGCAACACCAACAAACTGGCCAGGTGTACTTACCTGAAATTTCATTGTGATCTGTATGAGGCAAATAAAAGTAACCTGACATCCATACCAAAATATAAAAAAATGAGGAAGGAATCCTTACCAGAAAAACAAGAATATAGGACAATTTTTGGTTCTTGAACAGCCAGATCTAGGACCTGTGTTTTTTTATTGTTCCATCCTGACTCTCACTGCCATAACCATAGTATCTATTATAGCACCTAGGCATGTACCTGTTCTCCATAGCAACCGTTACTCCGTAGGGAAGACAATTTTTTTTGAATCCAATATGGGTATATTGTCCGGAGGTAAGGTAAATCCTATTGGGATAAGCAGGAGCTGCTGATGTGCTTGTATTGGGCTAAGTAGGAGCTGCTGATGTACTTGTAGTTCTTCGGCTGTGCATACCCTGTTTGAAGGCAATACAGAGAAGGGGAAAAAATGGGTGAGCCTACCAACAGACATAATACACAATCAAAGTATATAACCATAATTAGCTAAAATTAGAAGGTAAACCTTAAACTTTGTAAGCTGCTCAATTAGAAAGCACATGACATGTGAAAAAAAAGGAAAGGTAAAAAAAGAGTCATGTGGATGCCTATGGATAATTGTATTGATTATTTGTCACTGAAGGGACCAAACAGATCTCTAATCAATACAAATTTATTTTACACAACAGGTTAACCCTCTGCTGATCCACACCGTGTTGCGCATCTAGGAAGGCATGAAGGGAAGACATCCAAAAGGAAAGGAACTCAGCAACACACCTTGCAGTATTATAAGTCTGCGCAGATCAATTTGCTAAAAACAATCACTCCTTTTCGTTGAGGTTCTACATCACATGGCATAGAGGAAAGATATGCTCGAAACAACCATTTAGTAGAAGCAATATGCTCGAAATCCCCAAGAACACAAGGTTGAAGAATAAGAAGTACATGGTATCTAAAAGGCAGATATGCACCTTTTTTTTTTTTGGTACTGACTATGAAACATGTAAATCTGAGAGTTTCTTCAACTGAATTAGAAGGAAAGATGTGTCAGCCCATGTACTCCAATTTCCGGTTCTTATGTTTACATCATGTAGAACAAATGGTCTATACTTTCAGTCTAGCTATTATACGCAACCAAAGAAATTCAGGAGCAACTTGTTTAACTGAATTAGAAGCAAAGATAGCGTCTTTTTGGAATAAACCCCAGACTTTTGAACCTAAGATCTGTAGATTGCCATTGTTGAGGAATAAATGAATACACAAGCGGTGAAATACATGAGTTAGAAACCTGGAAGTTATGGCTCCCCGTTTGACCATTAAAGTCACTAACATAGAGCTCAATTCACAGAATCCAGATATAGTTTCGCAATAATATATATAGGTATATCTCATGTATATGTCAATTTGCCATTGCTGACTATATTTTTATCTCAGATAAGTAAAACAGAGGTGACAGGATTGCATCGCCTTAGAAGTCACCTACGTAATAGATAGGTTGAAAAGCAGCTTATCACGACAACTGATAAATATTAGGGTCCAGACCAGCTCGGTAGCACAAGGAATGGCAGTATGCAGGTAAAAAGATGAGGCAAAGCTAATAGGAAAGAAACCCTGTGGCATATGAAATGTATAAAGTCAGCAAGTGCTGGACCTGAACACTTTAATATAAAGATCAAGCAACGTAGCATTCGATGCACTTGTAGCAAACAAGGAAATAAAAGATGGATGATGTGAGTCTAGGCCAAAATAAAGGAAAATGTAATAGCAAAGCAATATATATATATATATATATATCTTATTTTTCCACCTGTTCATTCATAATCTACAAAATGGAAGTAGCAATTGTGTAACTGAATGAATTTCTTTAGGCAGAGAAGCAACACATTGTTTTGCAAGAATCAGGAAAATACCTAAAGGCACTAACCAAGCCTTACTCTCATTTGGCATCATTACTTTTGTTGTTTCCTTGGTCTGGTGAAGTTTAAATATAAGTTAAAACTTGAACTACCTGAGACAGAGAGGGAGAAGCGGGGAGGGAAAGAAGGCAATACACACCGGTTGAGCTGTCGGCGATGGCGCAGACACGATCAAAATTTTGGGTGTTCGTCGCACAACAGCCAGGGTAGAAAAGGGGTACGCAAACCCCCCGCGGCGCGCTTGCTCCAGCGCAGACACGTCAGCCCCGAACTGCCGCTATGGAGGGAGGGGCGTTCGACCATCCGATGCCGGAGCTCCGCCGCGCCGGGGTGCCTCCCTGCCTGGGATTGATCATGCCGGAGGCACCGCCGCCGGGGATGAGGCCGTGGAGACGGGCCAACGGCGGAGAAGCGGAACCCTAGGTCGCTGCTTTGCCGCCATGGGGCGCCTTCGCGCTCCGGCTTGAGACATCAGCACGGCCCATGGCCGGCACGGCGAGATGCGAAGGGGGAGGAGGAGAAGAGGAGAGGGAGGGCGGCCACGGCCGCCGCGCCGCCTGCGCCACCCGCGTGTGAGACGGACGCGGTATCGGGAGAGACGGGAGACGGAGAGAAGTTTCTGGTTTCGTCGAGTTTTTTTTTTGGCCGAGCTGAGGGGGCGGCTTATATTTGGAGCTGAACCTGCTGATGTGGACCAATCAATTTGCGCAGGGATGACGTAGATCCTAGGTAGCCCAATCAGACAATTTTAGGTGACGTGTACCATCTCAATGCTCAGGGAGCTGCTCCTGAATACATATTATAATAACTCGAACAAAATTCCACTCTGATTCACCTTGACACATGTAATTGAGGTGCATCTGACAGCATCTAAATAAAATTTAACGAGATCCTGGCTTCTCCATGTGATTTTGGCATGTCTCCTCTCATCTAAAATAAAAAAATTAGAACCTATTTACTAGTTTATGATCGGCCTGTTCGTTTTGTAGAAAAGTCATATTGAAAATTATCCTTCGATGATTCAAATTTTGGGACCACCCTTCGATGATTTGTCGTGAGAGAAAAATAATATGTTAGTTAGTTAGGTTGAAAAATACCATTCGATGATTTATTGTGAAAGAAAAATACTATATCATAACTGACAAGTGTTTGACTCAAAAGATGGCTTGTGACTTTTAGTTTTGGGTGTTGGCTTTTAGTTTTTTTAAGTGGATTTTTAGTATTGGTATTTGTTAATAATTTTTTAGTAGCTTCTAACATACTTTTCAACTTTTCTTTCATTTTGTTATAAAAAAACCTTTTCTTTCATTTTCTTAGAAAAAACACCTTTTTTGTTTTTTTTAAAATGAATCAGACGGTTGTCAGTCCATGGGACACGCCACGCCAGTCAGCGACTCAGCATCACCAGCCAAGGCGAGCGTCGAAGTACTCGGGATCGGGAACTCTCCTGTTTCCACCCGAAGTTCAGAACGATAAACGCGCGACGGAAAGGGGAGGCGGAACCACGACAAATTGCCAAATTGCTTCTCCTCTGGGCGATTCAGCCCGGCCGGGGAACGCTCGCTTGAGTTGCAGACAAGCTTCGATTCCGCCGTCCCAGCGGGATTCCGGACTGCGATGGAGGAGCAGTTCATCCTCCGCGTGCCGCCATCCGTGGCGGAGCGGATCGAGCGCCTCATGAATGAGTCCGCCGCTGCCTCCTCCAACCCCGACGAGGCCTCCCTCGACCTCTCATTCTCAGGTCAGGTTCCCCAACTCCCCCGTCTTCTCGCCCTCGAATCCTACTCCCGGTCTGCGAAAACCTAGCGTGTGCTAGGCCAGCAACCCCTTTGGAAACTACGGATCATGAATTCGCTGCTTGGGGATTACATGCCCGTAGGCTGTTAACGGAGCACGAAAGTCAGGTCAGCCGCGGTGGGGGCTTGCAAAGGCGCCGAGAACGCTGGTGGCACTCTCTGGTCCAGATTGCCGTGCCGGGGTCCTGCCCTTAGAATTTTTAGCGCGTCTAACTAACTGCTCCGTTGTTTTCAATAGTTGGAACAGATGACACTGTTAAACAATTAGAAGCTAGAGATGACACGCTACACTGTGCCCGTCCTGCTAGGTGACTTAGCTTGCTAGCTTGCTCCAGATTTGCTGGTTATAGGTTTGCGTGTGGCGTTAGACTGTTAATGTATGATTCAATTGGTGCTGTGCTGGGATTATTAACTTAGCATGGATCAACTTGCCCGTTCATTTAAGAGATTGTTCATTTGGAAATTCCTTAAAGAGCTGAAGTATGTATAGGCTTTTAATCCATCAGAACAATAGGGCCGCTTCATAATCTACAGTCGAAGCAAACCTAAACAGAATATTCCAAGCTAGCTTGTGTTCTGGTTCAAGGCAGTAGTTTCTGCAATCTGATTGTTTTACCTTTTGATAAGCCTTGATGTTAATCACGCATGGGAGATCCATGTACTAATTGGATGAAATGGTTAACATTTCGCAGCGGATGTAATATAATTTAATGGTGAATAATTAAAATTTAGGAATCCAAATGTTGTGCTTCATGCTTTGTTAATTGTACTTTTGCAAATCATGTTTCTCTGTGTTTAAGGAATAAGGATTTCTCTCTTTTCCTGCATAATATTAATGTTTGGGAACATTACTTGATATGATAAATGCAGCACAATTTCTTTGTCCAGATGAAATCATGAAATAATTAGATTGCTATTGGTAGTTTTTGAAATAACCCAAGAGCATTAATTGTATGGCTCCAAAGAGTTGAAGCTGTTTCATAGTGGGCATGCTAAGTTCTTATTATAAAGCTTTTAGCTTGAGAGTTCTTTTGAGGACTTTTTGCTTGAGACTTGAGACAAAGGTGATATGATTCATTGGATATGACATCCATTATGTGCATTGGTGCTTATTTGGTACGGTTTTCCCCCCTTAGTGACAGCGAAACACTGTGGCCCCTCTTATTTGTGAGCATATAACATGGGCTAGGTTACACTAGTTATATCTTTAAGAATTGAAATTTGGAACTTTTGTCACCTCATGGGTTGATGATATATTCCTTCCTGCAGAGGATGGAAGAAATGGTACATTTATGATCGGTAATGAGAGCTTTCCTGCATCCCTCTTGGATGTACCTGCTGTGGTGGAGTCGTACAAAACATATGATGATTCTGTACTAATTAAAACTGCTGATGTTGGTCAGGTAAAAGTGCAAGTTCACTGTATCACTGTATGTCACCTATTTATTAAATTTCATATCTTAAAATTATCCTCTGAAAAACAAATTGAAACAGATGATTATGGTAAGAGAAGAAAATGATCCTGCTCCAGAAGGAGTTGAATACAAGCATGGGCTTACTCCTCCAATGAGGGATGCACGCAGGCGACGTTTCCGCAGAGAACCAGACTTGAATGTATTAAATTAATTGTCCTCTAGCTCTTTTCATTACCCAAGTTCATGTTTGTAGAAACACTTTTAGGTGGAACCCTGATTCTTCCTTGTACAATTTTGCAGGCGGAGCTGGTTAACCAAGTTGAGAAGCATCTTATAAATATCATGCATGGAGTATCTGTCAGTATCCTTTTTCATTCACCTTTCATTTACTAAATGCTAGCTTGTGTTGTGTTGTATTGTATTTTAGTAGCTGGGCATAGTGTTATATAGGTACCTTTTTACTATTTAGTTCTTAGGTTTTCTGATGAGCATTTTTGGCTACTAATGTTGGTTGACAAATGGTTTGTCTACATGGAGTTCCCTCCCTCTTTCACAAGGGTAATGTTGTGTTTCTTACTTTCTTTGAATCCTGTCAGTATGATGGTTTCAGGTTTTGAAAGGTACTCTTAAACACTAGTTATGCAAAAGTAAAAAAAAAACACTATTATGCTTCTGAATTGGTTGCTTATAACATCCATAAGTCAATATGCAATTGGTTTGTTGGTTGAAGGAGTTTATTAGTTTCACCATATTTTTTCCGTGTAAATGTGTATATTTCCTTGACTGTCAATAGATCAGAATGCCAGTGTGATAGGAGGTGAAGAAGGTGGTGATCGTAAGAAACCTCCAGTAGCTCGTGCAGCTGCCAAGCAGCCAGGTGTTCAAGAGCCTGCTGTGAATGGAGAGGAAGCAGAACCTGAGAGGAGCGACACTGATGAGTCAGAGAACTGAAGTGGACATGAATCGAGCGCAGCCGCAGTGGTTAGTTTCACATCTAGTTCCAGTATCTTATATAGATAACACCTTTCTATCTAATAGTTTAGTTCCGCATTTCTTTATAGGAGTAATTCATAATGGGAAACCCTGTTGGCACAGAAACCCTGCGCCCAGGTGAGCAGCACCTGCTCTTCTCTCCTCCTCTCCTTCCCTGCTCCAAGGTAGAAGAAGAGCTTTGAGCTCTTCAGCACACAGACGCACACCACACGGTTTCAGACTTGTCTGAAACCTGAACCTCTGAATGTTGTGGCAAAGAAGCTACCTTTTCTCATTGCATACTGCTGGTTATATACACAACTACATGTACCTTTGATGGTACTCTACTGGATGGTGACTACATCAGTCCATACTCCTAGAATACATGGCTTACATCAGCCTCTACCTACTCTAGTACATGACTATACCAGCCCACTACCTGCTGGTGTACTTCTACTGGTACACAAGATGGCCTATTGCCATACAATCTGCAGTGCCAAGGATGGACAGCACGAGCTGACCCAAATCTGATCCTTGACTGCATCAGGGAGAGAAGAGAAGAGGACAGGCAGATTATGTCTTACAAACCCCTCCGCCTCTTTATACAGAAATAGGGGTATATGTGGCACTGATAAAAACCACAAGATGGTTGAAAAAAATATCTACATTTTGTGTCCTTTGCTAAATTCATTAATTTTGTGTGATTGAGCACCATATTCGTAGGAGTGCAATGGCCATCTTGTTTATATTCCGTCATTTGAGTACCCATCTGGACTAAGTCTTGGCAGAACAGTCTGATTAACACTCAACTGGGCTTAACAAACTTCCAACTGGTGGTGTGATCTTGTGACACAATCCTGGCCGTTATTGATCTATGCTCTAGCATGTAGTAAAAGTAGAATAATACCTCTGCTGTGGAATGTGGCTATATATTATAATAAATGTGTAAACAAAATCAATAAAACTGCTGAGTATACATATGCATATGATTCATCGCAGCACACTAAACAAAGTGACACAAAGAAGTTCATTGACTACAAATATTACGATAAAAAATAGGACTTTTAGTGTTTTTGCCCCTACTTTTGATATGTAATTGTGATTTTGCCCTTCACTACTAGCAAGTCATTGCACTTATGCCCTTGTTTGTTTGTGATTTTGCCCCTGTTTTGACCGTTGACTAGGGGCAAAATCGCAATGACTTGCTTGTAGTGAAGGAAAAAATCACAAAGTTAAAAAAATGAGGGAAAAATCACAAACTTACTTCAAAGTAGGGGTAAGATCACAAAGCGTTATTATTGCTTTATACTAGCAAATAGAGACTATCTTGTACTCTTTTGGCCAGCCTCAACTTTAGTACTATCTCTGGTTAACAAAACTTAATACATTAACTTTTGCATGGTTTTCCGTGTGTTTTTTATCACTATTTTTTAGATTATTATATTCTTAAAATCCTTTAAATATAAGGAATTTTGCAAATGTTTTGACTTACACTGATCAAACTAAATATTATTGTGTTTGTAGGTTTTGAGCTTTGATTAAAATCTTGTTCTGACAAGGTTTTGTGATCGGAGGGAGTACGTACGCTATATGAAGATTTGACTCGATGGGCAGTAACAAATATATTAAGATATAGGCATAGAGTTACTAAGTTTGTGATCATCAGACATGCTAGTGCACTTGTTTTATAAATCATTCCATCACCTTTAATCCAAAGCCAAAAAGTCACGCATGTTCATATAAGTCGGGAGCAGCTTTGTCGTGACGCCTGCATAATTACCTCATATGGTGAGAAATTTAGGCTCATTTCTATTCCCAGTTGGTAGAAGAATTTGTATATTAATTGAGACTACCTAGTCAGATTAAAGCCTCTGTTACCGAAGCAACATAATTCAAGGTTGCTAGTCAGCCACTCACTTTTACACACCTCGCCCAGTTGCGAGGTATCAGAATGGGGAGTGGATGATTCTCTTCTCCAGCTTGTGTCACCATTCCTATAGTTTCTTCTTGCTTCTTTTTCAAGTGTGTACAGCTATCCTGTTGCAAGATTTATTATTTCCATTTTTCATTCTGCGATTGTATTTACCATTTTCATTTTGATTTTTCTTGTTTGTGGAGCCTGTAGCTTAAGTTCGAAGATTACTCTTGAATCTCAGTAGTATGCTCCAACAGGATTCCTCCTAGCGTGTTTTAAGATACCTTGTCGGAATGTCTTGTATATCATGCTTCCAACAAGGCTCCTGTAACACGCTCATCACTTGAGGGACTAGATGAAGTGTTTGTGTGTATTAGGTGGTGGCCTGCTCTACCGAGCGTTCTAGCTCCTATTCAGTGTGTTAACAGTAATTCACATCAACAACCTTATACGTTTTTCCTCCAAAAAATAAAAAGACAACCTTATACGTCCCTCATAGATGCTGTCCTTGCTCAATTTAATTTTCAATAAGCGTGTTGTGGCCGTTGGTCGGCAACATGTACAGCAACGTTTAACCAATGCAAACTTGCAAAGCATTTACCGATCAATATTAGACTAGGTCTTGGCGAAAGAGTAAGATTGGAGCCGTGCTCAAATGTGCTAAAGAAAACTCCAATCGGGCACAACGAATTGTTCAATTGGCATTATTAATTGGATTGGATGGTAGCACATCATTTTCGAATGCGACGCAAGCAGCTCGTGGAAAGGTTGTGTTGCAGTTAGTTCCAGACCATAAATGGATCTAGTAACGAGAAAAAGAACGTATACATTAACATTAACAACATAGAAAACGTTGTGTGCGGACACGCGCGCATAAGTGTGAAGTTCTCTTCCATTTTCTGAAAAGAAAATTTGACAACATATAGAAAAGAAAACGCACGAGCAAGAATAAAGCTGAAGCACGCACGATGTTTTAACAAGATTTTGCAATAATCTGACTACAAAATCAAGACATGACTACATATGCTCTTTTTCAGCCACACCAGCATCACAAGGCTACCTCAACCTTTAGCTACCACACGAACAACTGCATTTTGGAAACAACGCTACGAAATTGAAGTGGACTAATGTGGCAAATGCTTGCTAGAGCATATGGTTGATATTCACTATATTAAATTATTGCTATGATCTAACAGCTAGCCTCTGCGTATATATATTATAAAAAATATACTCCTTCTGTTCCAAAATTAAAATTGTTTTGGCTTTAATTGATGTGCATTGAAGATCTACGTATATATACACGGACGGATGAATGAATCTGGACACTCTGACAAGGTGCTAGAACGTCTTTAATAGTGGGACAGAGGGAGTAAATAGGTTTATTTTAAAGTTTTTGAATAGACCACCAAATGCAAAGCATCCATATAATATAATAATATAATTATTTATTAAAAATGTAAGGAAAGAATATAATATGCATTCTTAGGGAAGGCTATCCCGTTTGTCCCTCCAACCATCACCTTGATTTTTGCTGAGCCGAGTCATGTCAGTCACAACTGCCAATGCAGAAACAGAGAGTTCGAGAGATGATGCCACTATTTTCACATCCCATTACTACTAAGCATTATTTATCATAGTTGAGGCTAGCTACCTGGTCAGAAAAACGACTATTTCATCGCAGCATTAGTCCACTCCATAGTCCATACCCACCTTGCAAGAGATTAGAATGGCTGCCAAGTTATTGACATGCTTGTTCTTCTCAACCCGGAGGCCGGTAGTTTAAGAGCGAGTTGCGCCATTCGTACCACTGCACGCGATTGCATATCTTGCATCTCTGATCATCCTCCTGAAAGAGTCCAACCATGTCAGGTCTGGACGACGACTCTAGCGTAGGCGTAGCTCCTCGTCATCGTCAAGGATGCTGCTGCGCCTGTGCCTCAGTGTTGTGCAAGATAGTGAAGGTCCTTTTACATGTAGCGATTGTGTTCACCGTATTCAGTTTGATCATCCCTACAATTGTTAATAGTTTCGCTGCAAGGATCGCTCTTCAATCAGTGTCCTTCGTAGTAATTGCTTGCTTATACTTTTGCACCTCGTCCGGTCGGGAAGGGAGGATTATTTCCGGTGCATTTCTTGGTGTCCTTGCTGTAGTGATCGTCACGGCAGCTCCTGTGGCTTCCAAGGGCGAGAACGAGATGGCTCCCGTAATTGTCATGCTCGTCTGCAATCTCGTAGCTCTATTGGTATACTGCATCTGGAAGATTAGTGCGCTAGTGCAGGCATGTCATCTCCGGCGCCTTCGTGCCCGCGGCAACGGCAAAGCTCAAGCTGCTGATCCAGAGGCGCCACTTGCGACGATGCTCAAGTCATCAGAACCAGCCTCTACTACTCCCGTGCAGGTGCAGCAGACGACGTTCTACATCGAGGACCTGCCGCGGAAGTTTTCCTACGACGAGATCCGAACCATCACCGGAGACTTCGGAACCGTCGTGGGGCGCGGCGGCTCCGCCGAAGTCTTCCGAGGCCTCCTCGATGACGGCACGGCTGTCGCCGTCAAGAGGATCATCGGCTACAAGCCTGTCGGCGAGGAAGAGTTCTTGAGAGAGATATCCATCGTCGCCAACGTGCACCAGCGCAGCCTGGTGCGCCTCCTGGGATACTGCCTCGTGCAAGGGGTGCCGGTGCCGGAAGGCACCACCCACGGCCACGGCCAGTACCTTGTGTACCCGTTCTTCGAGAACGGGTCACTGGACTGGTGGCTGTTCAACGGCGAGGACAGGAGGCGCCTCCTGCCGTGGCCGACGCGGCGCCGCATCGCCGTGGACATCAAGCCGGCCAACATCCTCCTCCACCACGAGTGCCACCGGCAGATCCTGCACCTCGACATCAAGCCGGCCAACATCCTCCTCGACGGCGGCTTCCGCGCGCACGTGTCGGACTTCGGCATCTCCATGTCCATCGCCCAGGACCTCACCAGCGTCGACACCCGCGGGAGGGGCACGCCGGGGTACATGGCGCCGGAGATATGGTTCAGCTCGCTGTCCACCAGGTCCGACGTGTACAGCTACGGCATGACGCTCCTCGAGCTCGTCGGCGGGCGCAGGGGCTACGAGCCCAGCAGGGACTCGTCTCCAGACTTCTTCGCGCGCGTCGTGCGCGAGAAGATGGCGCGAGGCGAGCTCATGGATGTTGTGGACGCGACCATGGAGGCTGTGGACGAGGGTGAGGTGGAGGCGCTGGTAAGGGTGGCGCTCTGCTGCGTCCAGCACCAGCGGGAGCTGAGACCCAGCATGCTAACTGTTGTGGAAATGCTCGAGTGGCGTATCGCCGCCGATCTGCCGCCGGAAAGCCGTCGGTTGCCCGTCGAGAATTTCACATAGCATCTTTCCTCACCGGCAGCAGGTAGGTTCAAAAAAAGTACTGATAAGTGACAACCATGTCTCTTCATTTCAAAAGTTATTATACTGTATAAAGTTTCGCTTCAAATTAAATGTACTTTTTTGTAATACAAATTGAACTTGATCGTATGAGTTTCAATATTTTTCATGTGGACGTCAATTGTAACTGTCTAATAGCACTTGGCAGACAGTATCTAGAATGTGGAATTTGGCCCTTGATAATCCTCAAATGAGCAAAACTTCCGTTATACGGTGCTAAAAAGAATGTGGATGCTAATTGCCAATTCTGCTGATGCTAAAAAGAATGAGCAAAACTTCGTTGAGAGATTTTTCGAATACCAATCGATCGGGATATGGATCAGCCAGCGACGGAAGTTGTGGCGATTTCCCTTCCTCTGCACCGCCGCTGCCATCGCCCAAGCTTTGCAACCCCGTCCACTGTTTGCTCGCAGGCTGCGCGTGATAGCTGATGCGAGACAACGCTCTGCGCTAGGTTCAAAACCAACTCAGAATTTTGTCCAAAAAAAAAACCAAAAAGAGAAAAAAAAACAACTCAGAACTCGCTGGGGAAAAAAATCGACGCTGTACTTGCTTCTCCTATATACACCTCGAGTAGCTTTCAGACACCAGTTTCTCCATTATAGCACTACTGACGTAAATGTAGCCATATGGAAAAGCAATTGTTGAACAAAGACAATGTATTTTTTTTGTCTGCTTATACTACCAAATCGAATACTTATCTTTCCCCTTACAGTCTTTCACCAACCAATCTATGGAGCATAGCTGACAAAATAAAAACACCTCATAATAAATGAGAAAATGCATAAGAAACAAGATCTACGTTACAGACGCCATGTAATAATTAGGCAAACTTTTCTCATTCTTCCCTATGATTCCGGAAGTATTGGGTCAAATTATCCTTGATTTTCAGCATACAACAATTAGCAAGGCGCCTCCATCAATACAAAACAAATGTGTTTACCAGGAAGGGTTAACCACAGAAATTTAACCTCAACACATGTCAAGGAGCCTTGACAAGGCTAGGAACAGAGTACACAGGAGGCTATCCAGATAAAACCATTCCGTCGCCTTTTGATGCTAGGCTCTCCAGTTGTCATCAGTCATGGATCCTGCAGTTAAAGAGGATAAACATTATGTTCCTACTTAAAAACTAAAACAAAAATCTTTCAACGGTCTTGAAAAAAGCATGTGCCCTATACAAATCAATGCATTAGAACATTAAGACCATAAAGTTGTTCTCTGGATTCATTTCCCCTTTTAATCAATACAAGCAAACTCATTTAGACCTTGAAAGCCAAGATACCAGATTAATCAGGCCTCAGATCATTCAGATATCATGAATCTACAAGTTGGAGCAAGTAAATGGAGAAGATGACAATTTTGCCACTCCAGTGCATTACAAAGATCCTAACATCAGTTGTACGGGGTGACTAAGGATGCAAGTGGTTATGCAAAGGTGTTTTTTGGTTTCAGCTAACTTAGTTCTTTTGTCCCCCTAAATTAAGTAGGTGCCATTGCCATTCTATTCTAGTTCATTTATCAAGTTTTTGGTCGACCCAATGACTCAAAACATGTGGAACCTGCATCCTAGTGGTGACATACATATTCACATCTGCTGCATCTAATAATAATGCCATTAACTACTATTAATTATCCTTTTTTCATTATGGTAAATAGAGTAATAACTAATCTTCAAAGCAAACATAACATGAGTAATAAAGTAAGGCCACTCAGGGAGCATATAATACAATGTCACAAGTTCTGAACAGAAAATATGAATGATTTAGAGATTACATTCAAGCATAGTATTTTGATAACACAATGACACAAAATTCTGAACAGAAATTATGAGTTATACAGTACAAGTCAAGCATAATATATTGCTTAGAGAAATTTGTAATACGTTAACCACTCCTTATCAATGTAACTGTCTTTTTTTTTGAACCTATCAATGTAACTATCTTGCCTTAAAAAAACTGCAATGTCCACACTTCAGATTTCATCTATAGAAAATGACATGACATGTTAGGCATGTGATGGCATGGCGTGAAGCGCCCTCACCGCCTGAGACTGGGCAAGGGAAGACCATGCATGGCCTAAATTTATGAGGAGAATACCAGGCATGCGGTGGAGCGCTGGCGAGACTGGGCAAGTTTTGTTTCTTAATTCTTGCTTACTTATCTCTATCCAAGATTATTACAGCCATTAAATAGGCATCTTGCCCATTCTTGGCGCATGCATGGTCATCCCCTTTGCCCAGTCCTCCACCTCACATCCTATTTGCCCAATCCTCCACTGCACGCTCCACCGCATGCCTGGTCTTCTCCTCCTTCCCTTGCCCAGTCTCACGCGGTAGCCTATAACTAATGATTCATTGCACAAAAGCTATTTATTGCCTCCATCATCCATCTACTATATGTGCATTGTTAAAAAAAAAAAGAGAGCGTACCCAGTACCGTAGGCTCCCGCACTGCGGGGTCTGGGGAAGGGAAAATAGCCAGCAGCCATCCCTGCACAAATGTGCAGAGGCTGAGGCTTGAACCCTGAACCTCTTGGTCACAGGCGGTAAAGCTCTACCGCTTGCACCAGGGCCGCCCTTCATTGTTAATATCAAAAGAAAAGAGAAATATGCTCTGATATTGATACAACAAATTCAAAGTTCATTTAATTTAATTTAGTTGATTTTTAATTTTTAAATAGCAAATGAAAGCGTGTGGCTTAAGCATTCTTATTACTTACTGTCACTACTTATTTCTATTTCTACCTTTATGTCATGATTCAATGGTATTCTTGAGAAATGCCTAAGAAAACCGCAAGTTCGAGACAAGCCACATGAGACTGAATTTGTGACTTGCTTTGTAATAAGCAGATTGTGTAAGTATAAAGTAACAAACACCCATGGATACAAAGATGCTTCATGTCTGTTTAACCTAAAACCAATTTCATTCCTTCTTAATGCAGTGACAGGAAATTCTCTTGCCTGTTCAGAATACAAAGTCCAGGAGAAAAAGGACGAGGCATCAGATAATATGTCAGATGGATATTGCTAAAAGCCTAAAAATACAACTGAAGCTGCGTGTTAAGAATACAAAGTCCAGGATCAGAGAAAGGATGAGGCATCAGATAATATATCAGATGGATACTGTTAAAACAATACAGCTGGATCTGCAGACTAGATCAACAGTCGATGCTCTATTAGCCTTTAGGAGGTTATGAGTGAAGTTGGAGAAAGGGCTCAAATTGTGAGAGAACATTCAGTGACTGATCCTCTGTATTTATCATTGACTGATTAACAAAATAAAAGTTGATGATATGATGTACATTCTTGGGAGGTAAAAAAAATCTGGTGTTTAATTTGGTGGACCCTGATTATGGTTTCTTTGAAGATTAAACAGTAATCAATGTGTTTCTAGGGATTCGTAAACATACTTATAACCTTAAAAGCTTGTAAAACATGGTCAAAGAAAGAGGTTGAGAAAAAAGAAATAAAATAAACACTTCAGTAAGAGTTGTTATATAATGTATGATCCAGCACCGTACCCCCAATTTGGTAATTCTAATAAATATTAGTGCACAACTTACATGCTACATGCAAAAAAACAGTACATGAACAGGGTATGCATGTATTAGCCAATCAATACAACAACAATTTGATACATGCAACGAACAGGCAAACCAACCAATTAAGATGGCTAATTCAGCCAAAACTTTGGCCAACTTATACTAGGATAAAATCAGAAATAGGGGGGGGGGTGCGAAGTTAAGGTTTTTTCCCCTCAAACATGCAAGAGAGCAACGCATCTTTATTAAAGAGAGAAAGGAAGGGGAAAGAAACCCTCTACGAGGCAACCTACTTACCTCAAATAGGAGGTAAAAGTATTATCGAGTACCTGGGAAAGGGGTACCCCAAATCCTCGATTAACCGGACTAATCCCCGAAATCAGCAACGCAAACCCTCCAATGACATCCCTCACTATAGCTCGAAAGCCCACAGGCTAAGACATACTGGGCCGGCCCACGAACGGGCGTCGACGGCCCAAAGCCACAGCCTGCTCGACGGGCTATCACGCGGACCGAGACTATACGCTCGAGGTTACGATTCGGGCGACCCCTCGAGGACGGAACTTTGCCCAAGCGAACGGGCCGGCCTCGAAGACGGAACTTTGCCCAGCGAATGAGCTAACCCTCGAGGACGGAACTTCGCCTGAGCGAATGAGCCCGCCCTCGAGGACGGAACTTCGCCCGTGCGAATAAGCAGCCCTCGAGCACAGTATACCCCTCGGCTACCTACTCCCCGTACGGATCCAGGCGTATTCAATGCATTTTACTTGCCTCCGCCTAACTGTATGGTCATAGTTACAGTAACAGTTGCGAGTATGGCAGTCGAATCCTGCTTTTACCGCCCATATCCCAGAATCCCGCGGATCGTACCTCCCTGTTACGCCATACCGAGCACTGTGCCCCGTCTGGCACCCCCTCGAGACGCGTAAGTCAGCACATTCCCCGCATTCCCGAGATTCGGCCTTATCCGATGGGCCTCGACCCCCTCGACTCGACCTAAGGCCCCGACCGTCGCCCCTCGGCTCCGTCACGCTGACCCTCGAGCGGGACTTTAACAACTCCAATCAACACTTCAACAATTTCCGACGCGACGGCTACAGGACCTCCCATGCCGACGTACACATCTACAGCGGCACTGACATGATCAGCATCGACGTCATTCGTCACCAACCACGTGAGCCCTAAAAACATGTACTCCTGTGCCCCTCCTTCGCCTATAAAAGGAGGCGCCAGGACTTTAGCTGTCGAGAGATCGAGAGATCGAGAGAGAGGGCATCATAGGCTAAGGCTTTAGATCACAGAGTAACACCACGAGACAGTGTGAAGTAGAGAGCTAAGCGCCCGAAACGCTCGAGCTCAAGCTCACACTTCTCACACCCGCTTGTATTCACCCCTGTACTAGCACTTCGGTGCAAGATAACACGAACTATCCCCCCTGGACGTAGGGCCTTCTTTGCCCGAACCAGGATAAATCGCCGTGTCCTTCTTGCATCACCCACCGGATTAAGGGAGCACGCAATTACGAATTTACTCGTTGGTGTTGACCCCTGGGGTCGAAACACCGACAGTTGGCGCGCCAGGTAGGGGAGCTGCGTGTTACCAACGATTTCCCGCCATTTCTTCCGGATGGGCGACTCTGTTTCACCACTTCCGCGCGCTACGGTGATTTGGTTCGGGAGCCTGGAGTTCATGTCCCTCGGTCAGGGCTATGACATGACCCTGCTCTCGATCAGTGACCCAAGCGGAGGTCGCAGTGTGCCCCCACGCTCAGGAGGGGCCACTCGTCGGTCTCGCCACCATGCTGCCGCAACTAGAAGGAGGCGCGATCGATGCCGTCATCGTCATCAACCTGAGTCGAGGTTGGTGCCCGCCGCATTCCCCTCGCTCCAGACCGGTAACGAGGAGCCCCTTGTTGGGGGATTATTTGACCTGAGTTCAGGAGCAGAGGACGGACCAGCAGGGCTCCACGACAACCCCGACTTCACCTTCGCAATGCACTCGTCGAGGGAGCCTGGCAGAACTCCCCCGATGCGTGTGACCCCAACTCCATCGAGCCTACTTCCGCACGAGCTGTTCAAGCGTCGTCGACGGTTCCCGTTCGGTCTCAACAACGCTGCAAGGACGTTCTCGACCACGACCCACTCCGACATGAGTACGATAGAGGACCGCCTAGGCGCCCTCCTTCGTGCAATAACGGACGTGGGGACGGTCATGCCGGCCTCCGTGGACTTGGGCTTCGCGAGAGCGCCCGGCCCCCGGAGGTACACCGTCGGCACACTCCGACAGCAGCTGCAGGAGGAGGCGCGGGGACAAATCCCCGTCTTCTACTACGGCAACCTCGACTCCGGCTCTGACAATTGAGACCCTACCCGCGAGTGTCTCCACATCGACGGTGACGTCGCCTCCAATCAGGACACCGTCGATCCGATGGCCGATGCGGCTGCCGCTGTAGCGGGAGGTGCTTTCCCCAGAGCAGAGGATCGACAACTAGTCGCACCCCGAGAGGCGTGCCCCCGTCCTGACGAGCAGGACGCACAGCTGGCACAAATTCGGGAGTTGCAGGCTAAACTCGCCGACGACCAGGAACGACTGCACCAGCTCGAGCGAACCCTCGAGCAGGAGCGACCACCACCCGGCGGTAGAGCCTGAGCCAGGGCCCGAGAGGTCAACCGGCAGATCAACGAGGGCAGGGCACCCGAACCACCCGTCAACCGTTACCCTCGAGCAAGCCAGAACATTGTCGCGGCGGCTATGCTTCTTCGCAATATGCCCACGCCATCCAACTCGCAAGCTCGACAGATACAACGCGAGATCGAGAGTCTCCTCCAAGTTGCTGCTGTCAACAAGCCAAGAGCTCAGCCTCGAGGCGTCGAGGGGCAGCTTCCGAACCACAGGCCGAGCCTTCCCGGCCCGAGAGGGAGGGTTCGGTCGATCAAGAGGCGGCCTCCCGAGCGAAGAAGACACCAGCCCAAGATCGTATCATTGACAACCGCGCCCCGCGTGACGCGCGCCTCGATATCATCGAGAACCGCAAGCGCAAACATGGGGACGCCGAGGATCGAGGGTACAGCGCCCATCGTGGGGGCGTTACGACAGCGATGAAGACCGACGGGCCCCGGAGCCACCGGGCCCTCGAGTCTTCAGCAGGACGATCCGCAACGCCCAGCTGCCTGACAAGTTTCGACCCCCCACAAGCGTCGTCAAATACAACGGCGAAACCAAACCCGAGCTCTGGCTAGCCGATTTTCGACTGGCTTGTCAAGCGGGCGGAGCACGTGACGATCGCACGATCATACGTCACCTTCCCCTGTTCCTATCCGACACCGCGCGTAGGTGGCTCGAGGAGCTTCCCCCTGACCAGATTCGCGACTGGGTCGGCCTGGTCCGGATCTTCGAGGGGAACTTCAAGGGTACCTACGTGCGTCCTGGAAACTCCTGGGAACTGCGCAACTGCAAGCAGAAACCAGGGGAGTCTCTTCGTGACTTCGCTCGACGTTTCTCCAAGCTCCGAACCGAACTCGCCCACATCTCTGATCTCGACGTCATTCTAGCGTTTGTTACGGGTACGACGTGCAAGGACCTAGTCCGCGAGTTGGGGCGTAACCGCCCCAACACCGTCGACGAGCTCATGGATGTAGTCGCCAACTACGCGGCTGGCGAGGAGGCGGTCGGAGCCTTCTTCGGCGACGAGAAGGACAAGGGAAAGGCACCGGCAGCCGACGCCGGGGGCTCGAGCAAAAGTTCGAAGAAGAACAAGAAGAAGAAGAAGAAGAATCAGCAAGGCAAGCGTGAGGTTGCAGACGACGATCTCGTCGCAACAGCCGAGCGCAAAAAACCTCGGGGTCCCCCCGAGGGGGCCATCTTCGACAAGATGCTCGAGGAGCCCTGCCTTTATCACAAGGACGGGGCGAAACACAAGCTCAAGGACTGCCGCATGCTTCGAAAGCACTTCGAGCAACTGGGCATCAAGAAGGGTGACGATAAGAAAGACCAGGGCGGCAATGAGGGAGACCATGGGGAAGACGGAAAATTCCCCAAGTCTACGACCGCTACATGATCTACGGAGGCCCCTCGACCCAGCTCACGCCTCGACAGCGCAAGAGGGAGCGTCGAGAGGTCTTCTCCGTCCGAGTCGCGACACCCCACTACCTCGACTGGTCCGATGTGCCCATCACGTTCGACCGCAATGACCATCCGGATCGTGTCCCCAACCCCAGGGCCTATCCGCTCGTCTCGACCCGATCATCGTCAACACCCGCCTCTCGAAGGTCCTCATGGACGGCGGCAGCAGCCTGAACATCATCTACCTCGAGACCCTCGACCTCCTAGGGGTCAAGAGGTGCCAACTCCAACCCAGCGCCGAGGCCTTCCATGGCGTCGTACCAGGGAAGAAGGCTCTTCCCGTCGGCTGCATCGACCTTCCCGTCTGCTTTGGCACCCCCGCCAACTTCAGGAAAGAGACCCTCACCTTCGAGGTGGTCGGGTTTCACGGAACTTATCACGCCATCATCGGCGACCGGGCTACGCGCAATTCATGGCGATCCCGAACTACACCTACCTCAAGCTCAAGATGCCAGGACCCAGAGGCATCATCACCATCGGCTCCTACGAGCACGCGTACGACTGCGACCTCGAATGCGTCGAGTACGGAGAGGCCGTCGGGCAAAACGCAATGATAGCCTCGACCCTCGAGCGCCTCGCCGACGAGGTGCCCGACCCCAAGCGTCACGCCGGCAGCTTCGAGCCAGCGCAAGACACCAAGAAAGTCCCCCTCGACCCGAGCTGCTCCGACGAGAAGGTGCTGACGATCAGTGCCGACCTCGAGAGCAAATAGGAAGCAGTGCTCGTCGACTTTCTCCGCGCGAACGCCGATATGTTTGCGTGGAGTCCTTCGGATATGCCGGGCATACCGAGGGAAGTCGCCGAGCACGCCTTGGAAATTCGAGCCGGGTCCAGACCGGTGAAGCAACGCCTGCGCCGCTTCGACGAGGAGAAGCGCAGGATCATCGGCGAGGAAGTACACCAGCTTTTGGCGGCTAGATTCATCAAGGAGGTTCATCACCCCGAATGGTTAGCTAATCCCGTGTTAGTTAAGAAAAAGAATGGAAAAATGCGGATGTGTGTTGATTATACTAGCTTAAACAAAGCATGTCCCAAAGTTCCATTTCCTTTACCACGCATTGATCAAATTGTTGACTACCGCGGGATGTGAGACCCTTTCATTCCTTGATGCTTATTCTGGCTACCACCAAATCAAGATGAAAGAGTCCGACCAGCTCGCGACTTCCTTCATCACACCTTTCGGCATGTATTGCTACATCACCATGCCCTTCGGCCTTCGAAACGCCGGGGCGACGTATCAGCGATGCATGCTCCATGTCTTCGGCGGACACATAGGCAACACGGTCGAGACCTATGTTGATGACATCGTGGTCAAATCCAAAAAAGTCGACAACCTCATCCATGACCTCGAAATCGCATTCGGGTGCCTTCAAGTCAAGAATATCAAACTTAACCCCGAGAAATGTGTCTTCGGAGTGCCTGGGGCATGCTCCTCGGATACATCGTCTCCCAGCGCGGGATCGAGGCCAACCCCAAGAAGGTCACAGCCATCACACGAATGGGGCCGATTCGAGATCTCAAGGGCGTACAGAGGGTCACGGGCTGCCTCGCGGCTCTCAGCCGTTTCATCTCACGTTTGGGGGAAAAGGCCCTGCCCCTGTATCGCCTCTTGAAAAAATCCGAACGCTTCGCATGGACCGCGGAGACCGAGGAGGCCATCGACAAGCTCAAGAGCATGCTGACCTCCTCCCCGATCCTTGTCCCTCCTGGACCGGCGACGTCGACTGAACCCCCCGAGCCTCTCCTCCTCTATGTCGCCGCGACCAGTCAGGTGGTCAGCGCGGCCATAGTGGTCGAGAGGCAAGAGGAAGGGCACGCCCTGCCCGCCCAGCGGCCGGTTTACTTCGTCAATGAAGTGCTTTCGGAAACCAAGACCCGCTACCCGCAGGTGCAAAAGCTGCTCTACGTCATCGTCTTTACGCGTCGCAAGCTCCAGCATTACTTCCTCAGCCACCCGATTACCGTGCTGTCTTCTTTCCCCTTGGGGGAAATCATCCAAAACCGGGAGGCTGCTGGAAGGATTGCTAAGTGGTCGGTCGAGCTCATAGGCGAGACCATCACCTACGCACCACGGAAGGCCATCAAATCTCAGGTGCTGGCGGATTTCATCGCTGAGTGGACCGACACCCAGTTGCCGCCAGTTCAAATCCAAGCCGAGCTGTGGACAATGTACTTCGACGGGTCGCTCATAAGGACAGGAGCAGGTGCAGGCTTGCTCTTCATCTCACCCCTCGGAGTTCACATGCGCTACGTCATTCGCATCCACTTTGCCGCTTCTAATAACGTTGCGGAGTACGAGGCTCTTGTCAACGGGTTGCGTATTACCCTCGAATTCGGGGTCCGACGCCTTGACGTTCGAGGTGACTCGCAACTCATCGTTGACCAAGTGATGAAGGCCTCGTGCTGCCACGACACCAAGATGGAAGCCTACTGCAATGAAGTGTGCAAACTGGAAGACAAGTTCCACGGCCTCGAGTTCAATCATATTGCTCGACGCTACAACGAAGCTGCGGACGAGCTCGCAAAGATCGCATCAACTCGAGGTACTATCCCTCCGGATGTATTCTCGAGAGACCTCTTCGAGCCCTCCGTCGACTTGGGCTCGGGAGCTGGCACCACACCCTCGAAACTCGACCCCGTGGCCTCGACCGAGGTCCCCTCGATCGGGGCCGAAGTCATGGAGATCGAGGGGACACTTCCTCCGCCGAGCCCACATCCGGATTGGCGAGTCCCTTTCCTCGACTGCCTCATTCGAGGGGAACTCCCGGAAGACCGGACCGAGGCTTGCCGGATCGCGCGACGGGCTAAGTCCTACGTCATCTACGGTGATGGCAAGAAACTCTACAGGCGAAGCCCATTAGGTATCCTTCAGCGCTGCATCACTATCGAAGAAGGAAGGAGGCTCCTCGAGGACATACACTCGGGGGCTTGCGGCCATCACGCAGCGCTGAGGACCCTCGTCGGCAACGCCTTCCGACAGGGTTTCTACTGGCCAACCGCCATTTCCGACGCCATCAACATTGTCCGCTCATGCAAGGGGTGTCAATTCTACGCTAAGCGGACGCACCTCCCAGCTCACGCCCTACAGATGATCCCCATCACGTGGCCGTTCGCGGTCTGGGGGCTCGACATCGTGGGGCCTCTCAAGAGGACAACCAAGGGGTACACGCACCTACTCGTTGTTGTCGACAAGTTTACCAAGTGGATCGAGGCCCGGCCTATCGGCAACATCTGCTCCGAGCGGGCGGTCGAGTTCTTTACCGACATCATCCATCGCTTCGGGGTCCCAAACGTCATCATCACTGACAACGGCACACAGTTCACTGGCAAGAAGTTCTTGGATTTCTGCGATCGCCATCACATCCGTGTAAACTGGTCCGCGGTTGCTCATCCTCGAACTAACGGCCAGGTCGAGCGCGCCAATGGCATGATTTTGCAGGGCCTCAAGCCGAGAATCTTCAACCGCCTTAACAAGCACGGAAAGAAATGGGCCGCAGAGCTGCCTTCGGTCCTGTGGAGCTTAAGGACAACACCTAGTCGAGCCACGGGGTTCACACCATTCTTCTTGGTCTATGGGTCCGAGGCCGTCCTCCCCATTGATCTCGAGTATGGTTCCCCTCGACTAAAGGCCTACAACGAGCAAACCAACGAAGAAGCCCTCGCAAACGCCGTCGACCAGCTCGAGGAGGCTCGGGACATGACGTTGATTCACTCCGCGAGGTATCAGCAGAAACTTCGACGCTACCACGACAAGCACGTGCGCTCGAGGGACTTCCAAGTTGGAGACCTCGTCCTACGTCGACGACAGAGCAACAAGGGGCGTCACAAGCTGACTCCACCATGGGAAGGCCCATACACCGTAGCTGAGGTGCTGAAGCCCGGAACGTACAAGCTAGCGAACAACAAGGGCGAAACCTTCACCAACGCATGGAACATCGAACAGCTACGTCGTTTCTACCCCTAGGGCGCCAATGCCCTTGTACATTCTCGCATGTTTCGTACATTTTTGCATGACAAATATAAGTACTTTCGATTATAAGTTCAAACTCATTATTGTACATGCAAGAGGTAGGCTCGACCCTGTCTCGCCAGAGTCAAGCCTCCCTTGGGGGCTAACGGGGGGGGGGGGGTGGGAACCCCCTAAGTTCCTAAAAAATACGAACGATTTTTTAAAATTCGAGCGTCTCCTTTTGCTTCACAACTAAGTAGAAAACGCCTCGAACTCCCTAAGGGTTGAGGGCTGTCGAGCCTGGGGCTCTCCTACGTCTCAGGGCTACGGTACCCCCACTCGCTCCCCCCTCGAGAGATACGAGCATGCGTCGAACACTTAGTAGAAAAGCAAAAGTCAGGTGATCGAAACTCGAGCGTCTCTTCTTTCCTACGCCTCGATACGCTTCGCGACTAAGTAGAAAACGCCTCGAATTCCCTAAGGGTCGAGGGCTGTCGAGCCGGGAGCTCTCCTACGCCTCAGGGCTACGGTACCTCCACTCGTTCCCCCTCGAGGGATACGAGCACGCGTCGAACACTTAGTCAAAAAAGCAAAATCTAGGCGAAAGAAAACAGAGAAGGCTCGAATTTAAAATATCCAAATGCATTACGAAAGATGCATAGATGTTTTAAAGGCTCTCGAAGCCACACTGAATATAAGTTACAAAAACTAACTTATTTACACGGGCACCTTCGCCCAGTTTTGCCCTACAGGCCCGCTCCGCCGTCTCCATCGCCGCCCTCCTCGACGGTGTACCCTTCATCTTCGGGGAGGACTTCATCCTCGAACAGCTTCGCCAGCGCTTCCCCCGGCCTTTCGGCATCCTGGATCAGCCCTCGGCATCGCTCCTCGTTCTTGGCATCGGTCTTCGAGATGTCGGGGACGAAGCCTTGGGCGACGACGTCCATGTCGAAGACGAAGCCGGAGGAAACCACCGCCAGCGCGCGCTTCACGCCGGTGTGAAGCGCCCCCCGCACGCGATCCCGAAGGATGGCGTCGAGGTGGTAGAGCCGGTCGACGAGCGCGGCCCCCGAGATATCTTCTCCAGCCTCCTCGACGGGCTCAACCTCCCAGGAGGTGCAGAGCCTGTTGATGGCGACCCGGAACCTGCCGAGAAGCGCCCCTGCAGCGCCTTGGTGGCGGCCTGAGTGGAAAGCAGCTCGGTCTCAAGGCCAGAAAGACAAAACAAGAGTTAAACAAGTCGTACGGAAAGAAAAATGTCAAAGCCCACCAAGGAACTTACTGGCACAGCGTGTCCTGAGGGCGCTGCGGTCCTCTAGCACGGCATCGCGCTCCTCTCGAACCTCGTCTCGCTCCCGCTGGGCCTCCTTGAAAGCCCTGATCACGTCCGTCTTCTCGCACCGGAGGGTCTCGAGGGCGCTACCAGCCAAGATGATGGCTTGCTCCTTCTCTCGAAGGGTAGCCTTCGTCGCCTCGAGCTTGGTCTCCAGGCTGTCGGCTCGACACTTCTCCTCCTTGACCAAGGCGGAGAGGGTGTCACGCGCCATGGAGACTTGAGCCAGACTGGCCTCGAGCAAGCGGATACGCTCCACGGAGCCTCGAGCCTCCTCCGCGAGTAGCTTGACGTGCTCTTGGGCGCGACTGCCTTCGCTTTTGGCCTTCTCCGCTTCGCCCTTGGCCGCGTCGACCTCCTCCTTGGCCCGCCGGAGCTCCTCCTTGACTTGGGCGGCTTCGCCCCGAGCTGCCTCGGCGTCCTCCTTCGCCCGGGCGGCCTCCTCCTTGGCCTGCTTCACCTCCTCCTCGACCTCGGCCACCTTGCTCTGCGCAGATCGGCCGGCCTCGAGTTGGCGAAGCACTTCCTCCCGGCTGTTATGCGTTTCGTGGAGGAAGTACGACTTGGAGTGGGAACGCCTCCGCACGTCCTGGAAACAGGAAATCGAGGGTTAAGGCGATCCATACGGAGAAAGCCAAAACCGTGTGTGATCTAAACAGGGACTTACCACGAGACTCTGGTCGAGACCTCCAACGAGCTCGACGCCCAGCTTGAGGATGTGCTGCAGCCACGCCCGGGACTGCTCCACGTCCTCCCAGCGCTTGACCTCCGCCGGGTCATCCATCACGATCCCCGGAGCGCTGGAGTCACCAAGCTCCCGGAGCATGACGCGCTCTTTGCCCCAATGTGGGAGGACCGTCTTGACCTTGGTTCGCGCCAAGGACTCGATCTTATCCGCCACGTCGCGTGGGGCGCCATGGCGCTCCGCCAACTCGGCCGGGGTGGGGAACTCCGACGCGATGCTGGTATCTCCCAGCCCGGGGTCGGAGGTCGACCTCCTCAACGGGCCAGGAGGCCCCAACGCGATGACTACTCCAGCATGTGGGGGGATCCTCTCCTTCCTTCTGATGTCGAAAAGCAGAAGGACTCTTGGCCACCGTCTCCTCCGGCTGCTCCGCCTACGGACCAGAAATCACTGGCTCTCCCAACGGCGCGGTCGACAGTTGCGGTGGCTGGCTCGACGCTTGCTCAGGTGCCTCCGGAGGCGGCGGAGGGGTCGAGGCCGTCGCTTCCCCCAACGCCGCGTCTTGTGGCGCCAGCAGGTCCACCATCGACATGTCTCCCGGCGGGCTCGGTGCCGAGGTCTTCTCCTCGAGCTGCGCCCCCGGCGGGCGCGGAACCGTCGACGCTTTCAACGCCGTTTCTTGCTCCGTCAACAGCTCGTCGAGGGTGATCACGGACACCCATTGTTTTGGGAGTCCGATGTCTCCTCCCTCTCCGATGGCTTGGGCAGCTGCTGCGCCGACGGGTCCAGCAGCGTCGCGTCCCCCGGCGGCGTCTGCTGCACCTGCTGATGCTGGGGCCAGCCCCCGTCAACTCCTCCTCTTCTTGCCGCTCCTGCGACTTCTTCTCCTCCTGCTGCGTCCGCGGCAACTCCTCTTCCTGCAAGGCCTCCTGCTCCTGCTTCCGCAGGGCCTCCAACTCGTGTAGCCCCGTCGACCACGGCTTCCGCTCTCCCGTCGAGGGGGGAGGGGCGATGGCCTCCTCACCCTCGAAGTCGATGAGGGCTACCTCCGTTCCTGGCTCGCGGCCCTCGGAAGCTCCCGCCTCGAGCATGGAAACGGAGACCTCGGGTTGGCCCAGGTCAGGAGCTCCCGACGCCGTGGTTCGGCTCCCTGGCGCCGGGCCGAGCTCGGGGACCACGAACGTCGACGTCAAGGGAGCACTCCTTCCCTCCTGCGTCTTCCCCGGCTCGGAGTTCCCGCCCGTCACGGTCCCCGAGTCGCTCGACCCTGCAGTAAGAGCAGAACCCGTCAGCCTACCACGAGCCATGGCCCCAAGGGCTAAGGACAGCCACTTCGCCTCCCACGGTGCCAAGGGCCTCGACGTCGCACCTGTGACCGAGGCCCTCATCTTCATGGCCGCGTCCACCCTGAGCCGCTTAGCCGGCGCAAGGGTCGCCTCCTCGATACGGCGCTTTGGCCTGGACGGAAAGCAGGTTAGCAAAGAACTTAATAAACCGCAGAATGGGGAAGCAACGAGAAGAAATTTAAATCGACAACACTTACCCGAAGGGGATAGAGGCCTTTCGGGTCCCCCTCGAGCCGCCAGAAGACCTCGAGACCCCACCCAAAGCCGAGCTCTTCCCAGGGCTAGGGCTGCTAGGGGCTGCCGGTGGGGTCGCCGTGCCTCCCTGCTCCGACGAGGTCTCCTGGGCACGACTCTGCTCCGCCCGCGCCGATGACCGGGACCGGGTCTCCCAGGTCGAAGTGGGCAGGGTCCCGCCGCGAGTACGACGGGAGGAGGACGAACCCCCTCGAGTCGAGGGGTCGGCCGACCTTTTCCCTCGCAGGCGCTCCGAGGCCGACGACGCCGGCTGAAGGGCACGCTGCTCCGGCGCATCCTCCTGCACCGGAAGACCGTTAGTACGGGAGGGACTAGACAGAAGGAGCTCGAGACGTCCCGCCACCCCTTCGACATCATCATCATCATCCTCGTCTCCCTCATCCTCTGAGGGAGACTCCTCCGAGAGCCCGTCGCGCCTCTGCTGCGAACGGCGCTTCTCGCGCTTTTCACGCTCCCGGAGCTTCTTATCCTTTTTCTTTTTCTCATCATCCTTGCGCCTCTTTTCCTGCTGGGCATCGAAGCGTCTTACCTGACGATCGGGAGCATCCTCCCTCAACGGGGGCCTCGATCCCCGGTAGTCAATTCCCCCCTGCACGAAGGCACCCAGTTGCAAGGACAAGAGTAAGAAAAAAGGGACGAAAGTAAACGCGAAAAGCATGGGTCCAGGCACTCACCAGGTTGAGGTACCCCTCCTCCGGCCGCATGGGGAGGTGGTTGACGTCCTCTGCCCTGAACGAACCTGCAACCATCCCCTTCACCCGCGCGACGATCTCCGCGGCGGATATCTCCTCGCTGGACATCCGGCACCTCTCGAGCACCTCGGCCGCCACCACGGGGAGCATCTCGTCCAACCGCAGTGGGCGCTCCATCAAGGGGAGCACCCGTCGATTGTGGAAGGCCGAGACCACCACACCCACCGTCAGGCCCGCCTCTCAAAGGGTCCTCATCGCGGCGGCGAGGGGTCGAAGTCGACGTTGAAGATCCCCCGTCACACCGTGCGGCCAGTTGAATGGCCGCTCGGTGATGAGCCGCCCGGTGTACGGCGGAAGGTAGCCTCCGTCATTGCGGAGGTAGAACCATTGCTCGTCCCACCGGGCGTGGTTGGACATCAACCCGGTGGGGATGTACTCGCGCGGCACCTCTGACTTACCTGTCTTCAGCGCGAAGTTGAGGCAGCCCGCTCTGACGATCCGCCTCACGCCTGGTCCCACCGGAGAGGCGAACACTCCCCCTTGTAGAGATGGAGCCACAGCTCCCAATGTGGCGCCATCCCTAAGTAGCCCTCGCAGACGGCCGCGAAGATGGCGGCGTTGGAGATGGCGTTGGGGGAGAAGTGTTGGAGCTCGACGCCGTAGAAGTTCGTCAGCACCCGCATAAACTCGCTCGGGGGCGCTCCGAACCCGTGACGGTGGTACTTGAGGAAGCTCACCACGTAGCCCTCCGGCGGGTTTGGCTCCAGGTGGCTCCTCGGCGGCGCAATCCACTCTGGCCGAGTCGGATCGGTGACGGGGCGGAGAAGTCCTTCTCCCACCAGCTCGTTCAACCTCTGCCGCGTTACGGTCGACGGGCGCCAGGGTTCGGCAGGCTGGAGGATGGGGGCCATGGCGGCGGCGGCGGCACGAATCTGTTTGGTGGACGCGGCGGCGGCGGCAACGACGCGAATGTCCTCGGCGGATGGGCGACCGGGAAGGTTCCCAGTCGCGATTTCTTGCTCTAAGTTCCTACCCTCGCGCGCAGGAAAGCAGGAACTCAGGGGCACTAGCGGTGGTGAAGGCGGGATGGCAAAGGTAGGGGCGAACAGTGCCTGTCCCCCTGGTTTTATACCCAGGAGGAGCAACGGGCGGAATCCGGCGGCAGAAAAAGGTAACTCCCCACAATTAATGCGTTTACCTAACCGTTCCCCCTTGATTCTCGGCCGGATACATGCGTCACACCTCAAGCAATTAGCCGTTGCCCGGGCCCGCCACGATCTCCACCACCGCACCGTTTAACCCTCCTCCTCAAAAGACGTGTCTGACGGTAAGAAAAATAAACGTTACTTACCGACGGATTCCTCCAGGAGAAGGTAAAGGGGCTCCGGCCCCACAACAAGCCTTGAGGGAGCGAAGGCTGGCCCTCGACCAGGGTTCAACAGCCGCCCTCGAGCACCCGAGTCAGGGGTGACCAAGGGGGAGCCAACACGAGGCCCCGCTCGAGAACGAACTCTCGAGACCCCTTTGGACATATCCAAGGCAAAATGCTACGGACTTTTATGGAATCCCCACGAAGGGAGGCATCGAGCCGCCGAGACCTATCGAATGGAATCGGTATCCGTAGGTCCATGCGTTTTGCTTTAATAAGACCGCCTCCGGGCCACCAGCCGACCTCTATCAAACGAGGAACGGGCTCTCACTTGGATTTTCCCGTTACCAGCTCACTGAGAACTTCGAGGCTCGCCCTATCGAGGGTAGTCCGATGCTTCTCGCCTCACGTCCAATCAAAAGGACTCGTGAGATGAACGCCGAGGCCGGCAACGCCCCAGCAGCACGAGGCTCGGGGCTTGACCGTGCCCGGCACCCCTCGACGAAAGAGGGTCAAAAATCCCCCGGGGGCTCAACATTCCGACATACCCCTCGGTAAAGCGCCACGACTCCAGTTCAGGTCCGTACCCAACTGGACGAGCACCCCTCGACTAAAGACAAATAAAGCCCTCGAAGGAGTCTTCCGACTCCTCCGAGGCCTCGGGGCTACCCCCGCGGGGGACGCTCGCGCGCCCCCCACAGAAAATTCCGAGCCACACCTCACTCCCGACTCCTGACCCCCTGCCCGAGTGCCAGCACTCGCGCAGGGGCTCGAGGGCTACTGTCGAGTACCTAGGAAAGGGGTACCCCAAACCCTCGATTAACCAGACTAATCCCCGAAATCAGCAACGCAAACCCTCCAACGACATCCCTCACTATCGCTCGAAAGCCCATAAGCTAAGACATACTGGGCCGGCCCACGAACGGGCGTCAACAGCCCAAAGCCACAGCCTGCTCGACGGGCTACCACGCGAACCGAGACTGTATGCTTGAGGTTACGATTCGGGCGACCCCAAGAGGACGGAACTTCGCCCAAGCTGCTTGAGGTTACGATTCGGGCGACCCCTCGAGGACGGAACTTCGCCCAAGCGAACGGGCCGGCCTCGAAGACGGAACTTTGCCCAGCGAATGAGCTAACCCTCGAGGACGGAACTTCGCCCGAGCGAACGAGCCCGCCCTCGAGGACGGAACTTCGTCCATGCGAATAAGCAGCCCTCGAGCACAGTATACCCCTCGGCTACCTACTCCCCGTACGGATCCAGGCGTATTCAATGCATTTTACCTGCCCTCGCCTAACCGTATGGTCACAGTTACAGTAATAGTTGCGAGTATGGCAGTCAAATCCTGCTTTTACCGCCCATACCCCAGAATCCCGCGTATGGCACCCCCTCGAGACGCGTAAGTCAGCACATTCCCCGCATTTCCCGGGATTCGGCCTTATCCGATGGGCCTCGACCCCCTCACTAGACCTAAGGCCCCGATCGTCGCCCATCGGCTCCGTCATGCTGACCCTCGAGCGGGACTTCAACAACTCCGGTCAACACTTCAACAACTTCCGACGCGACGGCTAGGACCTCCCATTCCGACGTACACATCTACAGCGGCACTGACATGATCAGCATCAACGTCATACGTCACCAACCACGTGAGCCCTAAAAACATGTACTCCTGTGCCCCTCCTTCGCCTATAAAAGGAGGCGCCAGGACTTTAGCTGGAGAGAGATCGAGAGATCGAGAGAGAGGGCATCATAGGCTAAGGCTTTAGATCACAGAGTAACACCGCAAGACAGTGTGAAGTAGAGAGCTAAGCGCCCGAAACACTCGAGCTCAAGCTCACACTTCTCACACCCGCTTGTATTCACCCCTGTACTAGCACTTCGGTGCAAGATAACACGAATTATCCCCCCTGGACGTAGGGCCTTCTTTGCCCGAACCAGGATAAATCGCCGTGTCCTTCTTGCATCACCCACCGGATTAAGGGAGCACGCAATTACGAATTTACTCGTTGGTGTTGACCCCCGGGGTCGAAACACCGACAAGTATGTTGCAAGAAACCATTCAAAGAGTTTGACAACCATAAAGGTTTACAATCATAGATGGAGCATAGAACTAAATGTTATTATTCTATAGTTTATTAATGAGTCAGCATTCTTTTAGCACCAAATTTTGAAGGAATGTTACACTAACTGCACTCTTGCATGGCCATTTAGGCTATGCAAGAATAAAAATGGCCATTTAGGCTTTGTTCAAGCATCAAATCAGCCAGCCAACATGATGTGTTATGATTGTCAACTACGGACACTCATTTTTCATACACTTCAGAAGGAAGTTCATAGTTCATACAGGGTATGCTCACCGAAGCATGACACAGGGCACTGATGCAAAAGAATATAGCACAAACTACATGAGAGCTTTGGGTGACACTAAGAACTCAACATGTTCTTACAATATATATACCTTACCTCTAAAGAATTGTTGACTCCTGACAAGTCACTTACATGGCTTGTTTAGATCAAGTTTTATCCAACATAACATATTAACGAAAACTGCATAAGGATTTCCATTCCACATCTCACTCGACAAACAAGCATGGTTGGAGGAACAGAATAAAACAGAAAATCCATTTTTTCCTGAGCGGTGGACAATAATCTACAATCCTAACCCTAGTCCAATTAATTTTGGATGATTGAATCCCATGTCCTGGATCCACATTGGATCCCATGTCCTGGATCCACAGATGGCAAAATTCTGGATTCCATGTCGAATTAATTTCCAATCTACAGATGATCATCCACCAACCAAAATTCAATAGAGGAAATTCCACAAAAACATTCAACTATAAACTATATCGGTTCGGAATAATCCTGTGTGTAGCGACATCATCGAAATATGGCAAATCACTCATGGCAACATTATACCCTAGATAGAATTATCACAGACACAGCCATCATCGCTGAATCTCATTCAGAAAAGAATGCATTTCGGGGGAAGTACACTAAAGATTGCTGGACTTTAAACGCAATGTCCAGTGAATGCTAAAGAACGAAATCAAAGAGTGAACTTGACCAGCATAGCCACAAGAATTACCTGCTTCGGGGAGCTCACATCAGCGTGAGCGGCGCCCTGCTGTGGGACCAGCCAGTCAAGCTCATCCTGCGCCGCGGCATCCGCATTGCCCTTTTCCTTCGGCAGGCGCGCATCCCGCTTCTCGAGGGCCCCGGCCACCGGAAAACGCGGCAGCTTGTTGTTCTCGTTCAATCTCACCATGCCCTCGGCGTCCGTCGAGGGCGGGTGCGGGAGCTCCGCTTCGATTGAAGCCCACCTGTCCTCGAACATCTCGGAGAGCTCGGCGGCGCTCTCGTAAACGGGGTCGCCCTCGTTGTTATACGACATGGCGTTCCGGAACGTGAGGCGGACGTCGGCCGCGAACGCGGTCGGGTAGGCGTAGCGGCGGCGCTCGAGGCGGCGGAGCACGGTGCCGAGGTCCATGGGGTCGGCGACGACGGTGTAGTAGTCGCGGAGGCCGAGGGCGCGCGCGTCTACGGGGGCCTCGAAAACCCACCCGTCCTCGTGCCGCAGCAGGTCGTCCAGGAGCGCACGGCAGCGCCCGAACGCGCGCCTGAGATCGCCACAGCCGGCGCCGCCTCTTGCCGCGCCGCCCCCAGGAGACGGAGCCGAAGCGGAAGCTGGAGACGCCGTCCGCCGCCGCGGGTGCTTGGGCTCGGCGGGGAAGCCGTGCGGCGGGCGCTTTCGGCGCGGCATCGGGAATTCGGGACTTCGGTAGGGGTTTGGCGTTTGGTTTGGGCGATTTCAAGTTCAGACGATTCTAGCCCTACCGGGGGCCCGTTTTGTGGCCTTGTGGGAGCCGGTCGGCAGCCACTAGTCAACAAGAATTCCCCATTTTATTAAGCCAAAATTGACCACAACACACTCAAAATGAGCGACTCCCGCTGCTGGCCTAACACGCTCAGAGTGAAATGTCATTTTCTTCTATCAATCTTTGTACCACAGAGTGTTCAGTGTAATATTTTGAAAAAGCCTACTTAACCCTCGGTGGTCTACTTCACCCTTAAATTATGAAACCATCTATTTTACCCCTCTCCTTAAATTTCTAAAACCGTCAAAATACTCATGAGCAGTTTTGACTAGCGGTTTTGTCTTTTTAAAATTTTTGCTGAATTTTTGAATAATTATAGTAAATCCCAGAAAATTATAAAATAAAAAATCTAATTTTATTGGACTCCACATAAATAGATTTACACAGTGAGCATATAATATGGTATACTTGTATAAGTTTTTAAAAAAAATAGATTTATTCATTATAAAGCTACAATAAAAACTTTGTACTGAAGCAAATATTATATATTTATTATGTAGATTTACTCACGTGGAGCTAATAAAATTGGATTTTCTATTGTATGATTTTTCAAAGATTCATTAAAAGTAAATAAACAAAATACAAAATCATGGTCACTGTATTAAAACAAATGTAAAAATATCACTTGTGGGGTTATTTGATCGGTTTTCGACAGCGGTAGAAAATCCGGTATAGTTTAGAGGGTAAATTAGTTGAGCTCGATAGCTGAGGGGTTAGTAGACTTTTCGAATAGTAAACTACTCTATTTATAGTCTTTTCTGCCCTTTTAAATAAAAGAAAATACCTATATCCCAAAAAATATCTCAAAAAATAAAATAAAATACCTCAATACCATTTTTAAGTTTTTTTTTGTGAATTATAATACCATTCTGAAGTTTTGGAACCCAAGCAGGGCCTTCTTCCCACTTCGATTCCATCTCTTCCCGCACCGAGCACTC
>CM041634.1:37424958-37491709 GCA_023333625.1 Bothriochloa decipiens
GTCCTCCTGGTTTTCTTCTCCGTACTTTAACCGAGCAGTTCATCTTTTGGGGTTTTCCAAGCAGGGATCGAGGGTCTAGAGTTTTCAATCGACGGAGGTGTCTTTCCAGTAGAGCCTTCGTAGGTTTTCTCGAGGGTCTAACAGTTGAGCGGGTTGTTTCTTTTGCTGATGTCCAGAGGTCAGTTGTTCAGGGTTTTAGGATAGAGGGGTCGAGTGTTTTGGGGTCAAGAGATCGAGGCTATGACTCGAGTAGCTTTGTCGAGGGTTCGAATAGATCCAGTCGAGGGTCTAAAGGTTGAGATCGAGGCCCAAGTGAGGGGTCGTTCGATTCGGATTTTTCTCTGTCTCCTTTGTCGAGGCCCCCGTCGAAAGAATTTCTTCTAGATCATCTCTTCGAGGCAGGGGTCGTTCGAATCGGAACTTTTCCATCACTTTTGTCAAGGGTCCCCCGATAGGTTTCTCGATCAGCTTTCTGCTCCAACCAGGGCTCGATCTATTTTCGACCAGCTTTTCTCTCTGTCTTTATCTCTGTCTCGATTCCAACCAGATGCTTCTACCCGACGTCTAGTTTCTGATTTTTGTTTCACTCGAGGGTACTGGTTCGAGGGTCTTTCTCTTTCGTTCGAGGTCTATCTTCCGTTCGAGGGTCATTCTCTTTTCGTTCGAGGGTCCCTCCTTACTTGTCGATGCTCGAGGGCCTCTCTTCTGTTTGAGAATCTTTCTCTTCTCTACTTGAGGGTCTCTCTTCTCTGTTCGAGGGTCTCGCATTTATTCGAGGGGGGCTCGAGAGTTTTTGCAGGGAAAATTTTCAAGCTCCCATTCACCCCCCTCTAGTCGCCTTTTCGGTCCTTCAATTGGTATCGGAGCAAGGTTAAGGATCACTCCACCTTAATCGGTCCGTGATCCAGAAGGTGACATGGCCTTGTATCACAGATCGGGCAAGCCACCCCTTTTCAATGGGGAGAACTACTCGTACTGGAAGATCCGGATGCAAGCGCATCTATAAGGGATCGACTGGCGTGTCTGGGAGATCGTCGAGAATGCCGATTACCAGGTGCTTCGAGCACGGGTAAATCAAGAGCAGATCGACCAGCACAATGGCAACAATATCACTCGAGCTGAGATTTATGCTGCCTTGTTGATTTCTGAGTTTGAGCGTGTTTCCAACTGTGTGACGGCTCGAGAGATCTGGAGGAGACTTCAAAGTTTCCATGAGGGTACAGCCCATGTCAAAACCAGGCTCTATGAGACGTACAAGCGGGAGTATGAAAATTTCACCCAAGTCGATGGGGAATCTGTTGATTCGATGTTTTCTCGCTTCACCACTATTGTAAACAACATGCGAGCTAACAATGCAGCAATGCCCTATGATGATCATCAGAGAGCAGTCAAGCTTCTATATGCTCTAGATCGGAGGGTCTAGGAGGTCAAGGTGCAGGCGATCATTGAGTCAGCCAACTACGAGACACTCACTGTCGATGAGCTATTCAACAAGCTCAAGTCCACCGAGATCGACCTCAAGACGCAGGCGAGGATCAAGAATCCGACGGCTCCTACCATGGCTTTGGTGTCAGGTACCTCGAGCTCAAGCCCTCCTTCGACTAACTCGTCACAGCTCTCTTTTGCCTTGTCTTCTCTTATGTCTGCAACAGAGGAGCAGATGGAGGCTCTTGGGGACGAGGAGCTGGCACTTGTCATCAGCAAGTTCTCACGGTTTCACAACAACCGCTTGAACCGTCGGCGTGGAGGCAACAGGCAAGGCTGCTTTAGGTGTGGAGAACTCGACCACTACGTCGCCAGCTGTGCCAACAAGCACAAGAGCTACCCCAGCAAGCATGACCACTCGAGGCGCAAGGACAAGCACAGACCCAAGAAGAACTTCGACCCCAAGCACATGCAGAAGAAGTTCTTCGAGAAGCTGAACGCCAAGCAGCAAGCCCTCGTCGTAAGCTTCAGTGACATCGACTCCGACATTACCTCGACCTCGAGCTACGATGAGTCCGAGAAGAAGGTCGAGAACAAGTTCAACGGCCTGAGCTTCTACGCCAACAGGGGTCGAGGAGGCTTCTGTACCATGGCGATCGATGGTACCTCGACCTCGAGCAGAAATGGATCTGAGAAGAGGGTCAAGAACAGGCTCGACGGTCTGAGCCTCTACGCTAACAGGGGTCGAGGTCTCTGTACCATGGCGGTCGACGATACCTCGACTGAGCATGACGACGAGGACGACTCCGAGCCTGAGCATGCAGGGCTGGAGGACATATGGCTTGTTGACTCCGGCTGTTCGCGCCACATGACCGGTAATTCAAAATGGTTCTCCAGCCTCAGCCCCATGACCTCCAAGGAGTACATCACATTTGGGGATAATGGTAAGGGTAAGGTGCTTTCTCATGGGTCAGTAAGGCTCAATGAGAACTTTGTGCTCAAGGATGTTGTTTTGGTTTTGAGCTTGCATTTCAATCTGCTCTTAGTTTCGCAACTTCTTCGAGATGGTTTTGAAGTGCGCTTTAAGCTGGGCCTTTCTCGCATTTTGGATTCTTGTGGTGATCTTATTTGCTCGATTGTGACTTTTGGACTCATCTTTTGTGTCGATTTTTCTTGCTCTTTCGGCATTTCTCGGTGTTTGGTGGCAGGCAATTCTTCTGGGCTTTGGAAGTGGCATAGGAGGCTGGGTCATTTGAGCTTTGACTTGCTTGCAAGGTTGAGTTCTCTTGATCTGATCCGAGGATTGCCTAAGCTAAAGTTCGAGAAGGATTTGGTTTGTCACCCGTGTCGTCATGGGAAGATGGTTGCTGCTTTTCATTCCCCCATAAATCAAGTGATAACCAAACAACCCGGCGAGCTTCTTCACATGGACACTGTAGGTCCAGCTCGAGTTCGGTCGGATGGTGGGAAGTGGTACGTTCTTGTGATCGTGGACGATTTTTCTCGCTATTCTTGGGTCTTTTTCATGGAGTCCAAGGATGAGGCATTTTCCCATATGCAAGAATTGATTCATAGGCTACAAAATGAGTTTCCCAAGAATGCCATGAGAGCTATGCGCAGTGACAATAGCACCGAATTCAAGAACTCTCATTTTGAAGCCTTTTGCAAATCTTTGGGTCTTGAGCATCAGTTTTCTTCACCTTATGTGCCTCAGCAGATTGTTGAACGCAAGAATCAGACCCTTGTTGAGATGGCCAGGACGATGCTCGATGAGCATAGGACTCCTAGGCGGTATTGGGCCGAAGCGATCAACACAACTTGTTATGTTTCAAACCGGATCTTCCTTCGAGCTTTTACAAAGAAGACATCTTATGAGTTGCGGTTTGGTCGTCTTCCCAAGGTGAGCCATTTCAGAGTTTTCGGGTGTAGATGCTTCATTCTTAAGCAAGGTAACTTGGACAAATTTGAGTCTCGTTCTTCTGATGGCATTTTTCTCGGTTATGCTGCTCACTCACGTGCATATAGAGTACTTAATCTTGAGACTAACCGCGTCACCGAGACTTGTGAAGTTACCTTCGACGAAACCACACCTTGTTCTTCTCCTGTCTTTGAGCGTGCAGGTGATCAGGAGATGGGTGAAAGCATCTTTGTGGAGGAGGAGCAGGACGATGTCGATTGGGGTGCTCCCGAGCCGACTCCACCGGCTGCCCCTGTCGACCCTGCGATGACTACGTTGGTTCGAGGCCCCGATCCTTCTTCTTCGACTACATGGGGGCCGAATGACCAGTTTCCCTCTCTTGCACCTGAGGGAACACCAGCTACGATTGAGGGGGAGGCTACCTCGTCAAGAATGATGCTTGTACACATTTAGCATCGTCATCCTCCTGAGACCATGATCGGTAACCTCAACCAGCGTGTCACTCGCCATAGGTCCTATGAAATCTCTCATTTCGTATACTCTACTTTTGTTGCCAATTTTGAGCCCAAGGATATTGGACACGCTTTATCTGATGCTGATTGGGTCAATGCCATGCATGAGGAGCTTGAGAACTTTGAGAGAAACGAAGTTTGGGTCCTAGTTCCTCCACCTCCACAATGTCATCCCATAGGTACCAAGTGGGTGTTTAAGAACAAGCAGAGTGAGGATGGGGTGATAGTTAGGAACAAGGCTAGGTTGGTTGCTCAGGGGTTTTGCCAGAAAGAGGGGATAGACTTTGAGGAAACCTTTGCTCCTGTTGCCCGTTTAGAAGACATTAGGATCTTTTTAGCCTTTGCATCTTCGAAAGGGTTCAAGCTGTATCAGATGGATGTCAAGAGTGCTTTTCTCAATGGGTACATAGAGGAGGAAGTGTATGTGAGGCAACCCCCTGGTTTTGAAAATTCAAAGCACCCAGACCATGTATACAAACTCCACAAAGCCTTGTATGGTCTCAAACAAGCCCCTAGAGCGTGGTATGCTAGATTAAAGTCCTTTTTGCTTGGGAAGGGTTTTTCCATGGGCTCTGTTGATAAAACTTTGTTTCTCCTCAAGCAAGGCAAAGACACTCTCATTGTACAGATTTACGTGGATGATATAATCTTTGGTGGCTCTTCTCATGCCCTCGTGGCAAAGTTCTCTGATTTGATGAGCAGGGAGTTCGAGATGAGCATGATGAGCGAGTTGACTTTCTTTCTCGGGTTACAAATCAAGCAAACTCGAGAAGGGATGTTTGTGAATCAAGGCAAGTACACCAAGGATCTGTTGAAGAAGTTCGACATGGGCGAGGCCAAGCCTCTTTCGACGCCCATGGCGACTACCACTGCTCTGGATGCAGATGTTGAGGGTGAAGCCGTGGACCAAAAGGAGTATCGCAGCATGATCGGGTCACTACTATACCTGATGGCGACGAGACCGGATATCCAGTTCGCGGTCTGTCTTTGTGCGCGCTTTCAGTCTTCGCCGCGCACGTCGCATCGTCAAGCCGTCAAGCGGATCATGAGGTGCCTCCGCTTCACTCCTGAGTTTGGTCTTTGGTACTCTATCGCTTCCACTCTCTCGCTCTCTGGTTATTCTGATGCTGATTATGCTGGCTGTCGTGTTGAGAGGAAGTCAACTTCTGGTACTTGTCAGTTTCTTGGTTCGTCTCTTATTTCTTGGTCCTCTCGCAAGCAGTCCACCATAGCCCAATCTACTTGTGAGGCTGAGTATATTGCTGCTGCTGCTTGCTGTTCACAGTTGCTTTGGATAGTTGCTACCTTGAGAGATTTTGGCCTAGAGTTCACCAGAGTGCCACTTTTTTGTGATAGCACTAGTGCCATAAGTGTAGCCAAGAACCCAGTGCTCCATGCCAAAACCAAGCACAATGAGGTGAGGTACCACTTTCTGAGAGACAACCAAGAGAAGGGAACCATAGACTTGAGACACATTCGCACTGAGCGCCAGCTAGCTGACATCTTCACCAAACTTCTCGACCAAGCCCAGTTTGCACACTTGCGAGGGGAGTTGGGTGTTTGCTTCCCATTTTAGTTGTGGGATGCTTTGTATCTTGTATAGTTGTCTTTCTTTCTTTTTGCTTTTGTTTTGTATCATATTGCATTGCATCTCATCATGTATCGTATATCATGTGCTTAGCTTCACTTGTATAGCTTGTTGTTTCACTTCATGTTCTTGTTGGTGAGGCTTATGGATACATGATAGCTGTAGCAGTTTAGGCTCTTTTTGATCATCTTGACACATGTTATGAGCTGAGCTGGTTTTATGAATGAGAACCTGCTTAACTAATGATGAAATTTAAATCTTGTTCATCCTTGGGATGGCAACTAGCATGTGTAGGATGTGTTGAGATCCATGCTGCTTTTACATGTATGCTTTTGTTGCTATATCTCATGTTTCTTGAATCATACACTTAGCTCGGATTATTTGATTTCTTTGTGCTAAAACTTGAGAACTAAGCTAAGTGATGATGAAAGTTCTTTTGAGTTGAATCTTTACTGTCCCACGTCAGTGTCACGAGACTGCTTCTCATTCACTCGAGTGAGATGAACTTGGGCATTGTAGTGATAGTCCACAACCACTCGTGACGAGACGGCTTTCCATTTGCACAAGGGATGAACTCGGCGTGGTTGAAAACATGATAAAAACCTTTTGGCGGACAGTTTGATACTCTCACATACACATGTCTAAAAATAACCTTGTTTTCCGCTATAAAACTTCGATCCTTGTTGCAGCTACAAGTGTTAAATGATTCCTTGAGACATGATGTATGATTGTTATATGGGGTAGTTCACTTTTGTATACATGTGCTAGCACTAGTTTGATTTCCCGCTTATATTTGCTATGTGCTATCCTCTTTGGTGAACACCCTTTTATGAATTATGCTTAAAACTGATCAAAATGCTTATGATTCATATTTTGTGCAGTTGAACAGTTTGAGCATTGGCCTTGCCTTGTGCCTGTTGTAATTCATATGTTGAACCACTTTGAGCATGATTTTATTCAACTTGCTATACTCCTGAAGCTTTGTATGCTTGCATTGTATATTTTCTGCATTTCATGGCATATTTAAGGGGGGAGCTTCTCTTTTGTCCACTTGATAAGTGCATTTGTCAACAAGGGGGAGAAGATTTATCACAAATCCAGAGTGTGCATTCATGTGCATTTGTGAGGTTGATGCACTTGTTAAGGGGGAGTTGCACTCTTGCTATTGCTAGATGTGTCAAGCCATCTGTCTCTGTCTGGAGGGTCTAGCAGTTTGTTGTCTTGATGTTTTGCTGCTTGTCTACTCGGTGCTTTTTAAGCTGCTAGGCAGTTTTTGAGCTTGTTGTTATCGCTCTTCGCTTTGCTCATGCCAAGTGACAGTTTCAAGCTTTTCTTTGGCTGTCTGTAACTAGGAGTCAGTTTTCTCTAGCTTTGTGTTGGTGTTGACAATGCACTCATCAAGAGGGAGATTGCGGACACATGATTTTCTATATCATAGTGTAGCATCTTTTGGTGTGTGATGAGTGATTGTCAACATGTCCAACACTTTGGTTGGTGGTTCGTCTTGGTGGTTCACTGATCCCCTGGCACAGGGTTACGTGTCGAAACGTGTCTCTTGGCTGGTGCTGTGCAGGTGTGGAGTCCGGAGGCGACGACAGTGGTCGGGTGAAGGTCAAGTAGAGGCGTGCCGTGCTGACGGACCAGGTGTGGTGAAGGGCGGACGCGAGGCTTGGACTGAAGGACCAGACGACCAGGTGGTCGGTCGCGGTGACTAGCACTTGGGACATCGACCAGTGCAAGTGTACACGACGGGGGACACGTACGGGCTACGCTACTCGCGAGGAGGTTTTGTGGTTTATCCTCAAAACCATCGGCGGGGGATGCGTATGGCTACGCTACTCGTGGATGGTTTGATGGTTTAGCCTAAAACCATCGGTGGCGGGTTTCGCGGGTTTGGGCCTCAAAACCCAGGTGGTCCTAGTGTGGACGGATGGCACGTGGCGGCATCGGGGAGATTGCATCGAGGCAAGGCTACCGGTGAGAAGGCGCGGTGGCCATCGGATCAGGAAATCCTGAGTTGAACCACAGTGCCCATGGCTAGGTGGTTCTCTCTAATAAAAACCTAGGGGTAGTAGTGGTATAGCATAGGGACTATAAATATAGGTGGGCAGCACCTGAAGTAGGTACCTCTTTCACTTTCTTCTGTTACCCTTATTTTTCCCCACCTACGCCGCCGCCGCCGCTGCTGCTGTGTGTGCGTGTGTTTCTGTTCTTGTAGAGGTCTAAGAACAAGAATCTTTCTATGTATCTGTGAGATATTTTGTGGGAATAGAGCCCCGAATCCTCCTCGTGCCCTCTGGCCTTTTTACGTTCGATCCGTGAAGTTGTCCTATTTTTGTGCCCCGTTGACCTTCTGTGAACGAACTTCGATTCGTTGCTTTTGATGTGTTTTGGATTGATATTTTTGCATTGATCGATGCTTTGTCGAGTGACGAACTAGATCCGCTGAAGGATTGGATCAATTCCACTCGAGCATCGCAATTTTGGAAAGTTGGCGAAAGTTAATTGTTTTGGGTAAAACTGCGTGTTTTTCCTTCAGTCTGATAGTTCTTCGATGGAGTACAAGTTTGGTTTCGATCTCTCAGAGCGAAGCCCTAAGTCGATCAGTTTTGCTTGATTCGAGGTCCTCCTGGTTTTCTTCTCCGTACTTTAACCAAGCAGTTCATCTTTTGGGGTTTTCCAGGCAGGGATCGAGGGTCTAGAGTTTTCAGTCGACGGAGGTGTCTTTCCAGTAGAGCCTTCATAGGTTTTCTCGAGGGTCTAACAGTCGAGCGGGTTGTTTCTTTTGCTGATGTCCAGAGGTCAGTTGTTCAGGGTTTTAGGATAAAGGGGTCGAGTGTTTTGGGGTCAAGAGATCGAGGCTGTGACTCGAGTAGCTTTGTCGAGGGTTCGAGTAGATCCAGTCGAGGGTCTAAAGGTTGAGATCGAGGCCCAAGCGAGGGGTCGTTCGATTCGGATTTTTCTCTGTCTCCTTTGTCGAGGCCCCCGTCGAAAGAATTTCTTCTAGATCATCTCTTCGAGGCAGGGGTATGTTCTACTCAGTGGAACCACTAACATGTTAACACCACGTCAGTGTATCACCTTGGGCTAGGGCAACTGGGCAGGGGTGTTACTTTGCATGGTTTTACATTGCAAATTGCAATGCTTACTTTTCCTCCCCAACTTTTTCCTCCTCTCTCTCTCTCGATGAGAACAAACAAAGCCTTTGTTGGGCTGAGTTCTAGCTCGGCCTGTGAAGCAACTGCCGAAATATGCCGGGCCAGGCTCCCTGCCATCGAAATCATTTTACATTAGCCCAGGCCCAGTTCAAGGGCGAAAATATTTCAACCCGCGCGACTCGTGCCCTTCCCTGTCGCTCGCAATGCCCGCGCCGCTGACACTGCCCTCCGTCGCGCGCGAGCTAGCCGAGCTCCTCGTCGCCCTCTCCGCCGCCCGCGCGCTCCCCAAAGGACAGCAGCTCCACGGCCACCTCCTCAAGGCTGGACACGTCCCCGCCACCGCCTCCTCCCACACGCTGCTCGGGCACCACCTCCTCACCTTCTACGCGCGCTGCGCGCTCCCGGACATCTCCCTCCGCGCCTTCCACGACCTCCCCGCGCCGCCTTCTCCCGCGGCGTGGTCCTCCCTCATCTCCTCCTCCTCCCAGACGGACTCGCCGCCGCCGCCTTCGACACGTTCCGCCGCATGCTCGCGGCGGGCGTCCCCGCCACCGACCGCAACATCCCTTCGGCTGCCAAGGCCGTCGCCGCTGTAGAGACCGTGTCGCGCCCTCCGTTCGCCCCTCACGCGCTCCACGGCCTCGCCGCCAAGACTCCGTTCGCGGGCGACGTGTTTGTTGGGTCGGCGATTCTCGACATGTACGCCAAGTGCGGCCACCTTGCGGACGCGCGCCGGTTATTCGATGAAATGCCGCAACGGAATGTTGTCTCCTGGTCCGCATTCATCTGTGGGTATGCTGACGCGGGGATGCATCCTGCAGCCAAGGGAATCTTCCGCTTGGCACTTGAGGAGGTCGTGCCGGTGAATGACTACACAGTTTCTTGCATCATCCGTGTATGTGCTGCAGCGACACTCTTTGAGCTTGGAGCCCAGGTGCATGCCAGGGCTACAAAGACAGCGCTTGATGCATCACCTTTTGTGGGTAGCTCACTTGTTTCGCTTTACTCAAAGTGTGGGCTTGTAGAGTGTGCTTACCGGGTGTTCAATGAAGCACCGGAGAAGAACCTTGGCATTTGGAATGCAGTGCTCATTGCATCTGCTCAGCATGGGCATACTGCTGCAGCTTTTGAGCGATTTATGGAGATGCAGAACGCTGGATTCTGGCCCAATCACATAACCTTCGTTTGCTTGGTCACTGCTTGTAGTCATGCTGGACTTGTTGATGAGGGGAAGCGATATTTTTCTCTCATGAAAGATTATGGGATTGGACCGCAGGCTGAACATTATGCTTCAATGGTTGACCTACTTGGGCGTGTAGGACGTATAAAGGAAGCACTTGATCTTATTGAGTCCATGCCCATGGAACCACCCGAGTCTGTTTGGGGTGCACCACTCATGTCATGCCGTATATTTAAGGATGCTGATACTGCAGCAATTGCTGCAAAGAGGCTGTTTGAGACTGGGTCTCGTAGCTCTGGGGCACATATGCTTTTGTCAAGCACATATGCAGCTGCTGGAAGGCATGTTGATGCAGCTCTTGATAGGAAAGCAATGCGTGATGCAGGTATACAGAAAGAAACTGGACTTAGCTGGTTGGAAGCTGCTGGGGAGGTGCATACCTTTGTATCTAACTGCAGGAGACACCAACGAAGTGAGGAAATTTACAAGGTGCTAGAGAAAGTTGGTGAGAAGATGGAGGCAGCTGGTTATGTGGCAGACACTAGTGCAGTGGTTAAGGATGTGGATGGGGATGAGAAGCGAGCAACAGTGAGGTATCACAGTGAAAGGCTAGCAATAGGGTTAGGTCTTTTGATTGTCCCACAAGGTGTGCCAATCCGAGTTATGAAGAATTTGCGCGTGTGTGATGATTGCCACAACGCAATTAAGTATCTAACTAAGTGCACATGTAGAGTTGTGGTTCTTAGGGATAATCGTCGGTTCCACCGATTTGAAGATGGAGTGTGCTCTTGTGGGGATTTCTGGTAAGGGACAATGTGTTCTCACAGATGTGTTCTTGATTTTTTTTTTTATCTATATGGATTCATCTAGAAGGGAAATTTATGTTTCCTCAGTAAACAGACCTGTTTCAGTTCAGTGGTGATATGATAATAGAGGAGTATTGATATATGCGTTTCACATAATTGAAGAAGAACAAATTTTTTATTTCTTTGGAAACTGCAACAGTTCAGAGTATTTTGGAAAATTATGATCCTTGAACATAGGATGCAATCTTGTACCTGAGGGTCCACATGGCATTGGCTTCCACAGTTCCGCTCAATGTCCTAGAACATGCATCTGTACAGTAACAGGTGCAGTATTGTCAAACATGATTTCGAGTGTAGCTGCCTGAAAATCTGTAACTTATGGTATTATCTTGTGGCTCCAAATAATGGTCATGCTTTTTCAATAATGTGCTCGTCGCATTACATATCTCTCAGTTCACTTGTTAGTGTGTCATGACGACCCCATTCTGTTTAGCGACAAGGTTAAAGCAGGTTAAAAAAAGCATTAAACTGAACCAGGAATAGAACTAACTGCTTACAGCTTAGGTAAAACTACAAGAATATTGTTTCCTTTTGATTGAAGGTCCTCACCGTTAATGCAGAATTGCAGGGATCATATGGTCATGTAACACTAGTGCTCAGGCAGGATATTATGTTTATTATCAAGCTCAATTTAATGAGCAAAGCATCATGTAATACTTGAGACTGTTCTGTTACTTTCTTGTGCATGGAAGTTGGAAGGTTGAATTGTATTTCTTCAAATGTTTGATGTCTCAGGGAAGTACTTGCAAGTTACTCTGCACAGATTTGAGAAGCACTGATGAAGTGACCTTTCGATTAATTTTTGTTGTTATCCTTAATTTATATCGCAATAGTTGCAACTTACATAAAAAATTTAAAAGGAAAAACAGAGCTATTACTTTGAAATGCATGATGGTTCCTTTATTTTTTAGGTGTATTGAATTGAATTAATTGATTTTGAGGTACTAAATTGTGTGTGTCTGGTCAAGGCTTGATATTTGATGCTGATATACCAATGAAACATACTCCCTCCGCCCCCAAAAAAAAAACTTAATGTTCAGGATTGTCCTAAGTCAAATATCCAAAGTTTGACTAAATTTATACATAAAAGTATCAGCACTTATGACACCAATTGGTAATGGTATTGCTACTTTTTAATATAAATTGGTCAAACTTACAATGGTTTGACTTAGGACAGTCCTAGAACATTAGGTTTGATGGAGTACTTTGGAAGTGACAGGTAGATTAATGAGGTGTATCTATATTATTATCAACCTCTGTTTCCAAATATACTTGACAATTTTCACCACTTTATTTGCTTCTGAATACTTGGCACTTGCTCCTATAAAAGTACTATGTAAGTATTCTAGATAACTTTACGAGGACATTTTGGTCATTGGTCAAAGTATTTGAAAACTGAGGGTTTTTTTTTAACATTTTTACAGTAAGGCTCTCTAGAAATGAAACTGCTGAAACCAAAAACCTTCAAACCAAATAGACCTGTCTTAACCTGAAAAAGAGAAATCTTTGTTGGGATGAGTGAAACCTAAGCTAATCATGCTACTCCTTACCAAGTTATCGTGATTAGTGCTTTAGGCAACTTTCCTGTGTCTAGTATGTACTGTATGTATGTTGTTTATAAAAGAGACTCCTGAGTTTGTAGCATCCATCCTTTGCATACAGAATTGCTAATTTTGTATATGTTTGTTGTTTGCAATTTTCTTTTGGTGATGAAAAATGTATCATTGTACATATATACTTAAAAAAGCATGATTAGTAAAGATTTTCACTGTCAAATGCTTTTAGCTTTCTGCATGATTTAATGGATGATGCATCTAGTTTGGATGATGGTCCGGAGACTGCAAAGTGTATTTTACCTTTACACTGCGCCTGTTGGTTGGAGAGCACCAGAAAGTTCAAGTTGGTCCACTGCTGCCTACTGGTCCTATACTCCTATAACGTATTTCCATATCTTGAGAGGGACGCAAAGATATGGAAGGCTGCGCATTATTTGCCCTCCCTACTTTGTCTGGTTAGTACAGTTGGCATAACGATAAATGGTGTATTTCTCTTTAGGTCCTTATTTGATCCGTGCAAGCTTCTTTATGCTTTGAAATCCAGGATGCATGTTGCCCAAGTTGGCCGGCAGATTGATAAGCTGAAAGAATGACAGGGGAGCTTCTATTCTTCATGCATACTGTACTGCAAATCTGATGGACAAGCTGCCACCTATCATAACTATATATGTGCAGGTGGAACATGAAGTTGTGGTTTCTTGTAGCATGTAGAAAACCAAGCAAGAGAAAGAGAGGCACACACACACACACACACACAGCAAAGATGAGTCTTATAAGAGGTATGGGGAATGTTGCCAGAAGATGGAAAGAACTCAATGGCTTGAATTATTGGAAGGGCCTAGTTGATCCTCTCGACCTCGACCTTCGTAGGAATATCATCAACTATGGTGAGCTCTCCCAGGCAACCTATACCGGGCTAAACAGAGAGAGAAGATCAAGGTATGCTGGGTCTTGCCTCTTCAACCGCAGAGACTTCCTCAGTAGGGTGGATGTATCAGACCCAAATCTGTATGAGATTACAAAGTTCATATATGCAATGTGTACTGTCAGCTTACCTGATGGATTCATGGTCAAGTCCCTTTCAAAGGCTGCATGGAGCAGGCAGTCAAATTGGATGGGGTTTGTTGCAGTAGCTACAGACGAGGGTAAGGAAGTGCTTGGGAGGCGGGATGCGGTGGTGGCATGGCGTGGCACAATACGGATGGTAGAGTGGATGGATGATCTTGATATTTCCTTGGTGCCTGCTTCAGAAATAGTTCTTCCAGGCAGCGCAACTAACCCCTGTGTGCATGGAGGGTGGCTTTCAGTCTACACAAGTGCTGATCCAGGGTCACAATACAACAAAGAGAGTTCAAGACATCAGGTAACTCATTCAAATTCTAGAATATTAATTAAACAATAACCTTTTTCCGATGTTCCGAGGAAAATAATACCAATCTGTGAACAAATTAAACAGCAAGGTCTAGAGTGTAATGTATGCTTTGTAATCATGTACATGCTTGAAGTGAAAGTGTTCTTTCATTAGAGTTCAAGCAAAGGAAAGAAAAGCATGGTATCTGTAAAGAGCATTACTTCGTACTTATGGGCACTATATCTGGACAGGTTTTCTCTAGTTGAGTAGTGGTGCTTGAGAAGTTGTTCAGGTCACTCAGAAATGAGCACAAGTACTATTTTACATTTTGAAATAGATGACCCACCCAGTCTGCACCTTTGGACTTGGACCAGGGTGGTGTAGGGCCCTTCACCACTGGGAACTCATTAAGGCGTCAATGAATAAATCCCCTGCAGCTAGCCAACAATGCACATTTCTTAGGTGGTTTGATTCAGTATATAACTATACAATTTAGTTAAAGACTTAAAGTGCCTTGACAGGTAATGTTAAACGTTACCCTGCCATCTAAGAAAAACAAATTTCTGATTCCCACCAGTGGGAACATTAGCCAGGTCTTGGGGAGGCTATTTAACCTCCCACCGGCCTAGGTCGAAAACCTGAAGCCGATTTAGGTGCCTTTTCCTTTAGTGAATACCATCTTGGGGAGGCTATTTAACCTCCCACCGGCCTAGGTTGAAAACCTGAAGCTGATTTAGGTGCCTTTTCCTTTAGTGAATACCAAAACCTGTAGCTAGTTTTTTTTTTTTTTGAAAAAAAAAAACTAGCTAGTTTCAGAAAGGAATGAAGGATAGATTCCACGGTAAGTTCTTATCCATCTCAGCACTAGGGAAACATCACGATGATTTCAGGTGGGAGATAATTCCACTTGTGAGCCAACACAAGCTTACTCTGCAAAAACACAAATATGGTACAAGACACACAACTAGTGTACTGTATGTCTATATTCTAAGATAAAAAAATTGATTCTTTTTGTTGAGAACTCAATCGGGTCTACCTTGAATAATTTTCCACTGGTACCAATGAATAGGGGGTGCTAGGGGCAAGCGAGAAAAGAACATGAACACAAAGAATTTGTGGTTGTTTCTTCAAAAAATTGAATTCATTTTTAACAAACAGAATGTTGAATAATGCTATCCCAGCATGCATCATTGTCTCCTTGATTGTGCATATTTGATGTAGCTTCATTTTGCTCATCATTTGTTAAAAATATAATATACATGTGTTGATCAAACTAACAAAAATTAGCAGGTGTTAAATGAGGTCAAAAGGATACAAGATTTGTACGAAACAGAGGAGACGAGCATCACCATAACAGGTCACAGCCTAAGAGCAGCACTTGCCACCATCAACGCAATTGACATTGTCTCCAATGGCTACAACAGGACCTGCCTTGTATCTGCGTTTGTATTTGGAAGCCCCAGAGTCGGCAACCCTGATTTTCAGAAAGCATTTGACAGTGCAGCAGATCTGAGATTGCTCCGAGTCCGGAACTCTCCTGATGTGGTCCCAAAATGGCCAAAGCTCGGATACAGTGATGTTGGCACAGAGCTAATGATCGACACAGGGGAATCACCCTACCTGAAGGCCCCTGGAAACCCCTTAACATGGCATGACATGGAGTGCTACATGCATGGGGTTGCAGGGGCTCAGGGGAGCAGTGGAGGAGGGTTCGAGTTGTTGATCGAGACATTGCTTTGGTGAACAAACATGAAGATGCGCTGAAAAATGAGTTTTCTATTCCATCATCATGGTGGGTGGTACAGAACAAAGGTATGGTGAAAGGCAAGGATGGGCAGTGGCATCTGGCCGACCATGAGGATGATGACTGATGTAGCCTGGCCATTCATCTTTTACCAGTTTGTTACCAGAACACATATGTCGTTGTGTTTAAAATTGTACTTGGCTAATTTTCTGTATTCAAATAATGATTCATTTATCGATTGTAATAAAGCCAAAATTTGTTGAGCAGTGTATCTTTGAGAAAAAAATACAGCGTTGGATGTTTTTCACCATCTTTGTTCTTTTTATTTTTTATTGAAAGTGCACATGCTTGATAGTTGGATTACTTATTAGGAAACAGCTTTTCCATTTAGATAGTGCGGCAAAAAGTATGGCTTACTCAATTTTGAAGACAACTCATTATGTCTTCAATGATAGAGTTATGGTTATGCATTTCTATATCGATTTTAAGGTACTGAATTTGTGGAAAACATAAAAACTCCATTAGAGGAAAACTTCGAACCTATAGGTAGAGATATTTTAAGGGTGGTGGGGGAGAGACTTATAACATTCTCGTTGTTCTGGTTGGCCGGATCCTCTGTCCTTCACATCTTCCTCTCTTTCTTGGATCTCATCTTGGCATCCGCCATGGACTACATACAGATGGACCACGGGCGACCAACACCTTCCCTTGTCAAGATCGTCAAGATGCTCGATCCGGAGAGGTGGTTTTGACATGCCGCCATTTCTCATCCCCACCAAATTGTTGGGTTTCTTCCAAAGCGGAGGTGATCATCTTCTTCCCATTGCTGCACAGTTAGTTATTTTTCTCAACACAGTGGATCATATAGGCACAATGTTGTGCTGTGCGATTTTTTTGCTTATATTATTTTTCAGCATGCATCTTTTTGCGATAAAAAAGGGTGCCCATGGATCTCATTTCCTTTCTTCTCGTCTTTCCGTAGTTGCAGTTGTTGGTCTGATAGATCCAGAATTGCTTTTTAATCCTCTCTTTTTGAAAAGCAAATGCTGTTATATCTTTTATGCCGCGTCATTGTGACAGGAATGGGATCTAAAGGTTATGCGAATGTCAAATTATCAGTTCAAGCATTCCAGTGAAGACCAATGCCTGCATAGTGCATAATAATGTTAGATAGTCGGTTCTAGTAGCTGGCAACATATTCAAAGCAATTTATATTCTAGTATATATTTATGAATCGTCAGATTCAGATGGTCCCGGTTTCCTCTGGATCCTTGAATTCTTTCCATGGCCGCTGTCATGTGCCATGTGAGCAAATGAATGCTCCACTTGTACACACCTAGCTAACTCCGAGGTCAACTTATAACCTTGCAGTTGCAGTACCACACAGATTGGCATTCGCAAGGGGGAGGCAGAGGAGAGGACCACCGGCCACCACCTCCAGAACTCAGATCGACAGCCAAACGCTAGTAACAAATGTTCTCCGGCGACATGGCCGGGCGGTGGAGGGAGCTGCACGGCAGCAACCACTGGGAGGGCCTGCTGGACCCGCTGGACGTGGACCTCCGGCGCTGCCTCATCACCTACGGCGAAATGATCATGGCCACGTACGAGGCGTTCATCGGCGAGAACCGGTCCCCGAACGCCGGGCTGTGCCGGTACCGCCGCGCCGACCTGTTCCGGCGAGTGGACGTGTCCCGCCCGGGGTGGTACGAGGCCACGCGGTACCTCTACGCCACGGCCAGCGCCGAGGTGCGCGGGAAGGTGCTCCTCCGCCCGCTCTGCCGGCGGGGCCGCGCAAGGGAGTGCAACTGGATGGGCTACGTCGCCGTGGCCACGGACGAGGGCGCCGCCGCGCTCGGGCGCAGGGACATCGTCGTGGCGTGGCGCGGCACGCAGCGCGCGCTCGAGTGGGTGGCCGACCTCAAGCTCGCGCTCGCCTCGGCGGCGGGTATCCTGGGTCCAGAGGGCGCCGGCGGCTCTGACCCGTCGGTGCACTGCGGGTACCTGTCGCTTTACACGTCGGCCGACGAAGGGTCCAACCTGAGCAAGCAGAGCGCCAGAATGCAGGTGTGTGCTCTGCCGCTTCTTTTTGAACTCTTGCAGTCCAGTTCATGTGTTGTACAGTAGTAGTATTACATCTTGTTTTTGTTGCAGTTCATATCATTTTTTTTTGAAAGAAGTTCATATCATTTTAACCCTAACAAACCCTTAAGGAGGGTTTATAGTTTCTAAACTTATTCTTTTATTCTAGAGGAAAAAAATCCAGATTACTCCTCTCAAGTTTGACCAATGTCCACACAAACTAATGTTTGGTTTGACTTACATCCTGATTATTTCATTTGGTCCATTTTAGCCCTAATACAAGATTTGTATTACGAGTTGAGTTTTAATTTAAAATTGTGAGGTGATAGCGGGCGTCATAATTTGTGTTGAACCATAAATTATGAATTTTCATCGTTATGTTTCATACAATGTTATATTCCAGTGCTAATCCTTTATTAAACTCCAGGGCCTATCGAAATAATGATGAAAATGTACAATATCTTTTTACATATAAATTATGATGTCCGCTACACCTCTCAATTTTTTTTTTAAAAAAACAACTTGTATGCGGAGAACTAAAAAGACAAAAATCAAACTAAATATCATCAGTTCAAGGATTATTTGGACCTTGGGAACTTGAGGCAGTATTGGGGTTTTTTTTTTACTTTTAATTTTATTTCCACTTAGGCTTTGTTTGAATGTTGTAGTATTAAGAAATTGTGATTGTTGTTTGTCTTAACCCAGTGACAATTTACAATTCGCCAAGCTGTGTCGCAAAACATCACTAGGTGATGAAGTTGGTCATATATACTACATGACCTTAAACACGATGCCCGGAAAATCATGACGCATGGCATGGATTTTGCTTTGCCTCATGAAAGTTGCGTGAAGATAAGGTGTTGTCTAGTTTTCTCCTGAAGATGCGATTGTCTAGTGGATTGTAGTTGGTATGGTTGCATCAGGTGTCCTAGCTTAGTAGTAAGTGTGATTCATGCTTTAAGTACAAGTTCAGCAATATATACAATTGATGCCCTGAACTGATGAAAACATCGATGAAATACTACCTAAGAAGTTAATTAGCGCATCAAGTGTCTAGGCAAAGCAATCTGATGGCTGCAAGCCTGCAAACAATTGTGTTGGAATATATTTCCTTGTATATAGATATGGCTGTTATGGTAGGATATGGTTGTTATGATAGCCCTGTATAGTAGGCTAGATTTGGTGTCAATCACCTCCTGTAATTTAGCTGATTGGTTAAGCCTATTGGCTACATATAAATGGCGCCCCAGGCTATTGCCCTGTGTGGCCTTTGCCCCCAATTCTATTCTCTCTTTCTACTCTAACATGGTATCAGCCTAATTCCTGCGCCTGTTGTGCCCTAGCCGCCGCCCTACTGTTCCATCGCGCCCAACTCCTCTCTGCCATGGATCCCAACGCTGCTATTGTGCCGGATCCTGCCGCCGCCCTTGCTGCTGCTCTGGCCGCAGCCCTCCCTGCTGCTGCCCCCGCCAATCCCGCTGCCTCCCTCGCCACCATTAACATCAAAACCCATCTTCCCATCACCCTGGTCCTCCATCCTCCCAACTACCGTGCCTGGCGTGAGCTCTTCAGCACCTTGCTCGGCAAGTTTGGTGCTGGTCATCACATTGATGGCACGCCGGCACCAGATCCTGTCACGCCGGTGTGGACAACAACGGACTTCTCTGTCCGTTCCCTCCTCTACTCGTCCATCTCTCCGCAGCTGTTGAACAAGGTCATGATCCCTGGTGCCAACGCCCGCACCATATGGCTGGCCATCGAGGAGCAGTTCCAGAACAACAAGCCCTCGCGGGCTCTTGCGCTGGAAGCGGATTTCCGCAATCTCGCGCAAGGCAGCCTCTCCTTCTCCGACTACAGCGAGCGTCTCAAGTCCTACGCCGATGGCCTTGCTGATCTCGGCTTCCCCGTCAACGAGCCGACCTTGGTCCTCACCCTCATCCGCGGCCTCAACCTGACTCTTCAGCACATGGGAACCCTCATCAAATCTCGGGATCCCCTGCCGACATTCAGCACGGCCTGCTCCATGCTAGAACTCGAGGAGGTCGACCTCAAGACTCCACAGCCCGGGGAGCAAACTGCTCTGGTGGCTGCACCTCCACCGCCGGCACCGCAGCAGCCCCAGCAGTCCTCCTCGGCGTCCCAGCAGGCCTCTCCTGTGCCACGGAACAACTACAAGAACAAGTACAAGTCCAAGAACCGCAACAGCGCGCCGCAGCCTGGCGTGCCCGGTGGTTTCGGCGGCTATCGTCCGTTCCTCAACCCCTACTCCGGCTCCTTCCAGATGTGGCCCATGCCGCCTACCCAGGGCGTGCTTGGTCCCCGTCCCGGCGTTCCGCATCAGGCCATGTTCGCCGGCGCGCCTGCTGGTTTCCCCCTGCTGGTGCATCTACTGCTGGTTACCCTCCTGCCGCACCGAACACTTGGGACCCTACTGCGCTGATCAACACGCTGAATTCCATGACTCTGCAGCAACCTGATTGGTTCATGGACTCCGGCGCGTCCTCTCATCTCTCCAACAACCAGGGTACACTCTCCTCCACTTCTCCTTCCCATCCTACCACAAATATTCTTGTCGGTAATGGTTCCTCTCTTCCAATCACTGCTTGCGGCAGTGCTGTTCTTCCATCTCCTAACCGCTATTTTTCTTTATCCAATGTCCTCGTTTCTCCTCAATTAGTCACCAACCTTATTTCAGTCCGCAAGTTCACCATTGACAATCTTGTGTCTGTGGAATTTGACCCGTTTGGTTTGTCTGTGAAGGATCTGAACACTAAGGCGCTGCTCTATCGGTGCAATAGCTCCGGCGACTTGTACCCCTTCTTCACGACACCCTCTTCCACCCGTGCTGCGCTGCTGGCTCTTGCGGAGGACATTTGGCATCGTCGTCTCGGCCACCCCAGTGCCAAAGTGCTCTCCCAATTGAAGTCCACCGATGCCATCTCTGTTACTCCAAATAAAACACCAGCCACCCCCTGTCATGAGTGTCAGCTGGGCAAACATTTTCGCTTACCATTTGCTACATCTTTAACGCGCACTCAGCGCCCTTTTGAGATTATTCATTGTGATTTGTGGACATCTCCTGTTTCCAGTGTGTCTGGTAATAAATATTACTTGGTGTGCTTAGATGATTTTACTCATTATTTATGGACTTTTCCTTTGAAACTGAAATCCGACACTTTTTCCACCATTCGCGACTTTCATGCTTACGTGCTCACGCATTTTCAGTGTCGCATCAGTTTTGTCCAATGTGATAATGGTCGCGAATTTGATAACCACTCTCTTCGCTCATTTTTCCTTTCCCAGGGTATTCGGTTCAGGCTATCCTGCCCACACACCTCCCCACAAAACGGCAAGGCTGAGCGTGTCATCCGCTCCATCAATAACATCCTTCGCACCTTATTGATTCAAGCCGGCCTAACTCCCTCCTTCTGGGCCGATGCCCTAAACACAGCCACTCATCTCTTCAACCTCCATCCCACAAAGGTTCTCCACAACCTCACCCCTCACCAAGCCTTGTTTGGCTCCAAACCATCCTATTCTCACCTTAGAGCTTTTGGATGTCGCTGCTATCCAAACCTCTCGGCCACTACACCTCACAAACTTGCGCCACGCTCCACCGAATGCATTTTTCTCGGCTATCCCCCCGATCACAAGGGCTACCGTTGTCTTGACCTAAAGTCTAACAAAATCATCATCTTCCGGCATGTCGTGTTCGATGAGCTCACTTTTCCTTATGCTGCTCGCCATAGCACACCTGCCTCTTCGTACTCCTTTTTGGATGACTTTGCAGATGATGACACGGTGCTTCCTGGTGGTACTCCACCTCTGCCTGGCGTTCCCAGCTCCCTGCCGGCAGGAAGCTCTGCTTCTCTACCCGGTGGCCCTGGCGTCACCGCCCCTGCACCAGCCTCATCGTCCACTGCTGCAGGGGCACCGGCCTCGCTGGCTGGGCCAGCGGCGCCCAGCTCGCCGTCTCCGCTGTACGCCACGTGTGGCCCGTCTGCACTAGCACCTTCTGGTGTTTCTCCAACTGCACCAGCGCTGGTTGACTATAGCACCAAGCCGCCCATTACAGCTGTGTACACTCGCCGTCCCCGTCCTGTGGAACCTGCCAGTACACAGCCGGCTGCTGCACCAGCGCCACCAGCGCCATCTACTTCCCAGCAGGGTTCTCGCGCCTCAGCTGCGCCCATTCCTGCCGCTCAGCGGACTTCCGAAGCTGCCAAGGTTCCCATTCCACCTATTTCCAACAGTCATTCCATGGTCACTCGAGCCAAGAGTGGGTTTCGCACCCCTGCTACCTTCCAAGTTGCTGGTTCGTCACCGATTCCAAGAACTTACAAGCAAGCTCTTGCTGATCCCAACTGGAAGAATGCCATGGTTGAAGAGTTCAATGCCCTCACAGCTAACCAGACTTGGGACTTAGTGCCAGCACCGCCCAATGCTAATATAGTCACTGGAAAGTGGGTTTACCGGCAGAAGCTTAAGTCTGATGGGTCACTGGATCGTTACAAGGCTCGTTGGGTGCTCCGTGGGTTCTCCCAGCAACCTGGTGTTGATTTTGAGGAAACTTTCAGTTCGGTGGTGAAGCCTGCAACCATCTGTACTGTTCTCTCTTTGGCAACCAGCAGTCACTGGCCTATACATCAATTGGATGTCAAAAATGCTTTCTTAAACGGTACCTTGGAGGAAACAGTTTACTCTCAGCAGCCATCAGGTTTCATTGATTCAGCACTTCCTCACCATGTCTGCAAGCTGAATCGGTCACTCTATGGTCTTAAGCAAGCCCCACGCTGCTGGTACACTCGGTTTCAGTCTTTCATTCTCTCCAAAGGGTTCTGCAGCTCCAAATGTGACCCCTCTCTTTTCATCCGGAAATCTGGTCGTGATATTGCATACTTACTCCTGTATGTGGATGACATTATTTTGACAGCTTCTTCTTCAGCGATGCTTCAGATGATTATTGCCTCACTGCAGAAGGAATTTGCCATGTTTGATCTTGGTGAACTCCATTACTTTCTTGGTGTTGCTGCCTCTCGAAACTCCTTAGGCCTGCCGTTGACTCAAGAGAAGTATGCTTTGGAGCTCCTTGCCCGTGCCAATATGCAGCATTGCAACCCCTGCGCTACTCCTATTGAAGTCAGCTCAAAACTTCCTGCTGAGGCTGGTCCTTCTGTTGCTGATGCCTCTCTCTATCGCAGTCTCACTGGTGGTCTGCAGTACCTCACCCTTACCCGGCCTGATATTGCCCATGCTGTCCAGCAGATCTGCTTGCATATGCATGATCCCAGAGAGGCACATTTCTCCCTTTTGAAGCGCATTCTTCGGTACATCAAAGGCACCATCAAACGTGGTCTTCAGATCACTCCCAGCCCTTCTCATGATCTGGTTCTCTATTCAGATGCAGATTGGGCTGGCTGTCCCGACACCCGGCGCTCTACTTCCGGATTTTGTGCTTTCATTGGTGATAATCTGGTGTCTTGGTCCTCCAAAAGGCAGCAAACCGTCTCTCGCTCGAGCGCTGAAGCTGAGTACCGTGGTGTTGCTAATGCAGTGGCTGAAGCGTGTTGGCTCCGTCAGCTCCTTGCTGAACTCCATCGGCCGCTGTCCAAGGCCACGGTGGTTTACTGTGATAACATTAGTGCTGTCTATCTTTCAACCAATCCTGTCCAACATCAACGCACCAAGCACGTAGAGATTGATTTGCACTTCGTGCGTGATCGTGTTGCTCTCGGGGAAGTTCATGTTCTACATGTTCCGACAACACTCCAATATGCAGACATCTTCACCAAAGGACTTCCACTGCTGTCTTCCAGTCCTTCCGCTCCAGTCTCAACGTCCGCTCATCTCCCGGTTGATACTGCGGGGGGCTGTTGGAATATATTTTCTTGTATATAGATATGGCTGTTATGGTAGGATATGGTTGTTATGATAGCCCTGTATAGTAGGCTAGATTTGGTATCAATCACCTCCTGTAATTTAGCTGATTGGTTAAGCCTATTGGCTATATATAAATGGCGCCCCAGGCTATTGCCCTGCGTGGCCTTTGCCCTCAATTCTATTCTCTCTTTCTACTCTAACAAATTGAATAGATTATCAAAGTATTTGAGGAATTCTTGGCAAATTCCCGTTTCTTATACATTGCAACTTGCTTTGTTCCACAAAATCAACACCAATCATTGTTCTAAGAAATATATAGTGCTCATCCTAGTCTAGATCATGGATCACTCAATGCGGAAATCAGAATACATGCACAATGATGATTATAAGAATTGCATGCTATGTATACAAGGAGGCGAGTATATTGAGGCGGTATTGCTGCCAGGATATGGGCCTCATACAAGCCCTTAAAATTCAGTCAATGCAATTGCAGCTCCGGAACATATTTCGCAACGCTACAATGACATACAATCTGCAACTGGAACTGAACACTGTTTGCTATTCTTTTAACTCTTTTCTTACGAAGAGTATTGCCTCATTGCCTGGATTTTTTTTTCCGAAAGATCTCATTGCCTGTAAATAAAAACAAAAATAACAGATAGTTTTGGTATGAAGATAATTGGGAAATATGTGCCGATACTACTTACTTGTGAGCTTAGATGAAATGCTACAGTACACTAGCAAAGTAGTCAAGAGTACATAAAGGTAATGCTATTATTTTTTTTCGAGTACACAAAATATTTACGCATCATTGCATTAAGAAGAGTTTAAACTACAAACAACGTGCTTATGACAAGCGCCCTTGAAGGTCTCTCGGCCGTAGGTCGACCGTCCTAACGAACAAATCTAAGATTCCATATTACATAAAAGGAAATACAACCAGGCTGGAGAAGCACTGCAACATATGAAGTTTTTTTTGACCAAAGTCGGTAGGGGAAACCCCCCACCTGTTTTTTTTGTTTTTTTCAGACCTTTTAATTCGCTCCCACAGGGTCGAACCCAGGTATGCTGGATGCTACTTAAGTGCTCTAACCACTAGTGTAGAGGCCATTTGGCTCCTAATGCCATTATTTTAGCACCAGCAGCCCAGCAGTGAGTATTAGCATGCAATAAAGGTCCTTCTCCAGATGTACTGTTGCTGTAGCAGAACTCTACTCGTTCTACAATGGCAACCCCAGGGGATCCCCATTCTGTATGGACACTATAGGATCTGAAAATTTTCGGACCGGCAACAGCAGTAGTCCCTCAATTAGTAGTACTTCGAGGTGTCACTGTGTCAAGCCGGCGTGGCGAGTTAAGGCTGCTAATGCAAGTAGATAACAGAGTGCCCAGAGAAGGAGGGGCATTGTGTGACATAGAGATATGAAAAATAAAGTTTGATGACAGCTGTGCTGAAGGATGGAAAACAAAAATGATTGTCAATCTTACAGTGCCCAAAGAAAAAGGCAAGATCCATCAGAAATGCTATAACAGCAGTACTGTATTAACGATGTTTAAAGCGATGGATGATTGCGAAATGTGGCAGCAGAGTCATGTAAAAGGAGATTGAAGAAGATGGAATGTGTTACGTGTGTGCATTTTATATGTGATAGTTTTCTGAATAACTGTGTGTTTTAATAGTCAGTGAAGAGTGAAGAACGATTTAGATTTACTCTAAGTACATACATTTCCCTATAAATTATTATATTATCTCCTATAGCTTCCATCTTTTTGGGCATAGACTAATTAGCAAGTTATGAATTGTGCGAGCATGCAGGTGTTGACAGAGATCGCAAGGCTAATGGACAAATACAAGGACGAGGAAACGAGCATCACCGTGGTTGGCCACAGCCTCGGCGCGACCATGGCCACCCTGAACGCCGTGGACATCGTCGCCAATGCCTACAACAAGACCCCGGGCTACGACGGCCGCCGTGCTCCGGTCACGGCCATCGTGTTCGGCAGCCCGCGCACGGGGGACCGCGACTTCCGGGACGTCTTCCACGGCCTCCCGGACCTCCGGATGCTCCGCGTCCGGAACAAGCCGGACCGCATCCCGCACTACCCGCCCATGGGCTACGCCGACGTGGGCGTCGAGCTGCTCATCGACACGCGCCTCTCGCCGTTCCTCAAGCCCCACGGCAACGAGTCGCAGTCGCACGACCTCGAGGTCCACCTGCACGGCGTCGCCGGCTGGCAGGGCGACTGCGGCGTGTTCGAGCTGGTGGTGGACCGGGACGTTGCGCTGGTGAACAAGTTCGACGACTGCCTCGCCGATGAGTACCCCGTGCCCGTGGGCTGGAAGGTGCACCACAACAAGAATATGGTGAAAGGGCCTGACGGGAGGTGGGTCTTGGAGGACCACGAGCCAGACTACGAAGACGAGGATGACAACATCGACTTGTAGTACAACAGAAACATCATGATTTGGACGTCGTCCAGTCCCGCTCACGCCAGGCGAAGCCAGCCAATTGTATTTTGTGTTGCTACTGTTGATCTATCCTGATTTTTTGAAAGGTCTTGGGAGCATTGAATAGTGAGGTGAATTATATGCCTAATTAAAAATAGTAAACTTAGAGCTCACATAAAACTATTTCTATAGGACACTATAAACTAGTTCTAGTATGATGTGCACCTAAGATTTTTCTAGTGTATTCTAACTTATTGTTTAACCAACAAAGTTTATAGCAACATAGAATTAAACAACTTCCTTCCTTCTGAAATACAAGATATCCAAACAATTCTAGGACTAATAGGAAGTTTGGCTAAAAGAACTAACTTTCCATCACTAATTAATTAGTTTGGATGTCAAGTTATGGTGTTTAAAAGGCCTAATGGATAAGGTTTAAAAGGATTGAAGATAGTACCTTATAATTTGAGCCTTTGATAGAGTACCAAATAGTCTAAACTAATATAGAAACGTCAATGTCATATAAAACATGCAGAAATGAAAGTAATAAATGTGATAAGTAAAAAGCAACAGTTAAGGAGGCAATTCATCTTTCATCAAAAAAGAGACAAATCATCATTTGGTATTGGTTGTCAAAAAAAAAAAACAACCCATAGTCCACGTTGGAGCTCTATCAATGCCCAACGTATTGGGCTGACTGCAAAGACTCTTGCCAACCAATATGAGTTTCACAAATGAAAATCTTTTGTAATCTATCTTATTTTTTTTATTTCCTCTTGTGCTTCTTTGTTTGTACTTCAGTCATTGTAAGTCTCATTTCCGTGGGTACCGGGGAGGGAAATAGAGAGAAGGTGTGGGGAGTGCGGGTCTCATGGGATCTGTGCCCTACATGCTCTAGAGCGCGATGTCTGTGTTGCCTCCATGTGGCGCCGCCGCACCGGTGCATCAACCCAAGCGCTATTTGTGAGCTGACATCACCCGCTTTCACTGCAAAAGCAAACGGTTTTCGGGCTTTCGTCGTCTCTGAGTCCGGTGCAGTCTTTCGAGGAGCACGAGAAGCCAGCGACTGCATCCCCATTCCCTCATCGGGGTTCGTACCCACATACTCTTTTCGTTTAGCTATGGTTGTTTTGATTGGAGACCGGAGTATCTCTTCCGTATTGTTTTGTTTGATTGATTGACCCACGACCTGTTTGTTCATCCCTTGCTCAGAATGCCATGTGTCTTTTTCATTATTTCATAAACGTCAGCATGCCACCAATGACTTGATTTTATTTTGTCTAATTATTAGATTATATTCTATACATGAATCCACCATCCACGAACATGATCGGATCCACCACTCATGCCCTTCCTGCGCAGCTACCGCACATACCTGACCCAACAGCAGTTCCTCACCTACATCGACAAGTACATTGCAATTTTGGCATCCGCACCTTCTTACACCAAGAAGTCTTCGCTTCTTCCTCTATAAACCATTATCGCCAAGCATGATGTACTAGTGCATGCGCACCAAGAATGTCATCGTAGGCCTCATCAACAATCCCACCAATAGAGGCATGAAGAGTCCATCTCCTGCACTAAATGGCTCATCGTGGACACAAGGGAGATCTCCTCCACTTGCAGGATTGCTCCAAATGGCTCATAATGGCCACAAGAGAGAATCTCGAGCCTGTTGTACCCGATATTGAGGGAATACATAGCTTTAAGGCCAAGTCTTGCACTCTAGTGATTACCGCAGTGGTGAGTCCTTACAAGGCAAGAAGGTGCACATAGTCGGCTGTGGAAACTCATGATCATCATCAACAAGACACCATGGATTTAGGTCGATCGGCACAACGAGGTCTAGCAACTCCCACCCGGACAATGATGATTCACATACTATACTTCTTTTCTTTTATAAGGTCATACTGCTTAGTCTATTGTATTCAATTCCTAACTTCCCTAATCATTTACTATATGTACATTTGTCAATTTTGTCCAAGATTGTTCGCTCGTTATCTAACATTGATGAGTTCTTTTTGCTCATTGTCATCTAGTTGTTTAAGGTTGTATACTAGTTCTCCACTCTCAGGTTCAAAAGATAAGTACTAAATACTGACAATTAACCTAATATCTTGTACAAATATCAGTTGTTTCTCTAAAGACTAGATATGGCTACTAATGGATATACATACATATACTTCTAACTATATAGTACGTTCATAGTCATATAATACCCGATGCTAGAAGTGCATAGACCTAGCATTATAACATGTCTGTGCCATTGCATTGGACGCCTATGAGAAGGCTAGCGAAGAAGAACCCAAAGAAAAGTGGGCAGCGCTATGACAACTACTCAACATGAGAAAGAAAGAAGAGAGTAAGAGGGAGAGAGCTAATTGAATGATGGCTAAAGGTCTCCCTCCACATTGCCTCTCTCTCGTTTATACGGTAGATGGGAATGAGCTTTTCATCATTTCCCTTGTTGGTTAGGCATGTATTTATAGAAAAGCCTCTAGGGCTACAGTAAGCCCAAAACATTATCACAAGCCCCTAAGCTATGTAATAGGCCCCTAAAGACACTAAGTGGGGTCCCTAACATAAAATATAATTGGGGTCCCTAACATATGATAGACCCTAAATAGTATCCTCTGAGCTATTCGATTTTGATTAGAAGTATAAGAACCAATAGTTGAACACAACTAATTGTGCTCCCAATGACAACTCAAACTAGACCACGAGAATCACCCTTCAAAAACCATAAGTTTGTATATAAAAAATACCATCCCAAAAACCCTGTGGAAAAAAGGGGCATGGAGAAAACATGTATCACCACCGTGGGGATCTCCCCCCCCCCCATAATATTTTGTGTCAAAAAAAGAAAAGAACAAGTACACGACTCTCATCTATACAAAGATAGTCTAGGGATGACTCTATCTTGAGCTAGTCTTCGATGGCAACCTCTGCTCGAACCTCTATGACTTTGCCTTTTGGAAGCTTACTCCTTTGCATGGCCTTGAGCCCTCAATATCTTCTCTTCATAACCAAACCTTCGCCGAAGAAATTGATGTACACAAAATAGTCGATGTAGGATAGGTAGTTGTAGATGATCACTACAAGTCTTCAAGATTTCGCTCATGGGCGTTAGGCAAGGCTTACAGTCTTCGTATGGATTACTTATCCAATTAACTCGTCGCCAGCCCCTGTTGGTAGCACTTGTGAGAAATCCTTTCACGTGCTTGATGTAGATGACGTAGGCATAGTTGTTGTCATAAATACCATAGATGCAATCTCCCCTCTAAATTAACAAAAAAAGCAAAGGTGGAGATGCTAATTGCGATCCCACACTCCAAATTGATGGTAAGGGCAAAGTAGAAAATGCATATGTGAACTAAATTGATGGTAAAGGTGAAGTCAAAGATGCCAATGGTGATCCTCCCGCTCTAGTTTGATGGTGATGGCGATCCTCACGATCCAAATTGATGGCAAATATGATGTGAATTATGCCAAAGGTGACGGCAAAGCTCCTCGTTGAAATTTTGATGAAAGCATAGTCAATGACCCTAAAGTCGATCAAGTCAAAGCCCCTTACTAAAAAATATTGATGAAGGCATTCTTGATGATGCCAAATTCATTGGCAAAGTTGTCATCAAAATTTTGATGAAATCATAGTCAATGAAACCAAAATCAAAGTAGAAGCCTCTCACTAAAATGTTGATGAAGGAGATCACGATGACGTTAAAGTCGATGGTGAAACTCCTTGCCAAAGCTTTAGAGAAGGCATATCGACAGTGCCAAAGTCAAAATTGAATCCCCTCACTAAAATGTTGGTGAAGGCATTGTCGATGAAACCAAAGTCATTGTTAAAGCTCCTTAGTGAAAGCTTAGTTGATGTCAAGGTCGATGGTGGAGCCCCCTGCTAATATATTGGCATGGGTTGCTTTGATGTCACTGAATATGATGGCAAAGTGTGGCAGAACCTCCTAAATCATATGGCCCACATGCATTATTATTGTCTAAACAGACTCCTAATAACCATGAATGTGTTCCATAAGACTTAAAAGATCTGTCGGGTAAATCCCGAATCATCCATGATTCTCCGAGCAGGATCAATCATTACAAAGAGACATTGCAGTATTACAGCAGTTTTATACAAATAAGATATATCAGAGTAAAATAGCGAAAGGATTAAATAACATAAGTTTACAAACCGTTTAGTTTTAAACTTACAAACCATATGTTTTTAATTATCACAACCATAAGAGCAGTGGAGTAGCAATATAACTTATTACAAAACCTTGATGATACCCTCTGCCCAAGAGCGAGACAGCCTATTCATCGTCACTCTCCGCAACGACTGTCATGCAGCAGGGTGCAAAGCAATCCTATGCATGGGACTCACCTGCAACAAGGGTTCAACAAACCCTGAGTATAAAAGTACTCAACAAGACTGACCCGACGAAAAAGAGGGGTGAAGACTCAGAAATGCGGGCTAGAGGGGCAAGGTAAGGCTCGTAGGAATTTTTGCAGAAAAGCTCTAGTGGATCAAATTTTTACTTATCTTTGATTATAATAGAAAGTAAAGTTATTTTGCTCTAGCTCAACATTACCAAACAACTTTATTTAGATACCTTATCATCATTCAAATTGTTACTACGATGATGAACACTGATTGAGTCTTCTTCTCCGAGAAGCAACGGCAATTCGAATCCATTTTTATACTCAGCTAAGACCTAGATCACTGGGATACCGGAGACTCTAACTCCGATGCATACCAGATCACAGATATACCAGGATAACAACCACAGCCATATATCACCACATGATACACGTGAGCACTTAGACCCAGTGTACCGATATACGTGGGAACTTAAACCCATAATATACCACACTATGACATATGTGGGGACTCTGGCCCACTATATATCACTCTATGACATACCTGGGCTCCAACCCTCAGTATATCACTTCATGCATGTGGATTTTCTAATTTCTCAATATCACCGATTCACCATCGAACGAGACCTAGGGCATCAACAGACGAAAACACTACAAAGGGACTCCTTTCCCAATGCAAGTTACCCGTACAGACTCGATTTATTAAGTACCATCATGATTCCAACAAGTGAAGCCAATCTCATCTTTTTTATTCTTTTTCTTTTTAAAAACCTACTAATTAAGCAGGGCTAAGCATAACTAAGCATTTTCCAAAAACAGGTAACAAGGAATATGAAAATAAGACAGGTAGTGCAATTGGTGGGATATCACTCAACTCCTATTACTTAATGCAATATTTCATAATTAAAGCGATAAAACTTTTATAAAATCAAGGAAGGGTTTAAATGCATCCGGGGCTTGCCTTGGTATTCGGGGTAGACGGTCTCGAGCTCTGGATCAACACCCAACTCCTGAGTCTGCTCTTCCTTGGGATCTGGTGCGACAACGTTTAACTCTTTGTTAACAGAAGCTACACGATAACATGATATGTTTTAATATGATTGAATAATAAACATGATGCTTGATGAATGCATAACCAGATTAAGAACTTGAGTACAACTTTTCTTTACGATAAAATTGCAAGCCAACACAATTTACTAAGTTCATTAAGGTTAACTACTTCATTAATAAAGTTTATTAAACACATAAAATAATATTGATTAAGCCCTAATGACATAATTAAGGTAAACTTAAACAATTAATTAAATTATCAAAGGTCATTAAGGTTAATGACCCAAGGTCATCAATCAATCCCAAAGTCAAACAACCCTGTAATGATTAAGTAGGATTAAAAGGGTTAAACAATTATTTAAAAAGCATAAAATAAAGGCATAAAACTAAAGTTGTCTAACTAAGCTTAAAATTTTATTTTGAAAAGCTCTTGGTCTTATTAGATGGCAAAACAATTTTCAAAAATAAAAGCCAATTATTTTAGTTATTAAAAATAATTGAAGAAGCATTTTTCAATTAAAAGAGCAAATTTTAACTTATGCAAAAAGTATTCAAAATTGGCATATTATAGTTTTCCTAGATAGAGAACATCACAAAGAGCATACACATAATTTTTTAAAATTTTTGGAATAGTACATGAATTATTATAAATTATGAAAGAAAAAACATTTTTAATTATTTTCTGAAAATAGAAAAAGGAAAATGGAAACAGTGTCCCCGATGCCGAACAGTAACCCGCCGGCGCTGACCGACGATTTCTCGCCGGCGGCGAGATCTTCGGCGACAGGGCTTGGCTCTACAGACTCAGCTTGGCACGGCGAGTTGATTGGGCTAGATAATGAAGCGGCGGGGGCACGACGGCGCACTGGCCGGCGGCCATGGCGGCACGGCGGCCCGGCTGCAGGGCTCATCGGAGTTCCTCCGGTGCGGCTAACGCAAGCAACATGACCAGCGTGACTAGACGGACGCGAAGCGCGAGCTAATTTGGCTAAAACACGATCCTAACGGCCTCGGCTTCGCACGTGGCGGCGCTGGCAAGGTCGTGCCGGCGACGGCGCACGACGGCAGGCCACGACAGTGGACCAGAGACCAAACAAAGGGCACGGGCGTGACAAGGAGCTCACCTCGGGGATGATGCGCTTGAAGATGAAGGCTCGACGACGGCGGAGAGGCGAATTCGACGTGGACAGGGATGGTGGCGGCGTGCTCCGGCGGCACGGACGGTGTTCCGGCGTGTCCTGTCCACCAAACAAAGGAACAAAGGGAGCATCAAGTGCCGCAGTTCAAGGAGACCATGACTGCCAAAGGAATTGAGAAAATGAGCACGGACAAGGATGAACGACGATGGTGAAGTCACGGCGGTCCAGCTACCGGCCGCGAGGAAGACGACGGCGAGACGGCGCTACGGCTGACCAGAGTAAGCTTGAGTTGGTGAAAACGAAGCGTAAGAGCAAAGCGGAGCTGGTGGATGGATGGGACGGCGTGCGGTGGAGCAACGGCAGCGAATTTAGGCGGCGGAGGGAGGGCATCGAGACGGCGAGCAAGGAGGAAGAAGAAGCAAAACGGTGTCCATCTTGCTCCATATATAGCGGGGAGGCGAGGCAGGGACGGCCAACACGTCCATGGCGAAGGTTCTAGTCGGGGAGACGCACTGGCAGTTGCGGCAGGCCAGAATGGCTCCAGCGGCCACGGCGACGCTATGAACAGAGTGGGGAATTGAAGATGCTGACGTCATCCTGATAATAGCAGGTGATGTCACAGCAGAAAATTACAAATTACTCTATATTTTTGAATAAAACTTGAAAATATCCTAAAATATCATTTACACAACTTTTCAAGATCTATATTTTTCATTTAACAAGAATTTTCAAATATTGCATAATTTTTGAAATATGAATTTAAATTCAATAAGGAAATAAAACCCTAGAAACAAATATTTAAAATTAATTTTGATTTTTCAAATAAACTTGAAAATATTCAAAACTATGAAATGCTCAGCTTTTCAAACCAAACATTTTTCATATGCAAAGTTTTCCCAAATAATGCATAAATTTTGAATTATGGGTTTAAAATCAAAAGGGAACAAAAGCTATAAAACTATATTTTCAAATTTATTTGAAATTCTTTTTAAAAACTTGAAAAAATCTGAATACCATTATTGTAGCTCTTGTCAAGATCTACAAACCATATTTTGAGAGTTTATCAAAAAGCTTTATAAATTTTAAAATACAGAAGAGGGGATAAAACTAACTTTTAAAATAAAGGGTTTTTAAAATCGAACTCAAACTCGATTTGGTTTCTAATTTAATTGGTTGGTCATTAGTAATCACAAACATCATCCAAGGACATTTTTAGGTCGATGACCCAATGACACCCTTGGTTGACCAAGTTGACTTTTGAAAAACATTTTATAGCTTTCCAATTTGAATTTAGATTTGAATTGCAAGACTTGGGAATAAGCTTTGAAATCCAAATTCAACTTCAAATATGAAAATCATTTTTAAGGGTTGGACTTAGATTTATATACTATGCTTGACACTAGTGTAAACATGGTTTACAACCTCAAGTATTTGAAATGACATTCGAAAGTAGGGTTTTATGATTTCATGTGACATAACATTTCAGAAACACAAGCAACCTATGAAATTTAAATTTTTTTAGTTGATGCACATCAAAGTTAACCTAATCATGAATGTTTTGCAATGCATATGATGACATGGCATGTTTTAGTTGATATAACACCAGAGGTGTTACACAAAGCCCCTCGCTGTAATGTTGACGGACCGAAGTTGATGGCGAAGCCCCTCGCTGTAATGTTGATGGAAGCCTAGCTAGTGATGTCGAATGCTAAGCTCCTTGCCTATGGAGAAGTGTTTCAACAAGATTTTTATTGGTCAACTGCAGTCGACAACGAGTTTTGGGTTGGTGCGTCACCATTTATCAGGGTAGGGGTGCGTACGAACACACTATTCTCAACCAGAAGAAATACAATATAGGATTTAAGAACCGAAGGCCAAACAACTAAACTCATGCATTCAAAATGCATGCTTAAAAGTTAGACAGGTCCAAAGAGAAGTCCATGTAGATATAACCATGAAGGATAAGATGGAAAATACGCATCTTTAAACAGTTCTGACTAAAATGCAACATCTAAACTTACAATAGAATTGCTCTTTCTCTGAGCCACGCGCTTCAGAGTATAAAACTACAGCAAAGCAATTGTTTCCTAGGATTAGAAGGATCTAGAGGTGTAGCTATTTCATGTTATGAGTCATGACCTTCTTCTGATTGTTGCCTTCATGACCTATATTGTCTATGTTGCGCTTAATCCTACATGTGTACTAGTTAAAGATAGTTGCATATGTTCTAGTATAGACTGATGGTAATTGTGGTGACTAAGCTGGTAAACATTATGATTGACCAAGTCATCACATGCACATCATAAAAAATAACATTGTTAAATCTTGAATAATGCAGAAAACATCCTAGTGTCACTACTACAGAATGCATAATGGAGGCCAAAATTTATGTCCTTTCCTAGACATAAATTCGTGATCTACAACTCAGCAGTAGTATCTCATTGCCACTACACCACACAATCACATGGGAGTATATAGATAGGATTATATCTCTTTGTACAACTATTTTGTAATCTTGTATTTAATATTTTAACTACAAAATGAGCTCAAATGAAAAAATATCCAATTTCAAAGTTTTAAATCTTGTCAAGAACTACAACTTTGCTATATGTGTGCCTCCATCTGAGATATTTTTAAAAACTATAAATTTGAATATCAAATGAATTTAAAACAAATATTTGCGACTGAAAGCATCTAGGCCCCTTAATGTGGTTTCGATAATTGATGACAATATTTACCATAACTAACGTGTGTTTTGCAGAAACATTGGTAAGTTAGGTTATGGTGATGGATACCGTGGGCAATACGGGTTTCATGCTCCCTTGACGATGGAAATCGTTTTGGTTTTCAAAGGATGGACGACAAGGTCAAGAATGGTTAGTTCCGATCGTCCATGGTGTTGGGTGACGTCGGATTAGTTGTTAGGACTTTGTTTTTCCTTTGGCCGTACTATTAAGGGGGGTGCAAACGGGTAGCTTGACCTAGATAAGTCTAATGGTTTAGGTGTGATGCACACTTGTGAAACTTAGCACTAGGTAACTACAAAAAGGCCCTAAGGTACGTTGGAGTTAAAGCCGTTCACAAAGATCGTCGAATTCAAAGTGGAACGGTTGTTTTAGCTGCACCGGACGCTGGACCGAATAGGACCGGACGCGTCCGGTCTATTTATTTGCGTGTGTAGCAGAGTGTTTGAACGCACCGGACGCTGGGACTGTGAGTCCGGTGGTAAGCACCAGACGCGTCTGGTGCAACGCCGAAAACGATTACGGACCGGACGCCGGCCCGGACGCGTCCGGTGCTACACCAGACGCTGTCCAGAAGCTATGTTTTCAGACTGAAACACCGGACGCGTCCGGTGTAACTCACCGGACGCGTTCGGTGGGTATGTAACGGCTAGCTGAGTTCGTTCGGGTATTTGAAAAATTAAACAGACCGGACGCGTCCGGTGCTTGGGACCGGACGTGTCCGGTGACCCCGAAAATCATGGTTTGGAAGGTAACGGTTGGATTTGGCCTGTGGGGCTATAAATACATCTCCTACCCCTCCATACCAGTTGGCTCGCCCATTATTTTTAGCTGAACAACCTCTTTAGTGTCCAAAGAGAGCAAGAGCCCTAGTGAGGTGCTAGTGATTTGAGAATCCATTGATTAGCACTCATTAGTGAATCAAGAGTAGCAAGTGTGCATCCATCGTCTTCATTAGGCTTTGCGGGGTCAAGTGAGAGCTTGTGCTTTTTACTCTTGGTGATCGCCATCACCTAGACGGCTTGGTGGTGGTTGAGAGTTTGGTGATCATCCGGCGGAGCTTGTGGATGGCCCAACTCAAGTTGTGAGCGGTTTCGGCGATTCACCGCGACGGAGTGTCGAAGAATCAGCCCGGAGAGAGCACTTGGTCCTTGCGCGGATCAAGGGGGAGCTATACCCTTGCGCGGGTGCTCCAACGAGGACTAGTGGAGAGTGGCGACTCTCCGATACCTCGGGAAAACATCACCGTGTTCCTTGCTCCTTTACTTTCCGCATTTACTTTCTAGCATTTACATTTCCGCAATTTACATTCTTAGAACTGCCATGCTAGATTAGGATTGGAACTAGGGTGCAAAACTTTTCTCGATAGAATCCTTAGAAACACACATAGGCACATAGGGTGAAATGGGCTAATAGGTTTTAATTTCGCAAGAAATTTTAGAATTAGCCCAATTCACCCCCCTCTTGGGCATTTTGATCCTTTCAGCGACACTAAACGACTTGAAATAAAAAACTTATCAACAAATCATCAAGTACATTCAAGGTCGTTTTAAAAACAATCTAAATTTAGAATTTCACAATCTATAAACATAAAAAACACATATTTAGGACTCTAGACAGCTTTAAATAAAAACTATTTCACCTACAAAGTTATAGATTGCACTCAGAATACAACTTTGCTATAGACCATGTCAACATTCAAGATTGTTTGAAGATTTTTATTTTCAAAATTCAAAACTCATGAACTTAAAACGATATTTTTGGACTATAAGAGGTTTAAAATAAAAAAACAACTATAAAGTTGTAAATCACGTTATGGGCTACAATTTTGATATAAAATTTGTATTCCTCCATGTTTATAAGGAAATGTTATGGATCATTTTTCAGATGCAACTAAGTATTGAGACACCAAATGCCCGCCCCAGGAAAAATGAATTTTAGAGACAGATACTTAGAGTGGATGCCTCTAATAATAGCGGTTTTTAGAGACGAGTATTTTACGATGTCCATCTTTGAAAATAATTTTACGGAGACGGGCACCCTAGGGCGATTCAGAGAAGGTCATCTTAGAACACATGTCTTTGTAAGTGATTTTCCCTTGACCATTTAAGGATGTGGTCGATAGATGTGCCGGCTCTATTAGTTAGAGAGTCCATCTTATAAAATCGTTTTTTTTTCTGGTAGTGTGTTTTTACTTATATAGCACGATCACTGCATGTGCATACGCTATCTTAATTTTGAATCTTATACTTCGATATCTATATTATGTGTTATGTGCCTTGGGTGCATGGCCCAAGTCATTGTGCCGGCTTCATGTGTCTCACACACTACTAACCTATAACATGTAGCTAGATGCTAGGATCCTTTCCCTCTCTGCATTGACCCTACCCATCACTAACCTTAAATCAAAACTGAAGTTGATGGCGCCCTTGCCACCTTGCTGCCCATCGACTGAGCAATCGAGCGTTTATGAGCGTAATTAACCTTAACCATCATTGTTGCTCTATAGAAGAATCTATTGATGACGACAATATTGCATCATATACCAGTATGCATGAGCCTAAATTTTGTGAAAAGCAATAGCAGAGATGACCAAAGTGTAGTTGAAACTATGCATAAACCTTCCACACAAAAAAGCAGGTCCTGCTAAATTGATGAGGAACCAGTTTGTAATTGACGATATGTTTTTTCCGCAGCAGAGTCGCTCATGGGTTCAGTGCATTTCCTGCAAACCTTATATTTTCAGTGACATATCTCCCCATTTTCCACAAAAGAAAAAGCCCATCCTACCTCCAGGAAATGTTTGCGCAGAGAATCTGACAGCATTTCACTGAAAATGACTCTGCACATGCCGTTTGGCTCAGGAGACTAGCAAACTGACAACTGCAAGAGCTGCCGATTTCATTGGCACCCATCCGCGCGCACACATTCCGTGGCATGTGCTTCATAGACGCGCCACATCGGTGTTAACCTCTTTGCGCGGACAGAAACAAGATAGAGAGGCGAGGGAAAGTGCTAGAGTCCATGGGCTACCAATCTCAATTCTCATGGACAGCAGATGCCCGTCACGCATTCATGCTTTTCTGGCCAGCTTTCCAATGCTGTGTTCTTTTTAGGCCCCAGCGGTTCCATGTACGCACAACTCATACGGTCTTTTCATGCGAGCGACGTGGGTGGACGCTCTGCATGCTATAGGTTCTGTTGGCCCATAGTCATGGACATCTTGCTGGTAAAAATGAAGAGGAGATGACTCGTAGTATAGTGCGATGCACAGGAAGTCAGGAATTTTGAGAAGGAAGTTCAGGTAGTGTGATGATTCACATCACAGGCATCGCTTCCTTGTTGATTAGATTGTGTCCTTGGAATTCTTGGACGGCTACATGGCATCCATGCCCCAATTTATGGTGTTGGTGTGTGTGCCTGTGTGGAGCTCGCCACAGACGCTCGGCTCAACAAGAAATACCGGCTCCACACTAGCTGTTCTCTGTTGACTCCATTAGCCCATCATCACACGCTCATTAGCTGTGTGGACTGTGAAGCTCTCCGTTCGTTTAAGAAACCTGCGTGAACTTCTGTGCTCTGTTCTAACACTCATCCATCAGCTCCCTCACTCTGCTTCTTAGCATTCTAGCAAGTGCCTCCTTGCTCACCATGACCATGAGGCTGCTGATGCGGCTGCCGGGGTACCATTGCTCCTCGTCCTCCTCGCTGGCAGCGCTGGCGGCGTGGTGGTCTCTATGGCTCCTGGTTGTCATCGGAAGCAGCGGGTCGCCGGTGCTGGGCTGCTACACGCACATCTTCAGCTTCGGCGACTCGCTGACGGACACGGGCAACTACGTCCATCTGACGGCCAGCAGCCACAGCCCCTACGGCGCGCCGCCGTATGGGAGGACGTTCTTCGGCAAGCCTACTGGCCGCGCCAGCGACGGACGCCTCGTCATCGACTTCATCGGTGAGCAAGATGACTTCCTTTGGCTCTTGATTGAGTGCTTTTTCGCCTAGTTACTACTATACGTTGGTTTCTCTCATTCTCTGCCTCAACACCATCCATTCTCTGTTTCAAAAGATATGTCAGTATGCCATTTTGTTATTCTTCAGTCAAGCACAAAATGATGGGTGACCTTTACGGATTGCCTCAATGTGCATGGGTTTCTGCTTTCTAATGGAAGGAATAGAATGGATGCCTGAACTCGGCTCAAATGAACATAATCAAGGCCAAATGAGCACAACTGCTAGACTCCCCGTACAATATTACAATTGAACTCCATTGCTCTGTTCTTTCGCCCTTTATTGGTAATTCATGATTGAGTGGCTTCCGAATTTGGTCCACAACTCCACACTCACGTGTAGCGTCGGGCAAAGACTGTTACAACTTACAAACCTAGCTAGGCACCTGACCTAGCTACATAACATGCAGTACAGAATACAGGCTCTGTGCAGTGCCCTGTGTGGCTGTGTATTAGTAACGGGAAAAGTTAGATGGAAAGCTTAATGATTAGCTTTGATCTTGATTTCATTTTCCATCTAATAGTATTTATGAACCATATATAACCCCAGAACGACATGGTTTTGTCTGACTGCCAGTTCAGTCTGCTGAAGAGTGTGTGGGCGCTTGTTGCACCTTAAGCTTGAGCGAGCGATGTGTGCGCTTGTGTGAGTAGTAGTACAGCTGCGCGCTTTAAATTGTGATTAGCGGCATCCATGGTCCCTTAAGCTGTGCGTGTTTATGAGCAGAGTCCATGTATGCACAATGAATTCAGAGGTAGTCCCCTCGTCACCTCAAGAGACAGGAGGAGGAAGAAGAACTTGGTGTCTTGGTTCCGTCCAAGACGATGATGAACCATCACAATTTTTTTCCGAAAGATCGAACCCATCACAAAATTGAAAGGTGTTGCGTCGCAGGGTTTGCAACTTGCAAATCATTGGCCCATGCATGCTATCGTAGAAATTCCCAAAAAAGGCCAAAATTGGCACCAGACCAGCACCAGGTGAAGTGAAGGCTACTGTTTACCTGCCTTTATAATTACTACTCCTTTCTAATAGTTCGTGCGACACGCATTTTGAAGCACCTAGTGTCATGGAAAGCAAAATTTGTATCTTGTAAAGCAAGTCATGCACGCATGATCGTCTCCACGCCATGTACAGAGTTACAGGCAGTAATACTGACGCATTTGCCTTGGGCTGCATGCAATGCAATGCAATGCAGCGGAAGAGTTTGGGCTGGCGAAGGTGACGGCGATCCAGGCGGGCACGGCGCCGGGGGACTTCCAGAGCGGCGCCAACTTCGCCATCATCTCGGCCACCGCCAACAACGGCTCCTTCTTCGCGGGCAACGGCATGGACATCCGGCCCTTCTCGCTGGACACGCAGATGCTGTGGTTCAGGACCCACCTCCGCGACCTCGTGGCCGCGGCGGCGGCGGCGCAGCCGAACGGCATCACTTCCGCCGCCGCGCTGCTGGGCGGCGCGCTGGTGGCGCTGGGCGAGATCGGCGGTAACGACTACAACTTCGCCTTCTCGCGGGGGGTGCCGCGAGACGAGGTGCGCCGGTTCGTGCCCGCCGTGGTGGACAAGCTGGCGGGCGCCATAGAGGAGCTCATCGCGCTGGGCGCGCGCGCCTTCGTGGTGCCCGGGAACCTGCCCTTCGGCTGCACGCCGCTGTACCTGCAGCGGTTCCGCGCCAACGGCGGGTACTGGGGCTACGACCCCGCCACGGGGTGCCTGGCGTGGTTCAACCGCTTCGCGCAGTACCACAACCGGGTGCTCGCCGCCAGGCTCGACAAGCTCCGGCGCCTGCACCCGGACGTCACCATCGTCTACGCCGACTGGTACGAGGCCACCATGAGCATCTTCCAGGCGCCCGGGAAGCTAGGTACGTGACGCTGACGCCCGTACACAACAGCTACTGTTCGTGTGTAAAACTGCGCGCGCCGCCGTGCTGGTGACTGCTGCCCACCATGGGGCTCTGTTTGCTGCCCTTGAGGTTGAGGCTCTGTTTGCTGCTGCTGCGACGGCGACGCCGCACCAAACAGGGAGGCACCTCTTGTCGGATCGCGTGGCAAGTAGGGCCCTGCATTGGAAGCACGGTCGGGTCGGACGACAAAGCACAGCGAGTCTTCCTCCTTCCACAGGGTGATAGGGAGGGGGATGTTGGGCAGTTATTATGGCTAAAAGGCTATGCGCGTCCATGGCCTCGGCCCGGTACCAGTTGCGGTTGTGTGGCCACCAGCTGCATTGCATGAGCCAACAAACGCCAAGGCCAGCATCATGGGTTCACGTGCAACAAATGGCCCGCCACGACCAGCTGGGCACTGCCGATGGTTTTTGGGCCTTGTACATAACTTAACTCGGCTAGTATTATCTAAAGCGTTAGCTTTCGTCGAATGCCCGTAACTTCATAGGTCATGACAATTTTGAATGAAGTAGAAAATCCAGACTGACCAAGCGCTGAGCTGACCAAGCGTTTGACTACTTGCAGGGTTCACAAACGCTCTACGGACTTGCTGCGGGAACCAGACCGTGCCGTGTGGCATGCCCGGGTGTTCCGTCTGCAAGGATCCGTCCACGTACGGGTCTTGGGACGGGACGCACCCGACGGAGGCGGTGTACAAGTTGATCGCCGACGGGGTGCTCCACGGGCCGTACGCGTCCCCTGTTCCTCTCGCAGAGACGTGCCCTCCCGCCACATGATGAGAACGTCAATCAGACAATTAGTCTCTCTCCTTGGATGGTCCTCTGATGATCCTTATTAGAACATTCATAATTACCAGCTTTATAGAGTGGTAATATCTGAATCACACACTTGTGTATTTTTAAGGATGGTACTGTAGCTTTGTTTCACAATACAGGTGAGGTTTGACATATTTCAATAGCATACACACGAAGCATTGAAGTGGTTGATAATTGTGTTTGTGTAAACATTATTGTTACGGTCGTGCTGCCCCCTTCCTCCTCTGAAAAGGCATAATTTATGCATGAGAAGATCATTCTCCGTTGTTTGTTTGGAGAGCCATTGCATGCTTTTGAATTGTAACATTCTGGCTTATGATTTAATAGGATTAACAGGGTATTCATATCGACAAGTTATAATTTCTTTTCCGGAAGTTCATCTCAAAAAACTTGAAGTTAAGTGTGCTTGGCCTAGAGCAATTTCGGGATAAGAGGTTAAATGTGTTTGGTCTGGAGCAATTTTGAGATGGGTGACCGACTGGGTGTATCCTCACATTCCCAATATGATACATAAACATGTACTTCACATTCTCAGTTCCCAGTGAAGCGAGAATGCATCATGTGTATCCTCACATAAAAAACATGAAGCGCTGAAATAAAAATGTAGTTGCGTGTATAAATCAAGGACAGGGGCAGATCTAGCGGTGGGGCAAGGAGAGGGGGGCTCAACTCTAATTTTTGTCATGGTTGCATTGACAAGGAGATGCTGGAGGTTGACTTCAGCTCCCGTAATGTCGGCGTCTTAAAACTAGGGGGTCTAGATAGAGCGACTAGTAAAGTTGTGCATACACGGGCTTCGATGATATGCATGACAGACACGAGGGTTTATATTGGTTCGGGAAGAATCCCTATGTCCAGTCCGAGCGTGTGAGCTTGTGTTGCTATGCATCAGAAACTTGTAGTAGGGGAATACAAGCACGTCAAAGAGAGGGATGAGGATTCCAAGTCTCAGAGAGAGAGAGAGAGCTTGTGCGCTCTGGGCTTCAGCAACCAAGAGGTGAGGCTTGAATCCGAGAGACAAGGCTTGAGAAGGAGAGGGGTCTCTGCCTCCCCTTTTATAGACCAAGGGGAGGGCAAAGTTACAATCTTAGGCTAGAAGAAACCGACAAGCAAGAAAGAGAACGGGGGGCAAAAAAGTGAAATAAGAGAATGGTAAAAATCTAGGCCCTCCGACGTGCTTCTTCCATTTTCCCCGGGTGAATAGTGGAGCTGGTGGCATGGTGATTTGAGGGTTGTCCTACGTCATCGGTACCCGCAGCATGGGCACTAGCGTGGCGAGCACTGTGGGATGTACCGTGGCTATTGTGAGTTAAGCAATATAGTAGAGGTAAAAGACGGTGGCCATGCCCGGGCATACTAGGGGCCATGCCTTCGGTACGAGCGACACGCCCCGTCCCGTCAGAATTGGAACGAGAGAGGGAGAGTGACTGACAAGTGGGCACAGCGGGCCCTCCAAGTCAGTGGATAATGCACGGGTTGCGCACTTGCGCTCAGGCGCAACGACACTGAGTGTGACGTCACTCCACTCGGTGAGGCGGAGCGATTCGCCCGAGCGGCCCTGGATCCTAGGGTCCCACTGGTGGGGCCGCGTGAGCCACCTCTGGTACAGCTGATGCCCGAGCTCAGCAGCACGGGCTTCGTGAAGCGCTTGGCCCCACTAAACAGACCAGCCCTTGTTTAGGCTTGTGCTAATCCACCGGAGGTGTATTAGCTATTATGTTAAGCTGTCATTTAGGGATACCCGTTTGGTTTATCCCCACACGTAAATTGTCATTCTAGATCCGTCAACGGTATACACAGCAACGGCCATTCAGGAGCGTCGTCTGAATAATATACACAGCATTGAAGTGACAATGCATTTGAGTTTGTATAAACAATATTGTTATGATCATGCACATCCTTCCCCTAAAACGTCATTTTTCTAAATAAAACAGGATAGGTATGAACCTTTATTGGAAATTTATTAAAAAGGAAGGATCAAGAAACCAAAACGATCACACAAAAAAAAATCACAAAGGCATCTAGCTATAAATCTATGCGGGGAGATAGCTTGTTTTTCTTATAGAATAACTAGAGCAAACTCTTGCTTGAAGACAACTTACAACGTACGGAATGGTATGTTGTTGCAAATATTATCATTCTGTACTGTCCAAATAGCCTAGCACATTAGGATAACCTTTATGAAGAAAGGGGAGCTGAAGCTGATCATTGAAGCTCACTAGGACATCGATCGAAGGGGTCACTTGTGTTAAGTACAATCAAATTGAGAGTAAACCAATAAGCTGAGGCAAAAGTGCAGTCCAACAACAATAATCGTTCACTCTAAAAAACGTACTTTATACATGAGAAGGCTGTGCTTGCTGCCTATTTTTAGGAGCCTGGACACAACGGCCATGTCGTGTGTTTCTTGTTTGTGATCATGACATTTTCGTGAGCCATTATGCGCTCCAAAATTCAGGTGCTGGCGACTGGCGTATCCCCACGATTCACTCCAACCTGATTCCTGATATCTTCCTGTCCCTGTCAAACTAAATGCCGCTAGTGCAGCATCGCCCAGCGCCGCGACGATCCACATGACCCCGAAGCCCGCGCTGCAAAATCTGCCGTACCCGCACATATATGTACGTGTGCTCGTTGCATTCAAGAACATGATCAGTTGATCGCGTCGCGCCAGCCATGCTGTCCGTCCCCCTGCCCACGATGGAGTCGGAGCTGAGGGCGCTCGCGTGGACGACGCTGCTCACCCCGGGTGCGCGGTATACGCGCGGTTCGCCGGTCGCCGCCTTCGCCCGGGCATCCCGCGCCTGGCCGCGCTCCTCCCGACGTTCCCGGTGTTCGTGTACATGCCCTGCTTGTTCAGCTCCCTTCACCTGCGCCTCCTCTCCAGCTTCTTCCACACCTGGCTGGCCACCAACAAGCTCGTCCTCCTCGCGCACGACCTCGGCCCATTCCACCCACGCCTCCCGCTCCTGCCCTTCGTCCTCTGCGCCGGCCTCCCCATCAAGGTCCGTCGTCTCAGCCAGACCCAGCAGCATACTACGACTAAGAACCACCCGTCGTCGTCGTCGTCGCCGCCGCCGCCTCCCGGTCCCGGCGCCGAGTTCTAGAGGCCCTGCGCCCGCAGCGTCCTGCTCCTGAGCTGCCTCGCCGTGGCGTACACCTACACGGGGTGGCTCCCTCTCTACTTGCTCCACTACCTCTACTGCATCCAGATCTTCCTGACGCTGGACCTCGTCTTCTCCTGCGTCATGCTTGTCTCAGCGACGTTCATGGGCGCGACCCTGGAGAGACACAGACAGTTCAACGCGCCGCTCGTCGTCGCCTCGGTGAACGGCTTCTGGGGCCGGCAGTGGAACCTGATGGCCGTCGACCTCCTCCGCGAGTCGGCGTACGAGCCCGTGCGCGCCAGGTTTGGGCGGGACGCCGGCGTGCTGGCCGCGTTCCTGATGTCGGGCCTGCTCCACGAGCTCCTGTACTGGTACCTGACGCTGCAGCAGCCCTGAGGCGAGATCCTGCTCTTCTTCATGTCCCACGATGCGTTCCAGATCGCTGAGCGATGGGCCAGGGCGGCTGGGCTGTGGCGGCCGCCCAGAGCGGTGGCGTACCTCCTTGTCACGGCCTTCATGGTGGTCATCATATCGGAGATGTTCTTCGGGCCGTTTGTGAGAGCCGGCACAGACGTGCGCTTGAAGGAGGAAACTGTGGCGATGGTGGAACTGATTTGGGGTGCCATGAAGTATCTGCTACGTCCGTTTAAGGTGGCTTCAAGCTAGAGACGGGTAGGCGAGGTATGATCGATTTGTGGTTGAGTAGTTTGATACATTGCAGATCAACTCACGAGGAGCACTTGTATATGGACTACATGAGATCTTTTTTATCAAATAATATGAAAAACAAGATTGAGGAGACAAAGAAGTTGAGCTAGCTCAGTTGGTTGAGGGCATGCAAGTTCAACTCCCCATTCAAGTGAATTTTTGTGTTATTTTCTTCTTTATATAAGTTGCTCTAGTCTTTATGATTGAATAAAAGACATCATTTTGTTGACTTCAGCTTTAACACCAAGGTTGAGCGTAACTCAAACTTAGCCCCAAGTTGATCTAGTTTTTAGATTGAACAAGAGACATTAACCCAAACTTAACTACAAGAACATTATTTGTTCTCTCATGGAGTCATGGGTGCTTATCTTGCATAGTTTAGTATCACTTTCCGTAATATCTGCCCAAATAAACCATATATGATATCAATGTGCTTAAAAAACAATATTCAACCTATGAGTAACTAGATGGTTTTTCATCAAGAAGAGAAATATGCATCAAATTCAAGTTGAGAAAGGATACTAGAACCAGTGTGGTTGGGTCTACAACCACACCTCCCACCCAACCTGCCGAGTTAGGCTCATTTCCTTCGTATAAATGCAGTTTGGTAATAACACTCTAGATATAAAAGTATATAAATAAATTCCTGACCAAACAGTTTGTTTAGAAGTTTAGGAATAGGCGTATATTCAACTTTAATGGGGGCAATGCAACAATAGTTAGTGAACTTGCTAACAACGCAACCACCATTGTTGAAAACATAGCTTATGAAAGACATCATACTCCCTCTGTTCCAGTATATAAGGCATAACCACCTCCGATGATTGAAAGATCAAGAAACACATTTAGTTCTCACTCTTAACACTAATACTATTGCTTTGATGTATGTGCCTCTAGAGAGAGCACGCCTTATACCAGGGGATATAGATAAAAAGTGGTTACACCTTATATATTGTGAAAGAAAGAGTATTATCTAACAATCGATATATCAGAATCAATATGGACAATAAGTCTAGATTTTCTGGCTATATTTGAAACATCATACAAATGTTAAAAAGTACACAGGGTTGTCCTCTACTGTTTGGTAGGATTATCAATGTATCTTCTGAGAAAACTCAATGCATGACTTGAATTAGGACGAGAAATGACCAACATACATATGTGAACCAAAGCAGAACAGGCTGACGAAAGCCGAGCGTGGGCCGGTCCACCATTGTCCGTGGACCGCGACGTCCAGGTTTTCTTCGAGACGTCCACTTGCACAATCATCGGGAATGGACAGTCTACAAAATTTTGGACGGGACGATGAATTCATGGTGAATCAATCAAGGACATCACGCGAGTTGTCCTCGCCTTCGTCAGCCGCAGAGACGTCTAGAACACGACCGTCGCCCAGGGGTTGTAGGGTCGGGCATTGGTGCGCCAAATCATTGGTGGGAACATAGAGCTGGCTACGAGCGAGTACCGGAGGCTGTGGAATTGGGTGATGCAGGCGCAGCTCAATGAGGATGCTAACCGCATCATCTGGAAGTGGACGACACAGGGGACATACTCCTCCAGATCGGCTTACAGAGCCTTGATGATGACCTCACACCCGACCCTAGTGTGTAGCATGATAGGGAAGGCTTGGGCTCCCCTAAAGTTCAAGATCCTCTTGTGGCTTGTCGTGCAAGGAAGACACTGGACAACTGACAGGAGAAGGCGACATGGACTAGAGGCGCGTGACAACTGTTTCCTCTGCGACCAAGAGCCTGAGACCATGGACCACATCATTGAGTCTTGCTCATACTCAAGGCAAATCTGGTGGACGATCCTATTGGTGCTTGAAGTAGATGCTAGGAGCACCATCAATCATCAGCTGGTGGGAGAAATGGCGCATGCGGTGGATCGGAGACAAGAGGAAAGGTGCAGACATCCTGTTCGCCCTAGTGGCCTGGGAAATTTGGAAAGAACGCAACGCGAGATGCTTTCGAAGTGTTAGCGCAACGGTTTCCTAGGTGTTCTCCATCATTAAGAAAACCGTCGATCTATGGATCGATGCCGGTGCGCTCAACTTGGGTAGTCTATTACGCGAGTAGTTCCCATAGGATCCTTGTAAGGAGGCGGCACTTCATGTAACATCCCAACCTCAAAAATGTGCGCGTCAACGCGGTTGTAAAAAACTCTTTTTCTTAAATATAATGATACACAAGTCTTTTATGTATTCGAGAAAAAAAAAGAATATGAAACTCTAATATGGTACTTAATCAGCAATTGACCATCAGAGGGTCCTTGATTTATTGTTTTTCGCTCATTTTGGACCTCGCCTTGACGGCTTGCAACTTCCTTTTTCCTTGCTTCCTCATTTGCTTGCTGCGCACCTTCTCCCTTGGCATAGCTCGTTCTTTCTCTTCTCCCAGGATTCACATGGTATTGCAAGAGCCTAGATAAAAGGGTTATTCAGCACCAAACATACTCTCTAGTGTGGATAATCTGAACAGCACCATCTCTCCACAGGCAAGGTGATTGCCGGGATAGACAGATCCGGTGATCTTTCATTGAGTGATCTGTGATCCCATTTTTCCAATGGGGCCACGGGTTAGGCAGACGACGGTGGAACGGAAGCCTCTTGTTTGATTCAGAGTATAGAAGTCAATTTAACACACCATATAAAGTGGGCCAACTGAGCGTATCACTAGTTAGCTGGGGGTTATTAGTTTGAATATATTCCAAACTTGAATAACTCCATCTGTCCCTGTCCATGTCCATCTAATGTTGCTAGCATGGTGCACATGCTGCAGAGCAGAAGCATGCAGTACAAGAGACACATGCACGAGGACTCACGTTCGTATCTTCACATAACATTCTTCTTTTCCTAAACCAATGGTTTACTTATTTCTTCCCCTTCATTTGCCCACAAAATCCATTCACGATTTCAAACCCTGGAGAGCCCTGCGCCCAGCGAGCTGCGGCTGTGTCACCGCGTGGCATCACCAGGCTCTCACTTTGAGGCTTATTACAGCAGCCCTCTTTATGCTCAAAATTTATTGCAGTGCTTGGTATCCATATCCTCCTGCATTGCATCTGCTTGCACACCGAAAGAGCTACTATCCAGGTCGTCACTTGGATTAGAGCGAATTAATTTCTTGATGTTTGTTTAGTAAAAAAGAATGGGTAGCTTTGTCTCACGTTACATATTCCTTCCTTGATTCTCACCTTTCCCCTACACAAGGTAATTGCCTTCATACATCTGTTGCTTTCCTTCCACCTGCAGTTCTGCTCCTGCAGCCCGCTGCATGCAGTACACCCTGCAAGCGCTGCCGTTCACATGTCCATGCTCCACAGGTCCATCCATAAATCTACGACAGCCAGTTCGTTTCAGTCCAGTCGCAAGCAGCAGAAGTCTCCAAAAATGCACCACTTCTTCCTCCTCGTTTCTGCACTCGCAGTCGTAGCCACCACGCTTTCCGCCGACACCACCACCATTGCCGTCGCCCAGACCCAGAGGTCATGGGCTGAGCTCAGCGGGCGGGACAACTGGAACGGCCTCCTGGACCCGCTCGACGCCGACCTCCGCCGCACCGTCATCCGGTACGGGGAGCTGGCGCAGGCGACGTCGGACGCGTTCATCGGCGACCCGGCGTCGCCCTACGCCGGCGCGTCGCGGTACGCGCCCGGCGCGTTCCTCCGCCGGACGCAGGCGCCGGCCGACGCGGCGGACGCGTACCGCGTCACGAGGTTCCTCTACGCGACGTCCAGCGCGCGCGTCCCCGTCCCCGACACGTTCATCACGCGGCCGGCGCCGCCGGGGGCGTGGAGCGCCGAGTCCAACTGGATGGGGTACGTCGCCGTGGCCACGGACGCCGGCGCGGCCAGGCTCGGGAGGCGGGACATCGTGGTGGCGTGGCGCGGGACGAAGCGCGCCGTGGAGTGGGCCGACGACCTCGACATCTCGCTGGTGCCGGCAACGGGCGTCGTCGGGCCGGGGCCTGGGTGGTCGCAGCCGGCGGTGCACCGGGGTTTCTTATCCGTGTACGCGTCGAGGAATTCCACGTCGCGGTTCAACAAACAAAGCGCGAGAGAGCAGGTAATGTAGCTTTGACTCCTCTCATGTCCTTCGCTGACACAGTCTGTAGTGTTTCCTTGTCCTTCCATGGCACATTAGCATAGGCACTGACGTGGTCTTCAAAAAAAAAAATCATGTGATGGCCAGTAATTTTGGAGTGATTATATGTTGCCGATCACTGCCGTTCTCGTCAGCTGGACTGTACCATACTGGAATGTGCCAGTGTGGCGCAACTCGTTCACACTTTCGCACCAAACATCAGTCAAATGTTGGACCTTTAGCATCGTCACAATAAATGGTACTGTAGGGATCACGACAGCACAGACAGCTGGGGCCTCGTTTACATGCACAATTTTATCACCAAATTCATTATACAGAATTTATATTTTTCATCATATTAAAATATCGACACATGCATGAAGTACTAAATATAGATAAAATTAAAACTAATTGCACAGTTTTGTTGTACTTTGCGAGACGAATATTTTAAGCCTAATTAGTCAAAATTTGGATAATTTTTACCAAATACAAACGAAGTACTACAGTGCGCTGATGTGACACGGCACTATGCAGAATGTCAATTCGGCAAGTAACTAAGGCCGTGTTTAGATGGCCGATTCTAGCCGGAAATGCATTGTGCTGAATCAATGTAGCTCCTGTAGCGTTTCGTTTGTATTTGGTAAAAATTATTCAAACATTAATTAATTAGGTTCAAAATATTAGTCTCACAAAGTACAACAACACTATACAATTAGTTTTTAATTTCATCTATATTTAATACTTTATACATTTATCGGTATTTTAATGTGACGAGAAATAAAAATTCTACGTAGTATCAATTCTGAATTTTGAAAAAAAACTAAACAAGGCCTAGACAAGGCCTAGCTCGACGTATTGTATGTTTTTTAGATACCGACAGAGGCATTTATAGAGAGCACGGGAACTGCAGGGTACACGGGGACAAGCTTCTGTGTTTCACACACTGTAGGAGTAGGCATTCGTGTTGATAGGGAAATTTGCATTTTGTATAGAATCTTGTTGGGACTGGAACATCTTGATGTTGGCGTCCACAAGAATTTTCGGAGAAGCAACAAGATAACATGCTGCAAACTGTTTGGAATGGGAATTATAATGATAGGGATAGGATTGGACGAAACGACAAACCGGCCTTCTTGATTTTTTTTTTATGATGCCTCTTCTCTTTCAGTATAAGTTGCAGTATCTAAACTTACGCATGGACGCATACCTCACGTACGCACACCACACACTCACACCACACACTCACACCACCCTGAACACAGCTAGATCCTACAACCTATGCCTAGAGGATCATACGACTAAGAGATATCCAAAGTCATCAGGCTTCGAACGTGACGAGCATGTCACCCTAGTACTGTGAAACATCCGTGTCGAGGCCAACACAAATTATTCTACTTGCGCGAAGCAAGCGGTGCAGACACCAATCCCTTCCCTTCCACAACTGAGCTCAATTTCTTATTCTTTGTTCGCCTTCTGGCCGCACAATCGCTGAACGAGTGGCAAATTAATCTCTGCACATGCAGGTGTTGACCGAGGTTAGAAGGCTGCTGGACGCGTACAAGGGCGAGAGCTGCAGCATCACGCTAACCGGGCACAGCCTCGGCGCGGCGCTCTCCACGCTCACCGCCATCGACATCGTCGCCAACGGCCACAACGTCCGGGGCTCCAACGACACGGTCCCCGTCACGGCCGTCGTCTTCGGCAGCCCGCGCGTGGGCGACGACCAGTTCAAGAAGGCGTTCGAGTCGACGCCTGGCGCCGCCCGGCTGCTGCGCGTCCGGAACGCGCCGGACATCGTGCCGACCATCCTGCCGGCCGCGTTCTACAAGGACGTGGGCGTGGAGCTGCTGCTGGACACGCGCAAGTCGCCGCACCTCAAGAAGCCCGGGCCGGGCCCCGCGGCCTGGCACAACCTCGAGTGCTACTTGCACGGCGTCGCCGGCACGCAGGGCGCCGGCGACGGCGCCGGGTTCAGCCTGGAAGTGGACCGCGACGTGGCGCTGGTGAACAAGGAGGTGGACGCGCTCAGCGATGAGTACCCAGTGCCGGCGGCGTGGTGGGTGCAGGGGAACAAGGGCATGACCAGGGACAAGACCGGGAGATGGGTTCTGCAGGATCATGAGGAGGGTAACCTTGCCATGTGAGATGATTTTTGGTAACTTCGTTTATAGGTGGTTAATAATTAATTAATGAAAAGGGGTTTTCTTCGACAATATCGCATGGATATGGAAGGTTAAATGATATAATATCCCGAATGTTTCGAGCAAAGTCCGGAATCAGCATTGTTTCAAATTCGAAACAGTTTCTATCAAAATCTTTCTCTCTATGATAAGAAAAAACATCGTTATCTCTTTGAACCATGGTCCAGAATCACGTTATTGCGGCATTTTGGGAAAATGTACTGGACCATAATAAAGGGCCGGCATCATTTGGGCTCTTGAGCCCAGCATACGTTATGATCAATAATATTGGGCTAAAGCAGGCTGAACCAATAGCAACTTTAAACAGTTTTCCCCTCCTTTTATAAAATTTAAGGCCCGCACTTATTTTGAAATTTAGACTTTTATCTTTCACTACTATATGTAGTCTAATTCCCCTCAAAAAATATATGTAGTCTAATTATATATCTTAGAATACTTTCAAAATATATGTAGTCTAAATATATGTAGTCTAATTATATATATTAGAATACTTTCTAATGATCAAATTTATGCTCTTATAAATTATATATTATTATAGAAATTATAGGTCAAAATACGTGATCATGATGACCACACCAAGTCAAATCGTGTCTTATATTTCGAGCAATGTCGTGCAACTTGCTAGTAAGGCCTGTTTTGCTAGTAAGGACTGGTTTAACAGGTTTTATGTCTTAGTTTTGAAACTTTCATGTGTCAAACAATGTAAATACTCTCTCCGTTCCAAATTATAAGATAAGGGTTTTTTACTATATATTTGGATATACACCATGTTTGGATCTATAGTTACACAATGTATCTAAAAAAACTAACACGTCTTATAATTTAGAATGGAGAAAATAAGTTTTATCCACACAAAACTCATTTTATCCTATAAAACTTTTATCATCCTTTCTTCATAACTATTGCACGACAGTTTATCTAAGAATAGTCTCAGCTGTGTTCGGTTTTCTTATCAAAATTCTCAAGAGTCAAGGGCATGTTTTTAGTTCCCAAAAGGCCCTAGCTTGCATCGTGCCCCTGGCCAGGCTGTTACTGTTTGGTTGCCCGGGTACACGTAGCATGGCTGAGCACAGAAGTTGATAGGCTACTTGTTGCATGGCTGAGCACAGAAGTTGATAGGCTACTCTGCTATCGCGTTGGCCTTGCATCGTTGCTCTCTACTGCCATACGGCTCGTGCGCGCGCGCGGGCCTGGCCCCGGCGTAAACGCTTGATTCCAGTGTTTCTAGCGGGGCAAACTGAGAGGCTCATCTTGCATCGCCGGGGCCTTAGCTCGGCCGCTAGTGCAGGCCATCAAAGAAACCTCTAGGGCGTGCTTGATACACCGCATCCCGGGGGCCTGGCCAGGCGACCAGGCCCGGGCCAGCCACAGCCTGCTCCGGCCGATGCTAGACACTGTGTTTGCCTAGCAGCTAAAAGAAGGTGGCCCAGCAGAGAACGTATTTGATTTCCTGCCATCCAGCCCGGCCCAGGGCTAACTGTCACCAACCGCCAGGACGAGAACGTGTTTGGCTCTCAGCACAGGCACCAACTGCCAGCAACCGTCAGCAACCACCTGAAATTTCATCAGTTGCAACAACACATGCAGAGTTAAAACAGCAGTTTAAAGAACAGATGAGAAGAAATAAAAGATGACAGGCCTTAGACTAATTAATGAAGATTTTCATGGAGTCATAGCTACGTGAATCAAGTTTCAGGTTCAAATTAACAACAAAACCACAAGCTAAATAGTTTCAAATCAACATCAAGAACATCTAGTTCAACAACTCCAAATGAAGTTCAGAAAATAGCAAATCAGCATAGCAGCAGCTCCTCCATTTGGTAGTCATCACAGGCATCAGTTGGGGCAGTCACAGCGGCGATTGTAGCCCACATGCATCCAGAAGGCAACCAAGAGGGCAACAAGGCACGTGATCAAAATCTTAGTTCAGCAACCATCATTCCCATTAACATTAGTGGGAGGGCCAACATGAAACACAGCATCAGTCTGCACCTAATCAGATGGTAGTGGTTCTCTATGTGTTTCAAAAGCTCTAACTGCCTCATCATATGTCTGGAATTTTGGTAAAGAATACCAGACTTATCTAGAACATGAACAACACACTCATACCAGCTTTGGTAGATACCAGCATTTTTGCCATTAAAAATGACATAGTACCAGGCCATGAGCTCTGAAAGGAACAAAGTTTACTGCCACAGTTTACAAAAAAAATTAATAACGTCATTAGCAAGTTTTGGAAGAATTAGGCCTCGGCTTAATGTGGTGGTTGTCATCATATTTGTTTCATTGGTGGCTACTGTCAAATATAAAACCAGAAAACTCAAATCAGATGCAAGAACAAGGCACCACAGCAAAGAAAATAACAAGTGACAGTCCAAAAAAATAAGTAGACACCTCAACAGTTCATCTTATGCATCATAGGCCATTCAATTAGTTCTAGCATGTACCACCAATCCAAAAGTAGTATAACCATCAAGTAGAACTTACCAGCTGCCATAATAAACCAAACAAAGGAATTATAACAACAACAAAGATAGAACAATGCAATATAGGTTTAAATATAGCAGCCAACAGAGATCATTAAGTGCATTACAACCACCAAGTCTGCAGCACACAATTGTGCTCAAATGAGTTACATTTTCTAAACTACCATCATCAGTTAGCCACCCTCTAACTGTACCCATCCAAAAGAAACTGCACAAAAGCAAATGACTGGTGCACCAACCTAAATCTCTGGTTGTGACCTACTATGTGGAGGAACATAGCAACATGTTCCTCAACACTGCACCCTGCACTCTCAGGAACAAGACCTCTCTATCTAAAGAGATCACACAGAGCAAAAAAAGGTGCTCTTCTCATCCTTATCATGGACACACACTCCCTATCAGTAGACCTGTAAATCCTTTGCAGGGTACGTTGCCTATGCTGCTCAGCCTCAAACCTCAAAGACAGCAAGGGTAGGTCAGGAGCTGGGAGTGGGCTCCTAATCCTACTGGCTACAAAGGAGGACATCACAACAACCAAGATGGAAGCTTGCTTGGCCAAGACCTCTTTTTGCTGGGCACCATCCATCTACATGCATGAGTATTACACAAAAATGAATTAAATAGACCCATAGCAGGGATCAGCATTGAAAGAACTCATTCATCTGTACACGGCTACATGCATGAACATGCCCCCCAGTGACATGAGGACATCATCATCAACCATAAAAACAACAGGGATAGTGCAAAAACAACAGATCTAGGATCCAACAAAAGCCATCAGCATGGATGAACTTAAACAACAACAGCATGAACCCTAACCAGCAGGAATCAAAGGAAATGACATAGCATAAATCGACAGGAGTGGAACAACTAAAACTACCAGAGCGTGAACCCTCACCAGCAAGATTCATCCCAACATAAATAACAGTGACATGCAAAACCCTAACAACATGAACATCATCGAAATAACATGAACCGTAACCACAACAGCATCGATCCAAGTACGAACAAACAAAACAGTGAGAAAAGGATGGGGATTGGGGGTGGATTTCACCTCGGGGTGGTCGACGGAGAACGGAAGAAGCGCGCAACGAAGAAGAAGACGACACACCGACGAATATGAAGCAGATCTGGACGAAGAGGAAGCAGATCTAGCCAACAGCAGCACCACGCACACCACCGGAAACGAAAAAGACGAGGAAGAAGACCGCCGCCTCCCGGAGTCCCAGCTGAGCAGGAGCTGCGGCGTCGCGAGCACCCGGATCCACGCATGGGGAACGGAGACGAAGCCGACCGAGAAGGATCGACGGGTCGCCGGGCTCCCGCCGCAACACACCGCCGCCGATTTCTCATAGGATTTGGTGGAGAAGGAGTGAAAGCGCGGGAGGGGAGAGTGGGGAAGGAGGGAGGGAATATATAGTTGGCGGATTTCAACGCGGAGGTTTCACCTTCCCGCGTGAGCCCGCGCGAGCCTCCCGTGGCCGTCGCCAAAATCGCCATCGCGGTCGCCGGGAGCCAAGCCCTAGAAAAACGAAGGGGGATTCCGTTTTCTGGGAGCCAGACCGAGGGGGTGGAAATGCAGCTGGGGAGACAGGCTGAGTGGTGGGCCCAGGCCAGCAAACACGGGCGCTGCAGCCCACGGGCGCGAGCCACCCTACCAGGCCACCATCAAACACGCCCCTAATGTGTTGAAAACAACGTAGAAGAGTTCCATAGAAAAAAAACTCATTTCATTCTATGAATATCGTCTCTCTTCATCTCTTCTATGATATTTGCAAGGGACAATGAGCTAAACTCCCAAAAGGTGGTGGAAACGTTAGAAATTCAGAATCAGTTGCACCAAACTCGGATTCAACCGGGAAAGTGACCCCAAACTCTTAAGTAGCAAACTCTCCGCTCGCCTTTCTCTGCTATCGATCTCGGCATCAACCTCGTTCCGGGCTGTACGTAGAACCTCCTCTAACTGTCTAGTTGTAGCTGCCGCTCCCTCCAGGAGATCGAAGGGATTCTTTGCTTCGAAAATACGCCGTTGCCGGATGTGGCAACTAAAGCCGGCCGTCACGAGACATTTCCACACCAAAAGTTGGTTCGCATTTCCTACAGTGCAATGGTTCTGAAGGTAGAAGTAGACGAAGGGAAAGTGGTTTCAACTTAGCCTAGAGCGCTAGACTTTTTTTTTTTTTGAAGCTAGAGCGCTAGACTTGGCATCACAGAAAGTGGCATAGGACGTCTCAGTTACTCCTATATAATATGCTGGCTGCCATTTGGGGTTGGATCGATTGGATTGTTCGTGCACCCTGGTGTCTCCCTCGCCTGCCTGAACCGGGGTCTGTTGGCAGCGTGCTGAGAGCGAGCATCTTTGCCAGGGCCCAAGGACGGCGGCGCCCACTGGCTGGAGGACCGCGTACGATGCTGCCATATCTTGGGGCCATGCCATGCATGGCACGAGCGTGCGGCACACGGCTTTTATTATCTTGGGGCCGGGACTCTCGCCCTCTCTCTCTCTCTCTCTCTCTCATGGTGATGGCACGATCTGCCGGGGCACCACACGGCTCCCATCTACAGACTACAGACTACAGGGCACCCAACCAAGGTCAATTCACATTCACTGCAAAGTGTCAAACCGTGAGAGCCGCGCGCCCACTCGTTGGCTGGGAAGCTTCTGTTCACTACAAGCTTCTGTTCACTACAAGCTTCGGTGCACAAGTGACTGCGGCGGCGCCGCCTGCGCGATGCATAAGTGATGGCTGACACCGACCGTCCCCGGCCTACCGCGGTTTCGTCCGATGGAGCTCGTGGGTCGTGATCGTGACAAGCTGACATCCCGGCGATTGCTCGCGCACCGCGGCGCTGATCGATTATTATGCATTGATGATGCATGGTGAGACCGCGGCGCTGATGGTCGGGTACGTCTACGTACAAGAGCTCTGAAGTCTTAACTTCTTGTTAAGCCAGCAGCGTGGCATGTCCTTTGCGTGTCTGCTTCTGCAGGCAGCGTAGTATTGGACCGTCCAACTTGGACTGTTGGTCACGACTCACGAGTGATTAACTTGTTACAGTTTGCATAAGAAACGAGCGAGCGTACGTAGCGTCCTTGGTTGTTCTCGTCTCTTGCTCGCCTGACTCGTCAGAGCCACGCTGGACAGCTAGCTGGTCCCCTGTTGCACAACCAACCAAACCCAAATTAACCTTCTGTCACGAACGTCGAACAACGCTGCTATGGCTAGGAACAAGAAAAACGGGTGAAGTCGCGAAAAAAATATGGCTAGGAACAACCTTCCCCGGGCACTCGTGGAAGCGAGAGCAGAAGCGGAGGGACCCACATGGTTCACATAGTACTACCACTACGTGCTTCGCTGTGCCTGCTTGTTACTGACGATCGCCAGAACGGATTCATCAGGCTGTTACAGTGTCGTTATTCTCTGACGAAAAAAACATGCACGATCGGCCTTGCGTGCTCACGCATCAAAAGAAGGGTCCGCTCGGCAACAAGGTGAATCCATCCAAAAGATTCACCGTACCCCGGATAGTTACAACGATCGATCCGTCGGGCCGGCGTGGCGTGGAGCGCGCTGGAGCATGCCGCTGCTGTGCTGTAGAGGCATCGTCGTCACTTCATCAGACGTACGTCAGTATATATTCAGTACCGTGGGGCTGGCCGCTGCGGACACGTACTCGTACGCACGCGAGCAATGCGCCTGTACCGAGAGAGATGGGGGGGCGCCACCACGTTGACGGATCTGAGATGCATCTCCATCCGCGCGCATTGATTGGGAGCTGCGGTCGTCTCTCCCCTGATCCACCGCTACCACCGTCGATATGATGATCCGAGCAATGAATTCCACTCATCCACTGCGTGTCCTCACTCTCGCGTACCGGCCCGTGAACAGAGCTGCCAACGCATGCAATTCTAGCAGCAGCGTACCCCAGGTTGTACGTGGTAGCTCGAGTCTGAAGATAGCTACCACATTTCACTGTTGCTCGCATAGTCTGAATAATTTTCTTTACAAAAAATAGTAGGTTACCTAAATTTTATTTCCTATATTTTCTTCTCTAGGACTTGAGCCAATGAGAGCTCCCAAGCGAAAACCGAAAGATTAGCTAGGTAGGATTCCTTATATCAAGCAAAAGCATATTTCATAGCTTTTCCTCAACTTGGAAGTAGGTAGCACATTGTCCAATGTAAGTTATTTCAACATTTTTTTTGTTCTCTAATTGTTTCATATGGATTAATTAAGTATAAACATTTATGATAGTAAAAAAATTATTATTAGATTCTTCATCAATTACATTTTTACACTATACCTATTTAATGGCATAAGTCTTTGTAATTATCTCTATACTTTTCTTGATGGGATTGGTTCTCTAAGAAAGTTAAAAATGACTTATAATCTGGAACGAAGAGAGTAGATGTCAAGCATGGTGTAATAATAAGTATGCGTATAAAGCAACAACGTTTTTTTTTTCATAGTTATAATAAGTATGCGTATAAAGCATGGTGTTTAGTGTTGTGTTTTTTAAGGGTGTCGGGTGGTAGGCTGTGGGAGATAACTCACATAGAAGTGTGTTGTAGTATCAACTTTTACAAACGGAATTCTCCCCGTTTCTGGAGCCTTTGAGCGGGTACAGCCGTACAGCAAACATGCAACGATCACAATTCACACACGCGCGCATCGGCGATGACACACGGAGATTTGACCCGTAGCGGTACCCGCCAGCTTTGCCAGTCGCGTCCCTAGCTCTGTTCCTGCTGGGGCTGGTCCCTCTCCGCGCCACGCCGGCCGATTTATATAGATCGAGCGCGTTTACCAGCGTCATCATCCACCATTCAATTCAATCACTGCAACTGCTATCACGTCGGCTCGCACTCGCAACCCCCGCGGCACCCCGCCACGACCTTTTCAACCCAGAGACCCGTTTCTCGGACGCCGCGCCCCGCGCCTTCCGCTTAAACCCCGCACCCGCAGCGCCGTGCATCATCACCGCCGCCGCCGCCGCCGCTCAACAGTCATGTACTCCAAGTGCGCCGCGGCGCAGTCCTAACCGCACCTTGCTCTCTCCTCTCCACGGTGGTCTAAGTGAAGTTAGTACGCCGACATGGTGGCAGGCCGCGTCAAGGCGGCCATGGGCTTCCAACGCAGCCCAAAGTCGCCGGCACCAGAATCGGCGCCGTCTCCTTCCCGGACGCCTAGCCGTGCGGCGCCCTCGTCGGGCTCCGCGTCCGCCCCTGGCTCGACGCCGTCTTCCAAGGCGTCGGCGCTGGCGCGGTCCTTCGGCGCCTACTTCCCGCGCTCCTCGGCGCAGGTGCGCCCCGCCGCGGCCCGCGCGCCGCCGCAGGTCGCGGAGCTGCTGCGCGCCATCGAGCAGCTCCAGGAGCGGGAGTCGCGCCTGCGCGTGGAGCTGCTGGAGCAGAAGATACTCAAGGAGACCGTCGCCATCGTGCCGTTCCTGGAGGCCGAGCTGGCCGCCAAGAGGACGGAGCTCCAGCGGTGCAGGGACACCGCGGACCGCCTCGAGGCCGAGAACACGCGGCTGTGCGCCGAGCTCGACGCCGCCGCGCTCGAGGTCACGAGCAGGAAGCAGAGGATCGTCGAGCTGGAGAAGGAGATGGCGGAGATGATGAGGAAGCAACAGGAGGCCGCGGCGGCGGACGCCGACGACTGCTCCTCGTCCGCCTCGGCGCCGAATAACGAGCACCTCGAGAGCTCCTCCAGCGCGGTGCCGAATCGTGCGAGTTCAGCTCAGCTCGGTGCTGAGCGGCATCCGTACATTCGAAGCTCGTCGTCTTCTTCGTCTTCCTCCACGTCCACCTCGTCGTCTTCGCCAGCGCACTCCCGCTCGTCGTCGGACACGGCGGCGGCCGCTCCAAGACCCCGCGTGGTAGTAGAGCTCTCGAAGCTGCCGCCCATACCTCCGCCGCCGCCACCTTGCCCTCCTCCGCCACCGCCGCCGCCACCTCCCAGCAGGAGCAAGAGATTCTCTCCCTCGAGCTCAGCCAGAGTCGACGGAACCGCCACCGCAGCCTCCGCCCCGCCTCCCCCGCCGCCTCCGCCTCCAGCAAGGAGGCCGCCGTTCGGCGCCGCGCCACCACCAGGGCCAGGGGCATCATCATCGACGGGGCAATGCGACGTCCGGCGCGTGCCCGAGGTGGTGGAGTTCTACCACTCGCTAATGCGGCGGGAATCCAAGAGGGACGGCGGTGTCACAGGTGAGCCCGCGAACGGCGGCGGCGCGGCGGCGACGCGCGACATGATCGGCGAGATCGAGAACCGGTCGGCTCACCTCCTCGCGGTGCGTACAACTGAAGCATTATCCATCCACCACCTCGTTTCCGTTCTCATTTTCTTCTGAACCGTGACCACCGCCGGTGAGTACGCAATTGGGTTGGGTATATAGTCGTCGTCGTCATCAGCGGCTAACCACTATATACATTAGAAGAATGCTTGGTGTAGCAAAGTTTGGTAACGCACAATCATAGTCGGAGAACAGTGGAGGCGTCGTTCTCCGTCGTCATTGCAAGATTACAAGCGGTTTGGTTGGGTAGATACGGCTAGTTATTGCGGCGACGGTGTGAATGCATATGCATGCCATGCTCTGCCAAACCTTGATCCATGCAGCTACAGTACAGCACAGCAAGTAAAACGGAGACCACCCGTTTGCTCTCGAGTTATCCTCCTCGATGTCCGTGTCAGATTTTCTTCTCATGGCTACTGCTGAATGCTCATCTGAAGCTGCGACGGTAATGCAGTTACAGTGTGCTAATTGTACAGGCAGTTAAACTGGTAGCAGAAAGGTACTAGCGCAGTACTCCGTACGTATTCTGAGGTGGACGTGTCATACTGCCAGGTGAGGCCGTCCGAAGTGCAGTCAAGGATTGGTCTGGTTCGGTAGATGAGCTTAGTTAGATGCGTGAGTAACGGTCTCGAATTTAATCCGATCGAGCGTTTAGTTGGGGGGTTTAGCCGACCATTGGTGTTTCGCCCTGGTTGGCGTCGATCTCGAGGAAGATCACACACGATCAAGTCGGACGTGGAGAGGCCAACCAGAGATGACACGTCGCCCTAAACCTAAACTGATTTGTGGTTGACTTTGGTTGGCAGATCAAGTCGGACGTGGAGAGGCAGGGCGACTTCATCCGGTTCCTGATCAAGGAGGTGGAGGGCGCGGCGTTCGTGGACATCGAGGACGTCGTCAGCTTCGTCAAGTGGCTGGACGACGAGCTCTCGCGCCTGGTAAGTACTGCGTCTAAGTTCGGCCGCACACCAGAGGTAAATCCATCCATCCGTCGACCGGTCAATTGTCTAATCCACTCGACTGCGTGGTCGTCCGTGCAGGTGGACGAGCGCGCGGTGCTGAAGCACTTCGAGTGGCCGGAGCACAAGGCGGACGCGCTCCGCGAGGCGGCGTTCGGCTACTGCGACCTCAAGAAGCTGGCCGGCGAGGCGGCCTCGTTCCGCGACGACGCGCGCCAGCCCTGCGCCGCGGCGCTCAAGAAGATGCAGGCGCTCTTCGAGAAGTAAGCGATTTTTCTTTGCGCGGCACTGCGATCACCACAAGGTCGTCACGACGTTTGCTTGTGTTCTAAAATGTGTACGTTTCAGGTTGGAGCACGGCGTGTACAACCTCGCCCGCGTCCGGGACGCTGCCACGAGCCGGTACACCCGGTTCCAGATCCCGTGGGAGTGGATGAAGCAGGACACCGGCATCGTCAGCCAGGTAAAACTCGCATTCCATTCACTCGCGGTGGGTCCGTTCCGTCCGTCCGTGGCATCCTGGCATTCACGTATATATAGTAGAGACTGCCGTCGACTGTACTTTTTCGTACAGCGAGAGTGAATTCTACGCTTGGATGGAGAGGACGACAAACAAACTTTTTCGATGCCGTCCGTGTCCGTCCGCACATGTATGTCGGGGTGTCACGTACGCACAGCCGTACAAGTTGGAAGACTACATACAGTACACAGCCCCCGCCTGGCGCCCGCGCGTGATCCGGCCGGCACGCCTCTGGCTAGTTCACGTGCAGATCGATCGAGCCCGTAGAATAGAATAGAACGGTGGTGCCGTGCGTACCCGTCCCGTGGCAGTCCCGGTACGCAACAAAAGGGAATTCGGAAGAACCAGGCGTGGTCTCGTCTGTTTCGGCGTGTGGGGGGATCTGTTAGGATGCGGCGTGGCCGTGCGCCCGTGCTCGCTTTGCTTGCTCCGTTCCTCTTCTCTCCTGAGTCCTGCCACCGCTGCAGCAGCTAGAGAACAATCCCGCGACACCTCGGTAGCCGTGTCTGTTCTGCGCGGCATAGCTCGGTTGGTCGAGCTGGGCACAGGGCACGGGTTGCGGGATCGAATCGGTCCTCGTCAACGTGGCCCCGGCCAGGCTATGCCTATGCGAGCCAAAACACCCCAATTGCGCTCGCGATTCGGCGGTGCGATGCGTGATCCGATCCGTGTTGTGTTTCTATTGCCACTGCCGTGTTCGGCAGGGCGCTACGGACTATGGACAATGGTGGTGGTGGCGGCGCGCCCTGCTGCCACTGTTCGTCTGCCAGGCCGTGCTCTCGTGTGTTTGCTTTGGGTTGGTTGTGCACTTGTGCTGCACCGACTCCTTCTCCATCATCCATTGGCCTGGTGTCCTGCACTCCTGCTCCGGTAGACACAGGAAATCATTCTTCAGTCTCCACTTCAACGAAAACCATTCCGGACGGACTGATGTATACTCCGTAGCCCAGTAGCCGTAGGCCCGCTGTATTGATTGCTTTGAGCCGTACTTGCACCGGGTGGTTGTGTTTCTGCTTCCACACTCTGGACCATTTTCCAAACCCAATTGAATTTGCAGATGCACGTACTCTTGTTTCTTGCATCTCACTGCTTATCCAGTACCAGTATGCTGTTGTATCTGACTGGAAGTTTTGAATGCTGGTAGATGAAAGTATGTATAACATACCAAACTTCCTTGGGGCTTATTTAGTGGCTTTCTCATCAGTTTAATTACAGTAAAAAAAACAGTAGCAAACGGGTATACAAGAGAACGGCTTCTGAAGCCGAAAACAAGCCAAAAATAGTGAAGCCGAAGCTGTTAAGGGGCTACAAGCCGAAGCCACCAAACACATGGCTTTTTCTGGCTTCTCTGTTTTTTGAGAAGCCCAATCCCTACCAAAAATAACTTGATTGCACTGAATAGAGACTCGTGAGGGACAATAAAATGCCAATGAGTGGTACCCCTTCATTAACTACCTGTCATGGCTTTTGCACCTCATGGACAAACTTGGGGCTTATCGCAACCATTTGTCTTTTTCCCTCCTTGTCTCCTCTGTTTTGTCAGCTCGGTTTGAGTTTTTCCTCGTAAAAGCACTGATGAGAGTGGTGATGTACAGATCAAACTCCAGTCGGTGAAGCTGGCAATGAAGTACCTGAAACGGGTTTCCTCTGAGCTTGAGGTGATCAAGGGAGGCCCTGAAGAGGAGGAACTGATGCTCCAAGGAGTACGGTTCGCCTTCAGAGTACATCAGGTACTACATGCTTGGTTGTGAGCATGCAACTGTGCATAATGCTGCTGTGCATCAGAGAAGAATTCATGCTTTCGTTAGGCCGTGCCGAGACAGTTGACACTCCTCGCTGCATGCAGTTTGCTGGTGGATTCGACGTGGACACCATGCGTGCCTTCCAGGAGCTCAAGGAGAAGGCGTCCATGTGCCGGATACAACGGCAGAAGCAGCACCGTCATCTGCGGCAGCACAGACTCGTTGCCAGGGCCTGAGGAGCTAGTGAGGACCAGAGCATGCAGTTCTTATATAGTTGTTTTATCTATACGCCATCATCTCGTCGTTGCCACAGTGGCATAGTATGATTTGTTGATTTTTTTTTTCTTTTGTTGCGATAAATATTGAGGATTGTCTATTCTTCTGTAAACGCTCCAGTACTGTAACTAATGAACGACCTTTGTACTACCTTTTTAGGAGAAATCTGTGTTTATTACAGGCCCATCCTTTCGTTCTTCCAGTCTGTTTTTGTTGAAAGCTTTGTGCTTGCTGATTATATATATAAAATTGCGGCTATTTGTGTGCCATGTCGCTCAATGTTACTACATACTCAGTCATCGTATACTGCTCTCAAGAAAGGTTTCAATTGTCGTTGCTTTTTTCTGAACATCGCCTTCTCATTGCATCGAGCTTCATAAGCGAAGTTGACATTGTATGTATTGTCATTATATTGACAACGCTATATTCTTTGGGATGGCAAATGTTCTGTACTTCTAGAAGAATTGTGGATGACTAATGGAGATGTGATTGGAGAATGGAGATCTGCCAGTTAACTTCATTATTTTAGTGATGAGGTAGAGACTTCAGTGTGGCAGTTTACTTTCAAGTTCCAATGGCATTTATTTTGTACAGGCTCTCTACAAAATTACAAACTTCGTTGTACGGTGTTTTGACCCTCGGGAGGTTAACACCAACGAGTAATATTCGTAATTGCGTGCTCCCTTAATCCGGTGGGTGATGCAAGAAGGACACGGCGATTTATCCTGGTTCAGGCAAAGAAGGCCCTACGTCCAGCGGGGGGAGGATGATTCATGTTATCTTGCACCGAAGTGCTAGTACAGGGGAAAATACAAGCAGGTGTGAGGAGCGCGTGGTGGAGCTTGGGCGTTCGGATGCCTAGTTCTCAACCTTACGCTGTCTCACGGTGTCGTTCTGTGATCTAAAGACTTAGCGTTTCTATGCTCTCCATCCTGCGGTTCGGCCTCCTTCTTTCTAACGCCCTGGCTCCTCCTTTTATAGGTGAAGGAGGGGCACAGGAGTACATGTATTTTGAGTTCGTATGGCTGATGATGTATGACGTTGAGGCCGATCACGTCGGTGCCGCTGTAGTGATGTACATCGGTATAGGAGGCCCTGCAGCCGTTGCGTCGGGAGTTGTTGAAGTTTCGCTCGAGGGTTCGGTCGATGACGTCGAGGGGCGGCGGCCGAGGGTCTTGGCTAGAGTCGAGGGGGTCGTGCCGAGGGGGTCGAGCCTCACCGGATAAGGCCGAATCCCGGAAAATGCGGGAAACGTGCTGGTTTATACGTCTCGAGGGGGTGCTGAACGTGGCATAGTGCTCGGTATGGTGCAACAACGTAGTACGACCCGCGGGATTCTGGGGCATGGGCGGTAAAAGCCAGATTTGACCGCCACGCCCGCAACTGTTACCATAACTGTAGCCATGCGGTTAGGCGGGGGTAGGTAGATCGCATTGAATGCGCCCGGATCCGTACGAGAGAGTTGGTAAACCGAGAGGCGTACTCTCCTCGAGGGCCGCCTATTCGCTCGAACGAAGTTCCGTCTTCGAGGGCAGGCTCGTTCGGCGGGCGAAGTTCCGTCCTCGAGGGGTCGCCTGAATCATACCCTCGAGTGTACAGTCCCGGTCCGTTCGGTAGCCCCTCGAGCAGGCTTTGGCTTCGGGCCGTCGTTGTCCGTTCGTGGGTCAGTCCGATATGTCTCAGCCTGCGGGCCTTCGTACGTTAGCGCGGGAGGTCACCGGAGGGTTTGCGTTGCTGATTTTGCGGGGTTTAGTTCGGTAAACCAGGGGTTTGGGGTACCCATTTCTTGGGTATCGACAGTAGCCCCCGAGCCCCTGCGCGAGTGATGACACTCGGGCAGGGGGTCAGGAATTGGAAATGGGACGTGATTCGGATTTTTTCGTTGGGGACACGCGAGCGACCCCCGCGGGGGTAGCCCCTGAGGCCTCGTAGGAGTCGAAAGACTCTTGTGAGGGCTTTATTTGTGTTTGGTTGAAGGGTGCTTGTCTAGTCGGGTACAGGCCTGAACTGGAGTCGCAGCGCTTTACCGAGGGGAGCCCCCGGGGGATTTTTGACCCTCTTTCGTCGAGGGGCGCCGGGCTCAGTCGAGCCTCCAAGCCTCGTGCGGCTGGGGCATTGCCGGCCTCGGCATCCATCTCACGAGTCCTTTCGTTCGGACGTGAGGTGAGAAGCATCGGACTACCCCCGATAGGGCGAGCCGCGAAGTTCTCAGTGAGCTGGTAACGGGAAAATCCAAGCGAGAGCCCGTTCCTCATTCGATGGAGGTCGGCAGGAGGCCCGGAGGCGGTCTCATTAAAGCAAAACACAATGGTCCTACGGATACCGATTCCATTCGATAGGTCTCGGCGGCTCGATGCCTCCCTTCGGGGGGATTCCATAAAGTCCGTAGCGTTTCGCCTTGGATGCGTCCAAAGGGGTCTCGAGAGTTCGTTCTCGAGCAAGGCCTCGTGTTGGCTCCCCCTTGCTCACCCCTGACTCGGGGCTCGAGGGCGACTGTTGAACCCTGATCGTGGGGCCAGCCTTCGCTCCCTCGAGGCTTAGGGCCGGAGCCCGATTTCTTTGGTGCTCAAGGGCGACCGTTGAGCCCTCACTCGAGGACCGGCCTTCGCTCCCTCGAGGCTTT
>CM041634.1:37491719-37530606 GCA_023333625.1 Bothriochloa decipiens
TTGAGCCCTCACTCGAGGACCGGCCTTCGCTCCCTCGAGGCTTTGAGATGGGGCCAGAGCCCGTTCTTTTTTGGCGCTCAAGGACGGCCGTTAAGCCCTCACTCGAGGACCGGCCTTCGCTCCCTCGAGGCTTTGAGATGGGGCCAGACCCCATTTTTTTTGGCGCTCAAGGGCGGCCGTTGAGCCCTCACTCGAGGACCTGCCTTCGCTCCCTCGAGGCTTTGAGATGGGGCCAGAGCCCGTTTTACCTTTCATAGGAAACTCCGTTAGCGAGCAACGGTTCTCTTTTCTTATCGTTGGACGCGCCTTTTGAGGAGAATGGCTTCAGCGGTGCGATCATAGCGGGCCCAAGCAACGGCTCTTTGCCAGAGGTGTGACGCGTGCGTCCGGTCGAGGATCGAGGGGGGAACGGTCAGGTAAACGCATTAATTGCGGGGAGTTACCTTTTTCCTGCCGCCGGACTCTGCCCGTTGCTCTTCCCGAGTATAAAAACGGAGGGGGACAAGTGTTCACTCCCACCTTTGCCATCCTTTCGAACTCCTGCTTTCCTGCGCGCGTGAGGGTAAAAACTTAGAGCGAGAAGTCACGATTGGGAACCTTTCTGGTCGTCCGTCCGCTGAGGAGATTCGTGCTGTTGTTGCCGCCGCCGCGCCCACCGAGCAGATCTGTGCTGCCGCTGCCGCCATGGCCCCCGTCCTCCAGCCCGCCAAGTCCTGGCGCCCGTCGACCGTGACGCGGCAAAGGCTAATCGAGCTGGTGAGGAAAGGACTTCTCCACCCCGTCACCGATCTGAATCGGCCGGAGTAGATTGCGCCGCCCAGGGACCATCAAGAGCCAAATCCGCCGGAGGGCTACGTGGTGAGCTTCCTCAAGTATCATCGGCATGGGTTCGGTGTGCCCCCGAGCGAGTTCATGCGGGGGTTGACGAACTTCTACGGTGTAAAGCTCCACCATTTCTCCCCCAACGCCATCTCCAACGCCGCCATCTTCGTGGCCGTCTACGAGGGCTACCTCGGGATGGCGCCACATTGGGAGCTATGGCTCCACCTTTACAAGGGGGAGTGGTTCGCCTCCCCGGTAGCGCAAGGAGTAAGGCGAATCGTCAGAGCGGGGTGCCTCAATTTCGCGTTGAAGACCGGGAGGTTGGAGGAGCCACGTGAGTACATCCCCACCGGGTTGACGTCCAACCACTCCCGGTGGGACGAGCAGTGGTTCTACCTTCGCAACGACGGCGGCTACGTCCCGCCGTACACCGGGCGGCTTATCGCCGAGCGTCCATACAACTGGCCGCGCGGTGTCGCCGGAGATCTTCAGCGTCGACTTCATCCCCTCATCGTCGCGATGAGGGCCCTTTGAGAGGCGGGCCTAACGGCGGGTGTGGTGGTCTCGGCCTTTGAGGGTTCGGTTGATGACATCGAGGGGCGGCGGCCGAGGGTCTTGGCTGGAGTCGAGGGGGTCGTGCCGAGGGGGTCGAGCCTCACCGGATAAGGCCGAATCCCGAAAAATATGGAAAACGTGCTGGTTTATACGTCTCGAGGGGGTGCTGGACGTGGCACAGTGCTCGGTATGGTGCAACAGCGTAGTACGACCCGCGGGATTCCGGGGCATGGGCGGTAAAAGCCAGATTTGACCGCCACGCCCGCAACTGTTACCATAACTGTAGCCATGCGGTTAGGCGGGGGTAGGTAGATCGCATTGAATGCGTCAAGATCCGTACGAGAGAGTTGGTAAACCGAGGGGCGTACTCCCCTCGAGGGCCGCCTATTCGCCCGAACGAAGTTCCGTCTTCGAGGGCAGGCTCGTTCGGCGGGCGAAGTTCCGTCCTCGAGGGGTCGCCCGAATCATACCCTCGAGTGTACAGTCCCGGTCCGTTCGGTAGCCCCTCGAGCAGGCTTTGGCTTCGGGCCGTCGTTGTCCGTTCGTGGGTCAGTCCGATATGTCTCAGCCTGCGGGCCTTCGTACGTTAGCGCGGGAGGTCACTGGAGGGTTTGCGTTGCTGATTTTACGGGGTTTAGTTCGGTAAACTAGGGGTTTGGGTACCCATTTTTTGGGTATCGACACTGTGCTTGTGTCTGCTGCTTGGGTGCTTAAAATTCCTCCTAGAGTTCATTACTTCCTTTGGCTATTGACTAAAAACAAGATCCTTACCGGAGATAACCTTAGGAAAAGGAGAAATCTGGATGATGACTCCTGTCCTTTTTTCCTAGAAAAGGAGTCAGTTAATCACCTTTTCTTCTCAGCTTTGATTTGTTCTATAGGAAAGTTTTGGCTAAGCAATAAAGAAATGGGATGCTAAATATGATTACTTCAGTGGCTTTATGTAGCCTTTGGAAACTTAAATGGTCTGTGTTTTCAGATAATCGGGTGGAGGAGTATGGATATACTCTTGCACAGGTACGATATAGAATTGGATAATTCTATTTCAGTAAGGCAAACCAGCATCCTGAAAGAAATATAGCGGCGATCAAGAAGATGGCTGGGAGCTGAGGGTTCTCTGGCTACCAAATTTGGATCAACCTTGGAGTCAAAGTGGTGGAACAGGTGGTCGACCAGTACAAGATGAACTTCAGTTTGGAGGTCCTGCAACATGCGAGCTGGAGCGAAACTCCTTCAGTTTGGAGGCCCTGCAACATGCTAGCCGGAGCGAAACTCCTTGGTCTGGTCTACTCTCTCTTTCAGTGGTTTCTAGTTTTGTTGAAAGATACTTTTGCTGAGGTTAAGCCTTATGTTTTGGTTGGTAGCTGCTCATAGGTTGGCCTGAGAGCTTTTTTGGGAAAGGTTAGGTCTAAACTGTTTTGGATGGTATGCCATTCGCTACGCCTTAAAACCGTCATTTGCCTGTGTAGTTAAAAGACGAATGCTTTGCTCTAAAACTCTAAAAAAAAATGACATTCTTGAAGAACAAAGAGAATCCATCCGCTATAGTACACTACTTTGATATATTGAACTATGACTGAATACCCCAGGTTTCAATCATGTAATACAACATTGTAAACTCGCTTGCAGCTGTCTTTTAACAATTGAATCACCAATTTAAATACGGAATGCCTATAGCTTGCGCCAATTGGTATACGTATCTTTCTCTTTCTTTTTCCCTGGTCCTACGCCAGGAGCGAGGCGTAGAGGATCTGGTTCCATGTGTCGGGCACGCCGGCGAGGCACCAGTGGCTGCAGTCGTTGCCCGGGTGTCCGCCGCTGTACGCCGAGGGGTGGCCGTCCCGCCTGAGCTGCGACAGCAGCGTCACGTCGAGCAGGTACACAGGCTTGGACATGGCGCCCAGCGCGGCCCGCACCGGGCCCTGCGCCGGGACGGGGCCGGCGGGGTACGCCGACCCGGCCACCGGCTGCGTCTGCTGCGCGCAGCTCCGGGAGCGCTCGCCCCAGTCGGCGCCGCTGCAAAACGAAACAAACGAACGGGGTCGGTCTTTTTAGTTGTTGGGCCTGTTGAATCTTGTGGCTGTGGGCTTTGGTGCGTGGGTTGGGGTTTGCTTACTTGTAGTGGGTCGGCGAGATGCCCTGGAAGTAGACCTTGGTCCTGGAGGTGTCGACGTTGGAGTCCACCCACCTGGCCCATGTGGACATCCCCTTGGAGAAGGCCGTCAGCCGGTCCATGTCCTTCATCACCTGCCCTCCGTCTTGGACGTAGTCCCACCTGCATCACCATCCGTATGGTGTTTCAGAGCAAAATCAAAACGATGAACAGAACAACAACTAATACAATGCATGATTTTTCCAATGGAAAGAGAAGACGTGGGTGTTGTGGACGTACGGTTGGTCCCTGCCGGTGTGCGTCCACCAGTGCCACGTGTTGAAGACGAGGACGTCGGCGCCGACCCAGGCGTCGCCGGTGATGGAGTCGAGCTTGAGCACCCGGCCGACGGACTCCTCGACGATGTCCACGAGGTAGGTGCTCCGGTAGTAGGCCACCGACACCCCGTAGTCCTGCGGCCACCACCACCAGATTGACAGGCGCACGTTAGTTAGTTGGCGTACGTGCGGCCCCGGGACCCGGCGCGCGATCGGCCGGCAACAAACTTTAGCCGCCGTGCGTGCCCGTGCGCACCTCGTCCGTGCACCGCCAAAACAGCGCAACGCGATTAAATGCCGATCGATTGGTCTCGACAATGCATGCATTGCATGTTACGCCTACTCTGCACCGTATCAATCAGCACAGCACGCCCATAGGTCCAAAGGTGTCGGCACCTCCTTTTCAGTGGACGCGGCCATAACTGGCAGATAGTATAGTGCCAAGTCTATTCAACAAATATCTCTGTTTGTCTGCGTCTGCGGCTACCCTGCGCGTCGCAGCGGGATGCGATGTCACTGCTGCCGAAGCACACAGCACAGCCCCGTACTCTTGGCTTTGGTCTTCTTTCCTCCGCTGTATTTTGTATGGCCAGTACGTCCGTGGCATTGCATAGTAGAATTCACGGCGGTGATAATTGAACTTATGGAATTCATGGAAATGATCGCTGGTTTGCCAATAGGCACCTGCGAGTGGACTATCCTGTTGCACTGCATGTGAGTGGTCGTTGCCAACAGCCATGCATGATAGGGATCTGCATTTGAGGTGATCGAGATTATTGCTGGGACGACGACGACTGCATCCTACTCGACAGGAAGTGGTGGTTCAGCTGTCCGGATCATCTGGAATTCTAAATTGACGTCTGATCAAGGACAGGGGCCCAGACGAATGCCGTTGGCCAGGTTGCATGCCATTTTTATTTCAGTGCAACATCCGCTAAATCTAGCGCCTCAGACCAACATGGGCACCTATTAGTATCGTCTAATTTCACTTCGTTTTGACTCTTGTGTCACTTTTCACCCCTTTCGGAAACAAAGTTGATTTGTGCTCAGTTTTGCTACGTACTAGCCTGAATAGCGTTATAGCCGGTACAGTACAGACATGGCACGAGTGAATATTGTTAGTTTTACTTTCAGTTATTTTTTTCCATGTAATCCTGTCGAAGGACGTGTGTTAGGGAGTTGGTTAAGATGCGTAGATTCGCAGGTGATCTATAGATGTGCGTGGATTGCGCTGTGACCGTGTCATGAGTTGTGGCCCCGTCGTGTTGGCGTCTGGCATGTCCCAGCGGCGTTCCGGAATAACGGATGATCGCTGGAGGCGTCGAGGCGGCGGGGGTGTAAGGCCCTGAGCCATATATAAACCAAAAAGTGCCCGCTTGGCATGGTGCCCCAGTTTTGGCACGAAAATCTCGTTGTGTTTGTTGCCCTGCCGTTCCAGTTCACACTCAGCGCACGCCTTAGGGTTCTAGTTGACGCGATCACCACCTGCCGGTGTTCGTGTCACCGCCGGGATAGCTCGTCGCTGCCCGGTTTGAACATCTGGTATCGGAGCCGTAAAGGTTCGTGAGATCAAGGCGAAGTACGTGTGAGGTGAAGAGAAGAAGCAGGAGATGACGAAAGGCGAGAGCTCGGGGTCAGGCGGCGTCAAGGAGAGTTCTTTGGTTTGGCCGATGCTAACTCGAACGAATTACGTCAAGTGGGCTATGTTGATGCAAATCAACTATGAGGCGCTCAAAATCTGGGATACCATCGATCCTGGTGAGAACGTCAAGAGGGCTGAAGATCGGCAAGCCATGGGAGCTCTAATTAGATCAGTTCTCAAGGAGATGTGGGGAATGCTTGGCGCGAAGAAGTCGGTCAAGGAGGCGTGGGAGTCGGTGAAAACGATGAAGGTTGGTGCAGATCGTGTCAAGGAGATCAACGTCCAGAAGTTGCTGAAAGAATTCGAGAACGTCGAGTTCAAGGAAGCAGAAAGCGTGGAGGATTTTGGCATGCGCATCGTCAACCTCGTCGCTACGCTGAAAACACTCGGTGAGACCATCGATGAACCCCGTGTTGTCAAGAAAATCCTCCGTGTGTTGCCTGCCAGATTCAACCAAGTAGCAGTGTCAATTGAGATGTTTTGCGACATGAAAACGTTGACAGTGGAGGAACTGGTGGGGCGACTGCGTGTGGCTGAAGATCGCTTTGAAAACAAGGTCGATCAGATCACTGACAAGGCCGGCCGTTTGCTGCTCTCGGATGAGTGGTTGGAGAAGAATCAGCACAAGTTTCAATCCAACCAAGTTCGTCAGGGAGGTGGCAATAATGCAAGCAATGGCAAGGGAAAACAACCACATCGTCAAGATGGTGGTGGATCCAAAGCTGCAGGAGCTGTGAAGCTGACCTCTGAAGGCAACCTCGCCGGTAGGGGAGATGCAGAAACTGTGGTATCTACGGCCATTGGGCTGAGGATTGCAAGAGGCCCAAGAAGCAGAAGAAGGAAGAGAAGCGCGATGAGGCGAACGTGGCTGTGGGAGATGCTGATCACAATCTAGCATTGCTCCTGGCAGTTGCAGGTGATGTCTCTGAATCACCAATTGAGGTGGTTCATCTGTCAGAAAAGAAGGTGGTGCCTGTTGAATGTCCAGAAGGAGTTTGGGTGCTTGATACAGGAGCAAGCAACCACATGACAGGATGTCGTGCTGCTCTGACTCATCTGAATGAGAGGGTCGAGGGAACCGTCAAGTTTGGTGATGGTTCCAGTGTTGAAATCCATGGGCTAGGCTCCATGGTAGTTTAAGGCAAGCACAAGGAGCACAAGGTACTGACTGACATTTATTATATTCCAAAGTTGAAGAGTAATATAGTCAGTCTAGGCCAGTTAGAAGAAAAGGGTTTTGAAGTTTCTTTGAAGAATGGTAGATGCAATGTGTTTGATCAGGGTGGGCACAATCTACTCATTTCAGCTCCTAAAACTGCTAACCATCTTTACACCCATAAATTCAGTTCAGCTACTCCAGTTTGTTTGTTAAATAAGCTAGATGATGAGGCTTGGGTATGGCACGCCAGATTTGGGCACCTAAATTTCAGATCCTCGAGAGATTTGGGAAGGAAGAGCATGGTGTCAGGTATGCCAGTTGTGGATAGAGTGGAACAAGTTTGTGATGGATGTGCCATTGGTAAATAGCACAGGATCCCATTCCCAAGACTTAGTCAATATCGTGCTAAGAAGGGACTAGAGTTGTTCCACACAAATTTGTGTGGCCAGATCACTCCACCCACCCCAGGTGGGAAATCTTATTTTCTTTTGGTGGTCGATGATCACAACAGGTTCATGTGGATAGAGCTGCTCAAGTCCAAGAGTGAAGCACTGGCTTATTTCAAGAAGGTGAAGACAAGGGCTGAAACTAAAAAAGAAAGCAAGCTCAAAGCAGCGAGAACATATAGAGGTGGAGAGTTCAATTCAACTCAGTTCACTGTCTTCTGCAATGAGTTTGGAATCATGCACCACACCACTACTCCCTACACACCACAACAAAATGGAGTAGTGGAGAGGAGAAATCAAACGGTGGTGGAGATGGCTAGGTGCATGATGAAGAGCAAAGGTGTACCAGCTTGCTATTAGGGTGAGGCTGTTGCAACTGCTGTATATGTGTTGAACAGATCACCTACTAAGGCATTGGATGGGGTGACACCATTTGAAGCCTGGCATGGTAGAAAACCTGGTGTAAGTCATTTGAAGATCTTTGGCTGCATTGGGCATGTGAAGAAAGTGGGACCTGGCATCAACAAGCTGTCAGACAGATCTCAGAAAATGGTGTTTATTGGGTATGAAGAAGGAACCAAAGGGTACAGATTGCTAGATCCTGTGACAAAGAGTTTGCTCATCAGCAGGGATGTTATTTTTGAGGAAGATCAAGCTTGGGATTGGACTAATGATAATGCAGATTCTTAGCAGCCTGATCAGTTCATTGTTGAATTCCCTGTTACTGTAGTAGAACCGACAACAAGAGCAATACTAGCAGATTCAGGACATGACAGTCCTGCTGTTGGCTCACCTGGTTTAGTTTAGTTCCATCCACATCCTAGGAGCCCACAGGGTTCAGTGGAGGTCCATACACCACAAGGATCAGCAGCACCACCAACACATCATCAGGGGCAGAAGACTCTGAAGTAGTTCCATTAAGATACAGAACACTATCAAACCTGTTTGACAACACTGACGAGGTTGAAGACTTTCAGTATAGTGGAATCTGTCTCCTAGCTACTGATGAACCTGTTAGTGTTGAACAAGCACTGTAGGAGACATGCTGGAAGGATGCCATGTTAGCTGAGCTGAAGGCCATTCAAGAGAACAACACCTGGACTCTGACTGACTTGCCAAAAGGGCATAGGGCAATTGGGCTAAAATGGGTGTTCAAGGTAAAAAGAGATGCTTTTGGAAATCTTGTTAAGCATAAAGCCAGATTGGTTGGTAAAGGTTATGCACAAAAGCAAGGGGTGGATTATGAGGAGGTGTATGCACCAGTTGCAAGGATGGAGACAATTAGGATCTTGTTGGCACTTGCAGCACATGGAGGTTGGCAGGTTCATCATATGGATGTGAAGTCTGCTTTCTTGAATGGAGATCTCCAAGAACAGGTGTATGTTCACCAGCCACCTGGTTTTGCTGTGGCATCACAACCAGGCAAGGTGCTAAAGCTTAACCAAGCTTTATATGGGCTCAAGCAGGCTCCAAGAGCTTGGAATGCAAGATTGGATCTAGAGCTCAAGAATATGGGTTTTCAGAGAAGCATAGTAGAGCATGCAGTCTACAAGAAGGGTAGTGGAGACTCTTTGCTTCTAGTTGGGGTTTATGTAGATGATCTCATTATCTGTGGACCAAACAACAGGTTGATAACTCAGTTCAAGGATTAGATGAAGAATATTTTCAGCATGAGTGATCTTGGACTACTCAGTATTTACCTAGGCATGGAGGTAAAGCAGGAGAGAGATCAGATAACCATCTGTCAAAAGGCATATGCACAGAAGATTCTTGAAGCATGTGGGATGACTAGATGCAATCCAGTGGATACCCCAATGGAAGAAAGGATGAAGCTCATGAAGCAAAACCTGGCTCTGAACTTGATGTGACAAGATACAGGAGTGTGGTTGGTAGTTTAAGGTACCTAGTTAACACTAGACCTGACATAGCATACGCAGTGGGCATTGCTAGCAGATTTCTGAAGGCACCAACTAAGGAGCATTGGTCTGTGATCAAGAGAATTCTGAGGTATGTTGCAGGAACTCTTGACTATGGATGCAAGTTTCAGAGAGGAGAAGGTGTGGGGCTGAACCTGTTAGGCTACACTGACAGATATTGTCAGGGAGATCTGGTACACATGAAGAGCACATCAGGCATCATTTTCTATCTTGGCTCTAATCTGGTGACCTGGGCTTCACAGAAACAGAAAGTTGTTGCTCTGTCATCATGTGAAGCAGAATATATTACAAGAGCACTTGGTGCATGTCAGGGGTGTGGTTGAGCGGATTGATAGCTGAGATGGTGGGAGGAGAAGTTCAGAAGTTCAGACTCCTTATTGACAATCAGTCTGCTATTGAATTGGCTAAGAACCCAGTTTTTCATGATTGGAGTAAACATATTGATACGAGGTACCATTACATCCGAGACTGCATTGAGAAGAATATCCTGGAAGTGGATCATGTTGGTACAGATGAGCAAGTGGCTGACATTCTGACGAAGCCTCTCGGGAGGATCAAATTCGTGGAGTTCAGACTCAGACTTGGCATTGTTTCAGTTCGTCAGGATTAGGGGTTGAATTGTTAGTTTTACTTTCAGTTATTTTTTTCCATGTAATCCTATCGAAGGACGTGTGTTAGGGAATTGGTTAAGATGGGTAGATTCGCAGGTGATCCATAGATGTGCGTGGATTGCGCTGTGACCGTGTCATGAGTTGTGGCCCCATCGTGTTGGCGTATGGCATGTCCCAGCGGCGTTCCGGAATAACGGATGATCGCTGGAGGCGTCGAGACGGCGGGGGTGTAAGGCCTTAAGCCATATATAAACCAACAAGTGCCCGCTTGGCATGGTGCCCCGGTTTTGGCACGAAAATCTCGCTGTGTTTGTTACCCTGCCGTTCCATTTCACACTCAGCGCACGCCTTAGGGTTCCAGTTGACGCGATCACCACTTGCCGGTGTTCATGTCACCGCCGGGATAGCTCGTCGCTGCCCGGTTCCGACAAATATACCAGTACCACTCCCTACGATGGCACGAGAGAAGCTACAAAACTGTATGATGGCACGAGAGAAGCTATAAAACTGCAGGCTCCCCCGAAAGTCACCGTTGCACATGCCATCTATAGCCTACTCACGTACAGGTTCAGATAAGTTCATCCACAAAATCCCGCACCGTCCGTATTTCACTTGGCAACAGTGGGTTCCTCATGCTGTCAGGCAACCTACCAGAGGACTCAGATCCTCTTACCATCAGCTGCCTAATGCTCTGCTTTGATAGACAACTAGACGCAGACGGTCTGATTATAATAGGGGAGATTGTATAACATTCACAAAGCACCAATCTGGTCGGCACAAAGAAGTACGAACTCACATATGCTGATTCTCTGCATCTGCATCTAGTCTACTCGATCTACTATACATACATGAAATAAAAAGAGGGATCGCAGCTGCTGGACACAGGATGAGAGAGGATCCAATCCAACAGTTTGACCCTTGTCAGCGTATCACGGGTAAGACTAAGCTCCGCTTAGCAAAAGGGACCCGTAGCCGTAGCAAAACGCCAAAAGCCAACAATGGAACGGGCACGATGCTTTGTGCTGTCGCGCGGCCCATGGCGCGGACGCCGACGACCCCCTTCTCCCCGTCACGGACCACCCACGAGCGCCCAATCCCTCTGCCACAGTGCCACTGCCACCACCACATGGGCAAAGCAAATTGGCGCGCGCGGCCGCCAGTTTTCTGCTGGTGGCGGCGGCGGTGCGATTTGGCGCTGGTGCGCTACACGCTACAATGCCCCGCCTCCATCCGCGCCAGACAAACGCGCCGTTCCACCCGTCGTGCCCGAAAGTCTGCGGCCGGAGCTCCCAAAAGGCCAGCACGGGCCACAGGCACAAGCCTTTTCGAAAGCTTGTAGACTGTCTATTTCCAATCTTGCTTTTGGTTGCTTAATAAATAATTTGAACATCCCACCATGACGTGAATCCCTTTCGCCACAACGTTGAGCTATACAGTATCCTATCCAGCCCAGCCGTGCTACCTCTCACTAAAACCAAAAGGAATCGTACTAAAAATATGCATGGTACGCGTAGGCACGCACCTGGAACGTGACGCTGGAGACGGGGTTGCCCCTGGCGTAGGCGACCTTGGACGCCGGCGCGGCCGCGTGCAGCATGCACGAAAGCGACTCCCACTGGTTCAGGCTGATGGAGTCCCCCACGAACAGTATCTTCTTCCCCTTCCATCGCCTCAGGAACTCCTGCCCGTTGAACCTGCCATTCATAGGCAGAGCAGCAATGGCAGCTCAGAGACTCCAGCACAGCACTCAGCTTGGCGCACCAAGATTTGATCGACAGACAGTCAGACAGGCGCTTCTTACCTCGGGAGCTCGCAGGAGGCCGGGCGCCACCGGTACTTGAGGTACTGCTTGTCGGGGCGGCCGTACTTCTGGCAGTCGAACTCCGCCTCCACGAAGGGGCACCCCGCCGTGTCGTACATCGGCAGCGTGTCGTCGTACACCCAGCTGCCCTGGAACAGGTTGCACGACGCCATGCCGGTGCCGGGGGCGGCGCCGCCGCCACGCTGGCGCCCACCTCCCCCGTGCCGCGTGCCGTTGTGCTGCCTCGCGGGCTTGTTGTGCCGGAGGCCCAGCGTGCCCGTGCCCGCGGCCGCGGCGGCGCCGCACGCGCGCAGCAGCGAGCACGCGACGGCCGCGGCGAGGAGGACGGGCAGCAGGCGCAGCTGCCGGTGCCGCGGCTTGGGCGCCATTGTGTGTGCGGCGCTGTGTAGTGTGGAGTGAGGAGCTGGCCGCTGGGCCTTGCGGGGACGGACACGGACGGATCGAGCTTTTTATAATAGTGTAAGGAGAGCGACGGGTTTTACGCCTTTTAACCTGGCCTCTCTCAGCTTTTTCTGTGGGCTGGCCCTGGCCCGCCGGACTATCTCCGGTGAGATTCTCGGCCGGTCGCTGGGCCGCTGGGGTCTGCGCGGCTGCGCCATGGAGGGGGCCCGAGCCTTATCTGTCACATAGGCGATGATGAGATGGTGACTTTGTTTCGGCAATGGTGGGTCAGAGACAGCGGTCGCCGGATGAGGGAGTCCACGCCACGGCCCACGGCGTGTCACCCTGTCATCGCCAGGCGCGTACGGCACGGCCCGTGGAAGAACTCCCACGGCAACAGTCCACGACACACACAGACGTCAGGTACACGTATTTGCATTTGCATATCTCCTCAGTCCTCACTCCGTGATTGCGAATGTAATATTTGGTTTCCAACTTTCCATGCATACTACTTGTTAGTACATCGGGAGAAAAGAGCGCATGCATTGAGGACGTGATGGCTCAGTTGTACGGCCTGTTCGTTTGAACTTATCAGCCAAACCAGCCAGCCATTCAAAAAATTAGCAGCAGTCAGAACCAGCCAGCCAGAAACGACCAAGCGAACAGGGCGGTATATGCTTGGAAGACGACCATGGGGAGAGAAAAACATGAGCATAGCTTCCCACAAAATGGATACTGAAGCCTTAATTTATTACATCGACGTAGATTCTTGAATAACCTTACCACGTTTTTACCTTTGTGTACGAGAATGTAGAGAAGCAAGGTCCTAGTAACTTGGTCCCGTTTGGTGCGACTTCTACACTAGCCTCTTCTCTCTCTCTATGGCTAGAGCTGGCATTGTGCAAGGAGGAGCGCTTTTGGCCAGCAAAGCAGAGCCGTTTGTATATACGGATGTCAAGGTGTGAAAACTTGCTCCTGCGGTGGGAGGGTTTCATCGTGGGCTGTTGTTGGGCCATATATTTGTCATGGGCTTCTTTGAATATTCAAACATGACTCTTGGTGGATACATAGGCTTACAAACAAACTCTAATTGCAATTTCAGCTCTTGGCTCACGTATGTACTGACTACACTCAATAGTAGGACGGTTTAGTGGGACGTTGTCCATCAGAGTTTAAATCCTGGTGCTCACACTATTTTCTGGGATTTTCTCAAGTATTAACCGGTGTTATGCATTAAGTGGTAAGCGATATTTTCGTCGACAACGAGGTGTCAATGGTGAATTCGGGAATCTCCAGATCTCCCGAGTGCTCAGTCCTTCGGAGGTGCTCATAGAGGTAGTGGTAGGATTTACGTACGTGTGTTCATATGGGTGAGTGTGCGTACGTGTTATGAGCGTTTGCGTTGTACTGTGTAATTCTCAAAAAAAACTTATGTACTAACTCGACGTTTGACTTTTTTACTCTAAATTTAATAGCTTGTCTTATTTAAAAAATTATAAAAAATATCATATGTTTCATTTTGTCTTAGTTTGTTAGTAAAATTTATTTAAGAATGACTTAATTTTGACCATGTTTGAATAAATTTTCTGAATATGATGAGCGATCAAACTTAGGTCAATAAAATTAAATATTTTATAATTTAAAATGGATTAGATGTACCTACTTTTATATTTTCCACCAAACTACGATCAATATATATTATGACACCATGAGTATATAAATTATTTTTCTCTAACACTAATTTCTTTAATTATATTTATTTGAGCCTTTAAGGTGTACTCCCTCCGTCTTATTGAGTTTGTCACTCTGGATTTCGTGTCATTTTATTTCATCATTTGTCTTATTTAAAATTTTTATATAAATATAATTTATTTTTTATGCCTTCTTTTATCAACAAAGATACTTGAGTATTGATTAATTTATTTTATTATTTATATAAATATTTTAAATAAAACAGATGATCAAATGTGAAGTCTAAAAGTAAAAAAAACATGGGGCGGAGGGAGTAGAGAGTAAACTCTAGTCAACTTTCCGGATCCATGTAAAAAAAAATCGGATCCGAACAGACCTGGAGACTGGAGTTGCTCTCATGGGCCTAGCGGGCTGAACCTTCTATTCTGTTTCCCCTGCCTCTCTTTCGGCTACAGTGCACAGTGCTAGACGACGGCGCCGCCGCCGGCGCCCGGGGTCCTTACGCAAGACGGCAAGAGGCAAGACCGCGACTTGCATCTGGGGATCCAACTCAAGCCACGTTGTGCCTGGAGCGGCCCCCGTCTCGACGCCCCAGGGAACCCTAGGCTTGACGCGGGGATCCCATCTCATCTGCGCTCCCGCGGGTGGCCTAGCGGAACCAGAAGCAAAGGTGAGAAGTCCCCAACACCAAGCTTCGAGTCGCTAAATCTACTGCTTGTGTAGGATCATTAGTGCAAATCCGGTGCCTGCGCATGCTACCCATGCGTCTTGGCTTTTGTGAATAGAAGGTTTCGCCTGTTGCATCTGTCACTCGCGATATACCCACGCTCTAAAATCTCGCCCTTTTAGTTGGTATATAAAATAAAACTGGTTTGCCCCCAATTAGTTGACTGCAAAACTTCATTTCAATTATTTTGGGTCCTCTTTTTGTGATCGGCATGCTCATGGACATCGTGCGAATTGTATAGTGGAATGCCCCTTTAGGGTTTGATAAAAGGAGCCAAGAAGGTGATCATGTTAGCCACCTATATGAACATGTAATTTCATCTCGTTTCAGGATTTAGAGGCGCATGATGTCTTCAGAGGAGCTGAGGGCAAGCTTTTCAGATTTGGTGGTGGGTTCACCAACCCGGACAGAAGGCAGATCCTGTTCTTCAGGGGATTTGTCATCTGGGCAGGGCGTACAAGTCACTAGTTTCACTGAGGACCTTCATGATGTAACACTTCATTTTCAGATAATGAGGTTTTCTAAGCAGGTAGACAAGGTTTCTTGGCTCCAATTGAAGTATCAAACAGAAAGTTGTTCAAATTCATGACATAGCAGGATTTCAATGATATTTATTGAACTTATGCTACTTCTGATGATATAAGGCTTCAACTTTGTTCGTGCTCTACCAGCTGGCTGTGTACTTTTATTCGGTAAAATAAGTAACTAGCAGTCTATCGTATCATCTTGTGACCTGGAAGCATGCTAGTTTTAGCGTTTGGAAAGTTCATCCTGTCATTGTGACTAAGATTGTTCACATTGTGGTCAGTGGTCACGATGGTTATGACTGGACGGATGCTCTATGTCACTTGTAATAGTTAGCTCCAAGCCTTTAATCTGCCTGGACTAAAATTAAGATGTTGCTGTACCCTCTACATTCATTGTATTTTTAGATGTACATTTGTTGAATCCTCACAGCTTGTTTTTTTTAGAGAAATATCCTGACAGCTTATTTGCAGTGTGTTACCACTCATGCTTGAATTGGTGAACATAAAATATTTTTGTGAGTAATCATATCTGAGCTTTTCCTTTTTATTCATTTTGGTGCAGATCTATTTGTGGGTTGGATGCAACACCACAAAGTTTGGCCATTTATATGCTGCTGCAACCACTAGGCCGGTAAGAGGTAATTTGTTTCATTTTTTGAAGATGATGTTTAATTATTTCTGTTGTCATTTGTGCCACATTGTCTTTTCGTGGTCCTTGCAGGATAACAGAGTGAGTGTTACCTCTGTATTAGGAGGAACATCTGATAACACCGGATCAAGTATGGCTCGTTGTCTAGGTACTGTTTCTGTTGGCAGTTTACAGTAACTAATTGCCCTGCATTCACAGTAGCTTTTAGTAACAGAAAGGATGCATCCTTACATGTCTCAGTGCTGAAGACCGGTCTGAACATAGTCCTGGCATGCAACATCCCAAAAGACAGCCCCATTCTTGAGGTACTTATAGTTACAGGTGGCCCATACCTCCATAACAATCTTGTGAAACATATCTGACTCTCACTGGTTCATGGTTTCAGGCTGCTGCTGAGAGGAAGCTGGTGGAGAAGCTGAAAGGTTTGGGCTACATTAAAACCGCAGCTGTGGAGGCTAACACTTCCATGGTGCAATGATCCATGGTATGATCTAGTGTGAGCTTTAGATCGACGTGTACCTTCATCATTAGATGCAGCAAGAACGGTAGTGATTTTTGGTGGGCTTGATTGCCGAACTGTTTTGTCTCTGTTTTCATGTGGTAAAAATTATTGTGAACATGTTCGTTGTAATCTACTCCTTCCATTCTTTTCATTCTAAAAAGTCGTTCTGACTTTTTTAGATACATGTTCTTTTTTATTTTGTATCTAGACATAATGTATATCAAGAAATATAGCAAAAAAAAATGATGTATCTAGAAAAGCTAGAACCACCAGAGTCTGGAACAGATGGAGTAACACTGTAGAATGCATATTATGCATTGCCTTGCAACTTTGATATCATCAGCTAAGCATAAAATCGCATTTAGATCATTTAATGGCTAGTCCCATGCTTATGGCCAAGAGCTTGCAAGGCTTTCTGTCCTATGGCCTCGAAAACTGCTCTGTTGCGAGCGAGCTACATTGCACAATGGTCTGCAGATGCAGAGATTTGATTATCGCAGCCGCTGCTGGAAATGTTAGACACGAAATAGTATTGATACAGTAGATTATGCAGGCAGTCCAACAAGCCCAAATATGGGATCAGTGCAGGCGTCTGATGACTACCACTGTAGGGCAACAACAGCGATTGTCGATGAGTACACAAGTTGCATTTTATTTGTTCACGGGGATCGATCTACTTTAAATTCCATGACCACGCGTATGTGGAGGGTGGGCCATTGTAACACGATGCCTATTCCTCTGTCCCATTAAAGATATCGTCCGAGAAGCGTGTTTGTGAGAGGGGTACGGATTTCCAACGACATCTTTAATAAGACGGAGGGAGTATAGAAGAAGATAGTGCACGCTGATTTGACCCAAACGATAGCGAAAAGCCATTTTGGCCTTTGGGGAGTGGGGACCTTGCAAAGCAGCTGCACCTGCACGTAAAAAACTGCTGGGAAGTAAAATGCAAATTCTTCAGTGTATTGGGATGTGTATTTCTCTATGCAAACACATACATACTAACATAAAAGGCCTACAACTACGAGCAAGATGTCTAAACATGCTGTTCTTCTGGTGACAAAATGGCTCATGTTGATTTGTCTTTTACTGTGATTGTTATTCCCTTTTAAATTTTAATGAGGTCAAAATAACCCAAGAATACTCCTAAATTTAATTCTTCAAAGAAACTCTCCTAAATATTTCTCTCTCTAACAGTCCCATATTCCAAATAACATATAATATATAAACAACTTGCAACCGTGCAACTAATCATGTCATAATCTTTGTCCAACTAAATATGGTACGATGGATATATAGTCCTTGTTCTAGGTTTTTTTCATAAACCTTGTTTTTACTTTACGATGTTTCTGGTGCCGAAGTGCCATTTGTACTTGGAAGAGAGTGATCGTAGCATGATTTTTGTATACATTTGTGCTGAATAGTTGAATTTATAGGTAGAGTTTAGACGAGAAAAGCCACAATTGCACCTTATTTTTCTTTTTTTTATTGCCTCCACCTTCAATCAATCAAGCACCTTATCTTTCTTTGGCACGAAAAATTCAGCGACAAACAAAGGTTGGCACGTTGTACAACAAACAGGCAGTTCCGCGCTTAGGCCGTGGATGGTGAACATACTAAATTCTGTTTACATCAGGAAATAGTACCGGTAGTTATAATCCCCTATTACAATTTTGACTATGGGGCCTTATTTAGTTAAAAAAAAAATAAACCCGATGAATAGTATCACTTTCGTCTTATTTGACAAATATTGCCTAATCGTGAACCAACTAGGCTTAAAAGATTCATCTCGTGATTTTCAACTAAACTGTGTAATTAGTTATTTTTTTTATCTATATTTAATGCTCCATGCAAGTGGCTAAATATCAATGTGATGGAGAGAGAGTGAAAAAATTATAACTTTTGGGATGAACTAAACAAGGCCTGGACTTTAAACCGGAGTTCATAGATTCCAACAAAGGAATACAGTAGATTTTTTAGTACTTGTACAACTACTATACAATATGATGCGACTGTCCTACTGTCACCAACTTTTCTGCCCTACGATCCACACATAAAAGCTCCGGGGCGCATATCCGGAAATCCCCTCTTTCCAGCCCAGCCACCCTCACGCTTCAGTAGCCCTTTGCTCCTCTGAAATGGCGGCGGCCACCTCCTCCACCACCTACCTCGCCACCGCCCGCAAAACCCTAAACCCCGCCGCCCCCTCCGCAGGCACAGCCACCTCCGTTTCCTTCCCCGCCACGCAGACCCCATGCCCTCTCGCCGCCTCCGGGGGCCGCCGCCGCGGCGCCGTGGCTGCGAAGGTCTCGTCGCCGTCGGTCATCGGCACCGCCATGCCGTCGCTCGACTTCGAGACCTCGGTGTTCATGAAGGAGAAGGTGTCCCTGGCCGGCCATGAGGAGGTATGATTTGCGGGCCTAGCCCGTGCTATTGCCTTCCGCGCTCCTTCGTTGATTAGTTTGTGCGAACCCACACGTACGCTGCTGATTTTGCTGGTTTGTGTTGCAGTATATTGTGAGGGGCGGGAGGGATCTGTTCCCGCTGCTGCCGGAGGCCTTCAAGGGAATCAAACAGATCGGCGTAATCGGCTGGGGCTCGCAGGTTAAAAGGGCTGCAAACTCTGTTTTGTCTGACGGAACTGTTGCTGTCTCTACTCGCGTTTACTTCTGTAGAATGTATTGGGTTATTCTATTTGAGCATAGATAGACGTCGTTGTAAGTGCCCAAAGGATGGCGTGCTCTTGGAGACAGTATGTTTGTGCGCAATTGCAGATTTAGATTATATGGCTGTTAATATTTTGGCGCGAGCACTCCTTGGTCGGATGAATATGGTAGGGCCAATTTGCATGATGGTGAAGAACAAAAACATTATATGCCAGTATTAATCACTTGAAACTATTAATATTGAGCAAACATGTCACTATAATCTAGAGCGCACAAGGCCTGACTTAGTCCCTGCTATTGGGCTTGAGTGTTACTGTGCTAATGTTACTCTACATTAGTTATATATATTTTGGTTTGGTAGGAATCGATATTCATGTTGCTATGTTTGTTGGTGTTGGATGCAATTAATAGATGTTGCTATGGCAGTATCAATTGAGTTATCTAAGTAGATGTAAATGCACAATCTGTATTTTCTTATATTTCATTGTTTATAAGTTATAGTTGTTTACCCATCAATGTTTTTCCTATTTGCTTTTGGACATGAATTTTCTGTTTCTATCAGTTGTGTAGAAGACAGGAGATCTTTACACATTGATAAAAACCATGGCAGGCGTTGACATAATCATTATTAATTTTGCAGGGTCCTGCGCAAGCTCAGAACTTGAGAGACTCACTTGTTGAGGCAAAGGCAGATGTTGTTGTTAAGGTTAGGTCTTCTTTGCATTCTGCTAGTACAGCATATCTTAGTCCTGATAGAGAAAGTCAAATTTTCTAACAGATGGTAGCTCTAAATCATTACTTCAGTGGACCATCATATGTTCCTTGGTTTCTTGTAGACTTGATGTTACTTGAGCAGTAAGAAATATTTGCCTCTCGGATTCTTGTTTTGGTTGCAGATTGGTCTCCGGAAAGGTTCTAAGTCTTTTGAAGAAGCCCGAGCAGCAGGGTTCACCGAAGAGAGTGGGACACTGGGTGATATATGGGAGACTGTATCAAGCAGTGATCTTGTTTTGCTGCTGATATCTGATTCTGCTCAGGTTTGCTTCTTCGTTGATTTATATGCTCATATGCTGCATATGTTCTGTTGATCATTTTTTAAAACTTCTTTCTGTTGATTATTCCCTGGTATATTACTATACTTTTGCACGTTGTGTTATTTCAATTATTATTATTTTAGTTGTTGTTTTGAGGTGAGACCGATTCTAGTTGGTCACACTCTTATATGTTTAAAATTCTGATGACATTTATGGTACTTCAATACTCTGTACAGGCTGATAACTACGAGAAAATTTTCTCTCACATGAAACCAAACAGTATTCTTGGTTTGTCACATGGATTTCTCCTTGGACATTTGCAATCTCTGGGTCTTGATTTCCCTAAAAACATCAGCGTGATTGCTGTATGCCCCAAGGGAATGGGCCCATCAGTTAGAAGACTTTATGTTCAGGGCAAAGAGATTAATGGTGCTGGTATCAATGCTAGCTTTGCTGTTCACCAGGTATGTTACGTATGGGCATTGTGTGAATAGTTTATTACTTGTTCACCTTCACCAGGTGTATTACATATGTTACACATGTTTGTTTGGTTTGGTTCTTCCTTCATGTGTATGTTTTTGCATCTTATAGGATGTTGATGGAAGGGCAACAGATGTGGCTCTAGGGTGGTCAGTGGCTCTAGGTTCTCCTTTCACATTTGCTACTACTCTAGAGCAGGAGTACCGGAGCGATATTTTTGGCGAGCGAGGTGAGCTACTTTCGTGTTCAACGAAATAAAGTTTTGCACTTTGAGTCTGTGTCTAATTATTTATTACGCAGGCATTTTGCTTGGTGCTGTCCATGGCATGGTGGAGGCTCTTTTCAGGAGATACACAGAACAAGGAATGGATGAGGACTCAGCATATAAGAATACTGTAGAGAGCATCACTGGAATTATATCGAAAACTATTTCAAAGAAGGTACACAAAGCTTATCTTTTGATTGTCTCATTTTGGCTTTACTCATCGCATGTCTTTCCATGGTACCAGGGGATGCTTGAAGTGTATAACTCCTTGACCGAAGAAGGAAAGAAGCAGTTTATTGAGGCCTACAGCGCAGCATATTACCCATGCATGGATATATTGTACGAGTGCTATGAGGACGTTTCTTCTGGAAGTGAGATTAGAAGTGTGGTGTTGGCTGGGAGGAGATTTTATGTACGCTTTCCCATCTGCTAAAATGCTAAATCATATTCTATTTGTAGATGTCCAATAAAAAAAGTAAAATGTTTACATGTATTTTCTCTTCTCTTAACAGGAGAAGGAAGGGCTTCCTGCTTTCCCTATGGGGAATATTGATCAAACACGTATGTGGAAGGTGGGTGAGAGGGTCCGTTCAACCAGGCCACAAGGTGATCTTGGTCCATTGCATCCCTTCACTGCTGGAGTGTATGTTGCACTAATGATGGCTCAGGTTCGATTCCATATCCAGAAGGGGCAATAGGGTTTCATTACACACTGGCTTACGAAATGTTTTAACATCTTCTGTTTTGCACCACTGTAGATTGAGGTCCTTAGAAAGAAGGGCCACTCTTACTCGGAGATCATCAATGAGAGCCTGATTGAGTCCGTGGACTCGTTGAACCCGTTTATGCATGCTCGTGGTGTGGCCTTCATGGTTGATAACTGCTCCACAACTGCTCGCTTGGGATCTAGGAAGTGGGCACCACGCTTCGATTACGTCCTGACCCAACAAGCGTTTGTGACTGTTGACAAGAAAGCACCAATCAACCAAGACCTCATCAGCAACTTCATGTCTGACCCTGTTCACGGTGCCATTGAGGTCTGTGCTCAGCTGAGGCCCACTGTTGACATATCAGTGACCGCTGATGCAGACTTCGTGCGTCCAGAGCTTCGACAGTCTTCGTAAGCTTGTATGGATCCGCAGTGTGTGCTGCGATGGTTAGTTTGTAAGAACTATTATGTCTGGGCTTGTGAACTCTTAGATTACTTGTATTGCTCCTGTTTGAGGACCGGAAAAGTAAACTCTTGGGGTGTAGTAGTACTGCTGTGATTGGCAAGAATAAGAATAAAAATGGTTGAAACAAAATTTCTGAGCTATGCCCTGTTTGATGTGAATGTTGTAGGGCTCATAGCTGAGGCTCGTGATCTAAGTCTTATTCTGAGTATCATGAATCCAACGATATATGCCTCCAGCTGATTTTGTTCACCATTTCGACTTTGATTTGCTAGCTTATGACTAACTTATTTCCCGATGAAACCACGGTCCATGGACTCCAAAAAGGGCACTTTTGACGAGTAGCTGTGACAATAGTGACATTCTCTCAACGCTTACAGTTCTGAACTTCTGATGGAGAGGGGAAGCCTGACAATATTGTGACATTCTCTCAACGCTTACGGTTCTGAACTATGGAGAGGGGAAGCCTGAACCAGTCTTGTTGGGACTTGGGTCAAGCATTGCACCGGCCGCATTGCCTTGCCAGCCCTTCGGAGTAGCCAGTGCAAACCTTGCTCCAAGCCTGAGAAGCAGACAACACTTCCTTGGGCACTACCAACAAAGTAGTAGCATCGCGCTCTGTCATTCCGTCGTCGAACTCGAACATCCGCATGGCAAACTTCTAAAACCCCAACGATTAATTCGAGGCCTGTCAGCATCCGTTCGTCTGGCGTTTCCTGGTTCACCCCCTTGTATAAATAAACTCCCAAACAGCCACACGCAAACCACGGCGTCGATCGATCGATCAACAGGTAATTTCTGAACGAGCCGATCCATCAGCTAAGCCTGAAGATGGCCGAGAGGGAGGGCGGCGTGGTGAAGAAGGGGCACGAGGAGGGCCTGAAGATGGCGGTGTCGCTGCTGGAGGAGTTCGGGCTCCCGCTGGGCCTGCTGCCCCTGGCGGACGTGATCGAGGTCGGGTTCGTGCGCGCCACGGGGTACATGTGGATCGCGCAGCGCAAGAAGGTGGAGCACCAGTTCAAGCTGGTGAGCAAGCAGGTGAGCTACGACGTGGAAATCACCGGGTTCGTGAGCGCCAAGCGCATCAAGAAGCTCAAGGGCGTCAAGGCCAAGGAGCTCATGCTGTGGCCCCCCGTCAACGAGATCATCGTCGACGACCCGCCCACGGGCAAGATCCACTTCAAGAGCCTCGCCGGCGTCACCAAGACCTTCCCTGTCGAGGCGTTCGCCGCCGGACAGTAGTAGCCGCCGCGCCCGCGCCCGCGCACGCACGTATGCCGTGTGGGTAGCTTGCTTTCATGCTTTGCTTTATGTTACCAGCCTCGTTGCTTGATAATTTGCCGCATAAAAGGCCTGCTTAGTGCTAAACCATACTCCTAAATAGCACCACGAGTCTACCAAGAATATGTATTTGTACGGTATAACGATTTGGTTGTGAGGATATATTACTTCACGAAACTTACACGGTTGCACAATAATTGGAAGTGTCAATACTTCCTAGCATATATTTCTCACAGGCGAATATGTGTTCGGTAACTTGTGAAGGGTGACGAGTACTTAATAACATACTAAGGGCACATTCGATTAGCTCGGAATGAGCCGAGAAACCATTCCAGCTTAATTGAAGTTATACAAATTAGCTAACCATTTCGGCTAGAACCCGTTCTGAGGAAACCGAACGAATCTTAATGGAGAATGCATGGTCGATTTGGCCAATCGTGAATCCTTGGACAATCGACAACTTCTGCCAGGTTCTACCGCATAACAAATCCTTTGCCTCGTTGAACTATAACCTAGTTCAATTCCCCTTCTCCAGCTCCAAAACCGGAGACAAAAGAGGCTATTTGGTTCCCGCCACGCCATGCCACGGCAAAGTTGAGGTTGCTACACCTCTCGACACAGCTATTTGGATCGCAAAAAAGTTACCTATCGACACAGCTATTTGGATCGCAAAAAAGTTTTGTCACGCCACAATTTTTACAGCAGCAAAACTCGCTACAGCTGTTACGGATGTTTTTCCCACCGCGAGTGTAGCCACGCCACAACACCTATGGCTAGTTTTGTCTAGGGAACCAAACAGCCTCATAGTCACCCACAACTCCCAAACCCATTTAAATTACCTCCTTGTCCTGATTTGGAGTGATATCCAGATTGATTTTGTAAATATTTAATTAAATGATCCTAGTAAACCATGAACAATATCTCTAACTTTTTAGAAATACGAAGAAAAGGCATAATTATTTTTCAAGACATGATAAATTCAAATAAAGATATTAAGATCCCACTAAAAAATATATACAAGCTTGAAAAAATCAGATTTAGCTCTAGGAAGATATTAAAAATATCCATAAATTTTGAAAAATTCTTAGCGTATTGAATTAATGTTGAAACATATTTTAAAACTTTTCACATAAAAATACGAGATCCAACCAACATGCATGGACATTAACCTATGTTGCTTTCATGGTGGTTATATCTTATTTTTTTTTGCTGTGAAAAGTTTTCAAAACATATTTCGACATTGAATAGAATGTTCTGAGAATTTCTTATATATTTGTAGATATTTTCCTTTAATTTAGAGCTAAATCTGAAGTTTGAAACCTTCTTGATATAGTTTTAGCTTGGAGGTATTTTTTCTGTTTAAAAATCTTATTAAGGGTTTATTGAGTTTTTTCATTTTTAATTGAAATTACAAGAGAAGAGGAGAAAAATTGGAATGTGTTGGGGAACAACTTTGACATGAAAACCCATCGTCCAAACTTTGGAGAACAATATAAGTGTCCGATCGAGTATCATGAGATAAACATGGCGAAGATGATTTAATGACTTTGTTTGATTCTCTTCGGGCTTCGCTTCTCGATCTTTACTTCTTCAGGTTATGGGTTGGAAAGCGACTTCGCCTGAAACTTGGCTTCGCTCCACAATCAGCGAAGACAACATTCCAATTTCGACTTCGCGTGATAGCTAGCGAAGTCAACATCCAACTTCGCTAGGAGAAGTGATCATGACCTTTCGCTAGGCCAAGATAATCATGTGAAGGCTGAAGTCGTCCGAGAAGGGTGTGGTTGAAAGACGAAGTGTGTTCCACCACTTCGTCAATAGATTTCCTGGCTGATTGCGAGAGATGTTTTCAGTGATATTTGTAATTTTCATGTAATCGCGAGGTCGGGGGCCCCTATAAATACCCCCTCGAATTGTAAAGAGGAAGATCAGAACGAAATAAAATTATAACCCGCATATTGTCCTCCCCTTACATGTGTGTTACCAATCACCCCAACATCTGGCGCCGTCCGTTTGTGTGATCGAAGACACCCACGACCACCACGCGGACATAAATGGCAAGACTCAATAAAAAAACAGCTTCGGCTGGAGACAATTCAAACCAAGACAAAGACCCACTTTTGAGAGATGAAACATAGACGCTTACAAGAAGATGAAGAAACTCAGAACGAAGAAAGAAGACTTAAAGAACTCGAAGACCAACTCATCGTCAAGAAAAAACAACTAGAGGAAGCAAGAGCGAAGACAAGAGAAAAGTCTTTAAGGCAAAAAATTGCAGAAGTAGAGGCTGAACTAAGAAAGATCAATGATGAAATAGAAAATGAGAGCGAAGTCATGATTCAAGATTCAAACTCAGCAAGCAAAAATATCAACAGCAAAGAAAACCAAAGTCAAATAGCAACAATTGGTATAGAGTCACCCTTGTCAATCGATATTCAGCTAGCAAAGTGGCCAGCAGGTTTCAAATTCAATATCATCCCAACCTACAATGGCATGTCCGACCCAAGATAATTTCTTATGAGCTTCGAAGCAGCAGTAGCATCAAGCGGGGGAGATGTGAACACCTTAGCGAAGTCGCTCATCATGGCAGTAAGAGGACCAGCGCAGCATTGGTACGCTTCGCTAAAACCAAGTTCAATCAAAACTTAAGATCAACTTCGCACAACTTTGCTCCTAGATTTTCAAGGCTTACAAAAAGTCAAACTCACCAGCAACGATCTTTTCAACATCAAGCAGCAACCGAAACAACCATTGAGCCAATATTACAAAAGATTTATATAAACCAAAGCTCAAATACCAAACATACCAGACGAAGTTGTCATTATAACAGCAATCAAAGGACTGCGAGCAGGCCAACTCTCATCACACTTTAAAAGGAAAAGACCAACCACAGTGGAAAAGTTATACGAAGAAATAAAAAAATACTGTGAGTCCAATGAAGACTACAGAAAAAGAATAGAAGAAGAGAACGAAGAAAGAAACATGTCAAGATCAAACAATAACTCCCAACACTCAAGAGTAAATGCTGAGCGAAGACCATTTCAGAGGATAAATAACATCAAAAATATAAGCGAAGCTGCCAATTAAGGTCCAAGATTAAACAATCAAAGAAATTTTTAAAACAACAGAAGTCATAAGAAAAACTTGCAGCAAAGGGCAAATTATAACAACCAAAGCAGAAACTTTGAAAGGAAAATCTTGAGGCCCGAAGAAATGTACTGCATCATACGTGGCAAAGGGGCTGGCCACACATCAAAGATGTGCCCAAAAGTAAGAAAAAGCATCGAAGAAATACAAGAAGAAAATAGAGCAACTTCACAGCTGAAAGTTGTCAATCATCTAGCTCCCCAAAGAACAAGTTACTTGCCAATAACTTACCCTCAGCACATGTTGCCTCCACCTCCGCCAATCTATAATTGTCAATTGCTAGCAGCGTGCCCACAAAGTCAATGGGGCCCAAGCCAGTAGCAAAGTTTTCACCCTGAAAATTCAGTAGCAAATAGCAACCACCAAATTCAATACAACAAAAACATGTCCGAAGCGTCAACAAGCAATATAGAAATGCAATCATCTCAAGCAAAGGCAGAATTATGATAATCTTCGGAGGAAACAGCATGGAGCTTGATACAAGAAATGAAAGAAGAAATTATTTCAGAAGAGTAAACTCCATAGTAGTCGAAGGTCCATTCAAGAAAACAAGATGGTCCCACATACCAATCACATTCTCAGAATAAGATCTCAAACTCAAAGATTACCCTCATATGGACGCAATGGTCATAGAAGCAAACATTGAAGGTTGGGCAGTAACAAAAATTCTAATAGATGGTGGCAGCTCAGCAGATATCATATGCACAAGAACTTTAGATGCAATGCAAATTGACAGAAAAATCTTGGAAAGAGCCGAGCACCCATTAGTTGGCTTTGGCAGAAAGAAAATAAACTCTGTCGGCAGAATTGTCTTGCCAGTCTCATTCAAAACAGTGAATAATGCGAGAACAGAGCAAATAGCATTCGATGTTATCGAAATGCATAGCCAGTACAACGCAATCTTTGAAAGAGGAAGCTTAAATGCCTTCGAAGCCATAGTAAGCTACCTATACTTATGCATGAAGATGCCAATAGTCAATGGCATCATAACCGTCTTCGGCGATCAAACAGAGGCAAGAAACATAGAAAGAGATGCAAGCGTAGCTTTAAAAAATATCCACGTGATACAAGAAGAAGAAGATGATGAGCTTGAAACTGAAAATGCGAAGACACAAGAAAAAGCGAAGCCTTGTGAAGACACAAAAAAAGTACCAATCGACCCAATGGTGCCAGAAAGACAAGTTATCATCAGCACAAATCTATCAAAAGAAGAAGAAGAAAAGATAATACAAGCCCTGTGAAGTAACAAGGATATCTTCGCCTGATCTGCACAAGACTTCGAAGGAGTAAGCAGGGATGTCATAGAACACAAGTTAAACATCGACCCAAACTTCAGGCCAAAAAAGCAAAAACTCAGAAAGTTGTCAAGAGACAGAACACAAGCAGCAAAAGCCAAAGTCCAAAGATTGTTAGATGCAAAATTCATAAGAGAAGTCCAATTCATAACTTGGCTTGCAAACATAGTCATGGTGCAAAAGAAAAACAAAACGTGGAGAATGTGCATAGACCTCACAGATCTCAACAAAGCGTGCCCAAAAGATAACTTTTCATTACCAAGAATAGACACTCCGGTAGATCAAGCAGCAGGAAGTGAAATGCTCAGCTTCCTCGACTGCTATTCAGGCTATCATCAGATTTAAATGAAAAAAGAAGATGAAGAATACACAAGTTTCATTACACCATTCGAAACTTACTGTTTCCAAAGAATGGCCGAGGGGCTTCGCAATGCAGGAACAACTTTTATCAGAATGACATCTACAATCCTCAAAGATCAAATACCAAGAAATTTGCTTGCATATGTCGATGACTTGGTAGTCAAAAGAAAGAAAAGAGAAGACCATGTCGAATACTTACAAGAATCCTTCTCAAACCTTAGAAAAGCAAATCTAAAGTTGAACCCACAAAAATGCACATTTGGAGTTTAAAAAAGCAAAATTTTGGGGTGCATCGTATCCGCAAAAGGAATTGACCCGAACCCAGAGAAGGTGAAGGCAATATTGAACATGCAAATGCCAAGAAACATCAAGGACATCCAAAAGCTAACAGGAAGATTAGCGTCAATGAACAGATTTATATCCAAATCAGCTGAGTGAAGCCTCCCAATATTTCAATCACTAAAAGATAAAAAGGAAAAATTCAGCTGGGGTCCAGCACAGTAAGAAGCTTTCGAAGAAATAAAAATACATCTATCCAATCCCACAACTTTGGCAACGCCTGAACCAACGACAGATTGCTACTATATGTATCAGCAAACAAAAGTACAGTAATTACAGTACCGATACAAGAAGAAGAAAATAAGCACTCAACAAGACAAGTTCAGTATACTTTGCATCCAAAGCTTTGTCTGGATCAAAAAATTTTCTATTCAGAAATCAAAAAATTACGTATACAGTACTTATGGCATCCAGAAAGCTAAAACACTACTTTCAAGCACATAAAATAAGAGTGCCAACAAATCAACTTCTCAAAGAAGTGCTACAAGGCTGCAAGTCCTCAGGGAGATTGGGAAAATGGGCCGTAGAATTATCCCAATACTTCATCAAATTTGAGAAAAGAACAGCAATCAAATCTCAAGTATTGGCTGACTTCGTAGTAGATTGGATACCTTCAAAGTACAATCAAGAAAGAATGGAGCAACCAGAATAGATAATCTATTGTGACAGCGCTTGGGGCTTCGCTGGCGCAGGAGCAGCAGCAATCATAGCCTCACCTTCTGGAATCAAACTCAAATACGCAACAAGACTAGACTTTCAATGCACCAACAACATAGCAGAATATGAGGCAGTATTGTTGGGACTTCTCAAAGCAAGAGCAATGAGAATCCAAAAGCTAATAATCAAGACAGATTCTCAAGTTATGGCTGGACATATAGAGAAAAATTACAAAGCAAGAGATCCTGAGCTAGCAAAGTATATTCAACTATTAAGGGATAAAAAACACTTCGCTGGATTCACAGTAAAAAGTATCTCAAAAAATGATAACACAGATGCGGACGAAATTGCAAAAGCCGCCGTCTAAAAGTTAGAGTTACCACCAGAAGTATTCTTCCAAACTATCACCGAAGCCTCAATAAAAATAAAAGTCGAACAACCGAAAGAAGTACACATCATAGAAAGCAAAGACTGGAGAGCTCCAATCATGGCATTCCTCAAAGAATTTTACGAGCCAGAAAATAAGGTTGATGAAATAAGAATGAAGCAAAAGACCAGAAGTTAAAAAATCATCAACGAAGAATTGTACAAGGAAGGAGTTTGCCAACCACTACTAAAATGCATCTCAAGAGAAGATAGTAAAAACTTGTTGAAAGAAATACATGAGGGAATCTGTGGATGTCACGCTGGGGCTAGATCAATAGTTGGGAAAGCTTTCAGACAAGGGTTTTTCTGGCCAACTGCCCAAAGTGACAGTAAATAAATCATTCAGACTTGTCATAATTGCCAAATAGCAGGAAGTAAAGTCAATACACCAGGAACAAACTTACAACCAATTGAACCAACTTGGCCACTGGCAAGATGGGGAATCGACATAGTTGGAAAGTTACCTTCAGCTCAAGGCAACTACCAATACGCAATAGTTGTAGTTGAATATTTCACCAAGTGAATTGAGGTAAAGCCAATCACAAACATATCTTCTCATGCAATGAAAAAATTCATACGAAAAAATATCATATATAGATTTGGAGTTCCAAGACACATCACAGTAGATAATGGAACCCAATTTGATAGCAAAGACTTCAGAGAATATTGCCTCTCAATGGGAATCAAACTTTGTTTCTCATCCGTAAGGCACCCGCAGTCCAACGGAGCAGTCGAAAGAGCAATGGGATAATATGCACAAGAATTTCAAAGTGCTTAACAGATCTAAAAAAGAAAAATGGGTCGACGAATTACCAAAAGTAATCTGGTCTCACAACACATCGAAGCCAAGGCCAATAGATTTTTCTCTATTCAAGTTACTTTACGGAGATGAAGCAATGACCCCCGAAGAAATAAAATATGAAGGCCCAAGAACAAATATTCAAATGATCACAGAAGAGGATCAAGTAACAAGCAAAGATTTACTCGAAGAAGAAAGAAATGAAGCACTTGAGAATATCAAGAAGTACCAACTTGAAACATAGAAGTGGTACAACAAAAAAGTCAAGCCAAGAGAGTTAGCACCAGGAGATTTTGTCCTGAAAAGAAAAAAAGATGAAGACACAGTAGAAAAATTCCAACAAAAGTGGAAAGGTCCTTTCATCATCACAAGAACAAACAAAGAAGGTGTGTATCATCTAGTAAATCTGATAGATGAGGAACTGAGTCACACTTGGAATATAGAAGCACTCCGCAAGTATTATACATAAGCAAGATTGCAAGATTAGTCTACCTTTTAGCAAAAATAGAAGTAGAAATTCTCTTTACAAACAAGTTTATATTCCTAACTGAGCTGCACTCTTTTTCCACTCAGGGAAAACCCTTCGCAGGGTGAGTGGTTTTTTAACGAGGCAGTCTCTTTGTAAACCTCATGAAATATAAATGAGAAAGTAGTTTCTCCAAGGATATGTCTCTACATTGTACAACTAAAAGTACAAAATACCGAAGAGTATATCCAATATATACTCCCATATCGGCACAAATTTTGCAAAACTAAGTTAGCATCAATATTTTATTAAATCTAAAAAATGCTAACTTATCCAAGAGAAACTTTTTCAACTTTATTTCACTAAGGTGAAATGTTTTCATCTTCTAAGGAAGCGTATGCGTCCACTTTGCACGAAAAAGAAGGGACGGCGTTTCAAAATTTGCTAAGGCAAATTTTTTGATTTTGTTTCACTAAGGCGAAATATTTTTAGCTTCTATAGAAGTGTACGCGTCCACTTCGCACGAAAAGAAAGGACGGCATTTTAAAATTTGCTAAGGTAAATTTTTTGACTTTATTTCACTAAGGTGAAATGTTTTCAGCTTCTAAGGAAGCGTACGCGTTCACTTCGCACAAAAAAGAAGGGACGGCGTTTCAAAATTTACTAAGGTAAATTTTTTGACTTTATTTTACTAAGGTGAAATATTTTTAGCTTCTAAGGAAGCGTACGCATCCATGGCACAAAAAAGAAGGGACGGTGTTTCAAAATTTGTTAAGACAAATTTTTTGACTTTTATTTCACTAAGGTGAAATATTTTTAGCTTCTTGCGTCCACTTCGCACAAAAAAGAAGGGACGGCGTTTCAACATTTGCTAAGGCAAATTTTTTGATTTTGTTTCACTAAGGTGAAATATTTTCATCTTCTAAGAAAGTGTACGCGTCCACTTCACACGAAAAAAAGGGACGGCGTTTCAAAATTTGCTAAGGCAAATTTTTTAACTTTATTTCACTAAGGTGAAATATTTTCAGCTTCTAAGGAAGCGTACGCGTCCACTTCGTACGAAAAAGAAGGGACGGCGTTTTAAAATTTGCTAAGGCAAATTTTTCGACTTTATTTCACTAAGGTGAAATATTTTTAGCTTCTAAAGAAGCGTACGCATCCACGGCACAAAAAAGAAGGGACGGCGTTTCAAAATTTGCTAAGGCAAATTTTTTGACTTTATTTCACTAAGGTGAAATATTTTCAGCTTCTTGTGTCCACTTCGCACAAAAAGAAGAGACGGCGTTTTAAAATTTGCTAAGGCAAATTTTTCGATTTTATTTCACTAAGGTGAAATATTTTCATCTTCTAAGGAAGCGTACGCGTCCACTTCGTACGAAAAAGAAGGGACGGCGTTTCAAAATTTACTAAGGTAAATTTTTCAACTTAAGGCAAAATGTTTTCAGCTTCTAAGGAAGCGTACGCGTCCACTTCGCACAAAAAGAAGGGACGGCATTTCAAAATTTACCTTGACTTTATTTCACTAAGGTGAAGTGTTTTCAGCTTCTAAAGAAACGTATGCGTCCACTTCGCACAAAAAAGAAGGGACGGTGTTTCAAAATTTGCTAAGGCAAATTTTTTTATTTTTTTCACTAAGGCGAAATATTTTTAGCTTCTAAGAAAGCGTACGCGTCCACTTCGCATGAAAAAGAAGGGACGGCATTTTAAAATTTGCTAAGGCAAATTTTTTGACTCTATTTCACTAAGGTGAAAACGCTTCAAGCCTCCAAGCGAAGCGCGCACGTCCACTTCGAACGAAAAAAGGACGGTATTTTAAAATTTGCAAAGGCAAATTTCTCGATCTCTTTTCTCCAAGAAAAAAAATATTTTAAACCTCCAAGCGAAGTACACGTGTCTACTTTGAACGAAAAAGAAGAGACGACATTTTAAAATTTGCTAAGGTAAATTTCTAGATTACATATTTCTAAGCAAAGTACATACGTAATTTAATTCAAAGCATTTATTCTGTACACATTCATACAAGCGAAGGAAAACTCACAAACTTCGCAATACAACAAGATGTCTACAATACAACTTATCCAATTACAAATAAAATGTGTTTACAAAATCAGTCATCTTGAGAACTAATCACTTCGGCAGCATCACCAAGTATGTCGCTCACAACTTCGTTAATAATCTCGTCCGCTTCATGGCGTAAATAGTCCTCAAAAATATTCGCCGACGAAGTACTTGATTCAGATGACTATAAGAAGAAGAAGTTAGAAAACAAAAATCCAACAGCAAAAAAGAGTAAATGTTACACGCCAAATTTTTACCTGTGCAAAGTTCTTGAAATCAAAAACTCAACAGTTGGGAGGTCTGACACTACGGTATCGTTCATTCACGTCTATAAAATATTTGTAAGATAGAATCCTCAAAAATTTAAGTTCAAAAAAAATGGAAACGAAACTTACGAGCAAGAAAATCATCGACATCACAACCATCACACTTCGCATAAAAATCATAAAACTCGGCAGGCTCGAAAATGAAGCCATCTTTACATATTAACAACAGAACGATATCTTCAACATCCTACACAGGCTCAGCATGAGGAACCTGCGTAGGATGGACAAATAGTCAAAAACTTCCAAGAATATTTTACAAGGTCAATAACTTAGAACCATTGTATCTTCAGACCCTCTCATCTCACAAAAGAAAAACAACTAGAGCCTAAGGATGGCCGCCACTAACATTGCTAGATTCGGCACCGCCTTGACCTCTAGCATCGGCCTCCCTCTTCGCGGCTTCCTCCGCCTCCCTCCGGGCAGCCTCCGCCTCCTTTGCAATTTGCTGACATAAAAAAGAGACAAAAGTTAGATAAGAAATGCAACAGAAAACAAAAAACAATTAAGTGTAAAATTTACCCTCTGTAATTTCTCTCTAGCTTTATCAAAGCAATGAGCCCGACCACCTGACCTCCAATATTGCTCAAGATATTTGTTGCAGAATACTTGTGTCGCCTTTATCACATTGGTCAATTCAGCCATAGAAGGAAACTTGTAGTTGGCATTACAGAGTTGTGCAAACAAAGAATCCTGGCTCTGTTTTATCAAATGAAATAAAGTACGAGCAGAATAATAAACCCCAATGTCAACTGTGGTCTCGGTAACTTGGGATAAATCTTCGTATTGACGACAAAGCCAACTGAAGAAGCTATCATGATCACCAAGCTCCCAACATTTTTCCTCACGACGGGCTCCAAACTTGTCATAGCATTCAAAACAAAGCTCCCAAATCCGGTTGCAATTGTCAAAGATGGACTTATCCTGTTCCTGCAATTTTTTCTCAATACACCTCATGCCCTCCTTCAACTTTTCTTTATCCTCCATAATCTTCTTGATATCATTCTCTTTTTCTTCAACTCGAGCAAGAGCACTGACAAGTTTGTCCTCCAAAACATTGTGAGCATCTACAGCATCAGCTCTTTCCTTTTCTTTCTCGGCAAGTTGCTTCTTCAGATTTTTAATTTCAACCTGATAGTCACGCTCGTGAAGAGCAAAATTTTTCTCTTTCCCCTCCAAATCCATTCGCAACCCTCTCATCTAGAACCCTTGTACATCATAGACAAACCAGCATCAGCAACTTCGAGCAAAGGCTTCTTCGATATCTCAAGTTCTGCATCAGAGACTGTAAAGGCCTCGTCTATACACTTAGCCAATTGAACCTCAGAAGTACGAGGCATCATTCGAAGTTTATCAGACGCAATGCCTATAAACTTGAAGCAGTCAAGACCCAAACCTTTCTCCTGATAAAACTTCAAGCCCCTCTTTAGCGCATCAGAAACTTCCCCTCCATCAACAGCAGGGGCAACAGGAGTTGCAGGATCTTGCTGAACACTCTTCATCTTGCCAAAATCAACATTCTTCTAGGGAGAAGATGGTGCATGAGGAAACATAGTTTCTGCAAAAATAGAAATCAAGAATTAGCAAAACAAGATAATTCAAGTAAAAAAGAAACACGAGGGCACAATACTCACCAGTGGAAACGCGCTCTTCCGAACTGCAATCAACCTTCTGGCCAGTCTCAACATGAATAGTAGAGCTCGACAAGCGCATCAACCTTTCTTCATTAACCACATCATCAAAAACTTCATCATCACTCTCCTCAAGATCAAGAGAATAAACTCTAGAGCCACCAGCCTTTTTCGCCACTTTCGGGACACCAACTTCGCCAAGCCCAATTGTTGCAGGGTCTTCGAGCGAAGTAGTCTTCCCAGCATCAATTTTTTCATCATGAGATTTAACAACAGGAACCTCAGAGCCAAATTTTAGTGAAGTCGACCTAGCAACTTTCTAAAAATCTCTAACATGAGTCTCTCTCTCTCATAGACCAAACTAACTCCCGCACCAACTCCGCCAAAACCACCGGCAGAAGCACCACGAGCTTGTAAATTCTATAAGTTTTCATTAAGTGGAGTAAGTAATAGTAGAGCCAAACTACTAGAAGAGAAAGTCATACAAATTTTTCTCACCTCATCCTCAACATCTTGAGAGACAGAAAAATCGACATCATCACCATCACCACCACCTCTAACAACCTCAACATCACCATCGCCACCAGCACCGGCATCAGAAATAATATTCCCTTCAATATCCAAAGACTGATCAAGGATAGCGTCAAGTTCTTCACTATCAAGTAGAATAGCAGGACTGTTATTCTTCTTGATCTTCTTCGCAACAATCTTGGTTGCACCTTCAGCAACCTTACGCTTCCCTTTCGCCTGAGCAGCAGTCTTCCTCTTCCGGCCTTGTTTCTTCTCACGACTATAAGAAGGAGGAGGTCTCTCATGATCCTCAACCTTAGCAACCTCAAAAACCCTGTTCAAGCACTTATACTCCAAACCAATAATTTTATCTATCTTATCCTTCTCGTTCTTCACATATTTACCAAGTAAATCATCTGCCCTATTTTCGACAGACTTCATAAATTCTTCATCCGAAGCAAATGCCCTCGGGCGACAAAAATCATTGTCAGGAAACTTGTAGTTGATGCCACGAATCTGCTTAGGATAGAAGCGCGAGAAAGTTCACCCTTTCTTCGATGACCAAATTCTAGCTGCAGCATACTCTTCAACAATATCACGAGCACATTGCAGCAAAGTTGTTGCCTTGAAAGCCTTTACTACAGTCTTGGAAATCATAGTAGGAGGAAAGGAAGGAGTACACACAAATCTTTCAATAACCATTTTCGCAGCCAAAGGATACTTTTTCACCACCCTCTTTGAAATAGGATCCCTTTCCTCAACCATTGGCACCTTGTGATAAAACCAGTACCTAGACCAGTCACCAACTCCCCACTTATTCTTTGTGGCAGGAGAGATCTGAGCAGCATTACGAGCTGACTTAAAACTGCAGCAAGCAAAATGCTTAGCAATCAAGGGCCCATCAAGCATAAATGTCTTATACTGAGTGTGCATCTTAAACAGCTCATAAAAAGCAATAATGTTGTCATTGGCTTCCAAAGATCTCACAGCCCAAATGAATTGTGATAACCTAACCACTCCGTTAGGTGTCAAATGATGCACATGTATGTTGAAGGCCTTTAACACATCTTCAAGGAAATCTCGGCATGAAAACTGAAGCCCAGCAGTAAAAAGGTCACGATAAACAATACACTCATCAGGATGAGGTCGAGGGTTAGTTTCATCAGCATCGGGAATTCTTACGAGGTCACGATCAAGAACCTGCAGCCTTACCATTTCATCAAGGCAGCTCTTATCAAACAGACTTCTGCCGAAGGTCAACGTATAACCCTCATCATCCTTAACTAAATCCTCAACCGAAGCATCAACATTTTTTAAGTTTTCATCATCTGAATCCGGATGAGACTTATCTTCATCAACTTTGTCACTTTCCTGGGACCGAATCCGATCTTGCAAATCCTCAGATGACATCTCAAACGAAGTCGTCAAACAAACTCCGCTAACACAGTTAGAGGAAAACAAGCCCAAAATACCAGTCGTCCAGAAAACTGCGAAAGTGGAAAAACTATCTCAAATTTTTCAATCGAAGAAAAATTTTGCCAGCGTATCCCCTCTTTCGAAGATGACAGCCTCAGGGGGCATCGCTATTTATAGGCACTTCTAGTCAAAGATAACAGTTGTCACCTAAATGGTCAAACTAGCCGTTGTATTTTCAAAAATAATATGAACAACGGCCAACTCTAAAAGTTTGGACGGCGTTTACCAAGCAAAGTTTATTCAAACTTCGCGGGATTTAGACCTTTGGAGTAGGCCTTCGCCCACGAGGGGCTGCTGTTGGGGAACAACTTTGACATGAAAACCCCTCGTCCAAACTTTGGAGAACAATATAAGTGTCCGATCGAGTATCATGAGATAAACATAGCGAAGGTGATTTAATGACTTCGTTTGATTCTCTTTGGGCTTCGCTTCTCGATCTTTACTTCTTTAGGTTATGGGTTGGAAAGCGGCTTCGCCTAAAACTTGGCTTCGCTCCACAATCAGCGAAGAAAACATTCCAATTTCGATTTCGCGTGATAGCTAGCGAAGTCAACATTCCAACTTCGCTAGGAGAAGTGATCATGACCTTTCGCCAGGCCAAGATAATCATGTGAAGGCTGAAGTCGTCCGAGAAGGGTGTGGTTGAAAGACGAAGTGTGTTCCACCACTTCGTCAATAGATTTTCTGGCTGATTACAAGAGATGTTTTCATTGATATTTGTAATTTTCATGTAATCGCGAGGTCGGAGGGCCCCTATAAATACCCCCTCGAATTGTAAAGAGGAAGATCAGAACGAAATAAAATTATAACCCGCATATTGTCTTCCCCTTACATGTGTGTTACCAATCACCCCAACAGAGTGTGATAATAGTTCTTGCAAAACACGACAATATAGTTCAGGTTGTCGTTGTCCCGATATTTTTTTATTCCTCAGAACTGACAGTACGAGTTGTAGTATCTGAATGTACAACCAAACATGCCACACACATAATACACACCACTAGATGTACGCTAGATCTAGAACGTATACTACCCACAACACACGTCTACAAGATGTTCACGAAGACAAGAGCTTCGCTCTGGGCAATTTTTTTTACAGTTCAAGTCGTAGTATCTGAATGTACAATCAAACATGCCACGCACACAACACACGTCACTAGATACACGTTAGATCTAGAACCTATACTACCCATAACATACGTTGTTGACACTAAAAAAAGTCCGATGGTATATTTGACAATATGAGCAAGTTACGAGAACTCTGGACAAGGCCAAGATCAGATGGCATCGTCAAAGAAGCAAACATACACGCGGAGAAGACGACGAGCCACAAGCGAGCTGGCCCAGTCGACTAAGCCGGTTGGCTACACTGGCTAGGCCGGGTCCCTCTCACCAGTCGGTTTAGCCAGGTCGCCAGGCCGACTAAGTCAGCTATGCTGCCTGCTGGCCACGTCGGCCGCCCTTTAGCCCATAGATAAAGAGCTTCGCTGGTGACGCGCCATCGCCTCCCCTTTAGCCCATAGACGCGTGAGGACCTGCAAAGAAAATGTGGGGAAAACACCCACAGGTGAGACAGCGGTGTCAAATTCAAGATTCGAACGGTGGCGGGCAAGTTGCCAGCCACCGGCACTTGCCACCCGCACTAGGTGCGGTTCTCCATTGTCCCGGCGGCTTGGCCGCATCTTTGAGTGTTGGTTCATTGATGTTGCCGGATCAGAACGCGAACTGCCGTAACCCTCCTCTTCCGCATGTGGGCCGCACACTCGCCACGTCGCTCCCGGCCCGGCCTGGAAACTTCTGTTCTGGGCTTCATCATATAGGCCCATGCCAACCTGTGTTCCAGCGCTATTCGGCCTATGCAAATACGCAATCCAGCAAGGAGCAGGATTCGGGGATCAGCATCGACAGTCCCGTTATGCGTTAGTCGCTGTCACCAACTCCCGTTCTTCTGAAACGGAACGGTGCTCGACCGCTGACGCTACGATGGATCAACGGTGCAGAGACGACACGCTGACGGTGGATGGCAACGCGCCCCGTACTCGCTTCATCAAGACGGCCGTGCGATCATTAACAGAGCGGCGTAGTGATTAGAGAAGGCGCCGACGTCCGGCGCTGAGTAAAGTCCCTGACGGCCGAAAGCGTCGGTGCGCAGCAAAACCGCACTCGGCCACTCGGGCGGTCCCCGCATCAGTACGCACCGCACCTGCTCCGGCCGGCCAGCCCGGAGCCGCCTGCCCCGCAAATTACGGAAGCCGGCAATCCTTTCCCGTCTGTCCGCGTCAGCACCACTACCGTGTACGTACTGCTATGAGTCCACCACGCCTCTTGCTCGTGAAGTTATTTATAATGGATGATGCATCCACCAATTAAGCCGCAAGGTATAGTAGTACGTACGGCTGGTGCATCAATCAATTTCGTAGTTGCTCAAGGGTATTACGGATCGCAGCGTGACTGACTGCAGCATCACTTTTGTACAGTGGACTGGACCATCGCCTTCTGTGAGCTCACTGTTACTGTTGCGAGTACATCTTCAGGATAAACCTTTGCCTTGCGCGTTGCAACCTTTTACGCTCATGCGTCTTGTAGAAGAAAAAAAAAAA